>OY723280.1:99200-699200 GCA_963210315.1 Rhynchopus euleeides
GAGGGAGGCGGCCGCGAAGAAGCAGGCCGAGGAGGTGCTCCGCCTGAAGCGGCGCTATGAGAGCGTCCGCGACAGGCTCCAGGAGGAGCGCGCCACGGCCGCGAAGGCGGGAAGGTCTGCGAAGTCGCAGGCCAGCGGCACGGTTGGGCGGACCGGGCGTGGTGGCGGAGCAGCAGCGGCGGCGAAGCAGCAGGCGCAGCAGGCACAGCAGAGAGCTGCCCAGCTCCAGAAGGATCTGGAGAAGCTCGCCGGGCGCCTGCGGGAGCTCGGGCATGACCCCGCACCTGCCGCCGCCGACTCCGCCACGCAGGGCGACGGCGCGGCTTGTCAAGCCGAGCTGCAGGGCCTGCGCCGCCTCCTGCAGGACCAGGACGGCCACCGCAAGCGGCTGGAGGCCCAGCTGCTGACCCAGCAGGCACGGCAGGGCGAGCTGGGGCAGCGGATGGAGGCGATGCAGGGGCACCCGGGCCTGTCAGAGCAGTGGCTCGAAGACCGCCTGCGCCGCCAGGGGGAGCAGCACGCCGAGCAGGTGGCGCTGCTCGAGGCCCGGCTGGACAGCCACGCCCAGCAGCACGAGCTGCAGATGCAGCGCATGGGGGACCGCCTCGGCCGCCAGGAGGAGCAGCTGCAGGCGCAAGGGGCCCTGCTGAAGAGCCTCCAGGAGCGCCCCACCACCACACCCCCCACCACTACAGCCACTACGTCCACACTGAAAACGGAGCGTGAACTAAAGGAGCACAAGGCCCAGCTCCTGGAGGTCGCGAAGCACCAGCAGTCGATGGGCGTGACGGTCTCCCGCCTCCGCGAGCATGTCGGAGGGCTGGGCAAGGCGGTGGGTGAGGCAGCAGCGAGCACGGATCTGCAGAAGCTGGCTGCTGGGCTCACCGCCTTGGAGGGGCAAGGCCGCGCGCATGCGACGGATCTGACTGCGTCGCGCAAGGGCTGGGAGGCCAGCCACAAGGCCCTCGAGGCCGACATGCAGGGCCAGCTTGCGCAGCGGGACCTCAAGCACCGGGCGCTTGAGGAGCGCCTCAGCGGCGCTTGCAAGGCCATGCTGAGCCTGCAAGCCGCGGAGGCGAGCGAGCAGACGCCCCTCTCCCACCACCAGGCGCAGCAGCTCCAGGCGGAGGTGGACGCGGTCAGGGCCGACCTGGAGGCGCAGCGCGGGCAGGAGCAGCAGCGCCTGGACGCGGCGGTGGCGGAGCTCCGCAGGGCGTGGGAGGCGCAGCAGGGGGAAGCCGCGGTGGGCGAGCTGCGGCGGCAGACGGAGCGCCTGGGGGTCACGGTGCGCGACCTGCGGGCCTCCTGCGAGGCTGACCGCAAGGACGCCACGGCCGCCCAGCAGCAGTCGGAGCGGGCGACCGGGGAGCAGGTGGCCCGCCTCCAGAGCCGCCTGGATGAGGTGTGTGGGGAGCTGCGGGGGACCTGCGAGGCGCAGATGGCGCGGCACGGGGCCCAGCAGCTCAAGGCCCTTGCCGAGAAGGCAACCCAGCTCGACACTACCCTTCGAGCTGACCTCCAACAGGCAGGGAAGGAGGAGGGCGAGAGGGTGCAGCGCCAGCTGACGCAGCAGGCCAGCGAGCTCGGGCAGAGCTGGCAGGGCCTGCTAGAGGGGGTGCGCGACGCGGAGGAGCAGCGCAAGCTGCAACACCAGGAGATGCTCATCTCCGTGAGGCGGGAGCTGAGCGCTGCCACAAAGGGGCTGGGTGCGTCCAAGGGGGCGAAGGGCAAACCGCCGGCGGGGCCCACGGCCGGGCCGGCTGCGGATGCCCTGCCAGCACCCACAAAACCCGCCCGCTCCTCCCCCAGCACCACCACCACCACCACCTCTGCCACCTCCGCCGCCTCTGACTCCTCCGCCCCTGCCCCGCCCAGTGATTCGAGCAGTAAACCCGTGACACCTATGGCACCCGGGGCACCAACAACGTCGAGCGCCGCCCCGACCCCAGCGCAGCCAGCAGCAGTGCCGCCGGCAGCACCGGCGCCGCCTGCCCAGCCTGCCCCGCCGGCCCCACCCCTCCTCGAAGCCCTGACGCCCACGGCAGTTGGCGGGGATGAGGCCCCACCCTGTAGGGTGCCGGGAGCCAGCAGGAACGGGAGGACCAGGCAGGCCTCCATCACGGCGTACCTGAAGCCTCGTTCCAACCGCCTTACCCCCTACCCGCAGAAGCCGGATGAGGAATAGGGGGGCGGGCGCTCCGGCCAGCGGGGGGGACCCGCGCAGGAGATTAACGTTCCCCCTGGCCGGGGTGCCGACCACGTCTGGGGACAAATCACGTTCGCCGTCGGGCCCCCAGCCGCACCCCACCCCGAGAAACAGGAGGTCTCGGGGCGTATACAAACACCTCCACACACCCCAAGTAGAACCCCAACCCCAACATCACCCCCAACCCCACCTAGACCCAGCCGAGCCGCTGTACGGGCAGGAGATACCCGGGCAACGGCCCCGTGCTGGGACCCCGTAGATTTGGCGACAGGGGCAGGAGAACCCCGGCGCCTCCGTGGGGGGGGACAGGAGTACTCCCCCTCCACCATAGAGCAAGACGAGCAGTGGTTGACGCATGCTGCAAGGAGACTGATGGCGCTCCGGGTACCAGTGCCGAAGGACGGCAACTGCCAGTACGCCGGCCTTGCAGAGCAGTGCGCGGAGTGGACAGCAGGCGGGTTGCGTGCAGCGGTGGCGTCGTCCATGCGGCAAAACGCAGAGCGCAGGGCCTCGTACGTGCCCGACCACGATGACCCGCAGGCCCCTACATCCTACGACGACTACGTCGAGAAGCAGACGCGCCCGGGGACATACGGAGACGCGGCTACCCTCCGGGTTGCGGCAGAAGTTCTGGATGCCCAGGTGTGGCTGCTCGCCTCCAACAGCAAGCAATGCATGACCCGGTGTGGGGAGGGAGCCAAGGTGCTGGGCCTTACGTGGAGGCCCTTCCACTACGATGTGCTCCGTTTCCCCCTTAGCCTGGCCCGGGAGCTAGCTGTGACGCCGACGAACCAGTGGGACATCCCTGCAGCCCTTCCTATGCCCACCCCGGCCACAGCGGACGGGACGCGAGTGCCTACGCCCGTCCAGGGGTCCACAGCGTCACCGCCCCCGCGGCGATTGCGGCATCCTGCATATCAACTAACAACACCGGGAGTGATCAGGCTGGCGACAGCGAACGTAACGTCACTGCAGACGCACCTAGGCGACGTGGCGGGCCTGAAGGCGGATGTTGTGGCCCTGCAGGAAACCCGAGTCCCGGACCCGAGCAAGGGCACGCACAACGGCTACTTCGCAGCCCACGGCTGGGCTATGCACTGGGGCAAGGGCATGCCCAGGGTCGCAGGCGCGAACGGCCGCGAACAAACAAGGCCCGGAGGTGTGGCTGTCATGGCGAAGGAGGGCCTTGTCGCGCAAGTGGTGCAGCCGAAGACCGCGCAGGAGCAGAAGTTGTACGACAGTACCCGCATGGTGCACGTAGTGCTAGCGATTGGAGACGGGAAAACGGCGCTTCATATCCTGAGCGTGTACGGCCACTCGGGGACCGAAGTGGGTGAGCAGCGGGAAGCCCTCCTGCAAGAGACGCTCGACCTCGCAGCTGGGTTGGGGCAGGTGCCCGTGCTACTGATGGGGGACCTCAACACCAACCCGGAAACCAGCGCCACGCTGTCCCAGGCGTGCCGGGTGGGCGGCTGGGTCGACGTGGCGACGACGCATGCGGAGCTCGCACAACAGAGCGTGCAGAACACGTGCTGGGCGTCGGAGAACGGCACTCGGCTGGACATCTGCCTGATGAACTCCTGCGCAGCGCCGGCCCTGCGTCGCGTTGAGGTGGCGAAGCGGGGGGACTACGACATACCCACGCACTGCCCGCTTTTTGTAGACCTAGACCTCACTGCCTTCCGCCGCCCCAAAAAGATCTGCATTCTTCCCACCCCTTTCCCTGCGGGTAAGCCCAAGCTGGGAGACGCTGCGGCGAGAGGGATAATGCAGGACGTGCTTGCAGAGGGGGAACTGCGCCACGGAGCAACGGCCGCGCAGCTCCTCCACCGAGCCTCCACCTGCGGCGAGCGTTTCCTAAAGCGTGTCCATGTAGGCCACCTGGAGAGGCAGGAAGCGGCCTACACAGGCAGAGCGGAGGGCTACCACATGCAGTGGTCGCGGGCGGCCACCAAGCACCACCCCGCCTCTGCACGGGGGGCCGGTGACACGAACACCCGGGCGAAGGACGGACTGTTGGGGAACCTCCGATGCCTCGTCCAAGAGGGTCTCAAGCGACTGCAAGCCGATGCACCGTACGGCCTCACGAATGGGGAGAAGCACGCCTGGAACGCCGCAAAGAAACGCCTGAGGGAGGGGGGCCTCCCCCAGGGGCTGCAAGCAGCGCTGACGAACACAACCTCGCAGTTGCCGGACCTGGAGATCCTGGAGCAGGCCCTCATTGCCTTGGAGGGGTCGCAGAGGGGCATGTTCGACAGGCTCCGCGACGCGAGGATCCGCACGTGGAAGGCGAGGATGCAGAAAGCTTGGACATACGAGGCAGGGCAGGTGTTCGCGTACCTCGCAGATCGCTTCTGCGCTCCAGCCACCTTCATGCGGCGCGAAGACGGCTCTTTCACGGCCTGCCCCAAGGAGGCGGACGAGCTGCTGAGGAGCGACACGGCGTGGGGAGGGTACTTCCGTAAGTACGCAACGACGCCAGAGCCCCGGTGGGACACCTTCCGCCAAAAGTACCTCCGCTTTCTCCCCGAGGTGGCTGACATGGAGTGCAAGACCATCACGGCAGAAGACGTTGGGAAGGCCTTGGCCAAGATGTCCACGTCCACCTCGCCGGGCCTGCACGGTTGGCGGGTCCACGAACTGAGACAACTCCCGCACGAACTCCTCAGGCTCTTCGCGGAGGTGTTCAACGAAGTTGAACGGTCGGGCGAGTGGCCGGAGCAGCTGATGCACGCCATGATCTGCCTCATCCCCAAGCCTGGCAGCTCAGGAGAGCCACTGTCGCAGCGCCCCATCAGTATCACCCCCGTGCTGTACAGAGTGTGGGCAGCTATCCGGGTGAAACCGGCACTGAAGTGGTTGGAGATCATCGCGCCCGAAGACCTGCACGGCTGCCGGCCTGGCCACGGTGCGGAGGACCTCATCTGGCACCTGGCGGCACGTATTGAAGAAGCCCACCTCACAGGGCGACCGCTGCACGGAGTCGCCCTCGACTTCAAGAAGTGCTTCGACACGGTGCCAATCGACCTCACCTTCCGCCTGGCTGCGGAGCTCGGTTTCGACGCCCGTGTCCTGCGCACCCTGCGAGCAGCGTACAGGACGATGCAGCGGCACTTCCGGG
This sequence comes from Rhynchopus euleeides, assembly GCA_963210315.1. Classification (NCBI taxonomy): domain Eukaryota; phylum Euglenozoa; class Diplonemea; order Diplonemida; family Diplonemidae; genus Rhynchopus; species Rhynchopus euleeides. The sequence continues at coordinate 104,528 of OY723280.1, forward strand.
CGAGCGGCACCATCGGGGAAGGCTTCCTGCCAACTAACGGCATCATGCAGGGTTGCCCCATCAGTGTCGTGCTGATTAACGTGCTGGTGGGTGTGTGGATGAGGATGGTCGAGCACCGGCAGGACACAAGGGCGCTGTCTTTCGTTGACGACGTATACGCCACAGCCCCCAGCCCGGAGATCCTGCAAGACGTTGTAGACGACTCTGCGGGTTTCTCCCACGACACCGGGATGGCTATTTGTGCAGAAATCAAGTCTCACGTTTTCTCGACATCCCCCGGGCCGCTCCGGATTATGTACCGGGCAAGGGATGGCGAGGCCACTCCCCTCCGGCAGCGCAACAGCTTCGACTGTCTCGGGGCCATGCTACACGCGCGCCTGATCAGGGAAGGGCGCACAGCGCCCCAGTCCGAGCGCATCGCCCGCCGGAAGGAAGGTGCGCAGCAGAACCTCCGCAGAACCTCAGCGCTGCCCCTGCCGGTGCAATGGAAAGGGCAGGCGGCGGCGATGACGGCAGGGGCTCGACTATATTACGATGCCCTCGTAACTCGTTGGGACAGCAAGGACATCAGGCGATGGAGGGGCCTCTTCGTCGCCGCGCTCTGGTCTGGCCCACCTCGCAGAGCACAGGAGATTGTGCTGTGTGTCCTCCATCAGGCGCACCGGGTGGACCCCGCTGTCGCCCCCCCCTACCGGCAGATCACCACATGGGCCAAGCAGATCAAAAAGTGGAGTCACAGCAGGGTGCTGTCCGAGGCAGCCTGGGGGAGTAGAGAGAGGCTTGAGGGGACAGGCCCCTTCGCGCTTTTCTGGGCCGCCCTGCAGGGGATTGAATGGCGCTGGAGTGCTGCGACCACCCTGGCTTACACTGACGAAGCTGGTCGCGATGTCACCTTCGACCCTGTTGCTGCAACACCGAGCGCCTGGGCTATCTTTGCACACGACCTCCGCCAATCCCTGCGTAACGCAACGGCGAAGAAGCTGGCCGAACGCAGAGACGACTTCCAAGGAGCAGAGCACGGCATTGACGGGAGGGTGACACGTTGCGTCCTGGAGGGAGAGGGCGCTGCAATCACGGGGTACCAGCGAGGCCTCCTCCGCTCCGTTGTTGCAGGGGCGGTGCCTGCTCGTGGGCGCACAGGTCTGGGGGAGGTGTGCCGATACTGCACATCTGGGACCCCGGAGACGGTATCACACCTGTGGTGGGACTGCGCGGCATGGGAGCCAGTCCGCCAGAAGCACCCCATAGCAGCGAGGGACCGGACGGCCTGGCCGGCATGCCTGGCCCAGTGCGGGGTGGCGCCCATTTACAGATACAGCGTCCCGGAGAACGAGCAGCCGCTGCCCATGTCCTTTGCGGACAGGATCACCACCGTGGCACAGCTCCACCGCTACTTCATCGCAGTCCTGGCGGCGCGACAGGAGAAGGACGGGCTGCTCGACCGCTCTGTGCGCCATCACCGTACTACCGTCTACCCCTGGGAGTGGAGCACCCCTAACCCCGAGAGTGCCTCCATCCCTGCACTGGCGCCTTCCGAAGTCAAGCAGACGTGGGGCAAGCGGCCCCCAGGCATGTGGGTGGCCCTCTGCGACTGGCTAAGGGGCCTAAAGTGGGGACCGCAGGGGAGTGAGCATACTGTGACCCTGATGGAGCTGGCCGTGGACTTCGAGCTATCAACTGGCCTTACCCTCCCAGACACCGTGACGCGCCGCATCCGCCCCCCCGCCCACGTGGACCCGAATAGGAAGGGCGCGAGGGAGGCCCGCTCGCGCATCCCTGCAGACACAGCCCCAGGGCTCACCCTGTACTTTGACGGTGGTGCGCGCGACAATGGCACCCCCTTCGCCGTGGCGGGGGCAGGGGCGGTGCTATACCAAGACGGTTGCAAGGTTTCAGAGAAAGTACTCCCGCTGCTGAACGTGCGTAGCAACAACATTGCTGAGTACGAGGCGCTCCGTGCAGGTCTGCGCCTCCTCGAGAGGGGTGATGCCCCTGAGGGCCCAGTCACAGTGCGGGGCGACTCCCAGGTGGTGCTGCGCCAGCTCCAAGGGGACTCATTGTGCCGGGATGCCGCCCTCCGTCCTCTGTTCCTCAGCACGTCCCGGCTAGCTGCGGACCTCCAACCGAGGTTCACTCTCACATACGAGCATGTGAAGAGGGAATCCAACACAGATGCTGATGCCCTCAGTAACGCCGCGATGGACGAGGCTGAAAGGCTGGGGGCCTCACGGCAGCAGCTCCAGCAGGACCTCACGGTGTTCCAGAGCAGTATCCTGGGGAAGGCTGCCTCGCTGAAGGGGCTCTGCAGCATGGTGACGAAAGTAGGCACTGGGCCCTGGCATTGCGGCCATGCTGCCAACTCAACAGTCCTCACGGCGATCGGTGGATCTGTGGCGGCGGGCCTGTCGAGGAGGGCCCAGCTGAACCCTGCCACTGAGTCGGTGATGCGCAGCCTCCAAGCGCACCTGGCTGTGCCAGCCCCCAGCCGGACGGATACAGTGTTCCATGATCGCGGAATGGCGTGGGCCGCTACCTTCGCTCCGCAGCCGCACTACCCTGAGGGTTGGCAGCAATCGGCCCAGCAGTGGGCGGCGCGTGGTCGGCAGGCCAACAGCCGGGTAGGGCGCCCATGGGAGCGGAGGGGCGCTGCCCCCCGAACTGCTCCCCCTGGTGCCAGGAGGAACGCAAAGGTGCTTGCCTGCAAGTTGCATTGGAAGCCCCGTTGCTCGGCATGCCAGAAGCGGCGCCTCCCGGAGGAGGTGTGCTGCCGCAACCACCACAAGGAGGGGGACGGGCTCCCGGTCACTATGGGCTTCTGCAAACGCCACAGCATGGACCGATGCGGTGACTGCTACAGCGATGGCAAAACACTACCACATTGCTGCCAAGCACACCACGCCGGCTATGCTGCACGCCCTCCTCCCCGGAGTGGCACTGAGTTGGCCCCACACTCTAACCCGAGTGGGGCCTCCGCTGTGACGTAGAAATGGGCGGGGGTGGGCAATGATCCGCGCAGGATCTCCCCACACAAAACGTGGTCACCACACACACACACACAAACGAAGAACCCAAACAACAACCACAAACAGGACAACAAGAACAACAAGAACACAATATCATACCACAAGAACAGGAACGCCGTCACCCTCACCAATCTCACCGAACGGCAGCTGCTGGTCCTCGGGAACATCCGCAACGTAGGTGTTGGCCATACGGAAGTGGTTCACAATGAAGAGCTTCTGGATGGGGGAGGTACGGGCGAAGACCAGACCACAGCGACCCTTCTTCAGCACGTACTCGAAGGCGCGGTACCAGTCCATGGTGTAGTTCTCGCTGTCCCACTTCGCCACCGTGTCGCCGCTCACCGCCAGGGAGGTGATGGTGCGCTCCGACTCCGTCTTCTTGTCCTCCTCCGCACGGATCTGCGCCTCCACCTCGGCCTGGAAGGCCTCCCCGAAGTTCGGCTTCACCGTCGGGTCCCGCTTCAGCTCCTCAATGTCGTCGTTCGACAGCGAGCCCTTCTGGCGTGCCAGCTCCAGACCGCGCTGCCCCACAAGGCAACGCTCCGTCACCAGCTCCTCCATCGTCTTCCCCCACAGGATGCCGATGTTCTTCGCGATGGCGGCACCGGTACGCGGGTGGTCCCCGGTCACCATGACGACGTGGATCGAGGCCTCGTGGCACGTCTTCACGGCCTCCGGCACACCCAGACGCGGCGGGTCCTGCAGGGCCAGCAGACCGGCGAAGACAAGGCCGTTGTTGCGCCCGGTGCTCCCGTTGTCGTAGCCCTTGTCCTCCTTGAAGTACGGCCCGTTCTTGCGCGTGTAGTTCGGCTGGCGCGGCTCGTCACCCCAGCTGTCCGTCCCGGGGGGCAGCTGCAGCATGTTGCGCCACGACCCGACAACGTCCTGGCCCTGACCGAGACGCTCCTTCGCACCCACAATCTCGGCCGGGATGTCGACGTACCCGAAGCAGAACAGACGCAGACCCTGGCTCGCCATCAGCGCCAGCACCTCCTGGAACGCCTCCTCGTAGTCGGAACGCGGGCGGTAGATCAGGTTCTTGCTCTCGTCAACAGCCGCCACCTTGTCCACGAACTGCCACACACGGTCCGCACCGCCCTTGACGAAGCAGCGCACGAATTCCGACCCGTCCGAGTTCTGCATCCAGCACGACTGCAACATCCACTTGTTCTTCGAGTCGAACGGGATGATCCCGCCCTTCACGTCCGCGTGCTTCGCACGCATGTTCTCCACGCCGCCGCCGCCGCCGCCCTTCCCGCCCTGCAGACGCGCCTCCGCGAACTTCATGATGGCCTGCTCCGAGGCGTCACCCGTCGCCGTGCGCTGCTGGATCGGCAGGTCGTGGAACTTCGCAATCACCTTCCCGGTCCTGCGGTCCACCTTGTCCTTCACGTCCCACTTCGCGCTCGAGCACAGCGCACCGATCTGCACAAGGTCCGCGCACACCTGGTTCCCGACGTACGCCGGCGTCGTGTTCGCCATCAGCTTGACCTCGTGGCCCGGGAACGGGTTCGACGCCGCCCCGTCCTGCGACGGCGACGTGTCCCAGTAGCAGCCGCCCTGGTCCACACCCTTGTTGCCCGCGTACGTTGCCGTCCACGCGTTCACCACAGTCATCTTGTTCTGCGTCAGCGTACCCGTCTTGTCGGAGCAGATGATCGAGGTCGACCCGAGCGTCTCCACGGCCTCCAGGTTCTTCACCAGCACGTTCACGTCCTTCATACGCGTCGCCGTCAGCGTCAGCGACACAGTCACCGTCGCCAGCAGACCCTCGGGCACGTTCGCCACAATGATACCGATCGTGAAGACAACAACCTCAATCGGCTCCAGCGACAGGGCGAGCGAGATGGCCAGGAACAGGATACCCAGGAACACGGCGATGCACGAGATGATCAGCACGAAACGCTCAATCTCCTTGCGCAGCGGGGTGTCCTCCTCCTCCTCGTTCGCCGTCATCTCGTACAGCAGACCCATCACCGTCCAGTCGCCGGTCGCCACGCACAGCGCAACGCACTTGCCCTCCTTGATCGACGTACCGAACATCGCGACGTTGCTGCAGCGGAGAGCGTCCTCAAGACCGGGCTTCCCCTCGTGCGTCTCGCCCCACTTCTCGCTCCCGCGGTGGATCTTGGCGCGCACGTCACCGTCCAGGTCGGCCTCCAGGAACCCAGCACGCTCCATCTTCTCACGGCATGCGTCCGGCTCGTTGTTCTTGGCAAGTGCGTCGGGCTCACCGGTCAGTGCAGACTGCTCCACCTTGAACTCACCGATCGTCTGCAGCACACGGAAGTCGGCAGTGATCTTGTCACCGAGACGCAGCAACACAACGTCACCGGGAACAATCTGTACAGAGGTGTTGGTGTTGGTGTTGGTGCTCTTGTTCGTGTTGCTGTTCAGTGACGGGTTAGCTGATTGCCTGCCGGTGTTCCACTATCACACACACAGAAAATTGGTGTTCCACTCGATGCTCACGCACGAGCGAACACAGAGCAGAGACACCCTGACGCGACCAGCACTGCATGTCACACAACAGACCACTCCACTCCACCCCACCCCACCACACCCCATCCCATCCCATCGCAAGCAACATACGTCAGTCGACGGCAGCTCCTCCTCACGAACAGCCGCACCGGGCCCGTCGTTACGGCGGATCCAGTTGTTCGACCCACCGAGCTCCTTGAACTTCTGCATCATGTTGTCGGCGCTCTGCTCTTGCAGGAACGAGAACACGGAGGTGATGGTCACCACCAGCACCAGCACGATACCGAGGTACAGCTGTAGTGATGTGGTGTGTGGTGTGGGGTGTGGGGTGGTGCTGGAAGGAAAAGGAACAACGAAACCACGAAACGACACAGCACAACATCAAAGAACCAAGAGTCACAATGCTACCAGTTAGCAGCAACACATACGTTCTCAGGCGAGCCAGGGTCCACGGCGTACGCAATGAAACACAGCAGACCACCGACCTCAAGCAGGACGGAGAAGAAACCCGCAAACTGCAGCAGCAGCTTCATCAGGGGGGACACCACGTTCTTCGGGGTCAGCTCGTTCCGCCCCCAGCTCTCGAACAGCTTGTCCCGCTCCTGCTGCGTCAGCCCCTTGCTGTCGCCCGGGCGGTCGTGGTTGATGCTCGTCATAATCCCGCTCTTCTCCCACGTCACCGCCTCGCCGGGGATACCCTTCGGCTTCGCGTACACGTGGTCGCACTCACCGTTCTCGATCTTCGCCGCCACCTGCCAGTACTGCACCTCCTTGCTCTCGGCGATCTTCGCCTGCGGCCGGCGCACCAGCGACGGGCTCCGCTTCAGCAGGCTGCGCTCCTTCGTCCCCGTCTCGATGTTGGCCACCTCCTGCTGCACCTTCTGCGACCACACGAGCCGCTTGTCGTCGCCCTCCCCGACCACCTCGTAGTCATCCTCCGTCACGGGCGGCAGGTTGTGCGCCTTCCGCCGCGCGTTCATGTGCTCGATCTGCTCATCGACCTTCTCACCGTGCCCGGTCAGGTGCTCCGCCGCCTCCTCCACGGTCTGGCCCATTGTGGCCGAGCGCGTTAGCTGCGGCTCCGCGCCCCTATGCCCCCCTGTGGTCCTGTGTGGGTGGGTGGGGTGGTAAACCTGAACGTGCCTGCAAGGCAACAAGTGGTTGTAGAAGTGACAATAAGCTCTGATGCAGTTGCGCCTGGCGATGTGAAGCTGCCTGCTTCCTCTGGCTGCCAGCAGTGATACATCGCACCAGCCTGGGCCAAACCCGCCGGCACACCTGCTCGTATCTAACTGAACTCACGCCCCCCCCCCTTCTCACCAGAACCACCATTGTGTGTGTTCACCCCCCCCCCACCCACCCGCACTCCACTCCTGCTGCGTGGTAGTACATCTGACAGAATCTACTCAGCATCGTTACATGGCCGACCTCCCTTGGCCGGGTCACAGCGAGCTGAAGCCTTCAGAGACATCACGCACGAAGTAGCAACAAGGGTTGCTCGCGTATGTCATCCACTGGCCGTTGCAGGTGCGCGACAGCTCCTGGGGGAAGGTCTCCACGATACCGGTCTTTACAAAGTGGTGGGGCACAGACACGAAGGGGCTGAGCACCCGCCCCTTCCACATGGCAGGACTGGAGGCTGTGCCCGGCACCACGTCCGTCAGCACGTAGAGCGACTCCTTGTGTTGAACGACGTCACAGCCATCCTTGATCACCGCCAGCAAGCGCCTCCGTGCCTGCAACTCGGGGCTGAAGTGCTGGTGGTAGTCATCCCGCGATATGCTCAGCGAGTCTTCTTTCGTCTGCTGCAGGAAGGCTTCGAACGTGGTGTCGACAAACAGGTCGCGGAGGAAGAACTTGCTGCTGCAGATGCTGCACTCCAAGCCCCTCGCAGGCACGCGCTGCGACTGCAGCACATGCAGAAGGCTGTGCAGGTCATGACACTGCATATGCATGCAATGCCGCGCCCTCACCGGAACCACGATGCGCACAAACAGCGCCTGGTCCTTAGTGCTGAGGCGGAGGTTTTCGCCTGTCACGCATATGTCGTCTGACTGCACCGCCGCCTGCATGCGCTCCACGTCGCCGCTGCTGAGTCGGGGGAGCGTCTGGAGCAGCTGCGTCTTGCGCTTCTCCAGGTCGACCGTGTCACCCAGCCGAAGCACCACCACGGCGCAGACCGGGCACGCCTGCCTCACATTCTTCGCCCGGCGCGTGTCGCTGTAGGTGTAAGTGAGGGTCGACTTGCTCGGATCGATCGCAAGGGCGTACGCCCACTTCTCTGCGGCACCCAGCTTCACATGCGGGAGCTCCGGGACCCCTTCCGCCTCCAGCACCACCCCGCTCTGGCTGAACCACGGCACGAACTCCTGCACAGCTGCTGCTGCCTCGCCTCGCGATGTGAGGGCAGCCACAGCACAGCCGCGGTAGTCCTCCCCGCATGGGAGCTCGACGGAGAACAGAGTGCCCTGTGGCGTCACGGGTGCACTCCGCGGCACCACATTCCTCACGTGCAGCACAGCCTCCACTGTGCTGAAGGGGAAGAAGTTCAGAGGCGCTACGCCGTGCGTCGTCGAGACCTCATGCCGCAGCACACCCAATAGGTGAATGTCTGCATAGTCCATGGGCCCAGCTGTGCCCTGCAAGGGGTGGGTGGGGTGGTGGGTAGTGGATTGGGTGGCGATGCAGTGGGGTGGTGCAAGGGTTCGGCATCGCATCCAAAAGGTGGTGGGGGTGCTGGGGTGTGTGGGAACCCACACATGGCGCGGCTCGCTCCGAACTTCAGCTACCGCATCACAACCGTCCCCCCACCGGCTCTCGGGCCGGCCGGCCACAAAACCACAGGTACACACCCCCCTCCACCCACCCCAAGGAAAAAAAAATGTCCAAAAAAAAAGGAAAAGAAGCCACACACACATTGTGGGGGCATGCTGCCGGGTATAATCTGCACCGAGACACATTGCTCCTGATGCGATCAGCACCTCTGCAAAGGAAAACACACCCCCTCCCCCCCTCCCCCTCCCCATCCACACAACACACACAAAAGTTGGGGCCCCTAAAAAAGCCACGTCCGCCTCACCCAGGCCCAAACCTTGTGACACTATTGATTTCGCCGTTGAACTTTTCCCGTTGGGTGGGCCAACCAGAAGGAGAGGAGGGACCCGCTGTGGCCCTTTTTCGGATTCAAACTTGGTGTCTCTTGCGCAGCACTGTAGTGTTCTTATGGGGGCATCGTCACAGCCCACCACCTTCCCCCCCATCTGCTCACCGGGAGGGGGCCGTCCAGGTGGTCGGAGGTGACAAGACAGTGTGGACGAGGCAATGCAGAATGGCTCTCCCTCCACCGACCATTTGAACGCCTCACTCCCCCCACGCCATAAAACACCAACAGGCACGAGCCCACCCCCACCCCACACACCCCCACTCCATTTTTTTGCGGCGCCGACAGCCAAACGGATGATGCCTGACGTCAAAAGACAGCCAGAGGGGGGTCGGTGTCATTTGTCCCCCCCCCCCTCCCCACGAGGGGAACCACCGCCCCGCCTCTCACACACCTACACTTTTCCCAACTGTGCCCCATATGAGTGAACCTTTATTTCGGGGGGGTAGGGGGGGTAAGGGGGGTTGGGAGGGGAAACGCACGACCTCCTTTTCACTAAAAAGTCCTGAAAAAAAAAGTCCTCCGCCTGTTTTGTTTAGCGTAGGGGGGGGGGGGGGGGGGCCTCACCTGCGAGCGAGCTCTGGTTTCACCACCACTCAACACAACAGATTTTTTTTTGACAAAATCGTGGACAAACCTCAGAGCACGCTCGTAAGATGCCAGACGCCATGAGCACATGTTGCGCTGTTCCATTTGGGGTGGGCCGGTTGAGAGAGAGAACCCATGAGGTTGTCCGAGACCTCTACAGTCTATAATGGAGGCAGGCGTACAACGAGCGCCTGTGGACAGCAGGGCCAAGAGCTGGATGTGACAGGCAATGGGGTGGGGTCGTAGTGGAGTAGCGGAGTGTTCCCCCCTTCTCCCCCTTTTTCCTCCTCTGATGGCCACAAAATTCCATGCCGCCCGTGTTTTTTTATTGGGAGAAAGGATGACGAAAAAAAACACAGGCCCCCCCCCGCCCCACACAGGCAAAAAAACACGCCAGGGGGGAGCGAGTGGGCAGTGGGGGTTTGGGTAAAGAAAATGTACAAAACTTCCCAACATTTTTTTGTCTCTGCAAAAAAAATCCCCCCCCCCATCCCACCATCACCTCATCCCATCTCAGCCCCTCGCTCGCTCTCTCTCGTTGCCCCTGTGGCAGCACAGCTGGAGGTGTCGTTTCCCTAGAAGGTGTCGAATCGTTGTTCGGGGGAGGGGGGCGGGGGTGGAGAGGGTGTCTGGTTTGAGGTGGCGGTGGCCCCAGGTACGGGGGGGAGGAGGGGGGGGTGGAAAATAAGAAAAGCGGAGGGGGGGGGGAAGGGGTGGGTGTTCTTGTGCCTTCTTCTTGTTTTTTTAGTGAAAAAAAGGTGGAAAAGGAAAAAAAAAGGAAAAAAATAGTTGTTTGGCCCGCAAAAAAAAAGATAAAAGACACACACAGTTTCTGCGACAGAAGATAAAATACATACAGACTCGGTCGCGGGTAACAGATGGATCCGATGACGAACTGCCGCACCCCTCCCCCCTCTTCATTCCAATCACCCGGCAATTTTTCTTCCGCTCGTCAGGGGGGGGGGGGGATGGGGTGAAACGAAAAATCCCTCCAGAAAAAAGTAGAACAAAAAGAACAAAGGCACGGCCAACACACCACGAGACAGATACGCTCCCAATGTCATCAAGATGCATTCGGCTGGTTGAAGCTGTTGAACCCAGAGGGATATTTTCCATTTTTCCCTGCATTTTTCTCCGCCACTCTCTCGTAGACCCAAAAGGGCCCAACGACAGTGCCCGTTCTGCAACTGCAAGCAGCCGTCTCCCATGGAAGCTGGTGGTATTCCCCCTACTGGTGCAGAACAGCCCACCACCGACACGGCAGCCAGGGCTCGCAACTGGCACTACCCGGGATTGGGCAGAGGCAACGCACCGTGCCCACAGCCTTGAAGCCGCTTCGGTTCCAGAGCTCCAGGGGGTCGTGCAATATCTTATATTTCGATCGTAGAATATACCTGGAGTACAACGGGGGCAGTGTCGAGGAGACAAAAAGACGGGTGGCATCATCGCAGCACCATGGAAGAAGAGGCAAAGAGAGAGAGAGCCGAGAGGGTGCGGCTCCGAAGATGGAAAAGGTGTCAACGGCGACAACGAATTGGAGAACAATATAAAACTACTGTCCGCGGTACACAACGGAATGAATAACCCCAGGCAAGCGGCACATCGGCCCTTGCAACCCCGGTGGTGAGATCACCAGTAGGTCTTGCGGTCGAGCCAGCCGCCCGGGTAGTTGCGGATCAGCCACTTCCGCAGCTCGTCGTAGGTGACGATGAGGATGGCGAAGGGCATGGCAGGCAGCCAGTAGATGAAGCGCAGCTTCTCGATACCGAACACCGTGCGCACACCCGGGACGTAGATCAGCACAATCGCCAGTGCCGTCTCGAAGAACAGCCCGAAGTTCAGCTGGTCGTTCCTGTGAGTGGTGTGGTGTGGTGTGGTGTGGTGTGGTGTGTTGGAGTCACACTCAGCTGCACACAGGCTCAGATACATCCTCAGACTCCGACACAGGCAAAGGCACAAGGCACAGATTGCATACTTCATCCCCTGCTCGAACAGCGACAGACGACGCGTCTTGCAGATCAGAATGTCACCCCACTGCACAATCACAATCGATGCCCAGAAGGCAGTCTGGGCCGTGGCCAGGATGCGCAGGCACTCGTTGATGGTGAAGCCCTGTGGTGTTGGGGTAGTGGGTGTGGTTGTGGTTGTGGCGGTGTGGTGTGGTGTGGCAGCAGTGCAGAAGTCAGCACAGCAGTGCAAGAACCGAAGAGAAAGAGCAGACAAAGAGCAGCCCCACCCACAAAGAAGCAACCGAACATCAAATACCAACCACCAAACATCAAACAAGAAGATGAAGACCGGCACCAAAGACGAATGGCAAATCATACCCCGTAGGCGAACCCACCCTCGACGAAGTAGTTCTCCAGGTCACCGTGGAACGGCAGGTCCTCGGGCGGGATGCCCTCCGTGTACATCACAACCATGAAGACGTAGAAGCCGGCAAGCGCCTGCACCACACCGATCTGGAAGTACGAGAAGGAGATGAGACGCTCCGTCACCAGGTTGTCGTGCTTCGTACGCGGGGCACGCTTCATGATGTCCTTCTCCTTCGTCTCGTACGCAAGCGAGATGGCGGGAACCATGTCGGTACCCAAGTCGATGCACAGAATCAGCACGGTCGTCAGCGGCAGCGGGATACGCAGGATGATGTACAGGATGAAGGGGGAGATCTCAGGGATGTTCGACGACAGGGTGTAGGCGATCGACTTCTTCAGGTTGTCGAAGATCAGACGCCCCTCGAGCACACCGTCCACAATCGACGCGAAGTTGTCGTTCATCAGAATCATGTCAGCAGCCTCCTTCGTCACGTCAGTACCGGCGATACCCATGCAGATACCTGTCGTGGTGTGGCGGTGTGATTGTTACTGTTGTTGCTATTGGTATTGGTATTGTTGTTGTTGCTGGGAGTGCAGCGTCGCAAAACGACAAATCACCCCGTATGTCCTTCTGACCCACATGATGGCAGGGAACAACCAACCAAAACATCAACATACCAATGTCGGCAGCAGTCACGGCCTGGGCGTCGTTCACACCGTCACCAGTCACAGCCACAATCTTCTCGGGACCACCGTCAGCCTCCTTGATCTTGAAGTGCTGCACAATCAGCAGCTTCTGTGTCGGCGACGTACGCGCGAACACGAGACCCTCCTTCCACGTGAAGTCCAGCGCGCTCTTCCAGTTCCCGTCCATCGCACGCGGGTTCCAGCTCTGTGTGGCAGTAGTGTGGCAGTGTGGCAGTGTGGTTGTGGTGTGCGGTGTGACAGTGGCACCGGCACTGACACTGACAGCGCGGGAGTTCCCACGTGGCAGCAAGACTCAAGTGGCATACAGCAATACGCGTCCCCTCAACAGCCATGGCAGTGATCGACTCCTTCTCCTCAGACTTCAGCGAGGCAACGATACGCTCGCGCTCCTTGGCGAAGTCCGCACGCGACTTGCCGGGCTCAGCTGTGCAGGTGCAGTGTTTGGCGTGTGGCGTGGGTGGAGAGCAGCAGGTGACAAATGCATCACGCGAACACATCAGGCGTAGAGACGAAGAACACTGTGGACTCAGCCTCCTGCTGCTGCTGTGAGTTTGCGACGAGCTCTCTGACAATGTGCTGATGCTCGTCACACAAGAGGACGGGGAGTGAGAACACACAGACACACACAAAACACAAGACACACCAGCCTATGGATACACCACAGCCACAGCCACAGCCACACCCACACAACACACACCGGGACATACACAGAAGCTTCTGCACAACCACGTCGTCCTCAGTGCGGCCCGTCTTCGTGATGATACCGATGTCACGCGCAATGGCAGCAGCGGTCTGCGGCTGGTCACCCGTCACCATGACAACACCGATGGAGGCCTGGCGGCAGATGGCCACGGCACGCGGCACGGCCGGACGCGGAGGGTCCTGCAGCGCAAGCAGACCCAGGAACACAACCTTGGACTCGAAGTGGTTCTCCTCACCCGCCTCCACGCGCTTCTTTGCCAGGTCCGGGCGCACAATCGGGATCTGCGGGCGGCCCTTCACGGTGATGGGCTTCTTCGAGCCTGCGTCCATGGCCACACCCTCCTCGTTCTGTGTTGGTGTTTGTGGTGTTGTGGTGGTGTTGGTGTGGTGTGACATGATCTGGGTTGGTGTGTCATGTCAGGTCTGGTCTCATTGCCGTGTCTGTGCGAAGCACTGTCCATACCGTCTCACCAGCGGACCACGTGTCAGGGCGGAACATCGACTCGTCGAAGTACTGCTTCACCTCCTCCTCGCTCAGCTGTGTGAAGGCAGGTGGTGGTGGTGGTGGTGGGGTGTAAATGGAAGAAAGGCACGCAGAACACAACACAACACAACACGTCACATCACAACAACTGTCTGAATCAAACACAGTTGTGGATTCGAACCTGACAAGAAGAAGTCGTCACACGCAGACGTTGAAAATCCAAGAAACAGAAAAAGGGCAAATTTACATACGTTGGCGTCAGGGCCAAGGTGGTTCAGCGACTCAACCACAACCTTCGCGAAGGCGAAGACACGCAGACCGTTCGAGGCAAGGTCGGCGTTCGCCTCGGCGAACCCACGGCGGTCGTCGGACGACAGCGGCTGCACCTTCCCGTCCACAATGGTGTGGGTGCAGAAGTCGAAGACAACGTCGGACCCACCCTTGATCCAGGTCACGAAGTTCTCGTCCTTCCCGAGCTTGCGCATGTCGGTCGTGACAGCCATCCACTTGTTCTTCGAGTTGAAGGGGAGCTTGTGCACGGTGCCGTAGGTCATACGGGCCGCAGACACACGGCTCGAGTGCTCCTTCACCTCACCGGCGGACCAGTTGCGCTCCTCGCCCCACGCCTTCTTCTTCTGCAGGCACTGCTCCATGGTGTCGATCCCGACAGGCAGGAACGAGTCCGTCGTCGCCTTCGGGTCCTTCTCGTCCCCACGCACACCGGTCACACCGCAGTTCTCGAAGGCGGCCAGACGCTGCTCGTTGAAGATCAGGATGGCGCGCTCGGACGCGTCACCGTCGGCGTGCTCGCGCTCCGCCCAGGGCAGCTTCTCCCACGGGGTCGCCACCACACCACCCCCGCCGCGCTGGTCCTGCGGGGCACGGAACTTGGCGCTCCCGCAGAAGGTGGCGCACTTCATCAGCTCCTCGTAGATCGCACCGCCCGCACCCGGCGGGGACGTGCCCCACGACGCCGACTCGATCGGGTGGGTCGTCAGCATCTGCCCGCTCACGTACGCACGCACGGCGGTCATCTTGTTCATCGTCAGCGTACCCGTCTTGTCGGAGCAGATCACACTGGTCGACCCGAGCGTCTCCACGGCCTCCAGGTTCTTCACCAGCACCATGACGTCCTTCATGCGCTTCGCCGTCAGCGCCAGCGACACAGTCACCGTCGCCAGCAGACCCTCGGGCACGTTCGCCACAATGATACCGATCGTGAAGACAACGGCGTTCACACTCAGCGTCCCGTCCATCGCCACGTTGATGATGAAGAAGATCACACCGAGCGCAATCGCAATCGCAGAGATGATCTGCACGAAACGGTCGATCTCCTGCTTGATGGGCGTGTCGTCCTTCATCCCCTTCGCCTTGAGCATCATCTGGTAGTTCCGCCCCATCACGTTCTGGTCACCCGTCGCCACAGCCATGCACCACGCCTCGCCGATCGAGATGTCCGTGCCCGCCATCACGATGTTGCGCTGGCGCAGCGCAGGCGCCGTGGGCTGCTCCGACTTCTTGTGCGTCTTCTTGATGGCGTTCGGCTCACCCGTCAGCGACGCCTCCACCACGGCGAAGTCACCCTGTGCCTGCAGCACACGCAAGTCACACGGGATCTTGTCACCCAGCTTCACGTTGATGATGTCACCGGGCACCACGGACGAGCTGTCCACCTCGCACAGCGACCCGTCCACGATGGCACGTGTCTTGCACTCTCCCATCGCCTTGAACTTTTCCATCATCTTTGCGGACGCCGACTCTTGCTGGTAGGTGAACACGGATGTGATGATCACCACCCCGAACAGCACGATACCCAGGAACAGCTGTAGGGGGGTGTTGTGGTGTGGTGTGGTGTGGTGTGGTGGTGTTTTGAGGTGTGAAGATATGACCAACCCAACCCGACCCGATCCAGCACAGGACAACCACAACTCACCGGAGATCACAACTCAACAGTACAGCACAAAACTACCACAACTCAACCCAACCAACTCAGAACAAAACCACACAAAACAGACCAAGCCAAGCCAAGTCAGGCCAAGCCAAATCAAATCAAATGAAGCCACATACGTTCTCCTGCCCAGACGAGTCCACACCGTACGCAACAAAGCACAGCACACCACCCGCAATCAGCAGCAGCGAGAAGAAACCCAGGAACTGCCTCAGGAACTTCACAATCTCAGGGTCCTCCTTCGGCGGCGTCAGGTCGTTCGACCCGAAGATGGTCAGCATCCGCTGGCGCTGCGCAGACGTCAGCCCCTTCGACTGCGACGGCACCTTCACGTCCAGCCACCCAGGGTTCGCGGCCGTCAGGTCAATCGACTCCCCGTGGTGATCACGCAGCGGGTAGATCGGCCCCGCGAACTTCGCGTCCACCGTGAAGTTGTGCAGCTCATCCACCTCCTGGTTGCTCTGCAGGTACATCACATCGTCCGTCAGCTGCGCCTTCGCCCCCGCCTTCGGCTTCAGCTCCCGCTCCGTCGAACCTCCCTTCCCGAGCACATTCTTCTCCAGCTCACTCGGCTGCTTCTTCGGCGGAGGCGGCTCCGTCGGCATCCTGCCTCCTCCTTCCTCCCGCTCTCCGCGGTCTCCTGGGCTGCCTGCGGTGCCTCCCTCCTGCCGGGCGGTGGTGTCGTGGCTGCAGCACATCGCATATCAACACCACAGGAAAATACCAACACAACAGCAACGCAGGCACAATCAGCTTCAACATATGGGAGAAAGCCACCGGGCCTCGCGCCACCTCTCCTGCTCAACCTCGGATCTGGATCTTTTTTGTACAACACTTTTCCGAAGCTTTCCCAGCCTTACACAAGGCCCACCAATGCTGCCTTCCTGCACCGTGCAGCGTCCTCCGGACCACCTCTGCCAGCTCAAGGTGCATCCCCTGGCATCGATCCCACGGACTGCGTCCAAACGGGGTACGACACAGGGAGTCCTCAGCCTCCCGAAAGCCCCCCACCCACAAACTCCCGGATCCGACAGAGATGAAACGCCGCTGTAACGTCATGACGATGCAGGCGAGCTTCATAGAAGAAAAAAATACCCGCGCCCACACCACCCCCCCCACCCACGATGTCGTTGCCTGCACAGGGAGGGGGGGGGGGGGGGGAGGGGGAGAGGGGGGAGGGGTTTCGACGGTCATTTGCGGTGTGCCATCCGCAGGCGCTGTTTCCCGCAACCCAGAATAAGCACCTGTCTAGAGAGGAGCCCTGGGCTGCATCGTTTGCCAGAAAGCGGTGGTGAAAAAAAAAATCCAAAAAAAAATATGAAGCAAAAGACATCCCGCCAAGGAATGAAAAACCCCTGCCGAATGGGACACCCGCACCACCACCCCCACCCCCCCCCAATCCCGTGAGGTGCAACACAGACACACACAGACACAACCACACAACCCCCCTCCGTTGTCCCGTCTCGTATCCTTGGCACCGTTGTTGCCCGAGCCCAAAAGAGAATTGACAAAAAAGGGCTGGTATGAGGGGGGATAATACTGTTGTTTCGTAGCGATCGAAATCCTTATTTCTTTTCCTGGGGGGTGGGGGGGGGGGGGGGGTAGGGCTTTGGGGGGGGAGGGGTGGTGGTGGTGTGGCTGAAGTAATATGAAAAAGAAAACGTGGGAGAACCCACACAGGATGTAGACTGGCCTTTGCTGTGCTTTTTTTAGGGTATATTTTTTGAGGGGGAGGGGCGGGGGGGGGAAGGGAGACAAAAGCGCCAGTCTCACCACCACCCACCACCATCTCGGATAACCGAAAAGACTTTTGGCAGCCAAGCGGTGGGTCTCCAACTTGAAGAGTGGCCTGTGTGATAATGCCTTCTGTTCTCTTGCCTCGGCTATCGAGTTGTTTTCATTGGTTGCCTCGCCAAACCGCTGAAGGTAGCGACGCCACACAAAAGAGGACGCCATCGGCGTTAGCATCCCTTGCGTTTTTGACATGCAACGGGCAACGATACATGGTGGACGGGTTGCTTTTGACAGTATTTTTTGTCATATTTTTTTTAGCTTCTTCTTGGGTCAGGGGTGCATGGGAGAGAGGGGGCGTGGGGGGGTGGGGTGCAGAAACTGAAGGCCGCACACACGTCTCCAGGAACTAAAGGCTTTGCTGGCGCTTATGAGGAGAACATAAAACGTACAATGGGAGAAATTTGCAGAGCCTGTGCCCACGTCTGCTTGTTCAGGGGGGGGGTGGGGCGTGAGTGGGGGGGGTGAGGGGGGGGGGGGTATAAAGAGAAGAGAAAAAAGAAGAAAAAAGCGGGGAATCCGCAAAAAAATAGAAAAAAAAGTCACATGGGTGTTTTGTTGGTGAAACAATCATAAAATAAAAGGAAAATGGAAAAGAAAAAGAAAGGCGGGGGGCGGGGGGGGAGAGGGGGTAAAAATATCGAAGATCAGAACTGCGGCTGGTGGTGTGGGGAGGACACGGGCTGGGCGAGCGGGGGGTATGGGGATAGTGTGTGGAACACCCTGACTCCACACCCCCTTCCCCCCCCCCCCCCCGCCCCTCCCTCCCGCCACACACACCCAAAGGCGTCGCAGAGAGAACCGCACTGTACAAGAGAAAAAGAGAGGGTTCAAAGCAGCCTGCAGACAACGGGTGACATGTCGTGACCCTTGTAATTTTGCACTCGAGTGGGTGAAGAGATGGAAATGAATGGCATCAGCGGGCAGTCTCGCAAATCACAACACATGGCAGACCTCCGACCCTTGTTTTAATACCCTGTTTTTCAATTTTCGTGGCAAAAACAATGTTTCTGCAGTATGACATGTCCCAATACCGTTACAACAAGGTTTTTCTTCCCTTCTCTTCTTCACCGCGCCTTGTTGTTTTGCCCCCTTTTTTTGGCCGTTTTTTTTTTGCGATGCCCAGCCACCACAGCTTCAATGCCCCTCCGAGGGGGGGTGAGGGGGGGGGGTGGGGAATTCGGTACGTAATTCACTTCGGATGCCTAGGGCAAACCGGACACAGAATTCAAGACACACACACAACCACAAAAACACACACCCCCCTGGACGGCGGCTCTCTCCTCGAGGGAACTAAAGTAAAAAAAAATGTACACAAAAGTAACAGACACCCCACGCCCCTTGCCTGCTGAGCAGGCCCCACCCGACAGACGATATTCAACGCAGAGTTCTGGAGGCAGGCAGAGGGGGGGAGGGAAGTGGGGCTGGGGTTGGGAACGGCAAGGCGGCGAGTGACTCGCCTCGCCGGGGCAACCCCGGGTATCCCTTGCCTGCGCGCTGTCCGTGCATGAGCCCGTACATCATGCACATGCGAGATCTGCACACCCCTCGCCACGACGTTCGCCCCACCAAGGCACGCAGGTGACACACTGTAAGGTAAGGCCTGCACCGTCTCTTATTATCTAGGACCAAGAGGGGCGCGCAGGAGAGACCAAGGAGTGAGGCGTGGCTGCGCCAGGCGGCAGGCACTGGCTGCACGCAGCGTGCGGAGGTGGGGCGGGGATCTCGTGGAGGCGGTGACATGCGAGATGAACGATGTCGCAGGCTTGCACGCCCGCCACGTAGAGAGAGAGAGAGGCGGCTGAGAGGGTGCGTGGTGGTGCGATCACCAGTAGGAGAAGCGGTCGAACCACTTGGCGATGCGCTCCATCAGGGAGGAGGTGCGGTGCAGCTCCGCCTCGCGGAGCTGGTGCTCGCGCTTCTGCTCCGGGGTCCAGTCCGGGTCGGCCTCGATGGTGGGCATCGTCTGGGGCTGGCCCTCCCAGTACTTCTCCTCGTCGTAGTCACCCCTCAGCAGACCCTTCTCCTTCTGGAAGCGGAAGAAGTCCAGCGCATCTGCAGGTGTAGGGTGTGGAGGTGTGGTGCATGTGGTTCGTGTGGTGTGGATGTCTTCGGTGCAGTGCAGTGCAGTGCAGTACATACCGTCGTGGTGGCGGATGATCCACTTACGGGTCTCGTCGTAGCTGAAGATCAGCAGCGAGAACGGCAGGGCGGGCAGCCAGTACACGAAACGCAGCTTCTGCAGTCCGAACACCTGTGGTGGTGGTGGTGGTGGTGTGTGTGTGGCTGTGCCAGCAGTTGAGGCATACCGTCGAGATACCCGGGATGTACACCAGGAAGGCCGCAAGCGACGTCTCGAAGAACAGCCCGAAGTTCAGCTGGTCGTTCCTGTGGGTGGTGTGGTGTGGTATGGTATGGTATGGTGTGGGTGAACGGGCGGAAGGAAAAGAAGGGGGGGCAGGGGGGAAGAAGGAGATGGCATCAAGCAGCAGGTGTGTACACATGTGTACACGTGTGCTCGCATCATTGGGGCATACTTCATCCCCTGGTCGAACAGCGACAGACGACGAGTCTTGCAGATCAGGATGTCGGCCCACTGCACAACCACGATCGACACGAAGAAGGCAGTCTGTGCGGGTGTGGGTGTGTGTGTGTGGAGGGTGGGGTACGATGCTTGTGACACAACAACAGGAACAACACACAGTGCAGAAGCAGTGGACAGCACGGCACACGCAGACACAGGCACACTGAAGTGAAGACACGCACTGTACAATCATCGAACACATACCTGTGCAGTCGCCAGCGAACGCAGGTTCTCCGTCACGGAGAAGCCACCGAACGGCGGGCCGCCCTCCGTGAAGTACCCGGCAAGCTGCCCGTGGTACGGCAGGTCCTCCGGCGCGTAGCCCTCCGAGTACAGCACCGCGAAGTACGTGTAGAACCTGTGTGTGTGTGTGCAGCATGCATGCATACAGACAGGAGACACCGACAGACACACACAGACAGGCAGCAGTGCCAACATCAGCACCCAACACACGAATCAGAAGACTAACATGACAAAAATGCACATGCATACCCAGCAAGCGCCTGCACGATACCGATCTGGAAGTACGAGAACGAGATCAGACGGGTCGTCACCAGGTTGTCGTCGGCAGAACGCGGCTGCCTCTTCATGATGTCCTTCTCGGGGTTCTCGTACCTGTTGTGGGTGGGGGCAGATGTGTTTGGTGCGGTGGTGTGGTGTTGCAGTGCAGCAGCTGAACCGTTCTCAACTCTTCGGGAAGGTTGGGATGAAATGAGCAAGGAATCCAGATACACACACAACAACACAACACACGACACAAACTGTGCGCATGTCAGGTGTGCATGTACACAACAGGGAAGGCAACATACGCAAGCGAGATGGCGGGAACCATGTCGGTACCCAAGTCGATGCACAGAATCAGGACGGTCGACAGCGGCAGGGGCAGACCAACAACGATGAAGCTGATGAAGGGGGAGATCTCAGGGATGTTCGACGACAGGGTGTAGGCGATCGACTTCTTCAGGTTGTCGAAGATCAGACGCCCCTCCTTCACACCACGCACAATCGACGCGAAGTTGTCGTCCATCAGAATCATGTCAGCAGCCTCCTTCGTCACGTCAGTACCGGCGATACCCATGCAGATACCAATGCGGGCCTTGCTCAGGGCGGGGGCGTCGTTCACACCGTCACCGGTCACAGCCGTGACCATCTCGTCTTTCTGTGATGTGGTGGTGTGGTGGTGGACCCAGGTGGTGAAGAGAAGAGAAGGTGGGCAGTTTCACAAACACACAAAGGTACGAAGTGACACAGTTTGGCACAGAGAGAGTGGCACACACACACACACACACACACACACACACACAAACGAAGAACCCAAACAACAACCACAAACAGGACAACAAGAACAACAAGAACACAATATCATACCACAAGAACAGGAACGCCGTCACCCTCACCAATCTCACCGAACGGCAGCTGCTGGTCCTCGGGAACATCCGCAACGTAGGTGTTGGCCATACGGAAGTGGTTCACAATGAAGAGCTTCTGGATGGGGGAGGTACGGGCGAAGACCAGACCACAGCGACCCTTCTTCAGCACGTACTCGAAGGCGCGGTACCAGTCCATGGTGTAGTTCTCGCTGTCCCACTTCGCCACCGTGTCGCCGCTCACCGCCAGGGAGGTGATGGTGCGCTCCGACTCCGTCTTCTTGTCCTCCTCCGCACGGATCTGCGCCTCCACCTCGGCCTGGAAGGCCTCCCCGAAGTTCGGCTTCACCGTCGGGTCCCGCTTCAGCTCCTCAATGTCGTCGTTCGACAGCGAGCCCTTCTGGCGTGCCAGCTCCAGACCGCGCTGCCCCACAAGGCAACGCTCCGTCACCAGCTCCTCCATCGTCTTCCCCCACAGGATGCCGATGTTCTTCGCGATGGCGGCACCGGTACGCGGGTGGTCCCCGGTCACCATGACGACGTGGATCGAGGCCTCGTGGCACGTCTTCACGGCCTCCGGCACACCCAGACGCGGCGGGTCCTGCAGGGCCAGCAGACCGGCGAAGACAAGGCCGTTGTTGCGCCCGGTGCTCCCGTTGTCGTAGCCCTTGTCCTCCTTGAAGTACGGCCCGTTCTTGCGCGTGTAGTTCGGCTGGCGCGGCTCGTCACCCCAGCTGTCCGTCCCGGGGGGCAGCTGCAGCATGTTGCGCCACGACCCGACAACGTCCTGGCCCTGACCGAGACGCTCCTTCGCACCCACAATCTCGGCCGGGATGTCGACGTACCCGAAGCAGAACAGACGCAGACCCTGGCTCGCCATCAGCGCCAGCACCTCCTGGAACGCCTCCTCGTAGTCGGAACGCGGGCGGTAGATCAGGTTCTTGCTCTCGTCAACAGCCGCCACCTTGTCCACGAACTGCCACACACGGTCCGCACCGCCCTTGACGAAGCAGCGCACGAACTCCGACCCGTCCGAGTTCTGCATCCAGCACGACTGCAACATCCACTTGTTCTTCGAGTCGAACGGGATGATCCCGCCCTTCACGTCCGCGTGCTTCGCACGCATGTTCTCCACGCCGCCGCCGCCGCCGCCCTTCCCGCCCTGCAGACGCGCCTCCGCGAACTTCATGATGGCCTGCTCCGAGGCGTCACCCGTCGCCGTGCGCTGCTGGATCGGCAGGTCGTGGAACTTCGCAATCACCTTCCCGGTCCTGCGGTCCACCTTGTCCTTCACGTCCCACTTCGCGCTCGAGCACAGCGCACCGATCTGCACAAGGTCCGCGCACACCTGGTTCCCGACGTACGCCGGCGTCGTGTTCGCCATCAGCTTGACCTCGTGGCCCGGGAACGGGTTCGACGCCGCCCCGTCCTGCGACGGCGACGTGTCCCAGTAGCAGCCGCCCTGGTCCACACCCTTGTTGCCCGCGTACGTTGCCGTCCACGCGTTCACCACAGTCATCTTGTTCTGCGTCAGCGTACCCGTCTTGTCGGAGCAGATGATCGAGGTCGACCCGAGCGTCTCCACGGCCTCCAGGTTCTTCACCAGCACGTTCACGTCCTTCATACGCGTCGCCGTCAGCGTCAGCGACACAGTCACCGTCGCCAGCAGACCCTCGGGCACGTTCGCCACAATGATACCGATCGTGAAGACAACAACCTCAATCGGCTCCAGCGACAGGGCGAGCGAGATGGCCAGGAACAGGATACCCAGGAACACGGCGATGCACGAGATGATCAGCACGAAACGCTCAATCTCCTTGCGCAGCGGGGTGTCCTCCTCCTCCTCGTTCGCCGTCATCTCGTACAGCAGACCCATCACCGTCCAGTCGCCGGTCGCCACGCACAGCGCAACGCACTTGCCCTCCTTGATCGACGTACCGAACATCGCGACGTTGCTGCAGCGGAGAGCGTCCTCAAGACCGGGCTTCCCCTCGTGCGTCTCGCCCCACTTCTCGCTCCCGCGGTGGATCTTGGCGCGCACGTCACCGTCCAGGTCGGCCTCCAGGAACCCAGCACGCTCCATCTTCTCACGGCATGCGTCCGGCTCGTTGTTCTTGGCAAGTGCGTCGGGCTCACCGGTCAGTGCAGACTGCTCCACCTTGAACTCACCGATCGTCTGCAGCACACGGAAGTCGGCAGTGATCTTGTCACCGAGACGCAGCAACACAACGTCACCGGGAACAATCTGTACAGAGGTGTTGGTGTTGGTGTTGGTGTTGGTGCTCTTGTTCGTGTTGCTGTTCAGTGACGGGTTAGCTGATTGCCTGCCGGTGTTCCACTATCACACACACAGAAAATTGGTGTTCCACTCGATGCTCACGCACGAGCGAACACAGAGCAGAGACACCCTGACGCGACCAGCACTGCATGTCACACAACAGACCACTCCACTCCACCCCACCCCACCACACCCCACCCCACCCCACCCCATCCCATCGCAAGCAACATACGTCAGTCGACGGCAGCTCCTCCTCACGAACAGCCGCACCGGGCCCGTCGTTACGGCGGATCCAGTTGTTCGACCCACCGAGCTCCTTGAACTTCTGCATCATGTTGTCGGCGCTCTGCTCTTGCAGGAACGAGAACACGGAGGTGATGGTCACCACCAGCACCAGCACGATACCGAGGTACAGCTGTAGTGATGTGGTGCGTGTGGTGTGGGGTGTGGGGTGGTGCTGGAAGGAAAAGGAACAACGAAACCACGAAACGACACATCACAACATCAAAGAACCAAGAGTCACAATGCTACCAGTTAGCAGCAACACATACGTTCTCAGGCGAGCCAGGGTCCACGGCGTACGCAATGAAACACAGCAGACCACCGACCTCAAGCAGGACGGAGAAGAAACCCGCAAACTGCAGCAGCAGCTTCATCAGGGGGGACACCACGTTCTTCGGGGTCAGCTCGTTCCGCCCCCAGCTCTCGAACAGCTTGTCCCGCTCCTGCTGCGTCAGCCCCTTGCTGTCGCCCGGGCGGTCGTGGTTGATGCTCGTCATAATCCCGCTCTTCTCCCACGTCACCGCCTCGCCGGGGATACCCTTCGGCTTCGCGTACACGTGGTCGCACTCGCCGTTCTCGATCTTCGCCGCCACCTGCCAGTACTGCACCTCCTTGCTCTCGGCGATCTTCGCCTGCGGCCGGCGCACCAGCGACGGGCTCCGCTTCAGCAGGCTGCGCTCCTTCGTCCCCGTCTCGATGTTGGCCACCTCCTGCTGCACCTTCTGCGACCACACGAGCCGCTTGTCGTCGCCCTCCCCGACCACCTCGTAGTCATCCTCCGTCACGGGCGGCAGGTTGTGCGCCTTCCGCCGCGCGTTCATGTGCTCGATCTGCTCATCGACCTTCTCACCGTGCCCGGTCAGGTGCTCCGCCGCCTCCTCCACGGTCTGGCCCATTGTGGCCGAGCGCGTTAGCTGCGGCTCCGCGCCCCTATGCCCCCCTGTGGTCCTGTGTGGGTGGGTGGGGTGGTTCGACAGATGCCCGCCTGTCTGCCCTCAGACTGCGAGAATGAAATCAAAACCCCACTTCGGGGTGCGGCGAGCCCGGCCTGCGTCGCCACAAGAAGGGGTAGTCCCAGAAGGGGTGTGTGGGGAGGGCGGAACCCCCGGGGGATCAAACCACCTCCGGTGCGAATTGTCCATTTTGTGTATTCACCTTGTCTTGAACCAAATCCTGTATATTTTTGGCCGCCCCCCGACCCCCGCCCCCCCCCCACCTTCCCAGCCCTTTGTGCGCGGCAGACTCGTCACCAGAACTCCGCACAAATCAGACACGGGATCTCATTTGCCTTTTTGACTTCACCATATTCCTGTGCGCGACCATACTTGCGCCCGAGGCCGGCGGGAAGGGGAGGAATCGCGGGCAGCCTGCTTACGATGGGTCTGACGGGTGGGTTTCCCGGGACCCCTGGCCTAAAGCACCCATCAGGTCACTTTTCCCCAAAACAAACAGTATAGGTTCTGGCTTCGAGGCGTTCAGTGGCAGTAACATCACACAACCCATGTGACTGCAGTCCGATCGGCAACTGCAGAGGGACTGGCTTCGTGTGAGGGCGTGTTTCTGAGTATTCGGGACGGCTTCTCGAGAGCAGAGTTTCAGCAAGATATGAAAAAATAGGACGTGTGAATGTGTGTGTGTGGCCCCACCCCAAGCCTTCGGGCCATATTGCGATGGCCAAACATGGCGCACACCGCACAGCTTGGCCAGAATGCGGGATTCGCTTGTATTTATCAGCTTTTTTTGGTGTGGGAGAGAGAGAGCTTCGCAGCGGTGCACTTTTTCCACCTATTTTTTAATTGCGAAACCGAACACCCCCACCCCACCCCTCTTTTCAAATCGCGAAGATGTGTGCCCCCTACCCCCCCCCCCACCACAACACACTTTTTTTCCTTCTTCAATTTCTTTCGTTTGCGATTTTGCCCCACCCCCACCCCCCTCCGTCCTCGAACCACGCACCCATGTTAATCTGTTTCTGTGTGGTGTAGGTTTCACCGAGGAAACTCCTCATTGGTGATGCGTCTACTTGGCCGCACACACACACACCATCTCCTGTAACCTCCCTTGCCCAAGCGCGGGTCCTCTTGAGCTTGCAATCCAGGCGCAGGGCCAACAGAGATGGGTGTGTGGGGATGTGACAGCTCTCTATGGGTCTGATATCGACACGCTTTCGGCAAAGTTTGGCGACCTTTCATCAATAAAACCGGAGGAAATGCACCGTGTTCGTCACACGTAGCGAAGACCCCCCATATGTCGAGACCAGTTTTCACACACCTTCGTATTGCCGTTTGGGGTAGCGTGCTGTCACCGCGGCATCTCCCTTAGAGCACACAACGTGAGAACCGCTGCAGTTCTGTTCTGGCTACCTACCCACCCACCCCCCCCCCCCACCGCCCACACACTCTATGGATCACCGAGTCGAATCGTTCCTCAAAAAATACCCCCCCAGATGTAAGGTGCGTGTGTGGAATGCGGGGGGGTAGGGACACGGGAGGGAGGGTGCCGGAGAGAGATCTGTTCTCCTTAAATCGGAGGGGGGGGGGGGGGGGTGGTATTTGTTTCGAAAAAATGGCCTGCTTTGTGGGTGTGAGCGTCCGTAGGTTACTCCTTCTCCACTGCACCCCCCCCCCCCCACCCCGCCCACCTATCCTCCTCTCTCAGAGTGGTGTAGCAGAAGCCCCCATATTTCGTACTACGTTGTCGTAGTCTGTTTTACCGCGGGGTTACCCCACCTGAGACAAAAAAAAACACACAGGTCATGGCAGAGGACGAGGGGGAAATCAGGGAAAAAAATATGTGTTGAAGAAGAAGGAAAACAACTGAAGAACCCCGGAAAATACAGACATAGAATCACCCCGCCCCTGCCTCCCCCCTTCCCCTCCCATCACCATCCCTGGTAGGGGAAGAGGGAGAGGGGAAGGGGGTAAAGATGGGGGGGAGGTGGCGGTAAGGGGGCTTCAGGGCGGCCTCCATCTCTCGCCCAGGTATTAGATTGAAGTGAGGGTGGTGGTGGTGTTTGTGTGTTGAGTATCGCATCAGCGAGCTAGCACCATAGCAGGCCATCGGTGTGGTTTCACTGCGCACAGCAACATGTTTTGGACGATAGAGTGTCTTCGCTGGTCGATATCCTTCGTCAACCTTCGTCAGTTTTCAGCCAATTCAACTGGAGATACACCAAAATGCACTGACGATCACCCCGGAGCGAAGACCCCCATTGAGTGGTTTTGTGCGCATGCTGTGCAGTGCTTTTTCAACACACACGCACACCGCACACCCCTCCCCAAGCCCAGGTGTTGTCAAAAGTTAAACCGGGCATCCCCAAGACTGTATCACTAACACCTACCCCTCCCCCCCCTCCCCCCCCCGTGCCAACCGGGCCCCTTGAATCCCAGGTGAAGAGAATGTGTCACCAACTAATGAATGACGAGAGAGATTTTTTTTACAACTTTTGTGTTTGTTTTTTTTCCCGACGGTCAACCCAGCAGTGTCGGCTGCGCACGAAACGAGACAGGGAGGTGGGGGCTGCGAAGTAGGGCCGGGGGGGATGCAGGTGATAGAGAGAGGGGTTGTTGGAGGCCCGAAGAGCGGGTGGTGTGCTGGGGGCGGAGGGGCGCCATGTATCATTTTTTTTCCCTACGAAGAAGAAGAACAAAATATTTTTTTTCAGGACACGACTACTAACCGATGTGCCTTCTGCTGCCGTGGCACTGACTGAACAGCGTCGGCGGTAGGTGACGCCGGGAAAGGGGGGAGGGGGGAACATGGTGTGTTGTGTGTGGCGCATCTTTTTTTTCCCGACTTCATCCGGACGCGAGAAGCCCCCCTGGCCTCACCCTCTCTCACCCCCCACCCCGCTCAGGCGCTCAGGCCACCCCACCCCACCCCACACCGTAAAGAACAGCTCCAGGCAGGGCAAAATAGAAACGAAGGTTTTGTTTGGGGGTATTTTGGCAACGTGCGTGTGTGTCTGGGGTGGGGGGTGGGGGTCGGGGGTCGGAAAAAAATCACAGACACAGATATGTCGTCGTGAGTGCGGCAGGGGCAGGCGCTGTAGCGGCTCCCGAAGGGCTTCCACGCACAAGAGACCCAGAGAGACAAAAAATATGCAACGGCCTGCCGCGAGGTCTACTCCTGCTGTCACACCCTGCAACCCCTGAAAATGTCTCCCCGTCCCCTGAAAAAAATGACCGGAAATGCGTGAGGAAAAAAACGGACAAAGCGTTTGTGCTGGCGGGGGGTGGGGGGAACGGAATCTCACAAACAACGGTACGCACGCTACTACCCCCCCCCCCACCAAACAACCCCACCCCTCCAACCCCCGTCCTCCATGCGCCCATAGCAGGCTACAGCGTTACTGGTGGGGCGTGCAAGGCGTGCTTGGCATTGTCACGGCACCCCCCCCCCTTCCCCTAGCCCGCTCTGCTATACCTATGTGCACGCACGTCCTGAAGCCCCCTTCACGGCACTGTGCCCTGCAGGAAGTTAAGTTTCATTTTCATTTTCTGTTGTTTTGTTTCTGTGTGTTTTTTTTAAAAGTGTAGACGAGCCACCCAGAGACGCACACACACATATTGCGCGTCACCCTCCAGTGAGTCCGAGTGACGTGTGGGAGAGAGCGACGGTGTTGGATTTCAGAGTCAGCGAGTCAGGGTGAGCGAGTGAGTGAGTGAGTTTGAAGCCAGGGTTTAAGGACTGTGCCCTTGGCCATGGGTGATCATGCCCTTGTCCCGAGTGAGAGTGCGTTCATCAGGCTTTGGGTGGATGGACCCTGTGGACCATAACCCGCTGACACTCACGTAACAGCCGGTGTCTGCGTGTGCGAGAAAGATCGTGGCCATGTACCTCACCCGCTCACATAACCCGGCGATGCCCTCCGTTTTCAGAAGAAGCACTTCAGCCACTACGGCTATTGTTCGCTGCGCTGTGTCGGGAAGCGGAACTGCGGGTCATAGATCAGGTCCTGTGGGCGGTGGGGTGTGTTCAGTGCTGGCGTGTGGGGGGGTCGTGGGGGGGGCCACACACAGCCTCCCTTGAGGTGATCCGCAGGATGCAATGCCATCAAACACCATGCGTGCCACATACCTCCTCGGCAAACAGCCGCCAGATGATGCACGTGCGGAAAATGTCGATGCCCGAGTAGTACCGCAGCTCACCCTGTGGCAGGTAATGGTGGTGGTGGGGAATATGTGTGGAAAAATTCATTCGTGGACACCCTCCAGTTTGCAGGGGATGTATTGGAGACGGGGCACACCTTTGTCATGAGCAGAGCCTGCTTGTTGTTCAGGTAGGGCGGGTTGATGCCCCCGATCGCCTGGAACACCTTCTGCACATCGCCGTTGAAGAGCTTCCTGTAGCGCAGCACCTCGTCACGCTTCTCCCGCGCAACCTCGCGCAGACGGACAATGAGAGACGGGCGGATGTGGTGTTTGCTGCACAGGTCACGCTCCTTCGAAGACATGCTTGCCGCAAGCTTGACCTCCTTCGGGTCGTTCAGCTGCTCGAAGTCGAGGGTCTCCCCCCAGACAGGCTCCTTCTTGATCAGGTTGGACAGCCCCAGCAGCCACGCCTCAAACTCAGCCACGCTCTCCGCGACCACATCAATGGTGCGCTTCCCGTCCTTCACAACGATCGTGAAGGACTGATAGAAGCCGTCCGTCGCAGGGCCCACCTTGCCCATACGCTTGAAGACCTTGCTGTACATCCCCATCACGATGCCCGTGATGTCGCTGAGCGCAACACCGCGCTTCCCCTTGTCGCCTGGGGTAGGGGCCAGCTCTGTCCAGGTCAGCTCGTTCTGCCCGCTGCCGACGGAGGGGAGGAAGAACTTCCGCTTGTGCGGCTTGCCGGTGCGGCCGTGCTTGGTCAGCACCACACCGCTGTAGAGGTAGCGCAGCAGCTCCGACACGAGGGAGTCCTGGTCGTAGATCTGCATCAGATACAACTTGTCCGCCTCCTGGTCGTCGTAGCGCTTCGTCACCTCAGACGCGGCGCTGCGCGCCTGGCGTGCCTGAGCCTGGGCCTGACGCTGGCGCTGCTTCGCCTTCTCCTCCGCGAGGCGTTGTGTCTCCTCCTCCTTCTTGCGCTGCGACGACACGAAGTCGTACTGCACAGGCTGCGAGGGGGGCTGCTCCACCTCGCGCTCATGCTGGTCGTAGACGTTGTCGGGCGATGTGACATCCTCGTCGCCACTCTCGTAGTCCGACTCGAAGGGTGCGTCGGGGTACCCTGCCTCCAGACCCTCCGGCACGTGGGTGTTGGTCAGCGACAGCGGGTTGGGCCACGCGTTGAGCGGGAGGAGGCGCGTCAGGTGGTCGAAGGTTTCGCCGTCGTGAGCTGCGGCCTTGCCCTCCGACGTGCGCACGGCGTGGTCCACCAGCCAGTGGACAAGCTCGGCGGCGAAGGGGAAGCCACTCTGCAGACGGTGGTCGGCTGCCGACTGCTGCTCCTTCTGCAGCTTCGCAACCTCGACGCGGTGCCGGAGGTAGTCAACCTGGTGGTTGCGGAGGTGCATCAGCTGGTCGAACAGCTCCTGCGAGTCGGCGTGGTGAGCCTCTGCACGCTTCGCCTCGGCCTCCTCCGCCTCGTCGTTGCGGAAGCCTTCGCCCTGCTGCTCGCGCTCGATCGCGTCGCCCTTGAGCGACAGCTGCCGCTTCAGGCTCTGGATCTCAGACTCGAGGGTGGCGTTCTGCTTCTCCAGCACCTCAATCTGCTCCTCAGCCTTGCGGCGCTGCTTCCGCACCTTCTTGGCCTCGTTGGTCTTCGCCTCGACCTCGTCCTTCTTCTCGGCCTCAAGGCGCACAGTGTCCTCCTGGATCTGCCCGATCTCCTTGGTGATCCGGTCAATCCCGTCGTTCAGGTCCTGCTGCTTCTGCTGCATCTGCTTGATCTCCTTCTCAGCGAGCTCGTTCGCGAGGCGGTGGATCTCATCCTCCTCGCGCTGCTCCTTGATAGCCTTGCGCTTCGCAAGCTCTGCGTTGTACGTCGCCACCACCTCCTTCAGCAGCGTGGCACGTGCACCCTCATCCTTGGTCGGCACGTGGCGGATCCGGGAAGGGGTCCTGTGTGGCGGTGGGGTGCAGGCAACAGGCAGGCAGCAGGGACATACTGGAGGATGAACTCGTGCAGCACGGTGGCAATGCGCAGGTCACCGCACAGCTCCTCGAGCTTCCTCAGGCGTTCGAGATACTCGATCTCAGCCTGCGGGTCGACAGAGACGCTCTGTGCCTTGATCTCCTTCACCTTGTTGGCAAAGGTAAGGGTCGACTTGGTCTCGCTGTACGACGTATTCGCGGGAGAGAGGTTGGCACACAGCAGCACCTTGCAGTTGGGGTCCGTGAAGACGGACTTCAGGGTCAGGGTCAGCGCACTGTCACGGTACGAAACGTGCTTCGATCCTTTGTACAGACCCGTCACCACCGTCCCGAGCACACTGTGAGGATGAAAGTGGGTGGTGTGGTCATCAACGTGGCGGTGTGTGCATGCACAGTGTCCTCACACTCAACACTTGGCTGCCCTCCTTTTGCCCTGCTTCTTGTGATTTTGCCTACTGGCTTTGACGCCAGATCCCGCATTTCAACTCCACTCCACACGTGGACCCCGGACACTCTGGACATACGTCAGGGACATGTTGATCGCAATGGCCTCCTCCTTCATCTTCCCCTCCACAAGGGATCGCCCGATACGCTCACTCCCGGCAAGGTCGACAAGCACAATACGCGACTGTTGCAGATATGGTGTGGCATGGTGCGCATCCAGCTCGCTTATTCATACCTTCTGAATCGGGACCTCGCACTTGGCGCTCGAGCTGCCGTCGATAACCATCGTCTTAATCGTGTCGAACGAAGGCGGATCGGGGTTGCTCGAAGTCTTGGCTTGCTGGAACAAGTCGATCATAAACAGCGCGTGAGAACGCGATGACACATCGTTCATCTGTGGCAAGGAGGGTTGGCACAGCGCAGTCAATCAACCGCAACAATGCGTCTCAAGCACACTAAATACGACACAACCACAGCACAGGCACGGGCATACCGCAGTCTTCTTCGCAACACGCTGCTTGTCTGCGATCTTGAAGTACTGGAACACATCCTTCAGGTTGTTCACTGCGACAATCTTCAGGTCCGGCATGCACACCTCTTCACGGGCAGTCTGCACCTTCAGAGGCTTGCGCTGGTTCAGCAGATCGCGCACCTCCTGGATGTAGATCTCGATGATGGACAGCGTGATGGTGACGTGCATATGCCCCTTGCAGCGCTCTTTATACAGGAACAGGTCTGTGAGGACACGCAGGAAAAGCCCGGAGTTGGGCTTCAGCAGTGATGACCCGTTCTCATCAACCTCACCAAGCATAGTGAAGGTCTTCCCGGACCCTGTCTGCCCATACGCCAGCACACAGGCGTTGTGGCCGTCGAGAGTGGAGTCCACAAGCTCGAGCACCGCCTCGTTGTAGATCTCAATCTGCTGGTCATCCTCATCGAACGCGTAGTCAAACGAGAAATTTGAGGTTTCTGTCCGGGTGTCCTTCTGCCCCGTCACCACCAGATCCGTGTCACCCACTTTCCGCACGCACTTGCTGTCATACCGTTCCCGCTCGGGGTGGAGTGGCCGAGCCCGCACAGCAACCTTGATCTTCTTGTCCTGATCCCCGAGAGCAGACATCCTGCCGCCCTACAGGGAACCTGCCCCCCTCCGCAACAAGGATAGAACAGGGCTCAGTGCCCAGATGCAACAGAGGCCCTCTGGCCCGTTGGGCGGGGGCGAAGAGGTCCGCCCGTGTGTGTGGGGCTTGGGGTGGGAGGGGAGCTCCAAGAGAAACAGCCGCAAAGAAGCAAAGAAGAAGAGCAGGCTGACACACCCCCTTTTGCGCGCGTGTGTGTTTTTTGTGGGTGCAAGGACCCTCGACGCTCCCACCACTGCCGCCCCTCCGTGTGCGGTAGAAGCACAGACACGGAGGCGCAGCTAACGCTTTGAGTGTATGATCTGCCGGGCCACAGCAGACGAGGAGGTGCACGAAGAGGCCCTCCCTGCAAGGTGTGCGGTGTGGGTGTGCAGCAACAGGAGAAAAGCAGAAATCAGCATACGGCCTTTATGTATTCAAAGTAGGGGGTTGTGGGGGTGGGGGATGTACTGCTGCGTGTCGATAGTGTCGACCGCTGTCTAACTAGAAACCACTGACTGGACAGGACGTCTCAGCATGTCACTAACGGCCATGTAACATTCCATCGACCTGTCCTGGCCAGGGACTGCTTTTCCTGCGACAACTCTCCACAAGCGAAGCTCGCAGGCAGCGTGGCGGCGCAGCAAAGGCACGCCAAACAAAAACACAGCCCCTCAACCAGGGTGCATGAGTTTAGATAATCAAAAGCTAGGGTTGTGGCTAGAGCAGAGGGTGGGAAGACAGGGAGACACGCCTCGGAGCGGCAAGAGCAAGAGGGCCGGCAGCGGTGGGCTCGCGAGGCACAGGGCCTGCAGGGCAGGAGGGGGTGGTGGGGATCGATGCGGTCGGTAGGTCGTTGGAACGCAGAGGTTGTGCCCCGCTGGCCAGCGCAGCAGGAGGCAGGAGAAGGGCGGGGGCCTGCCCGCACAGTGCAGGGTCTCGGCACTGCAGTCAGAAGCAGTGGTTGCGCTGCGGGACAGCGCATCAGCGAGAAGGCGTGTCGGGGGGTGAAGGAGGTCACAGGCACACGGGCAGGCCACACTGGAACAGCAAATGCAATGTCGGGGGCATCAAGGGGTTCTGGGGGTGTGGGTGTGGCAGGGCCGCACTCACAGCGCCAGGGGCGTGTGCATGACGGCGGAGTACACTGCCATCCCGAGCAGCGCCAGCGTGGCGGGGAGGTGCAGCACAGAGCCCTGCAGGCGCTGCTTCGGGCCGGTGCGGTACCCGGCGCAGTACAGCTGGCGCCCCACAATGTACACCGCCAGGGCGGCCGTGGTGGCGAGCGGGAGCTTCAGCCCTGCCAGAGCACCCAGCAGCAGGGTGGGGGTCAGACCCTCCATGTAGTTGCCGTGGGCACGCTGCGCGCTGGCGTACTCCAGCCAGTCCTCGTAGGGAAGCTTGCTGGCGTGCGGCCCGTCCACCATGTCGGGGTATGCGCCCTTCGGGATGTCGTAGCCGTACTTCTTCTTGAAGCGCTTGTTCTCCTCCGACAGGTTCTCTGCGATGAACTTCTCGCTGAGGAAGTTGTAGCGCTTGATGAAAACGCCCTGGATGGTGCAGTGAAACGCCACCCCGATCAGCCCCAGCATCACGTACCCGTAGTCCTCGGGCAGTGCGTACGTCACGGCAGACATTGTGTTGCTTGGTGTGATCCGGTGTCTGGTATCCTGTGGGGTGATGATGTATGATTGCCAGACTTCGAATCGAGAGCGGCATGTGACAACAAAAGTGGTACATCACTGTGCCCATTATCTCGGCGTGCTTCCGTGGCGCAAGCTCATTGCAGAGCGAAGCACAAGCACCCGGTGTAGCTGCCTTCGTCACGTTGCCTTGTGTGTGCCTGTGGCAACACCGCACGAGCACCACACATCTCGCAGTCTTCATGACCACACCGCAGGACGGAGCCACGCGGTGGGAGATACAAGCAGCTTCAGAGACGACACACACAACGGCGCACAGTCAACTGAACAGAGATAAAGATGCAACGATGGATGGGGCGAGGTTCTGCTGCAGTGCAGCACAGAATGCGGCAAGGAAGCGAATAGACACCGCACAGCTGTACGCTAGAGGTCTGGGGCAAACAAAAGACGCCAATGGGCAGAATGGTTAGGCAGCAAAGCGGCACAAGACATGCAGGGCACATCGGGGTGGTGGTCCGGGAAGTGGGGCGTTCCGCCTGCACTGTCACGCCTGCAGGCGCGGAAATCTGAGTTCCAGCAGGGTGCAGAACGCACCCGCTGCTGTAGACACTGACGCCGGCACGGCATCAACGCCAAGACTATCCTGGAGTGTGGGAACCAGACAGCCCCCGTTGCATGCGACTCTGAATACGGTTGTCAGCATCTCTTTCCCGTTGAATCGCTGCCTCCTGAACACAAAAGGGAAAGACTTCATGAGGGTGAGGCATGCTGTGACGCCTCCTGCTGAGCCACACATGGTGGCCCAGAGAAGCAACCGAGAAGGGGTAGTGCTAGAGAGAAGAAGAAGAAGAAGAAGAGGCACAGAGTGTCGACTCCTGTGGCCTGACAAACAGCACTGCAGAAACTGTATCGTGCGACCCGGGGACGTCTCAGTGGCAGAGGGCAACGAAATGAACCTTTACCACTATGTGTCGCTGTGCCGCTCTGAGTATTGACATGCAGCAGCAAGTATCTCAGGATCTTCCTTCAGGCTGTCGTCTGCCCAATCAAGGGACGCGCCACATTGAATTGCAGCAAGAACGACCTCACGATCTCCTTTCAGACCGTCGTGTGCGTACCGGAGTGAGTACCCATCTTGTTGAACTGCAGCAAGAACGATCTCACGATCACCCTTCAGACTGTCGTGTGCGTACTCGAGGTTACTGCCAAAATGGTGAACTGCAACAAGAACAATCTCGCGATCTTGCTTCAGGCTGCCGTGTGCGTACTTGAGCGGACTGGCATCCACGAGGTGAATGTCATGAGGGTGTTGTATGGCAAGAAGAACGATCTCACGATCTCCCTTCAGGCTGTCGTGTGCGTACTCGAGGTTACGGCCACCTTGTTCAACTGCAGTCAGAACAATCTCGCGATCTCCCTTCAGACATTCGTGTGCGTACTCGAGTGCGGACCCGTCTTTTTGAACTGCATCAAGAACAATCTCGCGATCTCCCTTCAGGCTGTTATGTGCGTACTCGAGGTTACTGCCACATCTTCGAACTGCGGCAAGAACGATTTCACGATCTCCCTTCAGGCTGGTATGTGCGTACTCGAGGTTACTGCCACAACTTCGAACTGCGGCAAGAACGATTTCACGATCACCCTTCAGGCTGTCGTGTGCGTGCTTGAGGTTACTGCGACCTTGTTGAACAACTGCAGCAAGAACGATCTCGCGATCACCCTTCAGGCTATCGTGTGCGTACTGGAGTGAGTACCCATCTTGTTGAACTGCGGCAAGAACGATCTCACGATCACCCTTCAGGCTGCCGTGTGCGTACCGGAGTGAGTCCCCATACTCTTGAACTGCAGCAAGAACGATCTCACGATCACCCTTCAGGCTGTCGTGTGCGTACTTGAGTGAGTCCCCATACTCTTGAACTGCTGCATGAACAAGTTCACGATCACCCTTGACGGTGTTGTGCGCATCTTCCAACCAGTTTGGCCCTTCTCCCCAGCCGTCCCACTCGTCCGTGAACTTGCGACCTGCCCGAAGGATTTCATCACGAGTCGTCACCCACAGCGGGACCTGCCACAGCTTCTTCTCCCCCCTGTGGACCGCATCGAGGTGACGGTCGGGACAGAGGGTGACGTGAACCACACACCCGGCTTCGACACCTGCATGGCTGCACAGAGGCTCGTCGTCACACACCGCTTTGCCCCCCACCGACAGATGCACGTCCTCTTCCTCCGCATCAGGGTAGCGGAACGCCTCGCGTGCTTCGAGCTTCAGCCTGTCGGGCTTCTCGTCCATCCCGATGTCGACAGCGTGCGTCACGCCTGTCGCCGCATCCGTCAGGAACACCTCCATGACCATGCCTGTGGAAAGTTAGCAGCCCTGCAGGGTGGTGTGGCTCTGTGTGTGTTGCAATCAATCAGGAGGCTTGCGCCCGCTCAGCGTGGTGCATGGTCATAAGGACGATTCTCATCAGGTGCAAGTGTCTCGGGTCCACAGACGATGCCACGGTAAGTCAGTGGGAAGCACAAGGGTGTCAAGGGTGTGGTGGTGCGGGTGGTGGAGGGTGGGGACGTCGCTTCTTAACTTCCGAGATGATAGTGCAGAACGCACCCTGCTGTAGACACTGCAGACACGGCACGGTGCCAGCACGGCATCACCGCCCAGGAGCGCTGCGTCCATCTGGGAGTTACTGGGCGGCTTTCTGGGTGGTCTAATCATAGATGTACCGCCCTTGGAAAAAAAAGGGCAAAAAGGGCGCCCCAGGGGCACTTCGCCCTTTTTCGAAAAAGGGCTCCTGAGGGGCGAATCTACCGCTTAAAAACGGGCAAAAAGGGCGAAAAATGGCCGAAAAAAAAGGGCGTTCCTCAAAAAAGGGCGGGTCAGGGGCGGAAAAATGGGGGTTTTCTGGGTGGGCTACTGGACTTTATTTGGGCACACTGAGGTGCCTTGCGCCACGTGGCGCACGGCAGCGAACGCCTTGGCAAGTGGGTGTCTCCCAAGGCAAAAATGAGTGAACGGGCAGCATGCCGTTCCACATTTTTGGTCTCTGGATCAACAAACGAGAGCGCACCACAGGTCTCGGCATTATCTGCTTTGAGAACCTCTGCATGGACAGGAACCGGAAGCCCCCCTGTGTAGGAGTGCTTCAGCAGAGACGAACATGTCGTCACGGTGGCGCTTCAGGCGTGTGCCGAGCTATATGTCGACACACACCTTCCCGGTGGGGCTCCAGGCATTTGCCGAGCTAGTGTATTGTATCAACTGTTATAACAATAATGAGAAAACATACATGGGCCAGGGCTGGGGTCAGGGGAATGGGCTGTTCAGTGGAGGTTCTGAGTGCGGCCGCCGGCTCTCATTTCTCACAGATTCAGAATCCTTAGGAAATCGATAAATTTTGGCCGCAAAAAGACGACACCACCGAAAATTCACCCAAAAACGTCGAGATACCTGTTTCTGGGCCTATTTTGCACCCAGAAACACGTTTTTGAGCCTCTGTGAAAAATCCGATTTTTTCAGATTTTTCGCGATTTTCGCATTGTCCTCGCCCAGCCAAAAAATCGATTTTTGGCTGGGAAATGCAGGGAAATGCAAAAAATCAACGAATTACGCCGTTTTAACTCCTTTCGTGCACTTTTTGGTCCTACAAGGGGGAATATGGGGTGTTGGGCCCCCCTACGACTTGTGTTTTTTTTTGGCTGAGGCGCCCCTGAAACGCCCCTGAGGCGCCCTTCAGGAGCCCCTGAAACGCCCCTCAGGAGCCCCTGAAACGCCCTTTTTTTTTCCAGGGGCGTTTCAAGGGCGTTTCAGGGGCTAAGGAAAAGTTTCACGGGCGAAACGCCATTTTTGACCAATTTTTTTCCCGCCCTTTTTGCCCTTTTTTTTCCAAGGGCGGTACATCTATGTCTAATCCACCAGGGGGGTCTAAAACCCCCCGGCCGCCGGTCGCCACGGGGGGGCTCCAGAGAACATCTCCGCAGAACAGATGCTCACTACCGTGGCCTCCGACTGCTGAGAGGCACCGACCCCCAGACCCCAAGTGTTCATGGGAACCTCGACCTGACAGTGTATTCGAGTGTCGGCTGAGCCACACATGGCAGAGAAGCAACCGAGAAGGGGTAGAAGGGCTAGAGAGAAGAAGAAGAAGAAGAGGCACAGAGTGTCGACTCCTGTTGCCCGACAAAAACCACTGCAGAAACCGCATCGTGCGACCGAGCAGCTCTCAATAGGAGACGGCAACGCAACGCGCCCCCTGATGCAGCTGTTGCCTCTACACTTTTACCACAAATCCTGGGGATAGACAGCAGCAGCATCAAGGATCTCAGGATCTTGCTTCAGGCTGTCGTGTGCGTACTTGAGGCATTCTCCATGTGGTTGAACTGCAGTCAGAACAATATCACGATCTCCCTTCAGCCTCTTGTGTGCGTACTGAAGTGAGTACCCATCTTGTTGAACTGCTGCAAAGACAATGTCGCGATCTCCCTTCAGACTCTCGTGTGCGTACTGAAGTGAGTACCCATCTTGTTGTACTGCTGCAAAGACAATATCGCGATCTATCTTCAGGCTTTTATGTGCGTGGTAGAGTGAGGCCCCGCGATTTTGAACTGCAGCAAGAACGATCTCACGATCTTCTTTCAGGCTGTCGTGTGCGTATTCGAGGTGAAGGCCAGACTGTATAACTGCGGTAAGAACGATCTCACGATCTGCCTTCAGGCTGTCGTGTGCGTACTGGAGTAAGTCCCCACATTGTTTAACTGACGCAAGAACCACGGTATGGTGACGATCGGTCCAATTAAATCCACGATCGTGAAAAAAAACGATCGTTTTAATTGGAGGCTAATTGGACGATCGTGAAAAAAATATTCCAATTATTCCCACGATCGTGGGCGATCGTGGCTAATTGGTCGAAGATTTCCCTCCAGTGCCCACCTATCTCTGCAGTCAACCATGTGATGGACCACAGTTCTTCCGGGTATCGAGCCCTCTCTGCAGGGTCGGCTGTCAAGCAGGCTAACTCCTGGGCCTTGAGAGCCCCGTGGTTGGCCTGGAGTACGGCCTGGAGCTGTGTAGGACGGCTCCCGGTGGGAGCTGTTTCAACCGGTAGTCAGCGGTTCGACTTTTTCGCCCGCTGTTGGATACAGGGGGCTACGGGGTGATCGTCAGTGCATTTTGGTGCATTTCCCAAGGAAACTAGGTGAAAACTGACGAAGAATAACGAGGCATACCGACCAGCGAAGACCCCTCTATTTTCAGCTCAAGTTCACCCCAAATTTTCCTGAGTTTGGATATCCCTGGATTGATACCGCTGAATGGCTGAACACGCGAGCCGCTGAAGTTAGAGCCTTGTTGGATGAGGCCAGTCCCTTCACAAAGCCGCATCCCACTGGCCGATATTGTATACGTTCCCCAACCCAGAGGTGATCAAGCTTCGGTAGAGCTTGGTACTGCAGAGCTGAGCACCCGCTGAACGCTGAACGGTTACCGTTCCGCCTGATGATATTAGAGCCTTGGTTCGGGTGCCACACCTGAAACCAGTGGCTTGGTTGGCTGTGAGTGCATCAGCTTCCCCCGCTGTTCCATCTGATTTTGATCTGGGTTTGGGCGCAACCGGGATTTTCAGCCATTGGATGAGACCATTCCCGGATCATTCCATCAGCCAATAGTAAGCACATTCCGAATCCCAGGGCGTGCCCTGGTAGAAGTGTCGGGGATGCTCCTCTGGAGTTACTCCGGAGCACACCGGGCACTGGTAGCGATGTTTGGCGGCTTTGACCGGTGGCTGGAAAATACCCTGGTGCCCCTGAAAAGCGGTGCTTTTTCGCAGTGTTACGACATGGAGTGGGGACGTAGCCCTCTCTTCTGGAGGCCAATGTGGCGCAGTCTCCGAGACACAAAAATGAACCGTGTCATTGACGCCTTCATCTTCCAAGAATCAAGTAACTGGGCGCCTGGGCCACAGCAGGTGAATGTACGCACCCTCCGGAGCCGGAAGGAGGTGGTGGCACCGGAGGCCTCCGGGGGCTGATAGCCGTGGTTCTGGGTGCCTCCCTTCGACCCTGCAGTCTCTAATCCTATGATATCACGTCACGGCGACTACCTGAGCAAAGTTGTTTCAAACCCCACCTCTTGGATCACCAGCAGTTTTATGGGGTTGTATGGCATTGACCAATGAACAACTATGCGGTTGGTGTATCATTCTGGCAGAGGGACAACTTCCCCGTGATGTGTCCATGTGACATTCGCGCACGATGCCATGTGCCGGACTCATCACACCGTCGCCTTATTGGACGAATCGACATCACGGGTAGATATCCCTGTGGCATCGGTCAATACCAGGTTGGGCGATGGGCAAATTACTCGTCTCCGAGACTAAACAGAGACATCGTGGTCTTAGGCACATGACCACACTCCGTTCTTTTCCCACCATATTGATGTACTCATCTGAATCAGTCCGATGACGATCCGACATCAATACCAGCCCAGATTTGCACCATGTAACGTGTGCAGTAACCATGTAACATTGTCTGCCGACGGAGTTGTGCACAACAACTGACGGCAGAGCGACAACAAAACCACCACCCGAGCGAACCCATCCTGGTTGTCGAGTTTTGTGCAATAGGTGTTCCCCTTCGTCTCCGGGATCCCTCCCTGCGAGGGTGAATGTCCTGTCGTGCAACCGGTTGGTCGCAGATGGGGATGGGGAGTTCTTCCCGGTTCTCTCTGCGGCATGGCCTCCGCCGGATTTCAACCTCCACATCGGGGACCAGATCTACGCAGACTCTGTCGCAGATGCGGCGAGGGATTCTGCAAAACGCCACGGGAGGCCCTCCCCGGGGCATACGGACTACCTCCGTGCCTACAGGGAGGCATACCTTACGACCTGGACTAACCCAGACTTCTCTCTCCTCCTCCGCTCTGCATCAAACATCCTGCTGGCGGACGACCACGACATCATCTCCAACCTCAACGGGGAGAAGTGGCGCCCTCCAACAGCCACAGCATCACTCCCTACACCCCGGAGGCTGTGCAGGCCGCAGCGGTGTGGCTCGATGGGGGTTTGCGGTATCTCCGGTGGACTATGTGTAGTCGTGAATACCACCGATACCTGGGACTCCCGTGGTTAAGCCCCCCCCTGGAGGCGATTTTCGGGGGGGCTTATACACGGGGGGTCCCAGGTACATCGATGCACTATAGACCGTACCTACGTAGCTCCACACGGTTTTCAGGGGACCACGGTGGGTATGTATTGGCAGGATATGGTTCCTATTGGCCTCCGAAACCCGCACGGGTCGGGAATTTTGGACTGGCTGGTAAGAACCACAACCACCCGAGTCAGTCTTGGCTGTGTCTGCTGCATGATGTCACATGAACTCTAAGGATTTCCGAAGGAAAATTCCCTCCAATTATTCCAATTAGCTAATTGGAGCCACGATCGTGGCGATCGTGGTTTTTTTCCCCACGATCGTGGAAAAAAGTTAATTGGAGGCTAATTGGAGGCTAATTGGACCGATCGTCACCATACCGTGAAGAACTATCTCGCGATCTCCCATCAGGCTATCGTGTGCGTACTTCAGATTCTTGCAGCCGTTCTCTTGAACTGCTGCACGAACAAGTTCACGATCACCCTTCACGGTGGTGTGTGCGTCTTCCAACCAGTGTTTTCTTCCATACATATGTGCCACGCGAAAAGCTCGAAGGATCTCATCACGTGTCGTCACCCACAGCGGGACCTGCCACAGCTTCTTCTCCCCCCTGTGGACCGCATCGAGGTGACGGTCGGGACAGAGGGTGACGTGAACCACACACCCGGCTTCGACACCTGCATGGCTGCACAGAGGCTCGTCGTCACACACCGCTTTGCCCCCCACCGACAGATGCACGTCCTCTTCCTCCGCATCAGGGTAGCGGAACGCCTCGCTTGCTTCGAGCTTCAGCCTGTCGGGTTTCTCGTCCATCCCGATGTCGGCAGCGTGCGTCACGCCTGTCGCCGCATCCGTCAGGAACACCTCCATGACCACGCCTGTGGAAAGTTAGCAGCGCCCTGCAGGGTGGTGTGGATCTGTGTGTGTTGCAATCAATCAGGAGGCTTGCGCCCGCTCAGCGTGGTGCATCGTCATAATGACGATTCTCATCAGGTGCAAGTGTGTGTCTGGGTCCACAGACAGTGCCACATGACTGGTGTGGTAAGGAGTGGCAAGTGAGGTGTCATCACAAGGCCTCCTTTGCATGCGACTCTGAAAATGATTGTCAGCATCTCTTTTCCTCTGAATCGCTGCCTCCTGAACACAAAAGGGAAAGGCTTCATGAGGGTGAGGCATGCTGTGACGCCTCCTGCTGAGCCACACATGGTGGCTCAGAGAAGCAACCGAGAAGGGGTAGTGCTAGAGAGAAGAAGAAGAAGAAGGAAGAAGAGGCACAGAGTGTCGACTCCTGTAGCCTGACAAAAACCACTGCAGAAACTGTATCGTGCGACCCGGGCACGTCTCAGTGGCAGAGGGCAACGCAATGAACCTTTACCACGGGTCGTCTTGGCACACTCGGTCGTCTTACCACTCTGAGTCGTACTGACTTGCAGCAGCAGGTATCTCAGGATCTTCTTTCAGGCTGTCATGTGCATACTTGCGGGTACTGCCATCCCCGAAGTAAATTTCAGGAGGGTGTTGTACGGCAAGAAGAACGATCTCACGATCTCCCTTCAGGCTGTCTCGTTTGCATACTGGAGTGAGTCCCCAGGTCGTTAACCTGCAGCAAGAACGATCTCACCATCACCCTGCTGCAGACACGGCACGGCGCCAGCACGGCATCACCGCCAAGACTAGCCCGAGGAGTGTGGGAACCAGACAGCCCCGTTGCATGCGACTCTGAATACGGTTGGCAGCATCTCTTTTCCGTTGAATCGCTGCCTCCTGAACACAAAAGGGAAAGACTTCATGAGGGTGAGGCATGCTGTGACGCCTCCTGCTGAGCCACACATGGTGGCTCAGAGAAGCAACCGAGAAGGGGTAGTGCGAGAGAGAAGAAGAAGAAGAAGAAGAGGCACAGAGTGTCGACTCCTGTGGCCTGACAAACATCACTGCAGAAACTGTATCGTGCGACCCGGGGACGTCTCAGTGGCAGAGGGCAACGAAATGAACCTTTACCACTGTGTGTCGTTTTGCCACTCTGAGTACTGACTTGCAGCAGCAAGTATCTCAGGATCTTCCTTCAGGCTGTCGTCTGCCCAATCAAGGGACGCGCCACGTTGAATTGCAGCAAGAACGACCTCACGATCTCCCTTCAGACCGTCGTGTGCGTAATGGAGTGAGCACCCATCTTGTTGAACTGCAGCAAGAACGATCTCACGATCTCCCTTCAGACTGTCGTGTGCATCGAAGAGGCTGCAGCCATAATGCTGAACTGCCGCAAGAACAAGCTCGCGATCTTGCTTCAGGCTGCCGTGTGCGTACTTGAGCGGACTGGCATCCACGAGGTGAATGTCATGAGGGTGTTGTATGGCATGAAGAACGATCTCACGATCTCCCTTCAGGCTGTCGTGTGCGTACTTGAGGTTACGGCCACCTTGTTGAACTGCAGTCAGAACAATCTCGCGATCTCCCTTCAGACATTCGTGTGCGTACTCGAGTGCGGACCCGTCTTTTTGAACTGCATCAAGAACAATCTCGCGATCTCCCTTCAGGCTGTTATGTGCGTACTCGAGGTTACTGCCACAACTTCGAACTGCAGCAAGAACAATTTCACGATCTCCCTTCAGGCTGTCGTGTGCGTGCTTGAGGTTACTGCGACCTTGTTGAACAACTGCAGCAAGAACGATCTCG
This sequence comes from Rhynchopus euleeides, assembly GCA_963210315.1. Lineage (NCBI taxonomy): Eukaryota > Euglenozoa > Diplonemea > Diplonemida > Diplonemidae > Rhynchopus > Rhynchopus euleeides. The sequence goes on from OY723280.1 coordinate 148,342, forward strand.
CGATCCCCCGTCGGGCTGTCGTGTGCGTACTGGAGTGAGGACCCGTTCTGTTGAACTGCAGCAAGAACGATCTCACGATCACCCTTCAGGCTGTCGTGTGCGTACTGGAGTGAGTCCCCATCTCGTTGAACTGCAACAAGAACAATCTCGCGATCTTCCTTCAGGCAGTCGTGTGCGTACTGGAGTGAGTCCCCAAACTCTTGAACTGCTGCATGAACAAGTTCACGATCACCCTTCACGGTGTTGTGCGCATCTTCCAACCAGTTTGGCCCTTCTCCCCAAGAGTCCCACTCGTCCGTGAACTTGCGACCTGCTCGAAGGATCTCATCACGTGTCGTCACCCACAGCGGGACCTGCCACAGCTTCTTCTCCCCCCTGTGGACCGCATCGAGGTGACGGTCGGGACAGAGGGTGACGTGAACCACACACCCGGCTTCGACACCTGCATGGCTGCACAGAGGCTCGTCGTCACGCACCGCTTTGCCCCCCACCGACAGATGCACGTCCTCTTCCTCCGCATCAGGGTAGCGGAACGCCTCGCTTGCTTCGAGCTTCAGCCTGTCGGGCTTCTCGTCCATCCCGATGTCGACAGCGTGCGTCACGCCTGTCGCCGCATCCGTCAGGAACACCCCCATGACCATGCCTGTGGAAAGTTAGCAGCCCTGCAGGGTGGTGTGGCTCTGTGTGTGTTGCAATCAATCAGGAGGCTTGCGCCCGCTCAGCGTGGTGCATGGTCATAATGACGATTCTCATCAGGTGCAAGTGTGTGTCTCGGGTCCACAGACAGTGCCACATGACTGGTGTGGTAAGGAGTGGCAAGTGAGGTGTCATCACTGAAAGCAGAGTGCAGAAGTCGTCGCAGAAAGCACAAGGGTGGGTGGTGTGGGTTGCTTCTCTCTATCTTGGTGTGGACCAGAGGCGCGGTGCAGTGCTAGAGACACACCACGCACAACACGGGTCGAGGCGCACATGGCGCACAGTCAACTGAACAGAGATAAAGATGCAACGATGGATGGGGCGAGGTTCTGCTGCAGTGCAGCACAGAATGCGGCAAGGAAGCGAATGGACGCCGCACAGCTGTACGCTAGAGGTCTGGGGCAAACAATAGACGCCTGTGGGCAGAAGAACAAAACAGCAAGAAAGCAAGCAGAACAGGCCCCAGACATTGCGTTGTGCAACCGTCGCCCGATTGGGTACGAATCAGAGATAGAAGGAAGTGCCACAACAGGCTCATGTCGGGTGGGAAGGGGGAAGGGAGGGTGTGGTTAGTAAAGCAGACAACAGCAAGGCACGCTGTTGTGGTTGTGCGTTGTTGAGGAGGAAGGGAAGAGGGAAGAAGTGCTTCACAGGGTTGCGTCACGTCGGTGGTTCGTTGTGTCGTTGCGTCTCAGCAGAAGGGCAAGAAGGCATGCGGCCAGGTCACGCTGCCACTTGTCGGCGTTGCAGTCTTACAGCACCTCCTCCAGCACGCGCGCCACATCCCCGTTGTGCTTCCACACGAGTGCACGCAGTGCGTCCGTCATCCTGAAGCCCATTTGCTGCAGTGCGCGCACGGCATCCGAGTCCGACTCTGGCTCCGGCACCGCCTCCAACTCCAACTGCGGCTGCGGGTCAGCACACACGACAGGCACTGCAGGCACAGCCTCGGGGACGACCTGCTGCGGGTCTGGGTCGGCCACCACACCCACCACCAGGTGCTCCGCCTCGTCCTCGCGCACAACGTCTGCCGCCATCACAGCCTCGTCCGCCTCCTGCACGTCCACCTCCACGTCCGTCTGGAACACACGGCGTGCACAGTGCGGCCCGTGCTGCCCACCCTTCTTCGCGCACCGCCTGCAGCAGTGTGTCGTGTGCACGCCTGTCACCTGGAAGCCGCACCCTGCGCAGCACACCTGTGCCGCACACACCGCCTGCCCAAGAGCGGGCTCCTGCGGCACATGTGTGCGCGGCTGCATCTCCACAGCGCTGCTGGAGGCCACGGCGGCAGGGGCGTCGTGAGGAGCGGTTGGAGTGGCCTCGTCGGTGTTCACGTTCTTGCACTTGCGGCCGTGATTCCCCGGGTGCTTCACACTCCGCCTGCAGCACGCCTGCTGCTCCTGCCCCTCGTCAGAGTCAGAGGAAGTGGCAGCGCCCACGGCGAGGGTGCGCTGTGCACAGTGTGGCCCGTGCTGACCAGGCTTCTTCGCGCACCGCCTGCAACAGTGTGTCGTGTGCACGCCTGTCACCTGGAACGCACACCCAGCACAGCCCTGCTCCTTCTGCTGCTGTGCAACCTCCTCGTCGCTGCTGGAGCTGTCTGCCACCTTGCCGGCAGCCTGTGCGGCAGCCCTGCGCTGGCAACGCGGCCCGTGTGTGTGTGTGTGTACCCCCTCCTCCGCACAGCGCCGGCAGCAGTGCGTCTTGTGCAGCCCGCCGACAGTGCGCGTGCACCCCTCCGCAGCGCACACAGCAGACTGCCTCGGCTTCTCCACCACAACGGCATCGGTGTCGGTGTTCGCGTTGCTGCACTTGCGGCCGTGCTTCCCTGGGTGATTCACGCTCCGCCTGCAGCACGCCTGCTGCTCCTGCACCTGCACCTCCTGGTGCACATCCTGCGGCCCGCACCCTGCGGCAGTCCTGCTGTCGGCGGCAGCGTCAGCGTGCATGCGTGCGTGGTGCCTGCGCCACCCCCACCACCCCCTCAACCCCATGAAAGGGTGCTGCGGGGCTGCTGCCTGCGAGTGGGCGCTCTCCCTCGGCCCCGCTGCCCTCCCCCTCAGCTCCACCACGAGGCACAGGGCGGGGCGTGCACCGCTGCCCGCCTGCTGGCACCACAGGGACACGCACTCCGCCCACTCCTCCTCCACGTCCACCGCCACCACGTCCCCCTCGTCGTCCACGTACCGCACCCCGAAGTCCCCGCACGCCCACTGCCGTGCGCAGCGCTTCACATCCTCGAACGTGGGGCTGACGAGGCGTGTGCGGCGGCGCTCCACCACCACACCCCTCCGCACCAGCACGAACTTCACAGGCACCCCCTCCAGCCCCGTGTGCAAAGCACACAGCGGCGCCTCGGGTGCGGACGCGGGTGCACCTGACATCACCGCGCTGTCAGTCGGCAGCTGCTTCTCCACTGCGTCGAAGTGCACGGCCTGCATCGTGGTGTGGCCTGCTGTGTCGGTGATGCTTGCTGCTTGCTGCTGCTGCTTGATGTGTCGTCTGGGCACAGGCTCTCTTGTGCGCTGTGTGTGTGTATGTTGCAGGTAGGGAGAGAATGTCTGGCAAGCAAGGTGTGGTGTGTTGGTGTGTCATCACGGAATGGCTGTGATCCTGTTGCTCTGTGGCAGGCAGTGCAAGGGTGTGCATGCGTGCGTAGTGAGTGAGGGCTGGTGCGTCCTCACCACGTCATCTGTCACAATATCAGAAGCGGAGCTGCCCGACAAGCTGCGGCAAGCTGTGTGTGCACGTCCCGTGCAGTGGCGCGAAGCTTCTCACGACACAAGCACAGACACACAACAGCAACAACAGCAGCCCGCCATCATCTGCACCGTCCGTGATTCACAACACAGATGCATATCACAGACAGTGCAGACTTGCATGTTGCATGTCACGGTGTGGTTCTGGCAAGAGTAGGGTTTGTGGCACAGCACACGCACACGCGTGAACACAAGGACAGCACTGCAGGCAGTGTGTCACAGGAATAGGAAGCGGAGTAGAAATGGAAGCGAAATAGAAGACGACGTCGAAGTCGACACGATCGGAAGAGAGCACAGCAAGAAAGACAACAGTTCACGCACCTCACTTCTTCTTGTTTGTGTGAGGCACGACAGGAAACACACACAACAGACGGAAACTAGCAGCACAGTGTGTTTTCAAGGCACGTGCCGTGGGCTCGACACAACTTCAGCGGACCAGAGAGGAAGTACGAAGGCGGCGCTCGCTGCGCTCGCCCCCCTTCACTACGCTCCCTACCCCACGTCCATCGAGTCCCGCTCCACACGCACCGACCTCGACCTGCACCACCGTGATTTTGACATGCAGTGTGCCGCAGGGTGCAAGATGTAGGATGCCACATGCAGCACAACAACAACAAAGACAAGAGGAGAGAGTAGCTGGGACTAGACTAGAGCACCCAGGTGCGGCAGGTGATGGTGTGGCAGCACCGCGTCGCAGTCTTGCAGATGCCTGCGTCCCACATCAGCGAGTTGCACACAGACGGGTCTGTCTCCTGGAACCCGGGCGGGCACACGGGCAGCGCCTTGCACGGGTCCGCGCAGTGGCACGTCCCGGGCTGGTGCCCGTTGAACGTGCAGTCCAGCCCGTCCGCACACACGTTCGTCTCGCACTCCTCCACAAGCCCGCCGCACTTCTCCCCCTCCTGCGACTTCTTCGTGCACACCTTGAAACCGAAGCACTCCCCGCGCTCCGGGAACACCGCAGCCGTCTTCAGCAGCGACCGGCACGTCCACCCCGCCTCGCAGTGCTTGTCCTCCGTGCACGGACGCTGCAGCGACGGCACCAGCGCAGCCACGACCAGGAGCGACAGCATCTTGTGGTGGGTACTGTGTCTTTGTCGGGGTTGAGGTTGAGGTTGAGGTTGGCCCTGTGGGTGTGTGAGGTGTCTTCTCTCCTGCACCCAGTGCATCCAAAGCAAGGCGGCTGGTGAAAGTGCAGGTCAGGACCCTCAAAGTTAGCAACATTGTGCCTTGTAGCACTCGGGAACACGGACCAAGGGTGGTATTTTCATCATGCCTGTTGCATCCCGTCTGTCTGTCTCGAGACAGGTCAATCATCCAAAACACCTCGTCCTTCCTGTGCTCCTTCAGCATGAAACTGTCAGCGTTAAGGCAAAGTGAATCAGCACCAAGCAGAGCCCGGGTCATTGGAAAGAAGACTTGGAACCTAGTGTCTCATCAATGGATGCACGTGCCTGCAGCTGAACGGGGTGTGTTGCCTGTTCTGTCCAGAAGATGCTCGTCAGTGATCAAAGGTTGTTGTGTTCGGTTACATTTTCTGTTTCAATGCGAATATTCAGTATGGATCATCAGGTGGCAGCACATCACACAACAGCACAACACAGTGTTTGATCTCGGCGTGCTTCCGTGGCGCAAGCTCATTGCAGAGCGAAGCACAAGCACCCGGTGTAGCTGCCTTCCACAATCGGCTCGACTGGACCTGACCTCTTACGAGACACGGTGTGCCGCGTCGGTGGCTGCAAAACCACTACACAAACCAACCAATGGCAACGCAGGCGACATCCACATACATCATGAGGGGCTGGGCAGGTGCGGGTCCTCCGTACGCATCTTTTCTTTTTGACTTCACCGTCTGCCAAAAAAAATAGACTGTACCTCTTGTCCTCCGGGGAAGCTAGAAGGTGGTGGGGCTTTGCTAATTGCTTGTTTTTTTTGCTGGGCCTTTTTGTTCGGGGCACACTGCTCGCTCTCCCTTCCACCCCCCCCCGGGGGGGTGGAAGGGAGAGCGGGGGGTCATATGCTGTTAACAAAGGGTGGTTTTTCAAGATACCCCCCCAGAGCCCCTGAGGGCCTATCTGACCCCCAACCCCACCCCAAAACCCCCTAAAAACATATCCTGGGGCATTTGCAACACCATTTCTACCATTCCAGGCCGTTTTTTTGGGGTGTCAAAAAGTGGTACACCCTTTTGTACCTCGCATGCCTCGTACACAACGTGCCGGGAAGGCGTCTGATGCGTGTGCTCAACTTTTTATTGGTAAGTGCATGAGCTTGCCCTCGGATGTGTGCGGGGTGTCTATGGAGGATCTTCACCGGCTCAGGGCACGCTGGGTGGGCACCAAGAGATGTTCCGATGCAGCTTTTGCAATGGCAATGGGGATCAATGTTTTACGCGAGGCAATGGACGCAGGGGAGCTCAGCATCCCAGGATCCAACGCGCTCGAAACTCTCTTCAGTGACGAGACACTCCCCTGCCTGGTCGCCTCCAGAGTTGTGTACAGCTTCCTTCCTTCGGCGTTTGCCATCTTGAAGGGAGGTCGAAAAACTATAAGTGAGCAATCGGTGAAGGCTGGCCGGGAGCGCTTTGGGGAGGTGTCGCAGCTCTTGCAGGATCTAAAACGTACGTTCTCTCTCGCTACCCTACCAGACTGGGCGAAGTGCGAGAGTGTCCAGGATGCTTGGTCAAGGGATGCGGCTCGGCTCATACGCAAAGGGGCAGCCGCCATGATGGAGAAGTGGGACCGCTTCATTGCAAAAGACGACTACCTCGACAGCAGCGATGAGGAGGACGAATCACAGGCCAGCGTACAAGGAGACAATGAGTCTGAGATCAGTGATGCGAGCGATGGCAGCGATGACAGCAATGGCAGGTCAGCTGCTCCTATCAGCAACGACTACACCGAGTCGCTGATGGCTTCGGGTGCGAGCATTCTGGGTCGGCTGAGAGGCATCAACCCCGCTCGTGCTGCTGCAATTACGCAACACAAGCATAACGCACACCCGCTCCGGCAACTGGGTGTCAGCACACTCCCCACAGAGGAAGAGGTCGAAGAGGCAAAGCGTTTGGCGGGACCCACGCCACCCGCCGCAGAAGAGTGGGCACGAGTACACAAGACAAAACGACATGAGCAGCTGCGAACGGCACTCCAGAAGCGCTCTCGAGAATCGTTGCGCGACGAGCTCGCTGAGCATGGTGTCCCTCACGCGAGCGCAATGCTCAAGCCGGAATGCGTAGCCACACTCACAGATGTGCTCTACAAGGCCCCACAGGTGTCGACTCCACCGAGCGGGCGCCCTGAGAAGCGACGTGCGGTGTCTGCATCATAATCTTTGTTTGACGAGGCATGCGAGGTACAAAAGGGTGTACCACTTTTTGACACCCCAAAAAAACGGCCTGGAATGGTAGAAATGGTGTTGCAAATGCCCCAGGATATGTTTTTAGGGGGTTTTGGGGTGGGGTTGGGGGTCAGATAGGCCCTCAGGGGCTCTGGGGGGGTATCTTGAAAAACCACCCTTTGTTAACACCTTTTGGGAGGGGTCTGACCCCCCCTAACCCCCCCCCCCTAATCCTGCCTGCCACACACATGCACACACACACGAAAGTCCAACACGGTTTGGGGGGAGAAGAGTTGCCCTTCTTCTTGAGACAGGATAGCTCTGCTGTGTTCTGCAATTTCTTTAATAAGCTGCGCGGTTACTGAGGTGAAGACGGGGAGCACCGCAACAACTGCATCTACATCGCCTGTGGTCATCAGTCAGGCTGTGTTGTTTTGCAGCGGTGTGGGTTTCCCCCCATCGCGCTCAACACCCTCCTACCCCTTCCTTTGCCCGGGCGGTTTGCGTTCGTTTTGAATGCCAGTCGTCTCCCAAACCGTCTCCGGGATCGCGTTGAAAATACCGAGACGTATTCTACTGAAATACACACCTGCCGCGATACCAGCCGTTTGACTCCCCCGTCCGCGCCACGCACACTCCGGCCTGGGACAACTGACCCCACCCCGCCCCCTTTTAACCCCCGTCTTTTTGCATGATGTGCGCGTGCCTCAGCTATCTCGCCCCTCCCCGTTTAACCCAATAACCCCACAGACACGGCGGCCACCCCACCCCACCCCCCCACCCCGAACCCTCACCTAGCCCTGGCCTGGGTTAGACAGGAGGCACCAACACAAACACACACACGCTCGGCGCTCATGCCCAGAGCGCCTTCTGTGATGTGCGTGTGGCCAGGAAGGAGGTCACGCTTGTGAGAAGGATGGTTGCAGCGACGGTCAGGACGAGGGGCGTGTAGCCGAAGTCCTCGTTGAGCATGTCGAAGGGCTTGCCAGAGGTCACGCGGCTGAAGAAGATGTCGTTGCCGTGTGCAAGCATCAGGGTGGTCGACTCCAGCTTTGTCGGGAAGGTCTTGATGGCCTTCGTGCCCACGACAGTGCGGTAGTACGACACAGTCGATGTCGGCAGCCACGCAACAGCGCTGATCCCTGTTGCTGCGTTTGCCTCCATGTGCTTCTGCAGGTCGATCGACACGATCTCGTCGGTCGTGAGTGCGGCGAGGAGCTGCTTGCTCGCAACGCCCAGCTCGCTGACCGTCACACCCAGCGCAGTGACGCCCACGGGGAACGTGAATGCCGTGGGGATCATCTGAGGCGGTGCCACCTGCAGAAGGGAAGGGTGTGAGGAGGGGGTGGTGGGTGAAGGCAGCAGCAGCAGCACGGGCAGCCACATACCTCGTAGCTCGAGTACAGGTTCATGGATTTGAACCCGAGGAACGCGTTCCAGATCTGCTTGAGGTTCGTCGTCGACTCGCCCGTCAGCCCCCTGTACCTGTCCGTGTCTTCGAACAGCTCCATCACGGTCATCTGGTAGCGCCTCTGTGTATGGGTGCGGTGGTGCGGTGCGGCGCTGCAGCAAATTGACATACCCTCTTGGTGTTGAAGAAGTGGACGAGGTACATGTGCTCCATCGCCACCACACTAACAGGGCCGACAGCGTTGGGCTGCACCATCGAGTTCAGGATGGCCCCCGTCACACCGTCCACAAGGTACAGCACCTGTGGGTGGGGTGCAATGTCGTGCAGTGCAGTGCAGGCAGCAATCATACCAAGTAGGCTTCGCGCTTCGCAGCAGGCTCGTCCTGTGAAGCAGGTGCCGAGCGCGGCGGCATCGCCGTGACAATAAGTACAGCATTGGGGTTCGTGTACTTCGACATGACCTCCGTCTTCCCAGCGCTGCTGGTGTTGCCCTGCACCTTGATGTTGTCTGTCAGCACGAACTTGTGGAAGTCCCACGTCTGCAGCGACGTCGCCACCACCTTCTCGTCGGGGGACGAGGTGACGCGCGTGCGCCACGACACCTTTGCCGTGCCGTCCTGCACCTGGTAGCCCACCAGAGCCCCCGTCTCCTCCGACACCCTGTAGAGGTGGAAGGCCTTGTCAGAGGTCTGCGCCGTCGGCGGATGCACCACGACTGTGCCATCGGCAGCTGTGAAGGCGACGGCAGTGCACTGCACACCCACCGAGTCCTCGAAGGTGAAGTGCGGGATGACCGCGCCGTCAGACATGTGCCCCTTCAGGTTCCTCACCTTCGCCTCCTCGTGGTGGTCGAACAGCGTCACCACGTAGTCTGTGTCGGCATCGCGTGCCCACACGAAGACATGCGGCGAGTGGGCCTCACCGTCCGCCGCAGGGCTGGTGAAGACCTTCACGATGTGAGCCCCGGTGCGCTGCGTGCCTGCGTACACCAGCGAGTCGATGTGGCGGCGGAAGGTGATGCTGCCATCCTCGCTCGACACGCGGAACAGCGTGTGGCGCGACGACAGCAGGAAGCTGCGCTGCAGGGCGAACTGGATCTCGACGCTCGTCCGCTTGTGCAGCTTCTTCGCCGCACCCCCCAGCACCACGCCGACTGCCTCCTCCACCAGCACCGGCAGGCGCAGCAGCTTCTCCTTGATGCCCTCAAACTGGTGCCGCACCAGACGCAGGTACGACTGCCACGCCCCACGGTGTTCCTCATCTTCGTCGTCGTCCACAAGGCTGAGTGCCACGGCATCCACAACGTCGCCCAACCCGTCGTCACGCACCCACGCCACCTGGCCGTCCACCACGCCCACCGTGTCGCCGGACGCCATCTTCAGGATTGTGGTGGCACCCTCGGTGAAGGCCTGCTGGATGCCGCCGAAGGCCTCCCTCTGCTCGGCACTGAACAGCGTGCTGCTGCTGATGAAGCCACGCGGGATGCACACGTCACCGCCGTCACGCTCGACGCCGTCCTCCAAACACTTCCGGGTCGCGTCGTTGCGCAGCACCACGGCATCCCTGGCGGCAGACACCACACGCCACCCCGCACCCGGCAGGGCAGACTTACTCCACTCGACAGACGCGATCGTCAGCGAGTGCAGCGCGTCCCCCACAGCGACGTAGAGCGACGAGTCGGAGACCTGCGCCTGCCGCAGGTCCGCCTCCTTGTGCGGGGGGGGGGTGCTGCTGGACCCGCCCCACTTGAAGCCGTCCTCCGCCACGACAGGGTGCACCACCAACTTCGACGGCGTCGCCACGATAACGCTGGCCCACTCGTCCTCCGTCTGCCCGGACACACCCACAACGAAGTCATGCTCTGCGAGGTCAATCTGAGACGACCACAGCAGGCCGCCCTCCGAGGAGAAGGCGTTCACCACGCCGTTGCTGCACACGGCGAGCACGAAGTTCCCAGAGCCGCTGTGTGTGATCGCAGAGATCGCGTCACACTGCGGGCCGACAAGCCTCCGCCACGAAACAACACCGCCCTTCCCCACCGCGCCGAGGAGCCCGTCCTTCGCACCGAAGAACGCCTTCTTGCCTGTCGATTTGAACGCGACGGCACGCAGCCCGCCAAACACCTCCTTATGCCAGTCCCACCTGCCAGCCTCCTCTTCATACTTCGCATCCACCACACCCACCGCAAGGCTCAGCAGCAGCGCTGCTGCGGCGGTGGCCACAGGGGCCACCCGCCCCATTGTTGAGATCTGAGGCCTGCCTTCCGGTTCCCTAATAGATGGAGAGATGTGGAGCAGTGGGGTGGTAGGGCAGGGCAGGGCGGGGGGTGGGGGTGGGGAATTTACCACCGGATGAATCGACACCCCCACCGGGGCTGACTGCAGTGCTCAGAGAAAAGGAGGGGAGGGGGGGAGAGGGGGACAGCGGGCAGCGGGTTATTTTTTTTGCTCAGCGCACACCTAGATGTCGTGGCGGATGATCTCTGAATCCCTATTCCCCTTCCCCCCACCCCCACCCATCCCCCGTGCAGCACGGGGGGGGTGGGGGGGTGAGGGGGTGAAAGGGGGGATGGTCACGATGGGCGAGCAATGCATTGACGCTGCCCAACCATCACCCCTCCGATGGGGTGCATCCGCCGTGGCGTTATTCTTCCTGTCTTGTTCGCGCTGATGCCTCTACAGCCACATCAGTATAAAGGGACCCAAGGAGATGGACAGAGAGGGGGGGGGAATAGGGGGGGAATGGGGGTGGGGTGGTGGTACGACCCAGGATGAGGATGCAACAACACAGGCGCTGTGACCAGGGGATAAGATAGGTCTGGTTTTCCGGTTTTCAAAACCAGGGTTTCCCGGTTCCCGGTTTTCTGGAGAAAAAAAAAAAGGTCGGTCTCATTTTTGGCGGTTTTTTTGTGACTTTGGGACAGTAAAACAGTCAGAAAAAACGCCATAAAAAAATAGAAAGTGACCCCATCGTGATCCGCACAGAGCCCAAATAGTCCAAAGAAGGCAGAGAAGCGGAGAAGAAAAAATGGACCTAGCGGGTGGCCCGGTGGGTGGTGATGCCCTCGTCATGCAGGTCTCTTCTGTTTTGAAGGTGCACACATGGTGGACTCCAGCCACCATGTCTAAGAGGGAGTCTAAGACTGCAGTCTGTACTGGAGACGGGAGTCTATTTTCCAGCTAGTTTACGCTCAGACTCCCGCTAGTTGAGACTCATGGGAGACACGGTGTACTCCAGCGGAGGTAGGGTAACCTCCGCTGGAGTTCACCGTGTCGTCTGCCTCTGTGCAGCGTCACTCGGTGCCATCGAATACATGGCGACAGCCCACCAACTCGAGACAGATCTGCTTGTCTGGAGGGCTGAGACGAGAACACGAACGACTTTCAAGCAGTCTTGAAGGTCGCCAAGCCTATTGGGGGCAACTAACAGATGAGATTTGTTTGTTGCCTGTCGTCACAGCTAGGTGCCCATCTCCTCGAAAACTCTCGTCTAGGCTCTACGTGGCGGAGATCTCGTGGACCCTTTGGCCATGACAAGGTCTGCCGTGCATCCACTCCACCCACAACGCACACCTGTCACGAGTGGTCGCTCCCACGTCCTCCTCCACCCTGAAGGTTGAACCCTCAAGGACCAGTGATCTCCTGCTGGCCGGGCTGCGATACAGTGAAGCCTTCCTACTTACAAGCGAATCCAGACTGTAGGGAACAGATGTTCACTACCGTGGCCTCCGGCGGCTGGGGGGCTCCGCCCCCCAGACCCCCCTGCGTAAAAACATTGCACCAGACCGGTTTTTTGGCCGAGAGTCCAAACTTTCAAAGCAGCTGCTGCGCCTGCCCCACCAAGCAGCCTCAGTACGACAGGACGCGCGCAGGCACTGGGCCCTCTCAGATTCTGGGAGGGTTTGCGCGGGTCGCGCGCGCCGAAGGCGCGCGCGAAAAATTTTCAAAACCAGAAAAACCGGAAAACGGCGCCAGAAAAAAAGTCTATCTTATACCCTGGCTGTGACACATCAGCAAAAAAAATGCAAACAAAAATGAATGATTTTCGATGAACAATCGGTATTTTTTTTTGCTGCCGGGACGACGGCCCCCCAACCCCACCCCACTCTCCCCCCCCCCCCCCCTCTGTTTGGTGCCCTCCGCCCCCCCCCCCCCAGACCTGCTCAGAAGGAAGCAGGGGCAATAGGTTTGGGGGGTGGGTGGAGGTGGTGTGATTTTAATACACCACCTGCCACGTAGAGTAGAATTGTTGTAGATGTCGAGAGGGGGGAGGGGGGGGGACAGGGGGATGAAGGTCTCCCGAAAACTGGCGTGCTCAATGGAGAAGGGAAAAAAGATATATTGCCAGATCATTATGGAGGGAGGGGAAGGTGGGGGGGGGGGTAAGGAGTATGCGGGAAGGGGGGGGGTATTTTCCTACCTGGAACACGACAGCATGGGGGGCCATTTTTTTTCCACCCTTCCCCCAAACCCTCCCAAACATTAACAATGCTGTCTCGCCTTGTCGGATTCTTCTCGTGTGCCCAGGGAGGAGGCTGGGTGGGTGGTGGTTGGGGTGGGGAGATGAGTATACTGACTGGAGAGACGTTTCTCGATACGGTCTAAGAAAGTAGCAGAAGAGGGCACAGGGGGAATGGGCAGTAGTGGAGAGAGAGAGAGAGAGAGACGCACATGGGGGGGGGATGCACAATGGTGGGTGTTGGTGGGACAGGGTGGGGGGGCCCCCCCACCCTCCAAACAGGGACGTTGTTGCGCTTCCCACACGCGAGGGGGGCGGGGTGGGGGGGCAGTGGTGGCTGAATCGTCTCTATCCCTGCGTCAGTTTTGCTTACTTGCCCTTCATCTGGATCATCACGTTCTTGAACTCCTCGAAGCTGATCTCACCGTCACGGTCCTCGTCCGCCTCGGCGATCATCTCCTGCAGAACGTCGTCACCGGGGTTCTCGCCCAGCAGCTTCGCCACCTCCTTCAGGTTGGCGAAGGACACCTTGCCCGTCTTGTCCATGTCGAACAGCTGGAAAGCCTTGAAGATCTCCTCGGGGGAGTCCTTCTGCGCCATCTTCGCCTTCATCATCTTCTCGAACTCGGGGTACTCGATCAGACCGTTGGCGTCGGTGTCGATCGAGCGGATCATCTTCTCGATCTCCTCACGCGGCTGGTCGCCGAACCCGAGACCCTTCATGGCCAGCGCCATCTCCTCAGCGTCGATCGCGCCGGAGCCATCCGCGTCGAACAGGTTGAACGCCTCCTTGATCTGCTCGTCGGTGAGGGCGGCCATTGTGCTGGAGTTGCTTTTGTTTAAAGAGTCCTGCGTGGCATGAGGTGGGGTGAGAGGCGATGGCCGGTTCCAGGAGATGCCTGAAACCCCCCCCCCCCCGTCGGTGCTTTTGAAGTGGGTTTTGAGCGCAGGCATCAAACTGCACTGTCTATATGTTGTGACGGTGGGACACGCGGGGATCAGTACGGATCAGGCCAAGGCACGGGAGAGGGGGTCAGACACTCGGTTTCGAGGGTTCCGCGGACAAGGGGGAGAGGGGCCCTTTGAAGACTTGCATACACGGGACTTTGTGTGTCCGAACATGTTGGATCGTAAGATAAGATGGTCGTGCATGGGTAGGCCTTTGCGCCAGATATGCAGAGCAGCGGAAAAGGCGGGCTGTGCCTCATAAAACCGGCTGCAAAGTGGCACGGTTTTGAGACACAGCACTGGCGGTTCGGGCACCCCCTCCCCCAATGACTCGGCATCCCTCTTGCTGTATAACATGGCGTCAGCCATAACAACACTCTTCTGCGGTAGCGCACCTGAAAGGTGTATAACACAGACGAGAACTCTGCCAACACATCGGGGGTCGGGGCGGGGGTGTGGCACTTTTTTACTTGAATACTGACGGGTGTTCGAAGAAACCAGACACTGTATTCCCTTTTCCTCTCCCCCAAGTGGGCTTGCTGAAGCAGCAGTGTCTACCGATGTCTTGGGTGCAGGTCGTTTCCTGTTGTGATCGCGGGTTGCAGAAAATGGTTTCTTCCAAAAGAAAAACATCTTGACACCTGTTGCCAATCATATTTTCCGTTTAGCTCCAGAGGGAGAGGGCGGCTCTCCTTTTCATTCTGCTCTTTCGATTCGGCTCTTTTCATTCGACACGTGGACTCCAGCCCAGCGGGGGTGGGGTAACCCTTTTCGGGAGTCTCCACGAGAAGGAGTCTAGACTCCCGCTCGCGGGGGCATACTGGCGGGAGTCTATTTTCCAGCTAAAATAGACTGAAGACACCCGCTATCGGGAGTTTTACTCCCCCTCTCAGAATCCCGTTCGGGTGGCTGGAGTCCGCCGTGTATTGAGTGGGTAGTAGCGGGAGACAGCCCATCAGGGCTTCGCAAAAGTTCATTGCCTTTTCACTGCCTTGAGAAACGTTCTGGGGTTGCGCACCGGCCAGACCCTGCATCGTGCTCACGCGAGAGAAGCAGAAGAACAGAAATTTTGTCAGCTTTTGATCCATGAGTAAAAGAACTGAGGATCAGGGGACTCTCACAGGGGCGAAAGAATGGCCGCCCTTCCCCCGCCCCCCACCCCCCCCCCTCCCCAAAATAGGTAGTCATGGCGGCGTCCCCGAAGCCGGGACAGGAGTCCTGCGGTGGGAAGACAAGAGCCAAAACCAAAACCGGACCGGGTGACGGGGGGGTGGGGGAGGGGGTTTATTGCAGCGGGAAAAATACAACACCCCAACGAGGGTCTTTGCCTTTGCACAGAAATGAGAAAGGTGGTGTGAGACTTGTTGGAACGCAGACCCCACTCTGTGTACACCACTCCCCGGTCTGATGATGTGGTGTGAGTGGGGTCGCAAGATCCAGCGACAGGCACAGAATTTTTTTTCCAGTTGGCTGCGAGGCGCCAAAACCCGGGCGAACAAAGCTCATGTATTTTGCCTGATGAAGGTTTGTGTGAACGTGTGCACAGCCAAGACAACCGGCAAGGTAGCTTGCGTTCACCCAAAGCGGTGCCAACTATCGTTTTGTCACTGTGACAAGGTTGCTGTTGCGTGTGAAAAAAAGACTTTGGGGGATTCGCTATGTGTCAAACTGCGTCAGGTTGTCCCTTTTTGTGAGCGACCTACTCCTTCTGCACTGCTGACGCCCATCTGGAAGGTAGCGTTCTTTGTTTGGACTAACGGTGCCTGCTCAACACCGAACGCTGCCACAAGCCACGATATACGTGGCACAGGAAGCCCTACACAACCCTATGCCTCACAAACAGGTTGCAACGCGACACAACTTTGACACAACAGCAATACAGACCGAAATGAGACTTCCCTTTACAATACATGATGGCCCCTTCTTCTCTTCTGAACCGCGATATCCAGACAAGGCACCTCCGCACGGAAGCAGCGCTGCCCCGCCAGGAGATGGAACATCGGGCTCATCAGTTGGACTCATCAAGGGGGCTGTCGAAGTCGGGAGGATACAAGATGAGAATACAACAGGGCGGGCGGGGGGCGGGGGGGGCTGAGACGCGCTCTCTAGCATGCAGAAGGGCTGGCGGCTCAACACAAACACTGGGCATTGGTATCGGCGTTGGTAAGCTGACACATGTGCTGAGAGTAAAGCTGCCGCGAGGCGGCCACCACCACCACCACTACCCACCCACCACAACTTCAATAATTGACAACGGGAGCCTTCGGTCTAAAGTGCAGCTAAGTGAGCTGCCTAACAATATAGGCTGCAACCTGGCGCACTTCGACACAGGGCGGAGGCCCCCAAGATGTTGAGAAGGGTGCGCCATAGCTAGCATGAACAGTGCAGCGAGTATGGACACTAGGCGTTGCATAAGCGCTTCGCCCACTCAACCGCCGGCAGCTTCGCCACCGCCTCATTCGCAAGGCAGTCGGCACGCCAGTTCTGTGCCCGCGGGATGTGGTGCAGGGAGGCCGACAGAGCCTCCGCGGCCGTCCTCCCCCGCTTGCTCAGGGATATGAGGTGCCGCGCCTTGACCTTCCACCTCCCGCTCAGCTGCTCGATGACGAGCTTGCTGTCGCCGTAGACAGCCACGCGGCACCGCTTCTCCTCAACACACCGCTCCAAGCCCAGAACCGCCGCAGTGTACTCCGCCTCGTTGCAGGTCGCCCTGTCCATCCGGTGCCGCAGGGCCCACACTTCGTTGCCATCGCTGTCCGCCAGCCACGCCCCTGCCCCACCCACGCCCGGATTCCCCTTCGCAGCACCGTCGAAGTGTAGGCTGTAGTGTTCTTCCACCTTCTTCGCCGGCTCCGCCTTCTTTGATCCCTCCGACGCAGAGCGTTGTGTTTTCTGAGGGATTGCTTTAGGCGCACGCACGGGCCTCAGGAGCTCGGGGAGTGGCCGGGTGGCATCTACAACCCTGTTCTGAAACACCCAGGTTGCTGCAGCTTCCATGCAGGGGAAGCTCTTGAACTGTGCCCCAGGGAAATTGATCACGTGACGTTCTGCCTCGTTCCAGGATATAAACACACCTATATGCCGGCCACGTGCCACCCCATAACATGCCTTTCCGACATGCCGCGCCATTGTGTTGGGAGGTGTCGGGACTGGCAGTTGCATGACTTAGTATGAGAATACGACAAGGAGTGCTGCTGTGGCAAAACAAGGAGGCTGGGGTGGGGTGGGGTGGGGTGGGTGAAGGGGATTCTGCGTAATGTGCGTATGGACGAGGCCACTTGAGAGAGACGGAGATGGGAGAGAGAGAGAGAAGAGGGGGATGGGTAGGCAGCCCCCCCCCCCCCTAGGGGGGGTCAAATGCCACCCTTTTACGTGGACAAACACGATTTTTCAAAAAACCGGCGCAGAGGCCCCAAAGCCCCCGTAAACCCTCCAAACCCCCCCAGATCGGTCCGGAAACCCATCGAACCCCACTTTTCCACCATTCCGGGCACCTCAGGTGCCCGAATTGGGGTACCTAAATTTTGTGCCACCGTTTGGTACCGGACAGTGCCACTGTGTGGGAGGTTGGAAAAGAAAATGCCCCAACACACCACATCTGAGGGTTGCAATGCATGTTGCTTGCCAACCACGTCATCCGGTGGGTGTCAGGCGCTATGTAGGTGGCATTAGCCAGGTCTTCGATGTGTTCTGGCTTGTATATGTACCTCCCTGCCACCATGCACCGGGAGGCTGCCTGTAGGTACGGAACAAGTCCAGATGGTCGTGTGATTCCTGTGCAGCAGTGCTCCACAACCGGGATGTGTTGACAACGACTGTTGCAACACGAGCTGTACATTCCGGGAACACACGAAGTGCGCTGTCGTGGTACCCATTGTGCCAGAATTGGTAGTTGCTGCGGTCTACTTTGCCTGGCCCAAGAGCACTGGTACTGAACGGTGCAATATGCGTGGCGAGGTGAATGCAACGGAAGGGCGCAAAGTCAATACAGCTCTCGGATGGCGGGTGGTGGTGCCACTAGTGTGTGACGTTCACTCGAGGATACAACGCATCACAATGAATCAGCAACCGTGGACCGAGTACAATACGCTCTCTGTGGCTGGTGTGGGGGACAAAGGCAGTGCCTGTGCCGCAGGCAGGGAGGTACATATACAAGCCAGAACACATCGAAGACCTGGCTCATGCCACCTACATAGCGCCTGACACCCACCGGATGACGTGGTTGGCAAGCAACATGCATTGCAACCCTCAGATGTGGTGTGTTGGGGCATTTTCTTTTCCAACCTCCCACACAGTGGCACTGTCCGGTACCAAACGGTGGCACAAAATTTAGGTACCCCAATTCGGGCACCTGAGGTGCCCGGAATGGTGGAAAAGTGGGGTTCGATGGGTTTCCGGACCGATCTGGGGGGGTTTGGAGGGTTTACGGGGGCTTTGGGGCCTCTGCGCCGGTTTTTTGAAAAATCGTGTTTGTCACCCCCATTTGACCCCCCCTACCCCCCCCCCCCTCCCAGTGACCCCTCCCCAACAAACAAACAAAACAAATAATACCGACTACTGCTTTACCCCGAGCCGAAACATTGCTGTCTGTTATCCTATATGTTTTGAACTATCATCTAAACCGCCACGCCAAGCCGCTTCGCAACACAAAGAGACATGGATGGGGGGATGTCAGGGACAACTGCCAACCCACGGAAAACCACCAGCCGGAGGTGGTAGGATGTGTGATTCACCCCGCCTCTTTGTTTGTGCGCACCTGTGCGTGTATGGGTGTCCATACGTGCGCTGTCAACAGTCTTTTTTACCGTGACCTGAGCAGGTTATAGCAAAAAACACCAGCACGACCGGCCACGACCCACCCGCCCACACCCCGCAACATAGAAGCGCCGAAAAACGCTTGGGGAGTGAGCTTGGTGCAGCCATCACATGTCAGCGGTTTTTTGAGGTGTCCCCTGGCAGCGCTACTCCGAGTGACGTGACGTCATGACGCCAAGACAGGCCCGCCGCGGCAGCAAAGGCTCAGAGATATGACCTCTCCGCCGGGAGCTTTAACCACCCTCCCTGACTCCCGTAAGGTTTGGGGTGGATCAAAGAAAGGGCCAGAAGCGTGGTGGGGGTCATTCTAAGAAAAAGTGCCCGGGAGGGTGCACCGAGTGAGCTCCGCTGCTGCCCGCAGTCGTCTCGAGAGGGGGAACTAACACAGGAAACTCATGTCCCCGCAGATCCTCGCGGACCGCTCGATGCTAGCGTCCTCCGCTTCCTCTCCTGTGGCGACGCAGTGGCAGAGGAGAGGGAGCGTTTCCCAGTCTGGCGGGGCGGCTGTGTACCGGGTTCGGTCTGGCGGGGAGCCTTTCGCTGCCACACTGCCTCATTAGCAAGGGTGTCGGCACGCGAGTTCTTCTCCCGCGGGACGTGGTGCAGGGAGGCCGACACAGCCTTCGCGGCCGTCCTCCCCCGCTTGCTCAAGGGGATGAGGTTCCGCGCGTTGACCTTCCACCTCCCGCTCAGCTGCTCGATGACGAGCTTGCTGTCGCCGTAGACAGCCACGCGGCCCCGCTTCTCCTCAACACACCGCTCCAAACCCAGAACCACCGCAGTGTACTCCGCCTCGTTGCAGGTCGTCCTCTCCATCCGGTGCCGCAGGGCCCACACTTCGTTGCCATTGCTGTCCGCCAGCCACGCCCCTGCCCCACCCACGCCCGGATTCCCCTTCGCAGCACCGTCGAAGTGTAGGGTATACTGCGGCTCTCTCTCCCCCACCGCCTGTGCAACCCTCGCCGTCCTTGATCCTGCCCTCTTTGCATCCGGCTCTGCCGGCTTCGGGGCATCCGTCACGCGCGGCGCAGCGCGGCGCAGGGGGACTGCCTGGGGCGCGTCGCACTCCAGCCTCAGGGGCTCCGGTGGCGGGGCGTCGTCGTACCTCCTGCGCTTCGGGAAGCTGGGGGTGGCACCGCGGTAGAGGGTCTGGCTCTCCAAGTCGTCCTCGCCGGGGGAGGCCGGGGTGTCGCTAATATCGTCACGTTTGCGTGTCCTCCTCTGTGCCGGCTGCCGCTCGGCGGCCTGCTGGCCGCCCTCCCAAGGCTCGGCGTCTGCCTGGGCATCCGCAGCCCTGTGCTCAGACACCCAGCGTGCCGCAGCTTCTCTGCAGTGGAAGCCTTGGAACACCGCCTTAGGGAACCCGGAGACGTGGCGTTCCGTCTCCTGCCATGTTGTGAACACACCGGTGCGCCTCCCACGTGCCACCCCATAGCAGGCCTTTGCGCCCCGCCTCGCCATAGTGCCGGGGGGAGGTGTCAGCCTGCTGCAGGAGGGGGCGTGAGTGGGTGCGGTGTGGCGTGGCGTGGTGTGGTGTTTCGCACGGGGGGGGGGGGGGTAGGGGTGGGTCACTGCACCTAAAAAAGCGTGTACATTGGCCAAATTTTGAGAAACGAGTTTTTGACCCTCAAAAGGTGATTCTGCTGTCAGAAAGTGCCCAATATACTCCGGAAACTCAATTCCGCCCACTCCCAGGGGGTGGTATGCCCCCGACGATGCCTTTTTTAGCAACCAAATTTTTTGGGACAGAACTTGTACCTGAGGCTATTTGTGCAGTCTGCTTATTTCCGCTGGTGCCCTTTGTATCACCCTCTGGGACTGCCAGCGGCGCCGGATGGCCCTCGGGAGGTCCGTCCGTAGTTCTGGGACATGAACTGCGTCCTACATAACGTCTTGCTCGTCCGCGAGAGCAATCAGATCTGGTTTCCTCTTCCTTTGAGAGACTGGCCCGTATCTCAACTGTGGATTCCGTCGACCCCCTCAATCCAGTCATTTGTGGCACCCAATCAGCCTCAAATTTGACAATGCAGACATGCCTGAGGATTTCCCGACAATACCGTTGAGCAGAAGTTGGGGCTGGAAGCTGAGACGGGCAAATCTTGCGCTTCTGCTGAGCGCTATTTCTGGGCCATTTCTTGTACCCGTGCCTGCTGTACCAGGTGCCTGTTCCAGTCCGCTGCCTCCCATCAGAGGAGGCATCTGAGACTCTCGTATGGCGTCCCTGTACCACATGCTCACAGGTGAGGCACCACACCCAAGGACGCGCTCCCTGGCAACGGATGCACCGTGCCACAGACCTAGCTGCCGAAAGCTCCCGAAGAACAGCGTCAAACGGGACACGAACTGTACCATACTGCTCCCACAACTTTTCCTGGTGCAATCACCTCACATTGGCGTGCCTTTTGGCCTCTGGAGGGCACCGAGAAGCTGTTATGTTTCAGAACAATCAACGACAACAGTTCTTCTGTGCATCTGGCAGGTTGAGGTGTGGTTGCTCTGCTTGATGTGTCCTGTGGAGTGCAGCCCAGGTACAAGTTCTGTCCCAAAAAATTTGATTGCTAAAAACGGCATCGTCGGGGGCATACCACCCCCTGGGAGTGGGCGGAATTGAGTTTCCGGAGTAAATTGGGCACTTTCTGCCAGCAGAATCACCTTTTTAGGGTCAAAAACGCACATCTCAAAAATTGGCCAATGTTTCCCCCAGTGACCCACCCCTAGGCATACTTGTACCCCCATATGGGGAAGGCCAAAAATATGGGGAAAATATGGGGGGAATATGGGGGGTTTTTCAAGTCCTGTTCCCCCATATTTCCCCCATATGGGGGATATATGGGGGAAAACCCAGGGGTTCCTCAGGTGGAAGCAGTCAGCAAACAGTTCTCTTCGTTCTACTTTTCACAGGGTGTGAAGTCAGCCACTGACAGGGGACGTCTAGCACCTTGCAGTGCCATCTCACCTCGTCGCTTTCTGCAGAGAGGAAACGCCCGGCTGAAGTGCTCGAGTCAGACCACAAAAGGTGCTGTGAGAGTGCCGACCGCCACTTTCTTCAAGTCTGAGTAGCGGTCATCAGAGCATGCTGACCAGTAGTCCTGTCTTTGCTGGCAGAACAGTTGCGTCCTGCAGCCAGTCCTTGTACTGGCCTTCACAGGTCTCATTCCACCCGGCAGATGCAGCTTGAACATGTCAAGCTGCCTGGTGACGAGCGTCGACTCCGACTTTTCGGCGCTCGGAGCGGTCAAAAGCGGCGGAAGCGCCTGACACCCCAGAATGCACTGCTTGTGAATTCCCTTGTCTGATTAAGGATCCCAGGGGGCAGTTCGCAATCGCAAACACACCAGAGGAGGAGGACAGCGAGTGTGAGAGTGACGTGCCGGACAGGACTTCAAAACACAGGAGTGTGTGTTGTGAGGAGCTGTTAACCCTGAACGCGCTATGTGTGTCTGTGCGTATGTGTCCACCACCGCTGCCGCTGTCACTGCGGTGCCCCGCCAAACCGGGAAGCGTTTGCTCTCCGCTGCCGCTGTATCGGCGCAGGAGAGGAACAGGAGGTCGGTGCGACCCACCTGGGGGATCTTCCAGGGGGGGCCAGACCTGGCCACACCTGAACGAGCGCGCACCTCCCCAGGATCGGACTCCTGGAGGATCCCCAACAAGGCATGAGGCCGGTTTCGACGCGCACTTCGTGTGTGTCTGTGCCTGAGTGGTTTGATGTTCTCCCGTTGCAGCACGAATACCCCCATATCCCCCCATATGGGCCCCATATTTCCCCCATATTCCCCCATATTTTACCGGGTTTTCCCCATATTTTCAGCCTTTTTCCCCATATGGGGGCGGGGTTTTGCGACCCCCCATATTTCCCCCAGATTTAGGGGGTTCCCCATATGGGGGGACAAGTATGCCTAGGGGGGGGGGGGGGGGGGGCACACAGTTTCATGCGTTGTGGGCACAGCTATCAAAACCAAGCAACTCTGCCGCAGCCTACTGAAGTTGCGTGGGGGGTGGGTGGAGCGGGGTGTGGGAGGGTAGGGTCTGCATAATGTACGCATGGACGAGGCCACTTGAGAGAGACGGGGAGACAAAGGGAGGGCAGGCAGGCAGGCAGGCAGGTACCGGCCAGCTCTTCCCCCCCCCCCCCCATCCCAACCGTGTGCCTCCCGCTGGATCGTGAAAACGCGACAACCAAGCAATAACTGCCAGACAATAGAACGATGTCAACACCACTCCCCAGTCTGGTGAAGTGGTGTGAGGGCCGCGAAAATCCTGGCGAAAGGCACAGATCAGCTTCCCCAGTTGGCTACGCCGACGGAAAAAAAAAGAACCGACTACTTTACCCCGAGCCGAACATTGCTGTCTGTTATCCTATATATTTTTTTGAACTATCATCTAAACCGCCACGCCAAGCCGCTTCGCAACACAATGAGGCATGGAGGGAGGGGCGGGTGGAATGTGTCTGGGATGTGGTGGGGCTGTTGGGGGGGGAGAAGGGATGCAAGGGCCCACCCATAGAACCACCCGGGGGTGGTGCTGTGGCGTGGGGGGATTTTTTTTGCCGGCAGATCGCACCCCTTCACCGCAACCCTTGTGGACGGGAAGCTCTTCCGCCAGTCCGCGAGAGAGCCACGTCAGGTGGTCATATCGTTTGGACATCGCAGTCGGGGCAGCGACAGCAAAAAAAACGTGACAACAAACCACTGACTCCCTCCCCTCCCTTGATGTTAAAGGCGTTGCTTGCAGGGGGAATGGTAATCTATGTCCTGTGTGACGTGTTGGGAGACCTTTGGGCCTGCAGACTGTGCGCCGAAGAGAAAGGGCGAAAAAGCCGGCTGGCACGACCTAACAGCTGCGCCAACGCACCCACCGGGACGGGGCAGTCTCTATGGGACGAGGGAAGGGTGTGACTACGCCGCCGAGGTCACGGTGGTGGGGCGGGGGGGAGAAGAGGCGTGTGTGTGTGCTCCTCGAATGTGAAGGTCCGACAAGACCCCCCCCCCCACCCCCACCCCCCCCGACACCCCGAACAATGTGAGCCCCGTTGAGTGAGCCACGGCACCAGGTGTTAAGCGGGTGTGGGGGTGTGCCATTCCTTGGGATATTTGTGACCCTCGAAAAAGCTCAGAAGCTCATAGACGAGCTGGACTGGCCACCATCCCGCCTACCCTGCCTGACTGCCGACGGGAGCTGTTCGGGGAAGACCCCCCCCCCCCCCCACACAACAGGCAATATCTAGTGAGGAACAAAGCAGGGGCTGTGGGCAGCGGTGGATGCGGCCTGCAGGGTGTGTGCCGTGCACACCACCACCTCGCTCCCCAATCCAAACGCCGTGGCAGACATACGTGACACGGCGGCTGAGAGCCGATGTGATAATCGGTCCTGGGAGGGGGTTTAGGACCACACAACACCTGAGCCAGCTTCCAGAGACAGAACTGCTGGTGCCGGTGTGACAGTCCCTTGGGCGAGAGTTGCCACGTCATACATGGGTGAGGGGGAGCAGTGGGGCTTGTCGCATGCGTGGATTGAGGGGCGGGCACTACCTACGGGTGAGACCTACACCTTGTATTCTTTGCTGAGCAACATGCGAGGGGGGGGGGGGTTGGGAGAGTGGGGGAGGGAGAGAGAGAGGGACAAAAAAGTCACGAGCACTACCGCCCCCGGCCAGCCACGACCCACCCGCCCACACCCCCGCAACATAGAAGCGCCGAAAAACGCTTGGAGAGAGTGCTGTAGGCGAGGGGCGGGTGGTGTTTGGGCTGAGAGACCCAGGTAAAGATTTGTTTTGGGGGATACCGAGCGAGACGATGGGGGGTGGTGAGGGGAGGGGATGGGGGGGGTGGAAAGAACTATTGGGGTGGGGGTGGGGTGGTGGGGGGTGGTCGGGAGAAGATGCGGAGAAAAAGGCACAAAAAAAGGGGGGCCTTGTGGATGCACAGATCGCCGCAACCAACCCATCCAAAAAATAGCCCCCCTCCCTCCCCCACCCCATCCACCCCACTCCATTTGGGAATGCGCCAAAATCAACACACTCCTCTCTAAAATGCGACCTGTATCATCATGCCGTGTCGCACCACGCAATGCGAACATTATTAGTTGTTCTTATGTGTCAAGGTAGAAGGCACATCGAGCCACACCCTCCCCGCCCCCCTTCCCCGATGCGCACCTCCACTCTCGTAGAACACACACATGCGTGTGGGGTGCCACCCGGCCTGAGTTCTTTTTTTGACCACATCAAATCTAAATCAAGAGGGCCACGGCCCTCTTCCTCTTCCTCTCTCTCTCTCATTCCCCGTGTCTACAAAAACAGGTTAATTCCCACGGATTTCTCCCCAACCATTGCCACTGTGCAGTGCGCAGGGCGGGTGTGTACCGGCACTACGCCTCCTCTGTTGTGTCGTATTGTGTCAAGTCCAGAGTCAGCACGCCTGAGGTGTTCTCCTCGCGGATCTTCCTGACGCCGACAAGGCTTGAGGCCGTCTCGTAGAAGAAGCTCTGTTGTGTGGTGTGCGTGTGGGGAAGGGGTAAAACCGCACGGCAATAGAATGTGAAAGAAGAAAGAACGGGAGGCCCGTCCCCCAACCCCATCCCCCCCATCGGGGCGCGCCCTTCGCCATGTGCCACTCTGCAGCCAGTGTTGTGAGACCCTGCCCCTTGGTGTGATATCCGACCCTTTCCCTTTCGCCCCCTTTGGGGGCCACTCTCCCTCTCGGGGCATACCTTCAGGCTGATGACGAGGAACTGGCAGTGGGTGCGAGATGCCTGCACGTAGCGGATGACACGGGCAACGTTGGGTGCGTCCAGCGCAGCGTCCACCTCATCCAGCACGAAGAAGGGGCTGGGGCACACTTTGTGGATCGCGAACAGCAGCGCCAGGGCTGCGATCGTCTTCTCACCACCGGACAGCTGGTCCATCTCACGGTGGCCCTTCTGGGGCGGGCAGGCGGAGAACTTGGTGGCACCGAGGTAGCGCTCGTCCAGGTCCTGGCAGTGGAGCATTGCGTAGCCGGCAGATGCCTCTCCGCGTGTGCCCTGCGTCAGCAGGCGGTAGATGACGCTGACCTCCTTGGAGATGATGTTGAAGGCCTTCTCGAACAGCATGCTGCGCTTCTCCTTCACCTTGAGGAAGGCCAGGCCGCGCTCCTTCTTCAGCTGCTGCGCGCTGGCGAAGTCCTCAGCAGTCTGCTTGACCTTGGAGGACATGCCGCGGAACTTCTCCTCGGCCTTCAGGTTGGGCGCGAGCTTCGCCACCACATCCGACTTCTTCTCGATCTGGTGGTCCAGCAGGGCCAGCTCTTCGCGGTACTTCTGCGCCTTGTTGTCTTTGTTGTCGCGCACAGCCTCGCGGAGCTTCTTCGGCAGGGAGGAGAAGTCGATACCCAGCAGCTGCTGTGCCGACTGCTTGCCGACATCCGATGTCGTGCGTTTGCCTGCCTTGGCACCGCCCCCGTCTGTGCTGCTGGCAAAGGGCTCCGACACGGTGATAAAGCCCTTGTCGTCGACGGAGGTGTCGGCAGGTGCCTCCCCGTCGCTCTCCGCCTCGACGTGGTCACCAGGGCCGCCCTTGGAGGACTTGTCGCCTGTGGAGGCACGCTTGCGCTTCTTGCCGGTGCCGGCAGCCACCGTCGGGAGACGGATGTCATCTGCAACGCACCGTGTGTAGAGCGCTGCACGCTGTGCGCGCAGGCGGTCGCGTACGGTGAGCAGAGCCTGAGGCTTCTTCCGCACCTCCTCCGCTTTCGCAAGCGCTGAGTTTAGGTCGCGCTTCAGCTTCCCGATTTCCTCGTCGGCCTTGCGCAGGAGCTTGGTCTTTTCGTCCAGGTCGTGCTTCAGGTCCTTGACAGCCTTGTCCTTCTGCTCCACAGCCTTGGTCTTGTCAGCTGCCTCCTTCTGGGCGGCTGTGAGGTTGCCCTTCGATGTGGTGAGGGACTTCGCCAGCTGCTCGGGGCTCAGTGCCTTGTCGCTCTTCTCCTCGTAGTCGATCTGCGCCTGCAGCTGCACGATGATGGAGTTGACCTTTGACCGCTTCTCCGCCCTGTCGCGCTCCTTCGTCAGGATGCGGGAGTCGTAGTCATGGATGTCCTTGATGTTGACACGCGCCCCGAAGTCGCCGAACACCTTGCTCTCCTCCTCACGCAGCTTGGCACGCAGCAGATCCTTCTGCTTCTCCGACGCCTTCAGCTCGCGCTGCACGGATTCAATACGGGCCACCACACCACCGCCCCTGCTGCGCAGCTCATCCAACTCCTTCTGGGTCGAGACACGCTTCTCCTCCCACAGCTGCGCCTGCTTCTGCGCCACCTCCTTGCGGCGGTTGTCGGACTCCACCTGCTGCCGCAGCTCAGCCTCCTTCTGCTGGGCACGCAGCAGGTCTGTGTGCTGCGTACGCACGTCCTGCGCCAGCTTGTCACGCTCCTGCTTCTTCACCTCCAGGTCCGCCGCCAGCTCCGCCTGCGCAAACTTCTTCGCACGCTCGGCGACAGACGCGGCACCACCCGTCATCACACCGTTCTTCTGCATGACTGTGCCGTCCAGCGTCACCACCTTGAAGCGCGTTGCCATCTCCCAGGCAACACGCTGGCCCTCCTCCACGTCGTCACACATGATGGTCTGCCCGATGGCATACTTCAGGGCAGGCGCCAGCCACGGCGGGTATGTGATACGATCCAACACAGGCACAGCGGTGCCGCCAAGCACACGGTGGCTGTCCGTCACATCCTTACCACGCACGGAGGAGAGGGGGATGAAGTTCATGGTGCCGACACGCTGGTCCTTCAGATACTGCACGCAGTCGTGTGCTGTGCGGTCGGTGTCCGTCACAACAGCATCCATGTGCTTGCCGAGGGCCACCACCACTGCGGAGGCGTGCAGGCTGTTGGGGATCTTGATGAGCTGGTGCAGGCGCCCGTGCACCCCTTGGTACATCTCCTTCATGTCGCTCAGCGCGGCATCCATGCGCTGCTGCGTCTTGCGCTCCTCCCTGTTGGTGCGCATGGTGGCGATGGCCTCCCCCAGCTCACGCAGGCGCTCCTCCTTGACGCCCAGCTCGCGCCTGACGTTGTGCAGGTGGCGCTCGGTGTTGGCCAGCTCGTCGGCCCACTCCTTGCCCTGGTCGGTGCCCTCGTTGCCCAGGCGCTGCCCCTCCTCGGCACGCTCCATCAGGTGTGCGAGCCGCGTCTCCGTGGCCTCAAGGCGGGTGGTTTCGTCCTTCTTCACCTCCATCAGCGAGGACAGCCTGTGCTGCAGGTTGTCCACCTCGCGCTGCTGCTGCTTCAGGCTCTGCGTGGTGCCCACCGTCTGCGCCTGTGCCTTCTCACGGAGCTGCAGGAACTCCTTGTAGTCTGTGTCGGACAGCGCCGTCCCCTTGTCCTCCTCTTCCCACGTCGCCTCGAAGTGCTTCAGGATCAGCTGCTGGTCCCCCATATCCTTGCGCAGCGTCTCGACACGCTGGTTGCTCTTCTTCTGCTCCCCCTTGGCCTTCCCAAGCTGGTGGTCCAGCCGCGCCACCTCCGCCTGCAGCGTGCCCCTCCGCACATCCACCTCCTGTGCAGCCTCACGCAGCTTGTTCGCATCGTGCTGCCCGGCACGCTCTGCCCG
Organism: Rhynchopus euleeides; assembly: GCA_963210315.1. Taxonomy (NCBI): domain Eukaryota; phylum Euglenozoa; class Diplonemea; order Diplonemida; family Diplonemidae; genus Rhynchopus; species Rhynchopus euleeides. The sequence goes on from OY723280.1 coordinate 176,350, forward strand.
CGTTGCTTTGTGCACCTCCTCATACAGCTTGTTGGTGGTGGACTTGGCGGCACCAAACTGCTTCTCAGCCTTCGCAAGCGCACCCTCCTTCAGGTTGACATCGGTCTGCGCCACGCGCTGGAAGTTTTTGATTTTCACGAGGGCAGTCTCGATGTGGTAGAACTGCAGCAGCGCCTGCGTCACCTTCAGCTGCGAGATATCGTTCATCAGCGCGTGGTACTTCTCAGCCTCCTTCTTATGGTCCTCCATGATGCCACGCTCCTCCCCTGCCCCACGCTTCAGGCGCCCTGCGCTGCGCACCTTCTCCACAGCATCGTCGTGCTCCTTCTTGCGTGCCTCGTACTCTGCCTTCAGCTCGCCAGAGCCTGACACCAGCTCGATCATCGCGGTGATGTCCTTCGGGTTCTTATGCGCCATCTGCTCCACCTCGCCCTGGAAAATGAGGCAGTTGCGGGTGGATGCAAGGATGTTGTGCGACCGCAGCTCATTCTCGTACGCACCCCAGGCCATGGCCTTCCCGTTGACGCGGTATTGGGTTGTGCCGGCGGTGCTGACCGTGCGCTGGAACACAACCTTCTTGTTCTTCTTGTCGACGAAATGAAGCTTCACCGTGGCCTGTGTCGCGGCGCTGCCCGCATCCTTGTGCACGAGCTCCTTGAGGGTGGCGGCACGCAGGCTGGCCGTCTTAATCCCCAGCACAAAGGAGATCGCGTCCATCAGGTTGCTCTTCCCGCTGCCGTTGGGCCCGATGATGCAGGTGAAGTCACGGAAGGGGCCGACATAGTGTGTCCCGGCGTAGCTCTTGAAGTCCGTCAGCTCCAGGGCTTCGATGTGGCTCTGCAGCCCACTGCTCGTACTGCTGGCCATCACTGCAGGCAGCAGGCGGTGTGACAAGCCGCCAGTCCTGTCCGGGGGGTGGGGTGGTCAATTTGAGGGGGAAACGGAGAGTGGCGCCTCTGTCAAAACAAAGGGAGATGGCATCTTGTTGTTCGCGGCAATAAGAAGTTCTGGGGAAAACACTGCTACGAGAACACTTGGCCTCTATGCTGCGAGTGTTGCATTGGACGCTTCCACCAACACAAAAGAAATGTCGGGCACAGCCTCGCTGTGGTGGGTTTGTCCTTTGTCGTGATGACCGTTACAGTTTGACTGTCCCTCCTCGGGACTGGCAGAAGATCCATGGGGGAGGGAGAAGGAGAGGGGAGGAGGCGGGCGCCCAGAACAGCCTCTCTGCCTTTTTTGTTTGTGATAACGGATGTGCCGACAATAACCCCACTCCACTCCACCCCAACGCCCCCCCCCCCCACCCCACCCACCACCACCCGCCAAACAACGCCGCAGCAATGTGGCAGTTTTGGCCCATCCATCGAACCCCCCCCCCATCCCCGCCTCATCACCTCTTTGTTTGCACTTCATTTCGTTCCGCTCTGATGGAGAGGGGGGGGGGCAGGGATAGGGGAAGGGGAAGGGAGAAGAGAGAAGAGAATCAGAATAGAAGAGAAGAGAACAGGGGGGGGTGTCCGCACCCCCCCCCTCACTCTCCCATCCCCTCTCTCCGGTTGATGTCCCCCAATGCAACGCCCGGTTTCTTTTGTTTCGCGTTGCTTTTTTTTTCCACTGCCGGATTCATTCAGGGTATAAGATAGACTTTTTTTCTGGCGCCGTTTTCCGGTTTTTCTGGTTTTGAAAATTTTTCGCGCGCGCCTTCGGCGCGCGCGACCCGCGCAAACCCTCCCAGAATCTGAGAGGGCCCGGTGCCTGCGCGCGTCCTGTCGTACTGAGGCTGCTTGGTGGGGCAGGCGCAGCAGCTGCTTTGAAAGTTTGGACTCTCGGCCAAAAAACCGGTCTGGTGTAATTTTTTTACGCAGGGGGGTCTGGGGGGCGGAGCCCCCCAGCCGCCGGAGGCCACGGTAGTGAACATCTGTTCCCTACAGTCTGGATTCGCTTGTAAGTAGGAAGGCTTCGCTGATCGCAGCCCGGCCAGCAGGAGATCACTGGTCCTTGAGGGTTCAACCTTCAGGGTGGAGGAGGACGGGGGAGCGACCACTCGTGACAGGTGTGCGTTGTGGGTGGAGTGGGTGCACGACAGAATGGCCAAAGGGTCCACGAGATCTCTGCACACATTCCGTTATCGAGGAGATGGGCTAGCTGTGACGACAGGCAACAAACAAATCTCATCTGTTAGTTGCCCCCAATAGGCTTGGCGACCTTCAAGACTGCTTGAAATTCGTTCGTGTTCTCGTCTCAGCCCTCCAGACAAGCAGATCTGTCTCGAGTTGGTGGGCTGTCGCCATGTATTCGATGGCACCGAGTGACGCTGCACAGAGGCAGACGACACGGTGAACTCCAGCGGAGGTTACCCTACCTCCGCTGGAGTACACCGTGTGTCTCCCATGAATCTCAACCAGCGGGAGTCTTAGCGTAAATTAGCTGGAAAATAGACTCCCGTCTTCAGTACAGACTGCAGTCTTAGACCCCTCTTAGACACTCGCTAGGGTGGCTGGAGTCCACCATGTGTGCACCTTCAAAACAGAAGAGACCTGCATGACGAGGGCATCACCACCCACCGGGCCACCCGCTAGGTCCATTTTTCTTCTCCGCTTCTCTGCCTTCTTTGGACTATTTGAGCTCTGTGCGGATCACGATGGGGTCACTTTCTATTTTTTTATGGCGTTTTTTCTGACTGTTCTACTGTCCCAAAGTCACAAAAAAACCCGCCAAAAATGAGACCGACCTTTTTTTTTTCCCCCAGAAAACCGGGAACCGGGAAACCCTGGTTTTGAAAACCGGAAAACCAGACCTATCTTATCCCCTGATTCATTCCGACTCCGGAGAACCTCGCACAGAGAGGAACGCCATGTTTCGCGCCTGTGTGTTTCACAACATGCCCGCCGGATTCTACGACCCTGAAGCAACATCAGAGCAAGCTCGTCAGATGCAAGACGCCACGTGTCACACACACAGCACACACCACACAAACGACATCCTCCACCCCCGCCCCCAACCCTGCCGACTCAACAGACGGCTGTGATGGGGAAAGGAAGCACAGAAAGCACAGGGGAGCAACACAAGGCTTGGGATGCAGGGGCATCAGGCGCCGGGGGGGGCTAGCACGCGGCGGAGCAACCCCAATCCCTCCCCCTCACCCTGCCCTGGCTTGACGCTTGGAGGCCGTCGTCGGCCTGCTGGGGAGTGGGGGGGTGGGGGAGGCAGCACTACCGTACACCCCCCCCCCCTCCCTAAAAAGAACACAAAAATAATCTGCAGCTTTTTTCGTGCAAGCAGCAGCAGCGCATGAAGCAACAGGGGCAAGCCACCTCAGGTGACCCCCTCCGCCATGACAGGCTGACGACGCCCTGCACCCTGCCCACTGCACAGCTCAGATCTCGTTGAGCACCATGTTGGGGATGGTGTCCTTGATGGGGAAGCGCGCGGTGCAGCCTTCTGCGGGGCAGGACAGGGCCCCGTTGAGGACCTTCAGCTCCATCACGAGGAAGTGGATGGTGCGCAGCAGCTGCTCGTTGGTGCGCAGGTCCACGGGCTGCTCCGCCGGCAGAGGAATCAGGTCCTCCTGTGCATAGGGGGGTGGGGTGGGGTGGGGTGGGGTGGTGACAGAGGTGCAACGTGACACCCCACGCAGGGGGGGTTTCTGCTGTGGTGAACAACACACAACAACAACAACACAACATCATACCGGCAGGTAAGCCTTCACATCCGCCTGGAGCCCGAGGAGGCCGCCCCAGTCAAGCTTCGGGAGGACTCTCAGGATGTGAGCCGCATCGAACTCCACCTCCAGCTGCTCCACCTCGCCCTCATCCACCTGCACCTTCAGCGGGTAGGAGCTGCACTTCAGGCAGGCCAGCAGGTTGTGCGTCAGGCCCTTCATCGCGTGCCGTGCGCTGCGATGGAACACCGCTGTGTAAGGAACACCTCACAGCGTCCCTGGTTGGGGTGGGTGTGAGAAGGGCCCCGCTCAAATCGCGCTTGGGGGGGAGGGGGTGGGTCGATACAAAGATCGGTGATACAAAGAGCGGCGTGGGGAGGGTGGATATACACCTGGGCACCTTGAGTGGGCAAAGTTGTGCAGAGGCAGGTGATGGTAGGGGGAGAAGGGGAGGGGAGGGGAGGGGAGGGGAGGGGAGGGGGGGTGGTGGGTGATTTTCTTCTGTATTCTGAACGCCTTTTTCATGCGGAAGGGTTTTGCCAGGTTAGTGTAGCGGCAGCACGCTCCTTTACTTTTTCACATGAATTTTGCCGAATTGTGCTTTTTCTGGGGCGAGCGCTATCGCGGCGGGTTGCCTTGACAGTCTTGTGTGATTGTTTTGTGTGCGGTGTGTGCTCAGCTGCTCAGTCAGACGCAAAGCTCAACAGACCCCCTGACAGTGATCACGCCCGCCCGACCCTCTTGGTTGAAACCAGAGTGCCGCTGGGGCATGTTTACATTTGGAGCACGGTGTTCCCCCACCCCACCCCCTCCCACCCGCATTAACGACAGCACTTCCCGCCACCCCCGCCCCCACAGCATCATGTTATGCATCAGAAACAGCAGCGCTTCTTTTCTTTCTTTCGCCTTCCAGCCTTAAGGAACCAGAACTGAGAGAGACCCAACCAAAACTCGGAGGCAATAGGTGAGGGGCAGGGAGTCACCAACCAGACGGGGGAGGAGGGACAACAAAGGGTGGGGGCAAACCAGGGGACGGTGGGGCGGTGGGACGGGTGTGTGCATCATTTGGGCCAATTTTTTTGTCTCACCACCTCCCGCGTTGGAGCCTTCTCACGGTGGTGGGAAACATAGACGAGCCCCGTCGTCCCCCCACCCGCCCGAGCAGGATAGGGGGTGTGTTGCAACACTGGCACAGAGGCACAGCGGGGTGTGGCCTGCAGAGGCAAAGGCGGCAAGCCTGTGCCTTGCGGGCGTGAGCTGGGGGTGAGGAACACATAGGGGATGCGCAGGGACAAGTCGAATTAAAGCCTTTCCCCACGGTGCTTCCAACGAGCGGGTTCTCCTTCGAGCTTCGGGGGGGGAGGGGGGGGGGCGGGTCTGCCTTTTGTGGTCCCAATAGAGAAGCCGTTTCTGGCAAGCTGTTTCTGCGCGGCGCAGCGGCGCGTCACCTCAGCAACCACAGCAGAGGATCCACCTCAGGCGCGACATCTCCCTCGAGAGGTGGGGTCTGATCAGCGGGCAGTGCTGCAGGTTATGTTGATGTGGGGCTTTTTTGTCCCTGCACATCTGCTGCGGGGTGTGCAGCTCATCCCCAACCCTCCCCCTTGCTTGGGCCAATGCCGCGCGCGGCGCACAGCGCAGAGAGAAAGGAGGTACTGGAGCTGCTAAGGCATGGGCCATTCATCGACCGCGAGGCGCCTCCCCCTGCACCCCCCCCCCTAGGGGGGGTCATAAGCCCGTACAAAACCAAAATTTTCGACATACCATCAGAGCCGCCCTAATACCTGATCTGACCTGAAAATCCGACCCATACCCCCCCGGAAACTGTCTGGGGCCCACTTGTGACACCTGATACGCACTTTTGTGATGATTTTTTGGGGTCCTAAAAAATGTACCTCAGTTTCGTACCTTGCCTTTGTACCTGAACCACTCCCGACCGCATTATTTCGTTCTTTGCAAGGGAAGGGTGTCACTACGCTCACTCAGCACGCCGAGCAACACATGCCGCGTGCCCAGGGCCTCGCAGAGGTGTCAGATGCTGCTGCAGAGGAGTACCTTGCTCGAAAGACGCTCGCCAAACGGGAGATGTGCGGGGTCTCGGCAGAGAGCGTTGTGGCAGACCTGCGTAAAAAGAAAACGGCACACGACATCGGTGAGGCGACATTATTTCGGGCGCTCCGTCGGGCTGGGTACATAGGAGAGCGAGTGGGACGTGGTGACGACAGATATATGCAGTGGTGCATCAACTGCACGCACGTGCGGGAAAAGCGGCGTTCCTTGCTAGCCAAGAAAGATGTCACCTGCACTCCTACTCCTCCCACTCCTCCTGCTCCTACCCCCACACCAACTGATGTGGGCAGTGAGAGTGATGGCAGCTCCAGAGCAGCAGATGATCTAGGAAGCAATGAGCGGGTCAGCCGGGCAGACTACCTCAGTCTGTACCGGAAGTACGAAGCGTTGCGGGCCCGCCACCACCGCCTCCAGGAGAGGACCCGAGGGTTGAGAGTAGGGTTGTACAACGCCAGGGGAGGGTATTCCCCTGGCGTTGAGACATCCCTGGCGACCTTGCGGTCGCACTGTGTGGGGGCTGAGTCGGCAGGCAGATGCCGATCCAATGACCTTGTTGAGTCCCCACATGGTACACTCTCATACGTGTTGTCGAGACTGCGTGGTGTGCATATCCTGCGGGGCGCAAATTACACAGCACAATCATAACCACTTCGGCTCTCAGGGCGTACAATATCCCAATCGTGCCTTCACAGGCTAAGATCGACGAAGCAAAAGCATCTACAACGCTGCCTACTAATGCCGATGCAGCCTCCCAGGCGTACGAAGTACTCACAATGACCCATATGCGATCGAAGTACTACACCCAGAAGGTGGCTGAACTCATTCTGCTGACGCAACAACACAACATTCCCACTAATCAGGTCAAGAAAGACCTTGCCGAGGCACTGGGGAAGGCAACATGCGTGCCACCTGAGCCAGAACCACCGCAGAAAAGGCAAAGAACGAAATAATGCGGTCGGGAGTGGTTCAGGTACAAAGGCAAGGTACGAAACTGAGGTACATTTTTTAGGACCCCAAAAAATCATCACAAAAGTGCGTATCAGGTGTCACAAGTGGGCCCCAGACAGTTTCCGGGGGGGTATGGGTCGGATTTTCGGGTCAGATCAGGTATTAGGGCGGTTCTGATGGTATGTTGAAAATTTTGGTTTTCGTACGTTTTTAGGGGGGCTTATGACCCCCCCTAACCCCCCCCCCCCACGACCACCCGAGGCCACCCAAGGCCACCACCGCTGAGTAGACGCAAAAATCGACCCCTCTTCCCCGCCCTGCTGTCGCTTCCGCAATCAGCGGTGTATCGCATGCGCCCTCTGGAATGTGTTCCCGACAAGCGACGGCTCCGCCCCATCCTCCACCTTGATGTCCTCCATGTTGTTGTGGTATATCACGTTGTGCGAGATATCGGCGGTGCTCTGCGGCTTGACCCACACGCCGTGCTGCCGGCTGCTGTGGATCTCGTTGTAATGCACGACGGGCGCCGCACCCTGATCGGCGTAAACATTCGACAGGCAGTTGCTGTGTATCACGTTGTGCATGATACGGCCCTTACCCCACGCCTTGATCAGTATCCCACACTGCAGGCTGTCGTGAATCACATTCCGCTGAATCAAAGGGTTAGTATGCGAGTCGACCTGCACGCAAGAGAAGTGATCCGACTTTATGTCGCAGTGCTCCACAACGGTCTCCTCACTCACGCTCACAATCCTGATGCAGAAGAACGACTTGCTCCGCTGCCTCAGGGTAAACCCCTGCAGCCTGCACGCCTCCTTTATCACCACCACGTTAAACTCCCTCCCGTTCTCCACAACAACCTTCCCGTCAGCCTCGAGACAAACCTTCTTCGACAGGACCAGGCACTCCCGGTACACACCCTCCTTCACCTGGATCCTATCCCCATCCTCCGCATGCTCGAGGCCTTCGGCAATCGTGGTGAAGGTACCCCTCCCCGACTTATCGATGACAATGAGAGATCGGCGGAGAAGCTTGTTGATGTGTAGGCGCTGCTGCATAATCACCTCATCCTGCTTCCCCACCTTCTCGCAGAGGATAAGCGTGTGCGATATGGCTGCCTCCTGCAGGTGCCCCGCCAGGTCACGCCGTCGCAGCAGCCCGACACCACACCCGTGGATCTCAAAGGGGCAGCTCACCTCAGCATATTCACACTCTGCATTGTGTTCGGCGCGCTGGCTGCGGGTGAGCCCCTCGACGCCACACCCATTGGCACACTCGATGGGTATCTCCGTGCAAAGCAGCTCTATGTGGCTGTCGTATTCACAGCAGGGGATGTCCGGGTTGAGGCAGTGCACGCATGTCACGGGTCGTCTCTCGCAGAACTCGCGGTGCTCCTGCAGGACACGGCGTATGGCCTTCACCTCGCATTGGGGGTACCCGCAGGCAACAACCTCAAACTCGCAGTGCTCTGCGTGGGAGGGGAGCTCCAATGCAGGGCCCATCCAGGTGCAGTCGTTTGCCCGGTTGTCGCAGTATGCAATGAGTGATTGGGTGACGGCAGCGGTCTGTTCGGAAACCGGGCTGTTGTGGATGAGGAGCGGGTTGACAGCCTGTCGGCAGAGAGGGCACTCCGGCCGCAGCGCCAGCGATTTCCGGAGGCACGGCAGGCAGAAGCGGTGCAGGCATGGCGTCAGGACAGGCTCGATCATGACACCCCTCCCCACAGGGCAGAGCCAGTCCTCCTCCACGTTGGCGGCGAACAGATCCTCGTCGCGGCACTGCGCCCACCGCAGCCTCTCATCGAAAACGACAGCACCCCGCTCCATCGCAACACGCGCGGAGGGGGGGGGGGGGGTGCGTGGGTGGGCGAGGTGAACGGGGGGACGGGGGGTGTGTCAGGAGTGAGGGGGGGAGGGGGGGGGAACGCCCAACGTTATATCGCGCCGTCCATTGCTCAGAGAGGAGGTGGGGGGGGAGGAGGAGGAGGGAGTGGCGGCGGTGCCTCGAGTCAGGCGTGTGTGTGTGCTGCTGGGGGTGGGTGAGGTGTGGTAGAGAGGAATGCGATAAATGGCGTATCTTCTAGTCTGTAGACATCACAGAGTGGCTGAAATCCGCTCCGCAGCGAACGCTGCTGCAAAGGGTTGGGGCAGGGGGGTGGCGATGGGGTGGGGTGCGCAGGGAGTGATCTGGCAAAACCATCGTCATCATTTTTTGCTGTCGCTTGGCTGCTGTAACACAGACAACGCGACTGCAGGCTTTGTGCTGCGATGCTTCAGCGATAACCCAAGAGCGTTAGCGGGCGTAGGTAGAGAGAAGGCGTTTAGAGAACAACCGGCGACAGGGAGGAGTGCCTGCAGGCCGTGGGAGGTAGATGTAGCTCCCGACGTGCAGGCAGGCTGCAGGGTGTCGGGGGGTGAAGGAGGTCACAGGCACACGGGCAGGCCACACTGGAACAGCAAATGCAATGTCGGGGGCATCAAGGGGTTCTGGGGGTGTGGGTGTGGCAGGGCCGCACTCACAGCGCCAGGGGCGTGTGCATGACGGCGGAGTACACTGCCATCCCGAGCAGCGCCAGCGTGGCGGGGAGGTGCAGCACAGAGCCCTGCAGGCGCTGCTTCGGGCCGGTGCGGTACCCGGCGCAGTACAGCTGGCGCCCCACAATGTACACCGCCAGGGCGGCCGTGGTGGCGAGCGGGAGCTTCAGCCCTGCCAGAGCACCCAGCAGCAGGGTGGGGGTCAGACCCTCCATGTAGTTGCCGTGGGCACGCTGCGCGCTGGCGTACTCCAGCCAGTCCTCGTAGGGAAGCTTGCTGGCGTGCGGCCCGTCCACCATGTCGGGGTATGCGCCCTTCGGGATGTCGTAGCCGTACTTCTTCTTGAAGCGCTTGTTCTCCTCCGACAGGTTCTCTGCGATGAACTTCTCGCTGAGGAAGTTGTAGCGCTTGATGAAAACGCCCTGGATGGTGCAGTGAAACGCCACCCCGATCAGCCCCAGCATCACGTACCCGTAGTCCTCGGGCAGTGCGTACGTCACGGCAGACATTGTGTTGCTTGGTGTGATCCGGTGTCTGGTATCCTGTGGGGTGATGATGTATGATTGCCAGACTTCGAATCGAGAGCGGCATGTGACAACAAAGGTGGCAGATCACTGTGCCCATTATATTGGCGTGCTTCCGTGGCGCAAGCTCATTGCAGAGCGAAGCACAAGCACCCGGTGTAGCTGCCTTCGTCACGTTGCCTTGTGTGTGCCTGTGGCAACACCGCACGAACACCACACATCTCGCAGTCTTCATGACCACACCGCAGGACGGAGCCACACGGTGGGAGATACAAGCAGCTTCAGAGACGACACACACAAACACAAACACATAAGACGAAGGGAGGAAAGCTTGAAAACAGGCCTCCGTGACGTGATGAAGATGTGTGCTCCTTCAGCATGAAACTGTCAGCGTTAAGGCAAAGTGAATCAGCGCCGAGCAGAGCCCGGGTCATTGGAAAGAAGACTTGGAACCTAGTGTCTCATCAATGGATGCACGTGCCTGCAGATCTAGGTTGCAGCAGTCTTGGGCTGCGAGTCAAGTGGAGGAGTGAGGGTCTCATGTGTCAGCAGATCAAATGTGTGTGTGTGTTGCAATCAATCAGGAGGCTTGCGCCCGCTCAGCGTGGTGCATGGTCATAATGACGATTCTCATCAGGTGCAAGTGTGTGTCTCGGGTCCACAGACGGTGCCACATGAGGTGTGTTGAAGTGAAGTGGAGGTGACATCACAATGAAAGCAGAGCGCACTAGCCATCAGTCGTAGCCAGTCCCTGCCATTCTGTTGAACTGCAGCGAGAACGATCTTGCAATTTCCCTTGGGAACATCACTTACAAGAAGCCCATGCAGGTCCGAGGGCTGCCTCACCGCACTGCACACAGCTGACCCCCGTTATTCCTCACTTCCTAGGTGGGGTGTGAGGGCCCAGAACAGGATCAGACCCGTTCGTGCCCTGTTCATGATATGTACCAGGCTCCTTTCAGTCGGGGACACGCTCGGGAGGGTGGTAGGGGTAAAGAAACATCACGAAGGACACTTCATCTCGTTGATGGGAGGAAGCAGATACACACTGAGCTGTTGCACGGAGCCTGCAGAGGATGAACGTGGCTCACGTTGTTTGGTTAGGCAGCAAAGCGGCACAAGACATGCATGGCACATCGGGGTGGTGGTTCGGGAAGTGGGGCGTTCCGCACTGTCACGCCTGCAGGCGCGGAAATCTGAGTTCCAGCAGGGTGCAGAGCGCACCCGCAGACACTGAAGCCGGCACGGGATCAGGGGTGTGGGAACCAGACAGCCTCCTTTGCATGCGACTCTGAATATAATTGGCAGCGTCTCTTTTCCTCTGAATCGCTGCCTCCTGAACACAAAAGGGAAAGGGCTCCTGAGGGTGAGGCATGCTGAGACGCCTCCTGCTGAGCCACATATGGTGGCTCAGAGAAGCAACCGAGAAGGGGTAGTCTAGAGAGAAAAAGAAGAAGAAGAAGAAGAGGCACAGAGTGTTGACTCCTGTTGCCCGACAAACATCCAGGGCGTTCGCTACTGGGCAAAGTTGGGCCAACTTCGCCTCAATAAATAAATGTCAGTTGGGGTGATCGAGAACCGGGTTCTGTGTAGGTTCCGTGTACGTTCCGTGTGGGTGGTAGGGGTCCCCACCTAAAAAATTCGAGTTTTTTTTCGCTGCAGTTTTTCACTGCAACTGCGCAGTATCCCACGCTACCCGAACTCAACCTCCTACAAGTGTGCATCCTGATGACCTGCGCTGCTTGTTGGCCAGCGCACTGGGCTCTACTTTTGCTTCTCGGACACTGACAAGCAAAAAGTGACTGGAGGAGGCAGCTCGCCGACCCACACCACCCACCCAGCGGGACCCCCTCACGGATCTTCCAAAACCCCGTTCTTTTGAACGTTTGGAATCTGTGCGGGTCGTGGTGGGGTCATTTTGGCCATGGGGTGCCTGTGTCCACCACTCCCGTGATCATCATATGGCCCAAATCCTGCAGTAAACCGCTACCCTGCAGGGTTGCGTTGCGTCTAAAGACGTCTGCCTCCAGGCCCACCAGTGCTGCCGCGGTTTGGTGGGCTCGATGGGCATACTTTGATTGGTTGGATTGGCTGTGGCTGCCAGGTGGAAGTGGTCGGACAGAAGGGGTTGAAATGCCCAAGTACACTACAAACCCCACCAAATACAAGCCAACTTGGGCGACGCTGGGCGAGGGTGGCGAACATGGTGCGAGTGCTGGGCAACGCCAACAAGGCGGCTTGTTTTCAACGGTACCGATAACGGTGTGTGTTGGTGCATTCCCTCCTACGTAAAGGAGGAAATCGCCGAACTTTGACGAAACTTAGCGGTGACCCCTGTAGACAAGCACTACAGGAAGGGGGGCGGTGCCTCCCTGCCGCCGGAGGCCACGGTAGTGAACATCTGTTCCTTCCGGGCTGAACTGGATCGCTCCGACATCAGGTCGGAACCCAGTGCTGCGCGGGAGTACTGGAAGCAGTAGAATAACAGCACCAGAGTGAACATGTTCCCTAGAAAACAACCCACCCTATTTCCCGAAAAATCTGCAAGGGGTGTTCCGTGTAGGTTCCGTGTCGGTTGCGTGTGGGTCAAAAACGCGATTTCGATCACCCCAAATGTTCGGATTTACTTCGCCCCAACTTCGCCCGACAAACTTTGCCCACCCCACACGGGATCGGTGGGCGATAGCGAACGCCCTGCAAACATCACTGCAGAAACTGTATCGTGCGACCGGGTACGTCTCCGCGTCAGAGGGCAGCGCAATGAACCTTTACCACCCCGGGTCGTATTGACTTGCAGCAAGTATCTCAGGGTCTTCCTTCAGGCTGTCATGTGCATACTGGAATGAGGACGCGCGACATTGAACTGCAGCAAGAACGATCTCACGATCTCCTTTCAGGCTGTCATGTGCGTGCAGGAGCGACGCCCCATCTTTTTTAACTGCAGCAAGAACGATTTCACGATCACCCTTCAGGCTTTCATGTGCGTACCGGAAGTTACATTCACAATGCCGAACTGCGGCAAGAACGATCTCGCGATCTTCCTTCAGGCTGTCGTGTGCGTACTCCAGATTACTGCGATCTTGTTGAACTGCAGCAAGAACGATCTCACGATCTCCCTTCAGGCCGTCGGGTGCGTACTCCAGAAAACTCCCATTCAGTCGAACTGCTGCATGAACAAGTTCACGATCACCCTTCACGGTGGTGTGTGCGTCTTCCAACCAGTCTGACACTTCTCCCTCCCACCCGTACCATTCGCCGATGTCCCCAACTGCTCGAAGGATCTCATCACGTGTCGTCACCCACAGCGGGACCTCCCACAGCTCCTTCTCCCCCCTGTGGACCGCATCGAGGTGACAGTCGGGACAGAGGGTGACGTGAACCAGACACCCGGCTTCGACACCTGCATGGCTGCACAGAGGCTCGTCGTCACACACCGCTTTGCCCTCCACCGACAGAAGCACGTCCTCTTCCTCCACACCATCAGGGTAGCGGAACGCCTCGCGTGCTTCGAGCTTCAGCCTGTCGGGCTTCTCGTCCATCCCGATGTCGACAGCGTGCGTCACGCCTGTCGCCGCATCCGTCAGGAACACCTCCATGACCATGCCTGTGGAAAGTTAGCAGCGCCCTGCAAGGTGGTGTGACCCTGTGTGTGCTGAAACCAGTTTTAAGGCAGTGTCTGGATAGTGCAACCTTTCTCGACAGAAGCACCTCCCCTCACGCCCGTCACTTCGTGAGGATTCCTCCTACGTGGCCCCAGTTTCGTTCGTACTCACGTACTCCCTCCACTGGCCGAACTCCTCAGCGTGAACCAGCTTCTTTGGAACTCAGGGTGACCAAGTCCTGAGCGGAGCCACTCAAGGGGGTAAAAAGGAAAAAGAAGTCACGGAACGATGTACAACAACCCCAAAATATGAATGAAAGAGATCTGCCTGTTCTGGGTGCGGGACTCTGTGTGTGTGTGCGTGTGTTGCAATCAATCAGGAGGCTTGCGCCCGCTTGGTGTGTCGTGTAGCGGGTGCGCAACTTCTATGAAAGCAGACCACACTGCAATAAGTTGGGGCGGGAAGCACAAGGGTGTGGTGGTGCGGGTGGTGGAGGGTGGGGACGTCGCTTCTTCGCAACTTGGTGTGAACCAGAGGCGCGGTGCAGTGCTAGAGACACACCACGCACAACACGGGTCGAGGCGCACATGGCGCACAGTCAACTGAACAGAGATAAAGATGCAACGATGGATGGGGCGAGGTTCTGCTGCAGTGCAGCACAGAATGCGGCAAGGAAGCGAATAGACACCGCACAGCTGTACGCTAGAGGTCTGGGGCAAACAAAAGACGCCTGTGGGCAGAAGAACAAAACAGCAAGAAAGCAAGCAGAACAGGCCCCAGACATTGCGTTGTACAACTGTCGCCCGATTGGGTACGAATCAGAGATAGAAGGAAGTGCCACAACAGGCTCATGTCGGGTGGGAAGGGGGAAGGGAGGGTGTGGTTAGTAAAGCAGACAACAGCAAGGCACGCTGTTGTGGTTGTGTGTTGTTGAGGAGGAAGGGAAGAGGGAAGAAGTGATTCACAGGGTTGCGTCACGTCGGTGGTTCGTTGTGTTGTTGCGTCTCAGCAGAAGGGCAAGAAGGCGTGCGGCCAGGTCACGCTGCCACTTGTCGCCGTTCCCGTCTTACAGCAGCTCCTCCAGCACACGCGCCACATCCCCGTTGTGCTTCCACACGAGTGCACGCAGTGGGTCCGTCATCTCGAAGCCCATCATCTGCAGTGCACCCACGGAATCCGAGTCTGACTCTGGCTCTAACACCGGCTCCACGTCCGTCTGAAACACACGGCGTGCACAGTGCGGCCCGTGCTGTCCACCCTTCTTCGCGCACCGCCTGCAGCAGTGTGTCGTGTGCACGCCTGTCACCTGGAAGCCGCACCCTGCGCAGCACACCTGTGCCGCACACACCGCCTGCCCAAGAGCGGGCTCCTGCGGCACCTGTGTGCGCGGCTGCATCTCCACAGCGCTGCTGGAGGCCACGGCGGCAGGGGCGTCGTGAGGAGCGGTTGCAGTGGCCTCGTCGGCGTTCACGTTCTTGCACTTGCGGCCGTGCTTCCCTGGGTGATTCACACTCCGCCTGCAGCACGCCTGCTGCTCCTGCCCCTCGTCAGAGTCAGAGGAAGTGGCAGCCGTAGCGTGGGCGTTCGTGTTGCTGCACTTGCGGCCGTGCTTCCCTGGGTGGTGCACACTCCGCCTGCAGCACGCCTGCTGCACGTCAGAGTCAGAGGAAGTGGCAGCGCCTACGGCGGGGGTGCGCTGTGCACAGTGTGGCCCGTGCTGACCAGGCTTCTTCGCGCACCGCCTGCAGCAGTGTGTCGTGTGCACGCCTGTCACCTGGAACGCACACCCAGCACAGCCCTGCTCCTTCTGCTGCTGTGCAGCCTCCTCGTCGCTGCTGGAGCTGTCTGCCACCTTGCCGGCAGCCTGTGCGGCAGCCCTGCGCTGGCAACGCGGCCCGTGTGCGTGTGCGTGTGCCCCCTCCTCCGCACAGCGCCGGCAGCAGTGCGTCTTGTGCAGCCCGCCGACAGTGCGCGTGCACCCCTCCCCAGCGCACACAGCAGACTGCCTCGGCTTCTCCACCACAGCGGCATCGGTGTCGGTGTTCGCGTTGCTGCACTTGCGGCCGTGCTTCCCTGGGTGATTCACACTCCGCCTGCAGCACGCCTGCTGCACCTGCACCTCCTGGTGCACATCCTGCACCCCGCACCCTGCGGCAGTCCTGCTGTCGGCGGCAGCGTCAGCGTGCATGCGTGCGTGGTGCCTGCGCCACCCCCACCACCCCCTCAACCCCATGAAAGGGTGCTGCGGGGCTGCTGCCTGCGGGTGGGCGCTCTCCCTCGGCCCCGCTGCCCTCCCCCTCAGCTCCACCACGAGGCAGAGGGCGGGGCGTGCACCGCTGCCCGCCTGCTGGCACCACAGGGACACGCACTCCGCCCACTCCTCCTCCACGTCCACCGCCACCACGTCCCCCTCGTCGTCCACGTACCGCACCCCGAAGTCCCCGCACGCCCACTGCCGTGCGCAGCGCTTCACATCCTCGAACGTGGGGCTGACGAGGCGTGTGCGGCGGCGCTCCACCACCACACCCCTCCGCACCAGCACGAACTTCACAGGCACCCCCTCCAGCCCCGTGTGCAAAGCACACAGCGGCGCCTCGGGTGCGGACGCGGGTGCACCTGACATCACCGCGCTGTCAGTCGGCAGCTGCTTCTCCACTGCGTCGAAGTGCACGGCCTGCATCGTGGTGTGGCCTGCTGTGTCGGTGATGCTTGCTGCTTGCTGCTGCTGCTACTGCTTGATGTGTCGTCTGGGCACAGGCTCTCTTGTGCGCTGTGTGTGTGTATGTTGCAGGTAGGGAGAGAATGTCTGGCAAGGAAGGTGTGGTGTGTGTTGGTGTGTCATCACGGAATGGCTGTGATCCTGTTGCTCTGTGACAGGCAGTGCAAGGGTGTGCATGCGTGCGTAGTGAGTGAGGGCTGGTGCGTCCTCACCACGTCTCATCTGTCACAATATCAGAAGCGGAGCTGCCCGACAAGCTGCGGCAAGCTGTGTGCGCACGTCCCGTGCAGTGGCGCGAAGCTTCTCACGACACAAGCACAGACACACAACAGCAACAACAGCAGCCCGCCATCATCTGCACCGTCCGTGATTCACAACACAGATGCATATCACAGACAGTGCAGACTTGCATGTTGCATGTGACGGTGTGGTTCGGGCAAGAGTAGGGTTTGTGGCACAGCACACGCACACGCGTGAACACAAGGACAGCACTGCAGGCAGTGTGTCACAGGAATAGGAAGCGGAGTAGAAATGGAAGCGAAATAGAAGACGACGTCGAAGTCGACACGATCGGAAGAAAGCACAGCAAGAAAGACAACAGTTCACGCACCTCACTTCTTTTTGTTTGTGTGAGGCACGACAGGAAACACACACAACAGACGGAAACTAGCAGCACAGTAAGTTTTCAAGGCACGTGCCGTGGGCTCGACACAACTTCAGCGGACCAGAGAGGAAGTACGAAGGCGGCGCTAGCTGCGCTCGCCCCCCTTCACTACGCTCCCTACCCCACGTCCGTCGAGTCCCGCTCCACACGCACCGACCTCGACCTGCACCACTGTGGTTTTGACATGCAGTGTGCCGCATGCAGGGTGCAAGATGTACGATGCCACATGCAGCACAACAACAACAAAGACAAGAGGAGAGAGTAGCTGGGACTAGACTAGAGCACCCAGGTGCGGCAGGTGATGGTGTGGCAGCACCGCGTCGCAGTCTTGCAGATGCCTGCGTCCCACATCAGCGAGTTGCACACAGACGGGTCTGTCTCCTGGAACCCGGGCGGGCACACGGGCAGCGCCTTGCACGGGTCCGCGCAGTGGCACGTCCCGGGCTGGTGCCCGTTGAACGTGCAGTCCAGCCCGTCCGCACACACGTTCGTCTCGCACTCCTCCACAAGCCCGCCGCACTTCTCCCCCTCCTGCGACTTCTTCGTGCACACCTTGAACCCGAAGCACTCCCCGCGCTCCGGGAACACCGCAGCCGTCTTCAGCAGCGACCGGCACGTCCACCCCGCCTCGCAGTGCTTGTCCTCCGTGCACGGACGCTGCAGCGACGGCACCAGCGCAGCCACGACCAGGAGCGACAGCATCTTGTGGTGGGTACGGTGTCTTTGTCGGGGTTGAGGTTGAGGTTGAGGTTGGCCCTGTGGGTGTGTGAGGTGTCTTCTCTCCTGCACCAAGTGCATCCAAAGCAAGGTTCGTGTGTGTGCTTCTGATGGCCGGTAGGTACCAGTGCGGCTGGTGTGAAAGTGCAGGTCAGGACCCTCAAAGTTAGCAACATTGTGCCTTGTAGCACTCGGGAACACGGACCAAGGGTGGTATTTTCATCATGCCTGTTGCATCCCGTCTGTCTGTCTCGAGACAGGTCAATCATCCAAACCACCTCGTCCTTCCTGTGCTCCTTCAGCATGAAACTGTCAGCGTTAAGGCAAAGTGAATCAGCACCAAGCAGAGCCCGGGTCATTGGAAAGAAGACTTGGAACCTAGTGTCTCATCAATGGATGCACGTGCCTGCAGCTGAACGGGGCCTTTTCGTCCAGAAGATGCTCGTCAGTGATCAAAGGTTGTTGTGTTCGGTTACATTTTCTGTTTCAATGCGAATATTCAGTATGGATCATCAGGTGGCAGCACATCACACAACAGCACAACACAGTGTTTGATCTCGGCGTGCTTCCGTGGCGCAAGCTCATTGCAGAGCGAAGCACAAGCACCCGGTGTAGCTGCCTTCGTCACGTTGCCTTGTGTGTGCCTGTGGCAACACCGCATGACGATCACCACACATCTCGCAGTCTTCATGACCACACCGCAGGACGGAGCCACACGGTGGGAGATACAAGCAGCTTCACACCCATTGGCATCACCCCGCGCCATGCAAACGTACATATCCGACTGATCACAACAACACACAACAACCAAACAGTACCAGAGGGGAGGGGAAGGGGCGGCGGGCGGGGCGGGCGTGGGCTGCTGCTAAGCTCCGCCGGAGCTGCCTGCTCGGGTTATTCTGTTCGGTCCATTTCCTTCCCCCCCAACCCACACCCCCCTTCGCCTGCTTGCATCGTTGCAATGCTTGGTGGCTTTGTTTTAGTTTTGACACATATGTACACGACGGGTTACTGTGGAGCACCCTCCCCCCATGTCACCGCACCCCCAACCCCACCAAGGCCACAGGCCTTCCGCGGCACATGCCTCTCTTGCCTGCAGTGACAGAACGGCGACCTTTCGGCACAGAACGTTTGCCTGCTGGGGTCGGGTTGAGCGGAGCCATCAAAGATAGCACTCCCGGACACACCCTGTTGCTATCTCACACACCCCCCTGAAGGGTACACCTGTGCATGCCGTATATGGTGTTATCGACCCCCTGATATTTCGTGCCCTGTTCGTGCCCAAAAACCCGTTTGGGCCCCGTTTTTTGCGGCCCCCGTTTTCCCCGTTCCAGGAGCTCGTTGCCACGCAGTGGCGCAGAACGCACCCCAGAACACTCAATGCCGGGCTGGATACGGACAACTACTCTCCAGATTCGCTTGATTTTGCCCGTCGGTGGACCACCAGGGGTAACTTGAGAAGATCAGGTGGGCGGGGAAGCTGGGGCGGGGGCGGGGGCGGGTGACTCAACATTCAGGTTTCGGGCCCGGTGCCTGCGCGCATCCTGTCGTACTGTGGGGGGCGCAGCAGGTTTCTCCCATACTTTTCCAACGGGCTCTTCGCACGATGATATGTACTCCACGAATAACAACACAACCAACTACAAGAAACCGCGCACTGGCCGGGGTAGAACTCGGTGGTCCAGGACCATGAACAGGTCCTGGAGAGCAGCCGGTATGTTGCAGCACGGCATCCCGTTGCGGATCAGGGAGCACACCCTATGGCGTAGCTCCTTCCGCGACCACGGGCTCGGCAGCTCGGTGCACTGCACCAGCACCACGTCGCTCTCCCGCAGGAACGGGAGCACCTCCTCACCCACCTCCTTAAACTCTGTCGTCCAGAGGTCGTTCCGCTTCAGCAACCGGTATCCCGGAGTGGACGGGAAGTAGCCCTCCTCTGTGAGGGTCGTCTGCACAAGCTGTGCAGTCATGCCCACGGGCAGATCCTTCTATATGGGTGGGGCGGGGAACGGTCGGCATCGTGTTCTCTTGCGCACACTGGGGGAGTTTGAGTCCCCCTGCCAAGGTTGCTCTCCCCACCTGTTTGACGTAGATCATATATCGGAACCCTCCTGGTGTTGGCCCACCAACACCAAAGAGAAACCCTCAGCGAGACGGCACTCCTTTAACGTCCTCCAGCCGACCTAAACAGGCCAGAACGGGACAATACATGCCTGTCCGGGTCTATCCGGGCCTATACATGCACAAAATTCACGCAAAATTTGGGTGGTTCATGAAAACCACAGGCAATACGTGAAAAATCCCACCAAGAAAAAAAAAAAAGGGCCCACCCTGATATTTCGTGCCCCGTTCGTGCGAAGTTGCCCCTATTTCGATAACACCAGTATAAGATACACATTTTGCTTTAGATAAGATCACGAGGTGCGGGGGATCGCTTTCGAAAATCACGGCACCCCCCCCCTGTTAAGCGTTCGGTTTACCCTGCACACTGCACACATCGCAACAACGGGGGGGGGGGGGGGGAGATGCTGCTGCTCAGACAAGCAAACGGGCACTCAAGCAAAGGGTGATGTCTTCAGGTGTTTCACAGATGAGCAATCACACCCCTCCTTCTCCATGTCTGATTTTCGGAGCAGGGGCGGGGCCAATCGTTATGTTTGAGGGCACCGACCAACGATTAGCCGCTGCAAATTTCATCCACCCCCTCCCCCTCCGCGGCGGAAGACTGTGAACAGCTGGGCACACACTCCCTTCTTTCATGATGCGACGCGATATCCACTGGCGGCATGCACACAGACACAAGACTCATAGACAGACAGACAGCTTGGCACAGGGAGGGGCATAGGGCTCAGGGCCCCCGCCCCTCCCCTCCCCCATCGGGGTGAACAAAAAATAGATACAAGACAGCCGCATGTAGCCATTAGCCTACATGCCGCGTATTTTTTTTGACAAAAACTAAAACCCCCGCCCCGCCCCGCCCTTCATGTGGGGGTGCTGGTGCGCCGGGCCACGCCCTGCGCCCCTCCCACACACATGTGTGTATATTTTTATCGCAGTGCGGACAACACCGAGGGATCACTTGCTCTTGGTGTGGTCTCCACTGGCACACACACACACACACACACACACACACCCTCGATTTCCCACACAAAGTATGCCGTTTTTCCCAGCGGTTTTTACAAATGGATCAACAGACGAATCACCCGACTTCTTTTGAATGGCATCGACCCCCCCACCTCTCCTGAAGTGGAGTGGAGTGGAGTGCCCGACGCGGTAGCCGGGGGTCCCCGACAAGTCGGAATGCAACCCCGATGGAGACCCGGACCCACCACTAGGTGCCAGAGTCCCGGGATCTTCTTACTGCGTCAGGCATCGGAGGGGTGGGAGACGGGCGGCGTGGGCAGGGCCCAAGGGAGGGGGTTTTTGTTTGAAGAAAGACGAGGCGCAAATGAAAGTACAAAACGAAACAGAGTAGGTACAAGACACTATACGGCAGGGGGGGGGGGGAAGAAGGGCACGCAATGCCCAATCTCTTTGTGCCCAGCAAGACAAGGCGGGGGGGGGGGCAGGGCTGTAAATAAGGTTTGGGGGTCAGGAGTCGGGAGTCGGGAGTCGGTTATTTACAGTCACCTAAGGTACCTGGGGTGGGGGGCTGGGGGGGACGGGCGGTCTCAAACCCTACTCAATCCTGCACGCATCCTGTAGTACGGCCACCTCTGCCGTGGAGAGTCCCATGGACCCTCCAGCAGTCGCCCACCATTCGGTCCCATTCGGTCAGGGCGGACTGACTCGGCGCTTGCGGGGTCTTCCCGCGTGCGAGGTGGTCCGCGAAGAAGCACGCGACGCACAGCGCCATGTTGGCTGTCCCAGCCAACCCCCCACTTCGCCCGCAGCGCCCCACACGCTGCGAGCACCTCACTCACGGCAGCAGTATTTGGCTGCATAGCTCTCAGTATTTCCCGTGCATGCAGCGCATGCATCCACAAATTTTGTGGATGCATCCACACACAGCCTGGAGCTCCGAAGCCCTGCATGCAGGCCTGCCTGCAGTGGATGAATGCCTGTATGCCAAATCGAAAATCCATTTTTTGACATTTTCGGGCATCCCTGGATGCCGTGGATGCATGCATGGATGCATCCACACCATCCACGGCCCCACTGAGAGCTATGTTGGCTGTGAGTCAAACACTACTGCCTCTACCTGAGGCATGTTTTGTGTCGCAACAGTTGCGTCACATGTGTGACGTATCTGTGTGGAGTGTGTGTGGTTGTGCACGTGTGCGCTGCGGTATGCTCAACCACCTGATGGGGGCGGAACACAACTCTTCTTGGGAGCTGCCAGGATCTG
The DNA here is from genome assembly GCA_963210315.1 of Rhynchopus euleeides. Classification (NCBI taxonomy): domain Eukaryota; phylum Euglenozoa; class Diplonemea; order Diplonemida; family Diplonemidae; genus Rhynchopus; species Rhynchopus euleeides. The sequence continues at coordinate 198,140 of OY723280.1, forward strand.
GCAAAAGGGGCGGGAAAGGGGCGCCGTATTCACAGCAGTGGTTTGGCAATGAACTCACCCCAGTTCAGAGACCGGTAATGAAGAAGATGACTGGGAGGCACACACCATGTCCCACCCAGCGGGACCCCCACACCCCCACCCACCCATCGGGACCCCCCCTCCTCGGGTGTTCCAAAAACCCTTTCTTTTGAATATTTGGAGTCTGTGCGGATCGCAGTGGGGTCATTTTGGCCATGGGGTGCCTAATACCGCACATTCCCTAAGGGAAGCAAGGCAACCCTCCCAATCCCAAAAAATCCGGCGCGAGTCGGGAGTCGGGAGTCGGCCTTATTTACACCCCTGGGGGGGGGGGGGGAAGAGACGGGACGGGGGCTGTGGTGCGAAAGGGGGCTATTTGTTCCAAGAACAACCCCGCTCTCCCACCCACCCACCCACCCCCATCCCTCCCAGTCCCCACCCCCTACCTTGCGGGTAGTGTGGCGGGGCCGGGTAATGGTGGATGGGTTACGAAGTTGTGTAGACACAGGGTAAAGGGGGGTGGGGTGGCTGTTTGAATTCAGATTGTGCCACAGGCATGCCCCTCGCGACACAGGGGGTGGGGGAGGCAAAAAAATCCTGGTGTAGTTTGTAGCGCTGACGGTTCGGATGGACACATCAAGAACAAAAAACCTCGTCCGGGCATACGCGTTGACAGGTCTTTACGTTAAAGCAGACTTGGTGCCCCCTGCAGTGATCTCGCTGGGCTCGTGCCCAAAACTTTAATAGGTAGGGCAGCTGCCCTACCTGGTAAAGGGGGCAAAAAAAATTCGCGCGCTTCGCGCGCGAACGTGAGCGCTCGGCTAGTGAATCATCTGTGTTTCTCGTACCACAGGCGCTCGGCTGGTGGACCATCCGTGTCTATCGTACCACAGGCGGTTCATGACATCCAGGAGCCAGCAGACCGCCCTCAGGGGGTCTGGGGGGCGGAGCCCCCCAGCCGCCGGAGGCCACGGTAGTGAACATATGTTCTCAGGCTGACATATCGTCCATGACATGTTAAGCACAGACCAAATTCGGTGGGTCATTGGGTCGACAGTCCGGAATAGCCTTGCTACCGGGCCCCAGTGGGGCCCAGGGGGCGGGGGCAGATCAGAAATAATATCTTTGGTAGGGCAGGCTGGTCAGGCCTGCCCTACCAAGGTTTCGGGCAGAAATTAAATAGGTAGGGCAGCTGCCCTACCTGCCTGACCAGGCGCGAGATCGCTGGCCCCCTGAACAAACCACTTGCGTCGTTCTTCGCACTTTTTCTTACGCAGTTCTTTATTCGGTGTGCAGGGGCACCTTCTCTTGAAACGAACCTACAGGCCTGCTTCTCTCTCTCTCTCTCTCCCTCCTTCTCCAACAGTACAAGAGGAATACAACGTATCCATACAAGACAAGGCGCTTCTGCGTTCCCCCCAAGCGTGTGCCCTCTCGAGGAAACGGGTCTATCATCTGAGGTGCCTTTGGGAAGAGACCTCTCAGATAATGTGCCCGGGCGCCATTTTAGCTTCCATGTAGCTCGCAGGGTCGGTTTCTGCGCTCTGACAGGCCCCGACAAGACAACCCCTAGCTCACAGGCCTCAGGGGTGTGGCCATTCCATGCCGTGTGGGCACTGGAGACGGAATGTCGCACAATATGGGTCGGCAGCCCACTGGGCATGGCTGCACCGCAACACACGCCAAGGTGCGATGGCGTGGCCAAGCTTTCCCGAGCAGCCCTTGATACGCCACTCTGCTCTACAGCCGCCACTCGCAAGGCAAACCGAACCCTCAAGTGCAGGCATTTACAAATCCTCACAGCGTGTTCACAGTCCTACACTAATAACACGTGGGGTTTCTCGTATTGCTGTCTCCTTTGCTTCGGAGGAAACCTGCTGTGCTGCGTCCCTCCTCCCTCCCTGCCGGTTCCGCAACAGAAACCAACGGGGGGGGGGGGGGGGGTAGGGGGGGTCAAATAGGGGTGACAAACACGATTTTTCAAAAAACCGGCGCAGAGGCCCCAAAGCCCCCGTAAACCCTCCAAACCCCCCCAGATCGGTCCGGAAACCCATCGAACCCCACTTTTCCACCATTCCGGGCACCTCAGGTGCCCGAATTGGGGTACCTAAATTTTGTGCCACCGTTTGGTACCGTACAGTGCCACTGTGTGGGAGGTTGGAAAAGAAAATGCCCCAACACACCACATCTGAGGGTTGCAATGCATGTTGCTTGCCAACCACGTCATCCGGTGGGTGTCAGGCGCTATGTAGGTGGCATTAGCCAGGTCTTCGATGTGTTCTGGCTTGTATATATACCTCCCTGCCTGCGGCACAGGCACTGCCTTTGTCCCCCACACCAGCCACAGAGAGCGTATTGTACTCGGTCCACGGTTGCTGATTCATTGTGATGCGTTGTATCCTCGAGTGAACGTCACACACTAGTGGCACCACCACCCGCCATCCGAGAGCTGTATTGACTTTGCGCGCTTCCGTTGTATTCACCTCGCCACGCATATTGCACCGTTCAGTACCAGTGCTCTTGGGCCAGGCAAAGTAGACCGCAGCAACTACCAATTCTGGCACAATGGGTACCACGACAGCGCACTTCATGTGTTCCCGGAATGTACAGCTCGTGTTGCAACAGTCGTTGTCAACACATCCCGGTTGTGGAGCACTGCTGCACAGGAATCACACGACCATCTGGACTGTTCCGTACCTACAGGCAGCCTCCCGGTGCATGGTGGCAGGGAGGTATATATACAAGCCAGAACACATCGAAGACCTGGCTAATGCCACCTACATAGCGCCTGACACCCACCGGATGACGTGGTTGGCAAGCAACATGCATTGCAACCCTCAGATGTGGTGTGTTGGGGCATTTTCTTTTCCAACCTCCCACACAGTGGCACTGTACGGTACCAAACGGTGGCACAAAATTTAGGTACCCCAATTCGGGCACCTGAGGTGCCCGGAATGGTGGAAAAGTGGGGTTCGATGGGTTTCCGGACCGATCTGGGGGGGTTTGGAGGGTTTACGGGGGCTTTGGGGCCTCTGCGCCGGTTTTTTGAAAAATCGTGTTTGTCCACGTAAAAGGGTGGCATTTGACCCCCCCTAGGGGGGGGGGGGGTCGGTCCAAGTGCACGGTGCGCTAGTGTTGGCAACCACTAGTGGAGTCGACAACTGAAACCTCGACAACTGACTGGGTTGTTGACGACAAGTGCCAGTTGTCGACTCGACAACTGGCACTTGTCGAGTCGACAACTGGCACTTGTCGACTCGACAACTCTATACACTGTACTGCAGGAAGAACGCCCAAGTATGAAGGGGAAAACGCACAGTTGGGTGTGTGCTTGGGATATGAGGTGTGGTGGCATATCAGCGCTGGACTTTGTTGCGAATTTCCTTGTGCCGTTTCTCCCTCCCACAACCCACATCACCAGGGTCTTGCAAGCCCTGACCAGATTACCTCCATTGTTGAATAGATACACACACGCCAACAGACACACACACACACAGCTATCAATCATGCCTGCCTCTGCCAAAACCACGGCGAAGAGAAGCAGAACGGAGGAAACCGCCCCGAGCTCGGCCCCCCCGACGAAGCAGCCCGCCACTCAGCCGGGCTTTATTCAACTTTTTGTTGAATACTACGTCGAGCCGGAGGAGGGGGGGCGGCTGTCGAACACAGCCCTGAAGGCACTGATCGGGAAGATCACGGGCAAGCCCATAAAGGGCAACGACGGGACCGTGAGCGCGGCGATGGGGGCCAGGTACAAGGAGTACCAGGGGGGGACGGTGTCGGAGAAGTCGGCGAAGGAGGCGCAGCTGGAGAGGTACTCCATCCGCACCAAGGGGGGGACGGATACGGAGTTCATTGGTGTGAGGATCACACCATCTCCATCAGCCTCCGCCAAGTCCAAGGCGAAACTGGAGCAGATGCAGAAGCTGCACCCGCACGCCGCCCTCACCTCGGGCGTAAAGATGTCCCGGCTCTACGCCGCAGAGGTGAAGCTGGCTGCCCCCCAGAAGACGAAGGCATCCTCGAAGGCAGACAAGATCTTTCCTCAATACTCAGGAAGGAAGAGAGACGTGTCGTCGTTGCAGGGAGCAGCCAACACCTTTGCTCCAAGAACCGTCGGGGGATTCTACGAGTTCATCGTGGAATCTGGGCTGTCGACGGTACAGAAGGTGACCCAGAATGGGCACATTCTGCGCCTCACCCTGCGGAGGCTGCGCGCAACGCAGGACTTGGAGGCGAAGGAGTACGAGGTGGACCTGCACATCCCCTCCAAGTACCTGCTGGACCCGGGTCACGCTGCGCAGGTCAAGGACCGTGAGGGGATCGTCGTTGTGAGGCAGCTGCTGGTGGATTCTGGCGGCGAACAGTCGATACAGGCAACGACTGACACCGGCAAGTTTACAGACTTGCTGGATGGCGACGAAGATGAAGAAGAGGAACTGGACGATGAGGCAAGTGAGACTGCCCCCCCACCTAGCCCAAGCCAATCTAACTCAGGCCCAACGCAGGTGGATGTGGATGACATTTGATGATCCAGTGTGAGTGTGGAAGCGTCAACGTATATGAAAGCAAACGGAAGAAAAGGTGCAGAACGATCGCAGTGACACTTTCCCTTTTTTGGTTATCACTCTTGACGTCATCCTCCCCCCGCCGGTTCCTCAGGCATAGCCTTTTTTGTTGGGATGCACACACACACCACAGGAGAGCCGGGTGGGAATGGTTCCGAAGAGACAATGCAAGATGAAATGTCCTTGATGGCTGAGGGTATTCGCAGGTCACGATTTGTGGCAGGGACGTCCATCCGGAAGTGCGGTGAAATCTCGAAATGCATTCGAGAGACGTTTCGGGAGCACGGGAAGGCGCCTGAGAGGCACGGGCTCTCCCCGGCGACGGTGAGGAAGCATGAAGAGCACCTCCAGAGAGTGGTCGAGGCAAGGAGGGGTAGTTTGCTCAAAACTCTCGAGCACATTGTCGAAACACACCTGCATCGCATCGACATGGAACACCCTCGTGTTGTCCTGACTGCTGATGGCTATAACCCGGGCAGCAGGGACCTCACAGCCAGGATCCGCTTAGCTGCAGGTATTGCTCTAAGCTTTGGAAGCTGGCAACGGTCGAAGCAAGATCTACTCAGCCTGTGCCTCGGAAAGGACTATGGAGCGCGACCTCATTCTTTTCGAGATCCAACAACTTCAAAGTTGGGGCGAGAATGGGCTTTGGGGGGGTTCAGGACATACTCCGAAGTTAATGACCGCCGTTGGGGCATTCAATGTGTGTTCATGTGTTGTTGCGGGCAGCTGGGAAAAGGCAACAGGATCTCTCTACCGAAGACTTGAGTCTGCTGGGCTGGCGGACCACGTCAAAGAGAGAGGTCAGAGCGGGTGTGTCTTTTGGATTGATCCGAAAAAACCACCGAAAACCATACTGAACGTGTGTGTGTGTGGCAAGGAACCTTGGGGTGTGCCTCCCACCCCTACTCAAGAAGAAACCCAGTCTCTCCCGGAGGAGGTTCATGAATTTCGATGCATTATTTGTGACTACTCCTCAGCAAAGAAAACGTCTCTGTTTGCACACTACGATGCAAAGCACAGACCAGGGAGCAATGTCCCTTGCTCGTCATGCACAATCGAATGCAAAATATGTCACACAACAATAAGATTGAAGGGACAAAGCCAGCACTACCTGGCCCACCACCCCCGCTCTCTCACAACAAAACGTTGCTTACTTTGCTTTGAGACCTTCCGTAGTGTCCGTGAACGCGATCTCCACATGAAGACTGACCATCCTTGAGAAGGGGACAAGGAAATTCGCAACAAAGTCCAGCGCTGATATGCCACCACACCTCATATCCCAAGCACACACCCAACTGTGCGTTTTTCCCTTCATATTTGGGCGTTCTTCCTGCAGTACAGTGTATAGAGTTGTCGAGTCGACAACTGCCAGTTGTCGACTCGACAAGTGCCAGTTGTCGAGTCGACAACTGGCAGTTGTCGAGTTTGAGGTTGTCGACTCCACTAGTTGAGGTCACTCGTAACTACCAAACTAGTGCACCGTGTGCAGCTCAGCTCGGCCCCCGAAACCTGATGCAGGAGCCGACTCCAGGGGAGGGGTGGGGCTGCATTATGATTGTGGATTGCATTTAACCCCACCCCAACCCCACACGAGCCACGGACTGGAACTTCGCACCGACGGTTTTCAGAGGGGTGTGGTGATGAAGGACAGTGCTGCCGCAAGAGAGTCGCCGTGCTGCAGCACGCCCCAAGGCAGTCCAGAGATTTTTCCAGATCTGCGTGAAGGCAGGGCATGTCGTCGAGCGGGGGATGAGGGGGGGCCCCCCATTGATCGGCTGCCTCAGAAGGGCGGCATCAGGGGTCGGGGGGAACAGGGAGGGAGACGGCCCTGCCACCGCCTCCACCACCCCCCCGCCCCTGCCTCCTTCTCTGCCGCTTCGGCTTCATCTTGGGGACAACTCCCGATGGCCTAACACTTGGCATACACGTCGCACAGTGAGTCGAACATCTGTGCGGCGTTGCTCCGGCAGGGTGAGCTGTACTTCACGCGGAGGTTTGCTCTGTACGACGCACAGGGCCTCGAAGTCAGCATCTGTTGGTGATGAAGGATGTGCAGTGGGGGTGGGGTGGGGTGGGGAAGAAGATTAGGTCACGGCATGTTGTGGGTTGAGTGGCACCGCTGCTTGATGCATTGTCGAGTTGGGCGCTGCCACAGCTGGGAACTGGCAGGGAAATCAGCACATACCAACTTGGTGAGTTCTGCGGCGCACAGCTCCACGGTGCCATCCAGCATCCGAAGCTCATCGACACACTTCGGCACGGGGAAGGGCAGGTTCTGGTTGGGGAGGATGTGGTATCAGAGAGGAAACCATCCTCTGGATGAACACATGATGCTGTCCTCCAGCAGGCCGGAGGGCAGCAGGGGAAAGGGCAAGAGACCCATGGGTAGACCTACAGCCCATATTGTGGCTACTTTGTATTCTGTGTTTGACAAATCACGTCCCCGTGAGAGCGACTGCACGACGAAAAATGTCCTCAAAAATCCGGTTTTTGTTGGATTGCGGGTTTGCGGGTATTTTCCAAAGCAACCACCATCCCCACCCCCCCCCCACCCAACGCGTGACGTGTTCATCAGGCATACCCTGCAGGCAACGAGCAGCGAGGCTGCTGCAATCACCGCAATGCGGAACTTTACCACCACGTCGTAGTGTAGGAGGGCCATCTCTGCGACATACTCAGCCGCATCCTGTGTCAGCGGGTGCAGCTGCTCCCTCTCCCGCAGCAGGTCCAGATACCGCTCCAAGAAGAGGTAGGCCGTGGGGTGCCTGACCACGTCGGGCCCCAGGACGCGCAGCAGCTCATCCGCATTCTCCTGGATCTGCTGCGTGGTGTAGGTCTTGTTGCACAGCACCCACATCCGCTCCAAGATGGAGGGCCCCGCCTCGCCCAGCAGCACAGGCCCCTCCACCTGGTTGGCAACAACCGCTGCCGCGCATGCGAGCAGCTGGAGGTCGTCCTTCCGCACATCGCGAACACCCAGGAATTTGTCGGCCAGCATCACCGTCAGGAAGTGTGCGTGCATCGGGAGGGGCCCGCGCGACCACGACTGCACATCGCTGAGCCACCCCACGACAAAGGCGCGCATCCGGGAGGTCACCTCGGTCTGCCTCGCGAGGAAGAAGGAGGACTCGACAGGCACGCTGCGCAGGGAGATGGTGCCGTCCGGCTTCCACGTCGCCCCATTCCCGTGGAGCCACTCGCGGTTCGTCTGCGGGAGCCACCCGTTGTGCTTCGACGCCGCCGCGATGTGCCCCGCCCCTGTCGCAAAGTCCACCTCCCGGTTGCTCACCGTCCACACCCCACACGGCGAGGAGTACAGCCACGAGCTGGCCACCCCCGCAGGGCTCTGCGGCGATGCCGCCACCGCCACACCCGGCGTCTGCACCCCGTCCCCCCCGCCTGCCTGCAGCGCCGCTGCAGCCAGCCCCGGCGACGGCAGCGCCGCCTGCGGCTGCGAGGCGTTCGCCTGGGGGGGCACCGCTTCGGGCGTGTCCGGCTCATCTGGCACGTCGCCCTTCACCCAGAAGGGGTGCCCGTTGACCTTGCCCTGGCCCAGGGTGTACTGCCCGGCACAGAAGGTGTGGTGGGATGCGGAGTGGAGGAGGAGCGCGTCCGGCACGCAGAAGGCCCTCTCCGCGTTGACCAGCCCCTCCATGGGGTGGACGTGCATGTCGCAGTTGCAGCCGTCCCCAGAGTCGGGGGCGTGCACCTCCGGGATGAGCCCCAGCAGCACATAGAGGTCTGTGGACCACAGCGTGCCGACCTCATACTGGAACTCGGAGAAGGTGTTGCGGGTGCTGAGCTGCTCCTCGATGTGATCCGTCCCGACGTGCACGACGCGCATCGCACTGTCGTCGGAGAGGCGCTGCCACATCAGGCGGGACCTGCGGAAGGAGGGGCGTGGCGTCGCCCACCACCACCTCTCCAGATCAGACGCCGCAGCGGGGAGCGTTTGGAGCGATTGCTGAAGCCCCTCTGCAGTGGAGGCGATGGCGTGGGTGAAAAGCGACCAGTAGTATGCCAGCGTCTCCTCGTAGTCCTCCTCGTTGAGCTCGTTGGCGATGCGGCGGAAGGTGAGGGAGTCGCAGGGGTGCGGCATGGCGGGTGCCGCACGGAGGTGGCGGAACCTGCGGCGCACCTCGCTCCAGGCTCCGTTGGAGTGGGACAGCCGCCACCACGACCGGCAGACGCACCGCACGCAGGTTGCGATTTCGACGCCGCTGAGCCAGGTGAAGCAGGTCACGAGCACCTCGTCCACCAGCTGGCCCACGGGGCCTGCCACCCGGGAGGGAGGCATCAGAGCCTGCGTGTCGCGGCCTGCGGTGCGGCTCCGTTTCAGGCAGGGGGAGTCATCTTCTGGAGGCCATGTATCCGACGATGCGTCCCGACTCCGCTTTGTTAGAGTCACGCCCGTGAGGAGCGCAGACATGTGTGTGGGACACCCCCCCTCCCGCAGCTTCCCTGGGGTGTGTGGTGTTGTGTTGGGCGGAGTTTGGGTGATGCAGGGAACAACAACAGGGGGAGGGTGATGCAGAAGGGGGGAGAGAGAGAGAGAGAAAGTCTCTCGCCAGTCAACTCAAAGGGGGGGGGGGGGGTAGGGGGGGTCGAAAGGCCCGTTTTTGGGTCCCAAAGTGGTGCTTTTCGACATAGCAGCCGCGGCCCTCGATTTGACCTTCTGACCCCCCAGAACCCACCATACCCCGGTTTTTGGGCCCAATGAGTCCGATTTTCGGGTTCCCGAGCCCCGGAAAGTCGAATTTCGATGATGTCAAAATTTTGTCCCCTATACTGCACCTCAGGGTCACGCACAGGTTTACCAATACACCGTCAGTCCATGTGCACGCCCACTTCCTCGACCTCCTCCACCCCTTCCTCCCCTGCGTCATTAAGAACCTCCATAGGTGCCAATACCGCATCTTTTGACCCTCTTCTCACTCCAGCGTCGCACCAAAATACCGAACGCGGGAAGCCACTATCTCCTTCCCGTTTCTGCTTCTGTATACACTGCCAGATCGTGCAAAGATGCATACTGATGCATAGCGGGAACTGTCATCAACTTTCACAGTGTGCGGAACTTGGCTGCAAGGGACAGGCGGCAGAACTGGCCACTACTCCGACACTGAGATGCTGGTCTGGCCAACGAACTCTTTAAGTTGAAAGGTCTCCTCCGTCGGGAGGGGGGTTTGCGAACCAACCCTCACGACTTGCTCATGGCTTGCTGAGCAAGGCGTGCAGGACCAATGACTCTGATTATTCAGGACGTGCATTCGAAGCGCGCACTTCTTCTGTGTAATCGTTGTTGCGGGAGTTGCACTGTGTGATTCCTTGACCCCCTTCCTCGTCTCATCGTATGGAGGACGCTTGACTGTCCCAAGCATACCCTTTGCAGCTTCTTCAGCCAGTTCTGCGACCTCGTCGTTCCATAAGGCGCGTGCTGCACTGCAGCATAAATACCCGAACACTGTTCTGAGACCAGGGTCCCACAGGACCCTGGTCTTGAGCGCCCGGAAGTGACCCTTGATGATAAGATAGGGCGCACCTCTGTGCTGCAGCTACGTACTCGCTGCGCTTTTCACCTCGTTTGACTGTCTGCATCCACAGGAGAAATGTTTCTCAGATAACAGCAGCAGTGGCAAGGTGTCCCTGCCTTGTAAGAGAGAATCACCATTAGTGCATCACTGTCGGGTACGACGGCGTCCTCCCTGTTCCTGGCAGCTCCGAGTTCTGCCTTCCAGTGCAGCAGGCCGCCCAACGACTGTGTCAGATGGCAGTATTCGCTGCCATCTTCTCTCACTGCCCAAAGCATTGAGATACGACGTTATTTGTAGCGCGGATGAGCGGGTGCATCAGAAAATCACAGCCGCAGCATGGCGTCCGCTCGGACGTCCCAGGGTGACAATGTTTTACTATCTGCCCGTGGCAGGCGTACGTGCCAGACCCTGAGGTGCAGTATAGGGGACAAAATTTTGACATCATCGAAATTCGACTTTCCGGGGCTCGGGAACCCGAAAATCGGACTCATTGGGCCCAAAAACCGGGGTATGGTGGGTTCTGGGGGGTCAGAAGGTCAAATCGAGGGCCGCGGCTGCTATGTCGAAAAGCACCACTTTGGGACAGGCTTTCGACCCGCCCTAAGCATAGGGTGCGGGCGATTCGCCTATCGCCCTATATTCGCCCAACCGGGTTCGAGCCCCGATTATCGCGTATCGAATCGCCTTATCGCCCATTGGGGGTCTTCGCTCCATCCGCCAAAAAAAACCAAAAAAACCGGAAAAACCCCGTGAAAAAGTCGGAAAAAAAGAGTGTGGGGAGTTGGGTCCAGTTTAGCAAAGTGAGCTTATTTTTCGAAAATTGAAAAATTGGGGACACCAAAAGTCCCCAGAAAAATCTTCGACTTGGCCCGCAGAGTAATTTTTTTTGGTGAAAAACGATTTCAACAGTTGTCCAACAGTTGCTGTACAAGACGGCACACCGTTCTCTGCGCATGGGCTGCTGCACGTGAATCATTTGGATGTCCGAGGGGCTATCGGAACGAGGAGGGCCACGAGCCTGAACTACCCGCCAGCAGTGATCCCGTGCCAGGGCTGGCAGGGGGCCGCGGCCCCACCTCCCTTTTTCTGTAATTGTTTGGGAGGGTGGGCCGCCAGGGGTGGCATGGCCCTACCCTCGGCCCTACCTCCCGGGTCAGATTTTGGGGCTTTGGGTTCGGCCTTGTGGCCGAGTTTTCATGCGCCGCAGCGTATGAAAACCCAACGGCATGCTGGGGGCTTGATGGTGTTCATCGAAGCGCACCTCATCATGCCCCAAGCGAAGGACCATCCCCGCCTGGAATGTGCAACAGCACCAACCGGTGTGGGGACTAGCCTTCGAAGACTTTCAGGATGTTCACTACCGTGACGGCGGCTGGGGGGCTGGATTCCTGATTTTTGATCGAGCAGGACGACCAAAGGCAGCAACATCCGGTGCCTCTCGAATTGGGTGAAAATGTTCTGTGGCCGTGCATTCGATCCTGTTTGCATCATACCACGGGAAGTCGGGGCGGGGTTGGGCTGCACTTTTTTTCTCGCGAGCTCGGCCACCCTGTGCCCGACTTCTTTTTTGGTTTGCCCGACCCCCAGCGAGATCACTGGCAGCCAGACCTTGTTCAACATAAACAGCAGACAAGAGAGCAGAATGGAGTGTGGGGCAGCTGCCGTGCTCCCACACATAAACATCGCACCTCTCGCGCTGCCTGCACGAAAGGGACGGGTAACCTGCAGGTCACCCACAGCAGCCTACTGCCTACGTTCTATACAAGATCAGCGCCGACCACACGAAAGGCTGTTCGACCTGCGGCGCAACAACAAGCTCCGGTGGGAACAGAACTGAGCGGCAACAGGATGCAATGCAGGCCCACATCCGTTGCCCTGCGGCAAGAGCAGTCACATCGATATCGTTGACAGGGCCTGCCCACTGGTGTGTGACGGGGTGACCTACAGATGGTGACCTGGCCCACGGCAGAACACCTGGGTCGGGGGATGGCTGCGACTGGGCATTACCTAACTCTTCATGATGCAGGACTGCGGACAAATGGTCCAAGAGAGCAAGTATGGCTCCCGCTCAGCTCTCACTGAAGTTGAACCAGATGCAAGTGGCGGGAGGAGGAGGGGGTCCCGGGGGAGGACACACCGGCCGGCAACCCACGAGGACTGGCCCGTCCCAGTCGACAGAAGAACAAAGCAGGAACACGGACTCACATGAAACGACATACTGAAGTGTGGGAGGAGGAGGCGAGCACAAAAGGGCGTCGGCTACCGCACGCCCTTTGGCCGCAGGAAAAAATTTGGGGTTTTTTGGCCTATTTTTGGCCATTTTCCGCTGCATTTGTTTGATTTTGGGTCGGGAAAGGTATGGCCAGGAAGTGGGAAAAATTGAGGAAAAAGTCGGAAATTTTCAGGTTTGCCCATATAAACCATGGGTCACAGATTCCGATTTTTGGGTCAGACTCCAAGTTTGACACAAGGGAAAATAGGCAAAAATTTTCACCTATTTTTGGTCACCTAAGGGGGGGGGCTTCGCTCCGGGTCACTGACCCAAGCTGACCCAGATTGACCCGGAGCGAAGCCCCCCATTTTCCTAAGGTGAAAAACCCCAGGGTGACCCAAATTGACCCAAGTTGACCCAAATTGACCCGGAGCGAAGACCCCCATTATCGCCCAATTATCGCCCGATTATCGCCAAATTATCGCCCAGTATCGCCCGTTTTCTTGCACACTTTCTGAAGGGGTCTTCAGCTAGTGGTGAGTGGGTTACCGCTCTACTGACCCTGGGTCCCACAGGGCCCTGTGACCTCGTCAACAACTGGGCCAAGACCTAGGGTTCTGCATCAGAAATCAGCTTCTGACCACTGACGTCATGTGGGTGGGTCACTTCCTCGGTCAAAACCCGTGAGGAACTGGGCATTGGCCCAGATCCTGACCTCGCTCAGGACCTGTTCCCTCGCCGTTACTAGGAGCACTCGTGAGCATGAAGCGGGTACACCTTAGTGTTGAAGGAGATGCGTGGTCCTAGTGTAGTCGGTCTGAATGGGAGGAGATGCACTCCGTACGTTTGAGATGACTCGTTGCATAGCCCACAGGAAGCTTCACGGCTGATCTGAGACCTGGGGCGGTTCTGACCCTGGTCACAGAGTCATCACCCACTGAGAACACTGGAGCAGAGGGCTTGACCTAGGTCAGGAACCGGGTCTTCACTGAGGCAATGACCCACTCACCACCTCAGCAGTGATCTGACGTCCCTGGCCGCCATCTTGCCCCCAAAAATACGACGGAAAAATTATCGCCCACTTATCGCCTTGACAGAATGGGCGATAATGAGGGCGATAATTTTTGCGATTTGGGCGATAACCGAATCGCCCGCACCCTATGCCTAAGGGGGGGGGAGGGTGGTTGAAAGTATATCGTCTTGATCACACCACCCCGCCAGCCCTGCGAATAACATCGCGTCAGAAACCTCCCCGATGGGATGTGCGGAGAAGGGGGTGGCTGGAGCCCGCACGCCATTTCCAACTCCACCCCTCCTCCTCCTATGTTACCCTTCCCGGAAGCAAAGAACATGTGGGTGTGCAATACAGCCGGACTGACACAGTCGTGCAGTCCTTTTGGGATGGGGGAGGGGAATGTCCCAACACGAGTTTCAGAAAATTTTCAGGACTGTACTGCAGGGCTGTTCCTAACTGGGGGGCTTGTTCCCCACTTTCAGGATTCTGAACTTTTTTTCTAAGAATTTTTGTAAGGGAAAAAAAGTTTTTTTCTAAGAATTTTGTTAGGGGAATTTTTTTCTAAGGTTGTTTCGCAGAGGAGAAAACTTTTTCTAAGTTTTCCCCAGTCGACAGGGCGCGCACAAGGATGGAAGGGAAGTCTGTCCCCCGTACCGTTCGCCTTGCTGGCCAACTGGAGAGCCAGACGTTCACTACCGTGGCCTCCGGCGGCTGGGGGGCTCCGCCCCCCAGACCCCCCTGTGGCGTACGTCTCGTACTCAAGCCCTTCGAATCCCATCAGGTCGGGGTCCAACCACTCCAGTCGCCTCTGAGGACGCAGCCAACTCGCACAGAATCTGTACGCCCACACGAACAGGTGTTCGCTACCGTGGCCTCCGGCGGCTGGGGGGCTCCGCCCCCCAGACCCCCCATGTAGCGTGTGCCCGTCCATCTATCTCACTTCCCCGGGTACAGTGCAGCGTAGGAGGTCAGCGCCGCATCCATGAAGCGCTTCTTCGAAGCCTGACTGACATCGGACAGGAGGTCGGGCTTCCCCACCTGGGAGGTACACTTGCCGCGTTCGCGACATGCGTGACACACGACACGCTACCTGAAACGTGAGTGTGCCTTGCTAACACGGGCATTTCAACGGTCTGCCGACGACCGTTCCCCAAACCAGTAAACCAGCAGTTTTGGAAAATCGGAGAGATCACCCTGCTGCGCTGAATATGGTGCGCACCACTGCAAAAATCCCCGGGAGCTTTTGGGCTTTCAGACCTGAAGGGGCCAGCACGTGGGTGGCGTCGGGGAGTGGCAGCTTTGTAACTGTCCTCCAGCTGCTGGCATGTCCAGCCCTGCGAGAGTGCCAAGGTGTATTGAGTCCCTGCGGAGCACAACCCCCGATGAGAACGAGTGCCAGATGATCCTCATTCATTTTCAGCTGTAACGCGCATGAGGGGCACTCTCTGCCGCAAGCATCTCTGGGCATCACTCAAGAGCTGTCACATGATGACGCGGAGAGAAATCAGAGAAAAAGTCCCGCCTGACGGGCACGCGCCTGGAAACTGTGGGGGGGCGAGCAAAAAATCCCTTGTAAAAATTCTTAGAAAAAACCTGGTTCCCCGACCCAAAAAACCTGGAAAAAGGGCTCGTTCCCCGCCCAGGCCTGCTGTACTGAGGACATTTTTTCTCGGAAAAAGATAACACCACCACCCCCACCCCCAGCGCCGACAACAGGCGGTGAACCCACACACAGGGCTTTCCCTAAATATTGGGTCCGGGGGGGCTGGGAACCGGTTTCGGGTAAAACCAGACAAATGAATCGCCCAACTGAATCGTGCTAGCTAAACTCCGGAAAGAAGTGTCTTTTTTCGTTGAACGCAGCCAAATATAAGGCCTAACCTGTTTTGGCGCACGGGTGTGATGACAAAAGGGAAAAGTGCTAGCACGAACATGATGTTGGTCTTCTGGTTATGTCTGGTTTCTTAGAACACTTAACGTGTATGCAAAAACCAGACAAATGAATCGCCCAACTGAATCGTGCTAGCTAAACTCCGGAAAGAAGTGTCTTTTTTCGTTGAACGCAGCCCAACCCACAGGGACCGCGTAGCGGAAAGAAAGACAAGGGATTGAAAGGGTACACCACACTTGAAATGTTTAACGCGATATGGCTGCAACCGCCGCGTATCTCGCAGGGAGGGGCGCCAGGGGGACAGGGCACGGCGATGCCACAGTGCCTCGGGTAAACTCGTCTGCTCTCTGTGCATGCGTAGGCACCCACTGAGCGGAAACGGAGATGCCCGCACCGTCCGCGGTGTCAAACAAGGCACACAACAAGTCATTCGCGAGGTAATTCTTGCTGTGGCCCTTGTTGATAGCTGCCACCGCTGCCGTGTTGTCCACCTGCAACCCCAACGCACAGCCCGGCCGCGTAGCGGCTGCGAGGCGTGTCGCCTGGAGCGCTGCGAAGAGCTCTTTGACATATATATGGTGGGCGAGGGGTTCATCAAAACAGCCCTGGACAATCGGCTCGGGGTCTAACTCCAGAAGGGCTGCCCATTCTGTGTCGGAAGCGTCAGACCACGCCGTGACCGAGGGCCCCGAAGCCCCTGCCTCAACCCACACATTCTGGCCCAGATCGGCCGAAATCAGAGAAAGATCAGCGAGAACAGAGGGGGGATGTCGAGAGGGCGGTCCCACTGCTCCGGTTCCGCAACCAGCTTGGCCGCGGATCTCCTGAGGAAGGCGAGGGAGGCGCGGAAGTAGCAGAGACGCCTCTGCGTCGAGAACAGAAACCAAATCATACCGCCGAAAACCTTGTAGAACTCCCGGGAAGTAGCCCTGTTCTCGCGAACCGCCGCCACGGCCCCCGAGGCAAGGAATTTCGACGCCCAATCGGGGTCCGACCTGAAGCGCTTAGGCGACGACTCCAGATCAAATTCCAACCCCAAGGCGATGAACCGCGACTGCGGTGTGCCGAACTCCGCACCCTCGTTGAGCTCGGCGCCCACCGACTCGGCCTTGCCGAGGAATCGGGCGTATCTCACGGCTGCATCCTCCCGGCTATCTCCAACCACAAACCAGTTGTCCACCCAAGACAGCCCATCCTCCAGGGGGAGAAGCACGCGTGAGGCCCTCTGCGCGATGCACGGCGCCCAGCTCCAGCCCATGCACATCACCCGCAGCGAGGTGCGCCGAAACGGGCCCCGCTCCCCAGCCAGATTCACCCCGAAGAAGTCGCGGACCCCGTCCCCCAGGGGGAACTGGTAGAACCAGCTCTTCCCGTCAGCCTGCACCACGAATTCGGCCGCCAGGAACCTCCGGACCACCTCGTGGATCGACGGGAGGAGCATCGGTGGCGGGTCCCGCATCAGCCGGTTCAGCTTTCGCCCGTCGCATACCAAACGCAGCAGCCCGCTCTTTTTCTCCACGGTGAACGCCGGGAGGACCACCTTCGGCGCGTCTGCCAACCCCAGCACCCCCCACTCCGAGAGGTTATCCCGGTGCCGCAGCATGTGCCTCGAGGTCCCGCGCGAAAGAGGCCTGTCGCCCAGATCCACGCCCGGTCGCATGGCCCGCAGGAAAGCGCCCCGGTCCCGAATCACGTCGATAACCCCTGACAGGATCCCCTCGGAATCCAAAGCCTCTAAGGCGTCGAGGTTCAGACGTGACGTCGATATGGGGGCCAGCTCCCCCGTGGGGCCACCCCGCGCCGAGGGCGGGCCAAGATGCCGCCCCTCCACCGTCACCCGCGCTTCCCTCGCGTACGTCGCGTTGACGTCCGGCGAGTAGGAGTCGTCGCCGACCCTCCGAGGAAGAGGAGGAGGAGGGGGCGGCCGTGGCGGCGGTGGAGGCGGAGGCGGTAGCGTGGGAGGCGGCCTGGGCCGAGGGGTCGCCGGCGGGGAAGGCGTGCCTGGGGGCTCGTACGCCACGCACGCCGTCCTCAGGAGCTTCCCAGGGAAGGCAGGGCAAAGAGCGACCCCCGGGATAGCCCCCGGTCGAGCACCATTGATGTGGAGGCCGTCTGCCTCGCCAGCTTCAGCTTCCCCGCCGGGAGGTACCTGGCCAGGGCGTCCAGGGAGCTGTGGCGGGACAGCTGCCGAAACGACTCCAGGCACAGCCCCTCTTGCAGGAGCTCCGCCAGAGCCCCCCGACGGAGGGAATGACCACTCAGCTCCGGGTCCTCCTTCTTCAGCGCCGCCACGATGCGCCGGTAGGTCGTGTCGACCACCAGCGCGCCCGCCGCCCGCCCCGAGATCGCCTCCCGCAGCACCTCCGTCCAGCACTCCGAGAGGAACAGGCCCGTCGTGACGCCCAGGCGGAACGGGTCGCTCTTCGTCTCCGCCCAGTTCACGGCGACAAACTCGCTCTGGAAAGCGATGTCCCCGCACTTCAGGCGCACCACGTCCGACACCCGCGCCGCCCCGCACCACCCCAGCACAATCGCGAGCTTCGTGTCGCGGTCGACGTCCTCCCGGCCCACCACTGCGGCCACCTGGGCGGATGCTGCTGGCTTCGCTTGGTGCTGCGGTCGGAGGGCCCCCAAGCGCTTCAGACCTCGCTTGAAGTCTTGGAGCAGCTGGGAGTCCACCACAACCCCCATGCGGCTCATCGCGGCGACCGCCCTCGATACGTACTGTAGGGCGGAGGAGGGCCGGAGTGGGGAGTCCGCTTCGGACATGAGCCTCTGCACCCAGTAAATGATGCAAAGGTCCCACGGCAAGAGCACACCCGTGGTCTGCTCCCACTCGTGCCGGAACTGGAGGAGTCGCCGGTGGGGCCCCTCGAGCCCCCTCCACGTCGACGGTGCCAACGCCTCCCCCAGCGTCTTCACCGCGCGCTTGGCGATCCGCTGTGCCTCTCTGGCGGTCAGCGGGTCCTCCTGTGCCCGTCTCCTTCCCACCCGCGCCGTGGAGAGCACCCCTATGCTCTCCAGCATCGCCGTGAGGGGCGAGCTCACTGCCTGTGGCCCCCCCTCCTGCTCCGCTGGCTGGTGGGGTGGCCCTGCTGCGGCTGTGGCTGCGAGCTGCGTTGCTGTTGTTGTTGATGTTGATGCTGATGCTGTGGGTGGTGGACCTGGGGGGAGCGTGGCTGGCGGGCCCGTGCCTTCTCCTTTGCCGCCCGGAGGTACGGAGGAATCTCCGGCTTCCCGAAGAATTCCTCCTCCATCGCGGAGGCCGCCTCCCATCCGCCCCCCAACACGCCCTCGTTGAGGGCTTCCAGCCTGCAGAACTGGTTCTGCATCAGCCGGACCAGGAGGTCGTCGTAGTCCTCCGGCTCCTGCAGCGACGGCAGGCTCGTCATGATGAGGTTGATATCCCTCATCCGGGCCTGCGCCTCGTGGGCCTGCGGGCGCAGGGCACCCCCCGCCCGGGCCCCCAGCAGGGCGTCGTAGCGGCGCAGCTGGTGCAGGTGCACCAGCCCCAGCGTGGCCTCGTCCGCGTGCCACCACTCGTCCACGTCCAGGGGGTTGAGAGCCCCGGCGCCCCTGCGGCTGTCGCTGCTGCCGGCTACGCTGCCGGCCCCGTCCCGCTGCTCCGGCTTTCCGGCCCTCGGTGCTCCGGCGCCGGCTCCGGAGCCCGTCCCGTTTCCCCGCAGGCGGGCCAGCTCCGCCTGGAGGTCCGCCACCTCCCGCATCCGCCGCACCTCCTCCCGGAGGGAAGCCACCTCGTCCTGGGGGGCTGCAGCCCGGCTCGCACCCGCCTCAGCCCTTACCCTCGCGTGCTCCGCGAGGGCCGTCTCCCGCTGGGCCTTAGCCCGCTCCTCCATCACCAACGCGGCGTTCCGCGTCTTCTCCCTCTCGAGGGCCAGCTCCGCCTCGAGGCGGGCTCTCACCTCCGCGTGCCTGGCGGACTCCTCGGCGACCATGGCCCGCGCCTGCGCCTCCGTGACGGCGTTTGAGGCCGCCGCCTCCACCGACGCCACCTTCGCGTCCGACTCCGCCCCCGTCACCCGCTGTGCCGCAGCGGATTCCACCTTCGCCGCATGCGCCGCTGCATTCGCGGATGCGATGTGCATCCCCGCCGCCGCCTCCGCGTTGGCGGCCCTCGTAGCCGCCCCCGCCTCCACCCCCGCCGCGTGCACCCTCGCGTGCGCCTCCACCTGCGTGGCCCGGATGTCGGCCCCCGCGACCTCGCGAGTGGCCACCTCGCGGGCGTTGGCGGTGGTCACTGCCGCCAGCGCCTGCCCCATCGCCATCCCGAAGTCGCCCGCCGGGAGGGGGGCGGACAAGGCCTCCGGGTTGCCCGCGCCGCGCCCCACTCCGGACAGCACCAGCTCCGAGTTCTGCACGCCAGGCATCGGATATGTCGGGGGTTGAAGGGTGGAGTAAAGAGAAGGGAGTAGGTGGGAGTGTTGAACCACGAAAATATTTTTCGTTGAACGCAGCCAAATATAAGGCCTAACCTGTTTTGGCGCACGGGTGTGATGACAAAAGGGAAAAGTGCTAGCACGAACATGATGTTGGTCTTCTGGTTATGTCTGGTTTCTTAGAACACTTAACGTGTATGCAACAAAAAAAACGCGCACAGTAGGGGCACTTCTCGGGGGAGCTTGCCCGGCCCCTATGCCACCTGAGCTCCTGCAAAACCTACTTTTTAGCATGTTTTGACACATCTGTCTTCAAGACAGCTCCAGAGGGGCAAAAAAAGTTCTGTTTGTCTTATTTGCCAACCGCTCCAAAGGTGCAGAAATCGAGGGAAAACGTCCGATATTCTGCATTGACTCAGGGGTCCCAGCGGGACCCCCTCCTCAAATTTCCCAAAAACCCGTTCTTTGGAACGGTTGGAATCCGTGCGTATCGTGGTGGGGTCATTTTGGCCATGGGGTGCTTGTTGACACCCATAGCTGGCTTTCGTCACTGGGGCCCGCCTTGTCGGCTGTTTACGGTCCCTCTACCCACTAAACCTGCACGACCCCTCCGCAGCGGACAAGTCCATGTCACAGGGGGGTCTGGGGGGCGGAGCCCCCCAGCCGCCGGAGGCCACGGTAGTGAACATCCGCGGTTGGGACGCGCCTTTTTGTACCCTGGAACAGCCTACTGTGCAGCTTGGGAGTGAAACCAGCCCATTCTGCCACCCGACTTGCTGCTCACCGGGAGATCCCCGAGTGCGGATAAACCAACCTTTTCTGGCCGCAATGAAATGATTCGTGCGAACCCGTTCCACGAGTATACTATTTTTCTTGGACGCCACGCAACTTTTTTTCACGCACGCCCGGTTACGGTAATCACTTTTTTCTCACGCTTTTTACTTTTTTCTCACGCTTTTTTCTTTTTTCTCACGCTTTTTTCTTTTTTCTCACGCTTTTTTTCTTTTTTTTCACGCTTTTTTTGGCGTGAAAAAAAAGTCCGTACAGTGATTTTCTGGAAGGGAACTGCGGCTGATTTTGTGAATGCACAAATCAGGCCTGAGCGGGTCTGCAGGTCACCAGGTCGGCTGCGGGGTGGGTTGGTGTGGTGGGTTCATCGGCCACGCTATCCAGCTCCCCCCGACCTCTGCCCAGAGCCAGAAGCGCAGCACCCCGCGGCGTGAGAAGTACGATCACTGCAAGCAGATAGACCTTTTAGAAGTGTATGCTGCATACCGTGTCGCACAGCAGGTAATGGTTCTTCACGGTGAACCACAGGTCAACCAGCAGAACCAGGGATCCCCAGGAAGACGAAGCTGTCGAGGGCAAATCAGAACGAGATGAGGTCGCCGTTCTTGAGGGCGGAATACC
Organism: Rhynchopus euleeides; assembly: GCA_963210315.1. NCBI lineage: Eukaryota > Euglenozoa > Diplonemea > Diplonemida > Diplonemidae > Rhynchopus > Rhynchopus euleeides. Next base: position 219,185 of record OY723280.1, read on the forward strand.
CCAGACTTGGCGCTCTGGACGACATCCCCTGTGGAGTCGATCTCAGTCAGGAGGTGGTACAGCCTGGAACCTCTGTATATTGGTGTTCTCAGACATACTCACATGAGCAACCTCAAAAATGGGGCCCAGTTTTTCGTTTTCACGGTAATAAAGCGATTTTACGGTTTTTTCTCACGGCGTGAAGAGAAAAAACGACCAAAAGGCGGTTTTGGCGTTCAAAAGTTGCGTATTGTGCAAGAAAAACATGTCATCACCTTGAAAAGTACGGTAAAATCGACTCGGTTGGGGTTCGACGGCCACTCGGGGCCTTCGGCCCCTCGTGGCCGTCTCACCCCACCTCGTCGATTTTACCGTACTTTGTTTTCACGGTAATAAATAGTTATTTTGCAATCTTCACCATTTTCCCCCCTCTTCAGCCCACACCCTTCCCCTGCAAAAAAAACGCGCACAGGGGCTGCAAAAAAAACGCGCCAAACAGAGGGAAAATCTTGAAATCGCCGGTCCCCGGGTTAGGGTATGGATTTAGGGAAAGCCCTGCCCACACAGCCTCGGTATTTTTTTCTCGCCGTAAATAACAGGGGCAGGGTGTGGGGGGGGACAGTCCGCCACGATGATACACTCTCCCTTGCCAGGCAGATGCAGCGGGGGTGGGTGGGGGTGGGGGGAGTGGCTTGGCTTGTGATAGGCTGCGGGGAGACAGGGGGGGGTCAGGGAGGAGGGACACTCCCCCCCCCACCCGATCTCGAGCAGGGGAGCCAGGGGGTCTGCCAGAGGGGGCAGGCAGCGAGAAGGTGGCGTAAGAACAACGGTGTGCCTCGCTCGAGCCGACAGACACGGGCCACAACACCCGGCTATTGGGGTGCACACATGTCGGTTGTTGGAGGGGGGGGGGGGGGAGGGATTTCACTCTGACAGACAACTTCTTCGCGTCGGAGCCTGGCACGCAACGTTTGGATTGCGCGCGCCTGTGGGGAGGTAGGGGGGGCAAATTTCATTCTTGTTTTGGTTTTGGAATTTTTTTTGAGGGGTTTCTGTTCTTGACTGACAACAATTGATCCAGACGGGTTTGCGGGGGTGGGTGGGAGGAGGGGGGTGGGTGGTGGAGGGAAGGGGCAGGGGCAGGGGTTGTGTGAGTGCCGTATTGGCACACACACCCGCTGCCCGGACACACACATGGGCGGGGTGTGGGCAAAGATCTGCGCATGGCCTACCACGACTAACATGGTCACCACACGCACACACGCCGCCGAGAAAGACCTGACCCTGCTGAAAAGGGTTGACAACCTCACTGGACACCCCCGCTGCGACCGCTCGGAAACCCTAAAGGTCATTTGCAGTCTGTGTTAAGGCTCTTCGAAGCGATAATTCCCCGCAGACGCGCACCCTGCCCAAACATACACACACACCCATGACACGGTGTACCACCGCCCCCGACCCCCCCCCCCCCCCCACCCACCTTTTCGGATTTGAGAACGGCAGCAACCAGCTAAACGCTGATCCTCCCACACACACGGCTGTCCCTCTCCCCACCCCCCCCTCCAGAGCTCTTGAGGGGCGCATGATACGGGGCAAGAGAGGGGGTTTGATCGTCGAGAGTGAACGGCAAGAGAGAGGGGGGGGGGGGGGCGAAGGGAGAGTCACGGCCCCCCCTCCACCCACCACCACCCTCCCTCCCTGCCCAAGTGGGCCACGATCCGCACCACTCTCGTGGGTGCGGCGTTGTGGTGCTCCCCGTCTCCCCTCACACCGACCCCCCCCATCGGGACTGCCCCAGGGTCATCAGATGCACCCTCCCAAAGAATGGTGCCGTTCTCTCAGACGGTGGGGGTGAAGTGGGGCATCTTGTAGGCGGTCTCGACGGAGCCTGCGCGAGGGGAGCAGGAGAGGAGCTTCTCGGAGATGTGCTGGCAGACCATCTGGATCGCCTTGACGTTGGAGCCGCCGCGGGGGATGATGATGTCTGCGTAGCGCTTGAGGGGCGCGATGAAGATCTCGTAGGAGGGCTTCACGGTGCGCTCGTACTGCGCCAGGATGGACTCGAGGGATCGCGCGCGGAACTTCATGTCACGCTTGATGCGCCGCACCAGGCACATGTCGAGGTCGGTGTCGACGAAGATGGAGAGATCCATCAGCTCGCGCACAGCAGGGTCGTGGAGGGCGAGGATGCCTTCGAACAGCACCACCTCGACATCCTTGATCTCGTCGAAGACGTTCTCGAGGCGGTTGTGGGTCTCGAAGGAGTACCGCGGCACCTGCGTCTTGCCTTCGTTGCGGAGCTCTGCGAGGGCCTTGACAAGCAGGGGAAAGTCGAATGCGTTCGGGTGGTCGAAGTTGTAGTTGATGATGTCCGCCTTCTCAGCATCCGTCGGGGTCTTGTAGAAGGAGTCCAGCGCAAGGAGGGCAACGCTCTGCCCCTCGAAGGCCTCCATCACCTGCCTGCAGACAGAGGTCTTGCCGCTGCCGCTCGCACCGCACACGCAGACAAAGTACACCATGTTTGTGCCGTGCCGCTGTGCCAGCGCGTGTTGCCTCCTGCGATATTTTTTTGAGCTATTTTTTTTCAACTCCAACGAGAGGGTGAGCTCTGTAGAGATACAAAACCCCCTAATAATGGGCCCTACCCTTTCCGTTAACTCCGCTCACTCGCTGCGGGGAAACGTGAAGAGAGAAATCTTGTTGATTTGGTTTGACCCTGGTTTGACCGCTAGATCCCACCAGATACTCTCTACGGTTGCATGGTATCCATAAAGACGGCGAGACTGGCTGCTGCCACCCTCGCTCGCTGTGGCAAGGCGCGATGGGGGCGGGTTGAGGCTGGGTCAGGGCGAGACGTCCCAACGGATGGTACGGCAATAGAGGGTGGTGGGGGTGGGTGGAGGCTTGGACTCAGTTCGCGTTCCCTGCACTCCGTGCGGAACTCGCTTCTGCTTTAAGGTGAGAAGATCAACACGCTGACGATCGGATCTGACATGCAGGCGTGCAGGTTTGGGTGAGGGGATCAGCCTGAGGGAACCCGGCGTGGCTTATCTTGGCACACGTTCTCACGTGGCGAGCAATGCGAAGCCTGGAACTCCCACCACCCCTCCCCCATGCAGCGCCACCCACCTGACGAACGGCAGACGTTTTTCTTTTTCCTGTCGAAGCACCTGACGCGCCGAGTGGACTCTGGTGCGAACTCCGACGTGTGTACACACAACACAACACGCAAAACAAAAAGACACCCGTGAATCGCTTTGGAAAGCTTTTACTCATGATTCCAAACCCCTGTCAGCACCACCCCCACCACCACACCCCTCCCCACCCGTCAGAGCAAAACAACTGCTTCGGGGAGCTGGTAGGTGACAGAGATGAGTCCGAACAAACCACCTGCCTCGCTGAAGCCAGATTTTCAGATAGTGGCACGATGCGCGCAGGGGACGGATCTACGCACCTGCTGGATGAGCTTCAGCCGTCACGCATCCGCCGCCGCAGGAGGCTTCGAGAAAGTAAAGTTGGAGAAAACGGAGAGGAGGGGTAGTCCACGCGAAAAAAGTGATAGTCGTCGCTGCTTTCTTCTCCCCAGGGCGTTTGTAACCGTGCCGGCATGTGCCTGTTGGAAAGACGGAGCAGGCCAGGTAAGGCTGACGAGAAGCACCGTCGGTATTATAACGACGGGGGTGCTTGCTGGATAGTTTTGTTTTTTTGGGGCTGATGTTTGTTCCTGTTCCCACCCCCCACCCCCCCCCCTTTGATACGAAACAGCAAAAAATCAAAACACTTACCACACTGGGAGCAGACACCTGCGCGTGCGCGTGGGAAAACAAAAGGGGGGGGGGGCAAAGAATAAAGTCGGCCCCAACAGCCTCTTCTGAACAAAATCACCCGTGGGGGGAATCACAGCAACGGCGAACATCAGATATTTTACCTGGCATGCTGGTGCGAACCCCCGGGCTTCTCATGCCTGCTGTGCAGGCCAGGGGGTTCCAGGGGGTTCCCCATGCAGCCAGCATCCACCTCACACCCCCTCCTCCGCACCCCCTTCCCTTTCCTCTCTCTGCGTGACCCCGCGAGCAGCCCACAAGCAGTAGCATCGCCATTGCTCGCAGCCTCACTCTCAAGTGCGTAACATGGAGCATGCTGTTGCCTGATCTTCTCTGAAGCTCTAGCGACGCAAGCGCCGAACAGAGGGAAACGGGATGTGATATCACGTTGCAGCTGATAGTCCCCCGCCCCCCCCCCCCCCTCACTATTTCATTCTCAACAACAGCGCCCCGCTATTTTCGTGGCGGGTAATGGAACATGCCAAGGTGAAAGCGAAATATACGCAACAGCAACAAGAACAACACCATTTCCTGATCGGCTTATGTGCAGCCTGTACTTTATTGTTGGCAAGGCGGGGGAGAAATATCGGATGGGGGAGAGTCTGCTGGTTGGACGAGTTTTGAACGTTTTTTTGAACGATTTTTCGCCGTGCCCCCAACAGCCCCCCCCCCGGGTGAGAGAGGGTGGTCTCGTTTGGTTGGAACCTGGACTGGATGAATCAACATCCCCCAGCAGCATTGTATCGGTGTGGGGGGTAAAGGGTAGTAGAACGCAGACGGGGTGTGGGAAGAGGGATCGGCCTGTGCGAGAAGAGCAGGAAAATCTACCGGGGCCCCAAAGGGTAACAACACCCCCCTTTTTTTTTCACGAGAGGGTAACAACCCCTGAAGTTTCTTGGTTGCTTCACACAGAGTTTTTTTTTCTCGCAACAAACATAGGCGACAGGCACGTAGCTTGAAATTGGATTTTCAGATTTTTGCTGGTTCTGCTGGTCTGGGGTATTTTCCGGCGCTTCCCCCAAAATCCCGTCCTGACCGACACCGGGTTCTCCGGGGCGCGTCCGGAGGCACGGAGTAGACAGCGCCACCGTGGGTCTTCGCTACGGTGCCGAAACGGTGTGCTGGTGCATTTCCTATGTGTATGCGTATGAGAAATCGCCGAACTTTGACGAAAACTTGACGGTAGCGAAGAACCCCACAGTCGCATATTGACAAGCACAAGCCACAGGGGGGTCTGGGGGGCGGAGCCCCCCAGCCGCCGGAGGCCACGGTAGTGAACATCTGTTCCTTCCGGGCTGAACACGGTGTGGATCTCTCCGACATCAGGTCGGAACCCAGTCCTGCGCGGGAAGCAGTCATCGGGAGCCGAAATCCTCGTGGTTCGGGCCTGCTGCAGGGTACATCTTCGGCCTGGTGTGAGGGAAAACCCCCCCACCAAAAAAAATTCTGGGGTTTCCCGGATTTATACTTTTTTTTTTTCCCCCCCCAGACCAGCAACATAGGCAACTGCTGGTCTTGAGACCAGCTGGACCCCCCAAGCTACATGCCTGATAGGCGACCCACCAATTCTCCTCAATCGAATGGGTGAGTGCGGATGACCCGTTGAACGATCCTCGGCGCGGAGATGCCGGGTGTCAGACCACTGCTGATGAGCGCACCTGTCCCCCCCCAGCAAGCTACTTCTGGCATGCACCAGCAGCATTCACTCAGGGGAGGGACACGGATCAGAGGCTCAGGGGTCCCAGTTTCTTTCGGTTTTGGTTCGTTGGGCCTCAATGTAGGAGGCCCAGTTTAACTTTCCGTGCGCAGGATATTATACCAGCACAAATATCCTCGCCGGGGGTGGAGGGGGTAGGGCGAAGCGACTTCTCCCTTCTGTTTCATCCGGCAGTCCGAAGAACGGATAAAATCAGACAGAAACACACCAGCACAAACCCTCCTATCCCTCTGCCCCACCACAAATTGACATCAACCACAACGTCGCATTAGGATACAGTCCTGCGGTGCACAGGGCACGCAGCTGCCCGCATATGCCACCTGGAGATTGAGTCGCCCACATAGCATGCCGTGTCACCTCGTCAAGCCTAGGGGAGGAAGTGGTCATTATCAGAGGAGGCACCGTCGCCATCCCCATCCATGACCTGCGAGGTTGTCGCATGGCTGCCAAAGATCTTCCGCTCCTGCCAGGCGATGGATGCGGCGTTTAGCATGCCCACGAATGTGACGCCGGCGGTGATCTTCGTCATGCCCGGGAACCCCAGGGAGTCCACCAGCGCCTTGTTCACAAAGGCGAGGACGAGGGCGCCCACCCCAAAGCCACCGATGATGAAGCCGAAGGTGGAGGGGAAGTGCTTCCGCCCGAAGAGGCGCATCGCGCCTGTGGGGTACAGCGCAAAGCTGCTTCCGTAGAAGAATGTGATGGCGACACACCACACCGCAAAGAAGTATTCGTTTGAATGGGTGAAGGAGATCGTTGCCTGGAGTGCGGTGCTGGCGGCAGCGCTGAAGACGAGCGTCTCGGCAAACCCGAACCTGTCGGCCGCCGCACCGTGCACGATACGCCCGAAGGCATTCCCCAGGCTCATTGCGGAGGCGATCCGCCCCTCCCCCGCGTCTGTCGACCAGGAGAACTTCTGCCCGTAGGTTTTATACTGCGCCAGGACAAACCCACCCCCCATCGTCGTCAGGCAGAACCCCACACACAGCTGCCACCCCAGCAGGGTCCGCACCACCTCCACCGTCTTCATCTCACGCTCCACAGGCTCCGCCTGCTGCTGTTGCTGCTGCTGCGCCTCCCCGCCGCCACGCTGCTGTTGCACCTGCACCCCACGCTGGTCCTCCGGAAGGGTATCGCCCCCTGGCACCGTCTCCTCCTCCACCGCAGTGTAGGCCGCTGCAGTGCCAGAGAAGGGCGTCAAGGGGCTGCCCTGCGGCACCATGAACATCGCGCCCGTCAGGATGACTGTGTAGTAGATGATGGACAGAAGGGTCAGCAGGTCCGGCACGCCGGAGGGCACGGATGACTCGGGGGGGAAGTACTTATTGTCGCAGGAGAGCTCCCCAAGGAAAGAAGGGGCGGCGGTCACGTTGGGGTAGGGGAGCCACCCGGGGCAGGTGAAGTCGGGGTAGGTCGCCCCGTCGCCGGGGCACACAGGCTTGCAGTCGTGGGGGTTGAGGTACCCCGTCACCAGGAAGTTGAAGCAGAAGGCGCCGAGGCCAAACCCCATCACGATGACGCCGTTGATCATGCCGCGGCGCTTCGGGAGGTAGGTGAGTGCGACTGCCATAGGCGCTGCGTAGACCAGCCCAATCCCAATGCCGAACATCACGCCGTATGTCACGGTGAAGGCGGGGACCCCGCTCTGGATGGACCACCTGCTGAGGAAGACGCCCGTCCCGACAACAATAGCGCCGAGCAGGGAGGAGATTCTGCTTCCGTGGCGGATCTGCAGCCACCCCGTGAAGGGCATCGAGAAGGACTGCCCCGCTGCCACAGTCAAGTATGTGAAGAGCGTGTCGGAGTATTCAATAGAGGGGTGGTCGCGACGGAGGTAGCTCGTCAGGTATGTCGTGAAGTTTCCCCAGGTGTACATCGACCCCAGCACCAGGTGCATCATGAAGCCTGCGGCGAGGACGACATAGCCGAACCACTCGGGGCGGACGTGCGGCCCCGCTGTGGCTGCCGTCATGGTGTTGCCCTGAGTGACCTGGGGGTGGGGGTGGTGCGGTGGGTTTGCATGCAGGCCCAGACAGAGCGAGAGAAAGAGAGAGAGGGAGAGAGAGAGAGAACTTGTTTTGTAATGTGTTTGTTGCGTGAGGTGCGTGCAGTCTCCGCGTGTAGCTCCCCGGCACCTCCTGCATCCGCAGTGTGTGATATATGTGACGCACAAAACAAGTTCTCTTCGCAACGCTACGCTATTGCGTCCAAGAGAGAGGGGTGGGCGGAGTGATGGGTATGGGCGGGGCTGCCTGCAGGCCGCTGTTTCTACTCTCGTGGGGACGAGGGCCGGCTGCATCCAGATGCCCGCCGGGGTCACAGCTGCAAGAGAGGGCCTCGTCTGGAGTGTGCCTTGCCACCCATCGGGGGCTTCAAAGGAGTCATCAGAATACCTCCCTGGGCTCCCGCCCGTGGGGGGGGAAGCTGCAGCGAGCCAACACGATATGGCGCCGTGCACAACCCCCGCGCGGTTCTCCAGATGAAGCCCGATAGGTTTCCGACACGCTCACCTGCACTGCACCTTCACTCTTCCAGGGCTGGAGAACCGTGCTGGGCGTGCCACGCACCCCCACTCCCAGGGGGTTTGGGTGGTGGGAGTCACGCGTGATTCATTTTGAAGCAGTCGAGGGTGGCGTGTGGACCAGACGGAGCACAACCCTGTCTGCCTCCACTGACCCCCGCCCCTTGCACACGCAGAGGTGTTTTTTTTGTTCAGATTCTGTACCCTTCCCCACCCCCTCCCTGTATCCTGCTGCGTTGGGGATACACACACCACCAGGCAGCTGTGACTGGCACAAAACGTTTTGTTTTCTTTATCGTGACCACTTGAGGGGGGGTGGCTGTTTGCTCTGGGATCGTTTGCACATTAGTATCGATGTGGCCTCTGGCCTCTGGCCAGGGGTGGCACATGCTTGCTCTCACACAAAGGAAGGAACGTGAACAATTGTTGCAGTAGTGGATTCCGCAGAATTGAAGAGAGTGGGGAAGCCTGCCTCAGTGCTGGGGAAAGAATATTTTCAGGCAAGATCAGTCGTTACCCAGAGTGGTGGTAGGGGAGGGGGGCATATACGGTGCATTTGTTCCCGCGCCGTCGTCGCGCGTGGTCATGCGTTAGGCTGCTCGGCGAATCGCCGCTGCGGTCCACTGTGTTGGCACGGATTTTCTTCGTTGGTAAAATTATCGCTGCCCACCAGGCTGACGTGTAACGAACAAGCCGGGGTGCGACATTTTTATTCTTCTTTCGCATTCCCTCCATCGGAGTGACCGGTGGGGTCTCGTGCGAAGAGCGGAGAAATGCCCCATCGCGGGGTTTCAAAGGAAGGGGTTGTCTCGGCTGTTGCAGCATGCCCTTGTGGCGTTGTGGCCAACACATCAGCCGCGCAGCTGCTTACAGTGCCGAACGATCGGCCGTGTGTTGACAGCGCACCCTCGAAGGGGGTGTTGCAACAGCCCATAGCAGCCCCCTCCCCCCCCCCAAAACCACATACAGCTGCGCGCTTTTTTTCCCCCAGCCAGGCCGCGTTTTCTGCAAAGCGCCTCTAAAATATCCCTAACCCCCCCCCCTCCTCTTCCCCCCCTTTTATCCCGGGGTAAAACGTCGCTAGACAAGACGACCCCCCTCACACCCCACACCGCTACCCCCTCCCACCGCCTCTCTCTTGCGCCGCAACCCCCACCCCACCCCACCCTACCCCACACCTATCAACGCCCTTCGAAGCACCCGACAAACCAAGAGAAGCCAAAGAACATCGCGGTGAAGGAGGTGAGGGCGAGGTTGAGGAGGTTGCCCACCAGGGAGGAAGAGAGGTACTCGGCCATCTTGTAGAGGGGCGATGACGCGCTGAACAGGTAGGGGGTATAGGCGTCGGGTGAGGCCTCGGGGGCACGGGGAGGGGTGGGCGCGGCGTCGCTCAGCAGCAGCTGCTGCACGATCTGCACCTCCTGCATGAGCACTGCGGCCAGCACCAGCAGCTGGAAGATGAGCGACGCAAGCACAAAGAGGTGCCGGGGCGAGTTGGGTGTCATCCTGGGGTCGAAATTGAGGAGCTTCCTGAGGTTGTTCGCAGTGCGGTACGTCGACACCTTGCGGCTGTCAGGCACGATAAGCAGCAGCGACGCGGAGATGCTGAAGATGTTGATGGTGCCCATGACGAAGATGGACGGCAGCGACCCCTGCTGCACAACCCACGAGAAGAGCCAGATGGGCGCAGCCACCACCACCAGAACCCCGATGTTGTCGACCCACCCCTCCGGGTGTGTAAGGAACTTCCAGCACCTGTTGTGCCCCGCCGCGTCAAGCGCCTTGAAGTCAATCCTCCCGTAGTGGTGCCGCACTGTATCGAGAGGTTCCTGTGCAACCCCAAAGGAGGACGCTGGGGCCGCATTCTCCAGTGTATCGGCAGTCATTGCAAAAAGACCTTAAGGGGGTGTGTTCGCAGAACAGTGCGACGACAAGACGCGATCACCTGAAGCACCCGGTGTGTGTGTGCTGTGCTGTGTGGCACCTGTCAGGGGGGACGGTAGTGCGGTGCCGGTGGTGTGGGGTGGGGTGGGGCCCACCGTCTTCAGCGTAGCAAGTGTGGTGGGGGGAGGGGGGGATATGGGAGGGGCGTGTCTGTGTGGGTGGTGGACTGGGTCCCTCGTTGCCGGTGCCTTGCCGCAGGGCATGAGCCTTACTACTCTCTTACGACGCACAGCCCACCCACCCACATCTCCCCCGCCCCCCCTTTGCCTGGCAGTTCCCCGACGATGCCACGATCCGGAGTTCTACAGCCATTCCCTCCCCCCCCCCCCCCCCCTGCCAGCCACAACCACTGCAGCCGCACAGCACGACAACAAGGCTCATGTCGGGGCCATGAGACAGGGAAAGGTATCTCCCTAACACGCAACACAACCACACACAACACATTGCCATAACCACGGCAGAAGAGGAGACGGGCTCAGGGGCATCGATGCGAATGTTGAAAGGAAGAGGTTGATGACAGTGGAGGGGAGAGCGGGTCGGGGTGGGGTGGGGGTGGAAGGGGTAGGCCACACCACCCCACCCCAACCGAACCCCCCCCCCCTCCCCCACCCTCTCTCTCGCCCTGACTCTAAAGCGCAGGAAAAGAAGAAGGGGCTTGCGGAGGGGGCTCCGTTTCCCACCTCCCGTCGGCTCTCCCGAACTCCTTACCCCTGCATCTCTGCGTCCACCTCCACTGTGTCGGAGCAGAGCTTTCGGTAGGGGATGTAGTCCTGAGACCGTGGGAGGTGGGATAGCCCGAGCAGAGAGTTGATCTCAGCCTGGGTGAGCTCTTCGGAGACGCAGAGGAGGAGGTTTTGGAGGCGGAGGCGGGGGAGAGAGGAGCTGCCGAGGGGGTCGAAGTATTGAAAGGCTTCGAGCTGCCGCTGCTGCACCACCTGGGTGGTCTGCCGCTCTTTGGATTGTGCGTCCTGCTCCTGCGCCTGAGAGTCGCCCTGGGAGTCCTCCTCCGCGTCCTGCGCGCGCAGCTCCTTCAGAAGCGTCTGGCGCTCCAGCATGGCGCGCCGCTTCTCCTCATCAGTCTTGCCCTCGTCCTCCTCCTCCCACTCGCGCTTCATCTTGGTGTCGCGCGCATGCCGCTTGACCTGCCGCTCCTCCATCTCTGCATCGCGCTTCCGCTTCTTCTCGCCGAGGCGTTCTGACTTCACCTTGTCCAGACCTGTTTTGATCCGGCTCTCCTCTCCTCGGGTCCGCAGGATCTGCGCAGGGGGGGGTAGGGTGGTGGGGTGGGGTGGGGTGGGGTGGGGTGGAGTGTGCGTGACTGAGGGGTAAGAGGAAAAATGATGGTTTTTGCTGTTTTGATCTGCTGATGCTCAAGGTGGTGTGCTTGAGAATATCGTATTGCAAGTGACTGTCGGTGGCGTTCGGCACAACTCCGGAATGGAATCGTGGTTTCACGCGTGGTGTGGTGTGGTGTGGGGGGACCGCTGCGATACCTCGAGAACCTGCGTCGCCATATCGCGTTTTGCCCACTCATCCAGCGCATCTGCAGCGATGCACAGCTCGAGGGAGTCCTTCGGAGTCGTCGGCGAGACCTGCATCGACGGAGTTGGGTTTGCGAGACAACAGCAGAACAAGGGCTGAAGGGGGGCAGAACCACACAACACAGCACGAAGAAAAGACCCAACCCATCCACCCACCCACCCATCCCCACCCCCCAGCGGCACTGCCTGCCCTACCCGCCTGTCGACATACCCGGAACTCCATGAGGGCGCAGAGGGAGATGCGGAGGGGCGTCACGATGTACTGGTCGGGCTGCCCGTCCTGCCCCGACTCCACCTGCGGGGAGAACACGGGCGAAGGGGACGCCCGCAGGATCGGCGCATACACCACCGTGTCCGGGCTCCCGGCGTACTTCACCTCCACAACCTTCACCCAGGAGAAGGGCGCCAGGTCCGCACCGCTCTGCTCCTTCACCATCTCTGTCAGCACGGCGGTGCTGGCGTTGTCATCTTTGCAGCGCGACAGGGGGGCACGGCCCCCATACAGCGACACACGGCCGTCCTCCCCTGCGGCAATCAACGTGATCCGCTTCAGCACTGTCTTAGCGGTATCCTCCTCGAGGCCGGGCACGATGAGAGCACGGAGGTTCACACTGCCTGTTGCCTCCTTCTCCTTCTGCGCCTTGGTGATGATCTGCGGCGCCACGCGCATGATCCCGTTGCTGCGGGAGTTGACCACAACGCTGCTCCCCTCCGCCGCACGCCACAGCACATTCCCCACAGCAGTGTCCGTCCAATGCGCCACAACCTTCGTCAGATCCGCACTGGAAAACCTCCGGTGGGGCGTCCGGATGCGGTGCTCCACGACCCGCCTCTCCTTCAGGTCGTACGGCAGCTCCGCCGCATAGAAGTTGAAGTTCACAACAGCCGGTTCCTCCGCGGGCTTGGTAACCGCAGGCGTAGTCGGCTTCCGCTTCATCACAGCAGCAGGGTACGCCCCATGCCCTGCTGTGGGCGCCGCTGGCTTCTGCCTCTGGAACATTGTCGCCGCTGCCCCTCAGAGTAGAGGGGGGGAGGGGGGGCCGGTGTGTTGTGTGTGTGTGGGTGTGTGGCGCCTGCGTGCAATGGGCACCGCCACACACACCCTCCTGCGGAAAATGGGTGGCTGGGTTGGTGGCGAGGGGCGAGGGGTATGGGGCAGTAATGCAGGGCAAAGCAAGGCTTCCCGTGGAGGTGTGTGCCTCTGCCTTGACAGAGTTGGAGAGGTTGCACGCGGGCTTCAAAACATATCCTGTGGGTGTTGGGTTGGAGGTAGGGGGGGGGGGTAGGGGGGGTCAAATGGGGGTGACAAACACGATTTTTCAAAAAACCGGCGCAGAGGCCCCAAAGCCCCCGTAAACCCTCCAAACCCCCCCAGATCGGTCCGGAAACCCATCGAACCCCACTTTTCCACCATTCCGGGCACCTCAGGTGCCCGAATTGGGGTACCTAAATTTTGTGCCACCGTTTGGTACCGGACAGTGCCACTGTGTGGGAGGTTGGAAAAGAAAATGCCCCAACACACCACATCTGAGGGTTGCAATGCATGTTGCTTGCCAACCACGTCATCCGGTGGGTGTCAGGCGCTATGTAGGTGGCATTAGCCAGGTCTTCGATGTGTTCTGGCTTGTATATATACCTCCCTGCCTGCGGCACAGGCACTGCCTTTGTCCCCCACACCAGCCACAGAGAGCGTATTGTACTCGGTCCACGGTTGCTGATTCATTGTGATGCGTTGTATCCTCGAGTGAACGTCACACACTAGTGGCACCACCACCCGCCATCCGAGAGCTGTATTGACTTTGCGCGCTTCCGTTGTATTCACCTCGCCACGCATATTGCACCGTTCAGTACCAGTGCTCTTGGGCCAGGCAAAGTAGACCGCAGCAACTACCAATTCTGGCACAATGGGTACCACGACAGCGCACTTCATGTGTTCCCGGAATGTACAGCTCGTGTTGCAACAGTCGTTGTCAACACATCCCGGTTGTGGAGCACTGCTGCACAGGAATCACACGACCATCTGGACTTGTTCCGTACCTACAGGCAGCCTCCCGGTGCATGGTGGCAGGGAGGTATATATACAAGCCAGAACACATCGAAGACCTGGCTAATGCCACCTACATAGCGCCTGACACCCACCGGATGACGTGGTTGGCAAGCAACATGCATTGCAACCCTCAGATGTGGTGTGTTGGGGCATTTTCTTTTCCAACCTCCCACACAGTGGCACTGTACGGTACCAAACGGTGGCACAAAATTTAGGTACCCCAATTCGGGCACCTGAGGTGCCCGGAATGGTGGAAAAGTGGGGTTCGATGGGTTTCCGGACCGATCTGGGGGGGTTTGGAGGGTTTACGGGGGCTTTGGGGCCTCTGCGCCGGTTTTTTTTGAAAAATCGTGTTTGTCCACGTAAAAGGGTGGCATTTGACCCCCCTAGGCATAGTGCCCCAAACATATGTTTTGGGCCAGAATATTCCAGAATATTTTTTTATGTTTGCAACTTTCAAAAAATATTTTCAAAAATATTTTTGCCAAAAAATATTCCAAAATATTTTTTCTATGCTCAGCAAAAAATGGATTTTTTGCTGAAAAAAATTTCCGGCCAATTTTATGGCCGGAAGTGGGCCCACCCACGACGGGAGGAAAAAAGAGTGAACGGGCAGCATGCCGTTCCTCTTTTTCCCCCCGTGAGGGTGGGCCCCCCCCTGCCAGGCAAGGTGAAAAAATGAAGAAACGGGCAGCATGCCGTTCTACATTTTTCCTTGCAAGGCAGGGAGGGCGCCCCCCATGCCAGACAGCAGCCACCCCTGGAGGGGCAACAACTGACGGGCATGGGGGAACGAGGTGGGTCTGGACCCGACACCGCCACCACACGCGCAGTGCACCTTTCGGATACACTGTCGTGAGTGGGGTGTGGGCAGTTCCCCTATCCTGTGAGCTCCTTTCGGACGAAGAGGTGCAGCGGTTATCTGCAACCTTCGTCCTGGACTTGCCTCGGGGGGAACGCCACGGTTTACCGCGGGTCCCGACGAGGGCACTCAGGCAGGATCTTCACGCCACCCCGCACCGAGGTCCCTTCTCACGCGGCGTGTCTCCCAGGTTCATGGCGGCGTCATCAGGTCAGGCTTTGTAGTCTCTACACCATCAGTAGTAAGGGAAATCCTAAAACCATACATGAAATCCACCTTTTGGGCCGCTGGTGTACGAGGCTTGTTCCTCCAATTGAATCATGTTTGCTGTGTCAGGCAATATCAATACAGCCGCTGAAAGAAGTCGAGGTGTTGTGGATCTGCTGCTCACAGGAAGGATTCAGGGTGGATCACAAGACTGACCACCCTCTTTCCTTTGTCAAGTACCCTGTAAAACATCAGAACACCAAGTATCTTTCAACACTACATGTTCAAGAGTGGAATCAGTGGAATCGGAAGGGGTCACACCCGACCACACGGACACAGTTCCCGCGACTAATAAATGCCGAGAGTTCCGGTGTCCGACCACCTGGTATTACTTGGCTCCATCCACCCAGTCATTACGAGGGGGCGTCCCTTGAAGCCAGTTCCGCAGAACTCAGACCCCCTTAAAACCAATGTCCTGTGTAGACAACTACTTAGCCTGCCTGATGACGACACCAATTCGCTGGGAGAGACGCCGCGGTCCAGGACCCCAATGGGGATGACGTGGCATTGTTTGACCGAATCGGTTGTGTAAGTGTGTAGCCCCCTCCGCCCTCTGTCCCTCCCCCCAGGGTGGTGTGTGGAGGCGAGAAGCGCAAGCATGCACAGCAAAAAAGTGCGGAGCCCTGCAATCAAGACAACAAGCGATGGGATGGGGCACATGACCTTGCACGGGGGTGGGGGGCAGAAGAAACCAGACACATGATTTGACCAACTGAATCGTGCTAGCTAAACTCCAGAAAGAAGTGTCTTTTTTTCGTTGAACGCAGCCAAATGAAGAGCGTAACCTGTTTTTTGGCGCACAAAGTGCTAGCACGAACATGATGATGTTGGTCTTCTGGTTATGTCTAGTTTATTAGACTTACCGAGGGTACCCCGAGAGAATGTCACCCTCGGCCTCCGCTTGGGGGGTGACATTCTCACGAACATGATGATGTTGCTCTTCTGCTCATGTCTAATTTATTCGACTTAACGTGTATGCAAGCAGGCTGGGGTTTCGGGCAGAAAAATGGCGAACATTGTCTGGAAACCCCGAAAAACCACCCAGAAATGGCCAGAACCCGGTTTTTGGTCCCATTTTCCATGTGAAAAATCGATATTTTTGGGATTTTTCGCGATTTTCGCCAACTACTCGCCAAGCCAAAAAATCGATTTTTGGCTGGGAAATGCAACAAATCAACGAATTAGGCCGTTTTAACCCCTTTCGTGCACTTTTTGGTCCCAGAAGGGTTTACGGGGTGTCCATAACGGCCCTTGGCACAAATCCTTTGGACCCAGACCGCAGCTTCGGGGGTCATTTTTTGGCGCGAATTTTTCGGATTTTCGTCCGGACCGGTACCGCATTTCAGGGGCAAAAATCTGATTTCCGAGGCCCGGGAATGCTCGCAGTGGCTTCAAATGGCCAAAAACGTTCAATTTACCCCTTCCCCAAAAAAAAATTCGAAAAGGGTCCCCCTATAAATCGCCGGATTAGGAAGGTTTTTTCCAACATATTTTTATATTTTTGAAAATATTTTTTTATGTTTGGAATATTTTCAACATATTTTTTTATGTTTGGAATATTTTCAAAATATTTCCGAAATATAAAAATATTTTCGAAATATTTTCAAAATATTTCCAAAATATAAAAATATTTTGGAAATATTTTCGAAAAATATAAAAATATTTTTTTATGCGAAAATGAAACATATTTTTGGCAAAAATATATGTTTATGAAAAATATGTTTGGGGGCCCATGCCTAGGGGGGGGGGGGTTGGGGTTGGGGGAAGGCAGGTGGAACCCCATCACCGAAGAGGCAGGGCGTTGCGTGTGTGTGTGTGCGGCGGTCGATGCAGCAGGGATGGAAGAAGATCAAAAAAAACCCAAAAAAAATACGCCGAGGTTACAGTACAACAGAGAGTCATAGGGAAAGATGGTGTTGGAGGAGGAGGCAGGGGCACGGGCGCGACACCTCACCCCTCACCCCCCCCCCCCACCTCCACACACACCGGGGGATATTTTCTATCACACACACACACA
The DNA here is from genome assembly GCA_963210315.1 of Rhynchopus euleeides. Classification (NCBI taxonomy): domain Eukaryota; phylum Euglenozoa; class Diplonemea; order Diplonemida; family Diplonemidae; genus Rhynchopus; species Rhynchopus euleeides. The sequence goes on from OY723280.1 coordinate 235,901, forward strand.
CACAGTTGGCAGGCCTAAGCCATCCCACCCGCCCCTGCAGCTCCCCTCTCTCCCTCCAAGGTTCTACAGCAGCACCACGTCATCAGAGGTGAGTTGGAACACTGCTGCAGGAGAGGGGACAGTGCCGTCGAGGGTGCAGAGGAGGGAAGGCGCCCGAAAGTGATCCGAGGCAGGCGGGGATCGGACATCGAGGATGCGCAGAAGCGTGCCGGGGGCCACAGGGCTCCTCCCACCGCCACTACCACCCCGGCCGATGTACCTCGCCCGGGAGCCGGGTTGCGGCTGCTTAACACGGCACACCCTCGCAAGCGCTGTCGGCGACACTCCCGCTGCTGAGTTCGGATCCAGGCTCGGCGAATCCGGGTCGTACCCCCCCGACCCCTGCCGCGGCGACGCCACCAGCCTTTTGAGGAACGCCGCGTAGGGCCGCATCTCCTTCAGCGCAAGCGAGCCCGCCGCATCGCGCCGCAGCCGCGACTCCCGCACAGCCTCCGGTGTTGCCCCCACCCTTGGGGAGGGCGGGGCACCCCCCTGCGGGGTCGCAGGGTTGGCGGCGGCTCCGCCAGCACCACCACCGCCGGAGGCGGCGGTGGAGGAGGATCGGGCACCTTGTGGCCACGACTGCCCCCCCACAAACACAGGGGTGTCTGCAGGTGGGCTGTGGGATGGATGCCGGTGGGGGTGGTGGTGGAGGCTGTGTGGCGGTGCAGAGGCGAGGTCTTCCGCTTGGGCCAGCGCGGCAACCACGCCGTCCTCCAGGCCCCCCCCGCTCCACTGCTGCGGCGTGCCGTGGCGCGGGGCGGCGGCTGCCGCTGCGAGGGCTGACAGGATCTGCTGCTGCTGCTGCTGCTGTTGCTGTTGCTGCTGGTGGTGGTATGACGACACAATGGAGGGCGCGCGGCTCACCGAGGCCTGCCGCGGGGGCGGCAGCCCCGCAGGGACACCGCCCCCCCTGGGGGAGGGCGTGCCAGGCGGGCTGTCGTCGAGGCTCAGCGAGGCGTGCTTCTGCGCCAGCAGCAGGCGCCGCCGCGCCTCCTCCTCCTCCTGCTGCTGCTGCTGCTGCTGCTGCTGCTGCTGCTGCTGCTGCTGCTGCTGCTGCTGCTGCTGCTGCTGCTGCTGCTGCTGCTGCTGCTGCTGCTGCTGCTGCAGCCGCTGCTGATACTCCAGCAGCAGCAGGTGCTGCTGCTGCTGCCCGGCCCGCACCCCCACCGGGTCCACGGGGCACAGATGCCCCAGCTGGTTCCCGCTGGCATCCAGCGGCGTTGGCGCGTCGGGGCACAGCCCACCGAACAGCCCACTCGCCTGCATCACCGGAGGTGTCCCTGCTGCAGTGCTGCTCTGCACGGCATGCATGCGCTGCTGCTGCTGCTGCTGCAGCATGGCCCTCTCCAACTCCACCGCATTCATCGAATTCTGCGGGTTGTCCGGCAGCAGCGATGGTGACCTCGGCACACCAAGCCCCCCCAGCCTGGCTGCCGGAGAGCTGCTGCGGCGCATCTGCGGGCTGGGCGGCGGCGAGTCATCCAGAGACATGCGTGCCGCAGCCGCTGCTGCGGCGGCATACTGCTCCGAAGGCGCCTCCGCTGCGAAGAAGTCGCCATCCAGGGGGTACGGCCCGAGGTATCGCCCCGGCGGCAGCTCCAGCACGGTGCCATCGGGGCACTGCAGGTTGACACCCCCGCCTGCGGGCTGCGTGCCGTCCTCCAGAGGGAGGGGTCCAATGTACTTCCCAGGGGGCAGCACCTCGGGTGCGGTCTCGGCGCCCAGGCCCCTGCCGTTGTAGGCCTCGCAGCGTGTGTCGGGTGGCTGGTGTTGCGGGTGTATGACAAGCGGTCTCGTACCGTGTTGCGCCATCGGGCTGCACGGCGCAGTGGTTAAGCAGATCCCGCCACTGCAGTCCATTTCAGGTCGGGGGTGAACCCACCCTCCCAGCCTGTAGGGGGTGTGTGTGGGTGTGTGGGTGTGTGGGTGTGTGGGTGTGTGGGTGTGTGGGTGTGTGGGTGTGGTGGGTGTGGTGGGTGTGGTGGTCAGCGTTTCGGGGAGTGGTTGCCCCCCCCCCTCCCCTCCACCCCCCCTCCCCCCAGTTTGGCCACGCCGAACTGAAGAACAATATAACCGGCAGACGCACCTCCGATTCACTGCTTCGTTCGTCGTTTCTTTTTCCCCTCCTGAGCTACCGCCAAGATGATCACAGGGACAGGCCTGGCCTGCCTTCCTCCAACCCACTGTGCAGCAGTGGGCGATTTTTGTCTACTTTTTCGTGTTTCGTTTTTTTGGTGTCATCTGCTTTCCGCACCAGCACAATGATCGCTCTTCTTGCTTTGTTCTTGAGACACATCTCGTCCGCATCAGTTTCTGCTGTCCGGCTGGGGGGTGTGTGGGGGCAGGGGCCTCCGTCCTCCCGAAGGATAGCACCGATCCCAATGCACTCTTCCTCACGTCCAACCCCACACACTCCAACCTGCTTTCGGGGCGGGTAGAGAGAAGAGATCTTCCCCAAACAGCGGACGGCGCCATCAGGTATGTTTCGCCGCCAACACCACCATCACGACACGAAAACCGCAACCCACATGGATTCGATGATTCCACCGGCTTCCATCAGCCATGCGGGCCCTCCAGGCGTTTGCCATCGCAACAGGTTAATGCGCCAGCCCGAAGGCAAACGCTGGAGGGGTCAAGCGGGGTGTGAATGGGCTGGTGTGTAGGCGGGGAGAAAAGGGGGCAGGGGGGGAGAGGGGGGGGGGGGGCATTGATTTCTCATTGAAGGCTCAGGGCAAAAACTTTGAGGGGAAAAAGAGTCAGGGCAAGGGGGGGTGGGTGTGTGTTGAAGAGAGACAACAACAGCAACCGCCCTACTTCTTCTTCGGCTTGTCCTTCTTCTCGGTCGTCTTCTCCTTCTTCACAACCGAGCCGCGCTCCGCACGCTCCTGTTGGGATGTGAGGGATGTGAGGGGTCGGGGTATGTACGAGTGACCTCAACGAGTCGAGCCGACTAGCTCAAATTCGACAAGTGGTCAGTTGTCGAGGTTTCAGTTGTCGACCCCACTAGTGGTTGCTAACACTAGCGCACCGTGATGGTGATCCCAGATGCACCCCGAAGACAGAAAAATCACGCTAACCGGAGACCGTTTTCTTCGCACGAACAGGATCTGTTGTCAAAAAAACCCCCAAAAAGCACCACGAAACTCCCCTTTGTGGCACCGCTTCGGGACATACCCTCTCGCGGCGCTTCTCCGTCTTCGACGCCAGCTTCACGCGCTTGTCCATCTTCTTGGCCTTCTTGGCGTCCAGCTGGTCCATCAGGTCCTTCTCGCGGGCCTTCAGGCCCTTCTCCTTGTGGATGTGCTCCAGCAGGGTGCGCTTGTTCTTGAACACGTTACCCTTGCACTTCAGGTACATCTCGTGGTAGGAGTGACGGTCGATCTTCTTCTGCTCACGGAACTTGGCCAGAAGGCGGCGCAGCACACGGATGCGGCGCACCCACAGCTCCTTGCTGGGCATGCGTGCCTCAGCGGAACCCTTGCGCTTACCGAAGCCGGTGTGACGGCCCTTCCGCTTGGCCTCCAGGGTCTTCCTCCAGCGGAAGCGGGACGCCGAGTTCTTCGGCTTCTTCAGGATGAACCCATCCTTGATGCACTTCTCCACCTGGCTGCGCGAGTTGGCAGCAGCAAGGTCGGACGTCTCGTTGGGGTCAAGCCAGACGCGGCCACGCCCGCACTTCAGAATCTTACCCGCAAGGCGGGCCTGCAGCTTCAGAGACACCATTGTGCCTGGTGTGTGGGGGTTTCCTGAACCCTGATGACGCTCCTGCAAAAAAGGGGGGGTGTGCGGTGGAAAAATTGAAGTGAGGGGAGGGGTGTCGGGGTGCCAAATATTTCGACAACATTTTCCGGATTTTGTTTTCGATTCAAGTGGGGGTGGGGTTGGTGGTGGGTGGGGTGTGGGGAGCGGGGGCGAGGTTCCCGCCCATCCAGAATGTCGGTCTGCTCTCCTTGTGATCCTCTTTGAATTTGAGGGAAAATGAAGAGAGAGAAGAGAAGAGAAGAAGAGGGAGAGATAGATGGAGAAGAATGGGTAGGGCCGGGCGGGGAGATGTTGGGGGAATGTGACAACACGTAGGGGGTGGTGTGGTGGGGGTGGGGGGTGGGGTGTGTGGGCAAGCTTCAAAAAATAGGATTTTCTTTGCTGCCGCCCGCCCAAATGTATATCCAAATTGAATCGTGTGTCGGGAAAAATGCGTGCGAGGGAGAAGAGAGGCGGGTGCGCGTGTGTGCTGCGCGCGCGCCAGAGAAGGAATTTTTTGTGTTGGCTTCTGCAACTCCTCCTCCGCCCACCCCCATGCCCCTCCCCCCCCACAGAAAGAACCAGGGCTGGGTGCTCAGGGTAATCACATTTGGGATGGGGGGGGAGGGGCGGTGGAGATCTCTTTTGTTGTGAGATAGGGGGCATGTTGTGCCAGACAGAGATAAGGTACACGGTGGCCTCGTCAGGGTTTTGACCAGGCGGCTGACCAGGCCCATTCTTGACCAGGGACAGGCCTGGTCAAAGCCCTGACTAGTCCTCCGTGCAGTGCCCCCACGGGTGGGGGGGAAAGCAAAAATCAGATATCGGGCCCCAGACGCAGAAAAAAAAAGGCTGTACAATCTGCACCCGGGGGGTTTGGGGTGGGGGGTGGTGGGTGGGGGCAGCCTGCGCCTTTTTTTTTGTTTTGATTTTTTTTGCTGTTGTTTTCTGCGATCGACAGCCACAACCCCTGGCAGGCAACGCACAATGCACTACACCACCCCCTCCCCACTCCCTACTCACAAGATGCCACCACCAGCCCCCCCTTCGCTCCGGGGGACTGTTCTCCCCTCCCATGCACCAGTTCGTTTTAAGCCCTCCTGTGGGTAGGAGGGACGCTGTTAGCATATTTCGAATCGACCACCAGACTAACCTGGCGTGACAACCGGGCAGTGACGTCGGATCCACCACAATGCTGACAGAATGCACCACGGCTGAGTCTCTGTGGTTTGTCTGAATGCCGGCCTGGCGTGACGCGCTCACCCGTGTTTGCATTTTTGGTGATCGGTTCCAAAGAGCGCGTGGGATCTCTGCCGCCCCTCAGCAGGTGCCGCACAATACCTCATCGCAATGCGTGTGGCGCATACACCAACCCCTCCCCACCCTCACCCCCCCACGCACACCCTCCTCTTTCAGTCGAATGATTCAAACAAGAAACAGACATGAACGTCACGAAACGTTCAGAACGTATGAAGGGCAGGTTATCGGAAAGACGGAGAACACAAAGAGCACATACGTGCGGTGGGGGGTGGGGGTGGGGAGATGTTTTTTTTGTCTCGCACACACACAGAGCGTATCGGGGAGGGGGGGGGGGGGGGAGATGGAGGTTCTCTCCTTCTGCGAAGCGACGGTGTCACTCTACTCATTATCGTCGTGACTTGAGAAGAGTTTTGGCCCGACGCCGTTTCAGCGGTGGCGACGCCTTTGCTGGGCCACTGCAGGCCGCGGAACGCGCCATGTTTAAAAACGGCGGAAGACCTGGTATTCCTATTGTTCCGAACAACCCAAACGTGCAGAGCGGTGAACGGCAGCCGAAAGACACCCCAGAGGGAGCCTGGCCACAACAGGAGCCTCCGTCGAATGTACAGCCACGTGGGTGGGAGTGACCAGGGTGTCGAAAATTGAACGGAGCGGTAAAAACAAAAACAACAACAACACACCCACGCCACACGCACGCACCCCTCCCCCCCCCACCCCCTCCACAGCCACGGCTCAGAAAAGAAACCCCATTTCCTTCAGTGCAGAGAGGCTAACGGTTCAGCCACCTAAAAGCAACCATGTCACTGGTGTTGCCTTCCTCGAGGTGGCCATTTTCTCTGCGTGTCACCACTGTATTGAGGCGGCTCGCTGTCTGCATTGCTGAGCGAATCACCCGAAACCTCCCTCCCCCCCCCACCTCCGGCTTGACCTTGCACACATGCCGGAAAGAGAAGAGATAGGCAGCCAGGGAGTGGGGAAAGACGCCAACGAGGCACCAACATCCCAACCAAAGCTCAGTGTACGTTGGAGCAAAGCCACAGCTTGGCGGCACCGGGGGGGCGAGGGGGGAATCAACCGGCATGACAACGCCGCAGCGCCCCAGGCAAATCGGACTTTTTGGGGCACCTTCCACTTCACTGCACATACTTTCTTTGATCCCGCTCGCCCTTTTCGACCCGGAATGGGGGAGGGGGGGGGGGCACAGAGGGAGAGAGAGAGAGAGGGGGGGGCGACAACGCAACTGACAGGAACAGAACAAATAGGAGGGGGGGGGAGAAGGGCGTTATCGTTTTCCTGAAGCATGCACTGTTGGGGGGGGAGGCGGAGAGAAAAGCAAGGTGCAGAGTCGACCTTCTTTTTTCCCCGCTCAAATTGCAGGTAGTGGTGGAGGCCGCAGGCGAGAGTAGAGAAAAGAGAGAGAGAGAGAGAAATACGCTGTTTGCTTGGCTGACGCTTATTGGCTGGAGCTTCAGGGAAGCAGCACGCCAGCGGCACGGTGGCAGGCGACGCTTGAGAGAGAGAGGCGCGGGGGTAGAGAGATCTGCTCTGCCTGCGTTATGACACTACGCTGTATGGGGATGGGATGGGGATGGTGGAAAATCTCCGGTAAACCAAACACCCTCAGCCGGGCTACGCCCCGAACTACAAAAGAATACTGAACGCCCAAAAAGCGGTGTCTATGCAAATCAGGAACAACAAGGATCGGGTGTCGGGTGTGTTGGGAGGGGTGGTGCAGTGGGACAACATTTATTTGACGCACTGTTTGTGATGGTTGAAGGCGGTTGTGCTGCGCCGCACCGAGATGGATCACCTGTGTGATTTGCACTGCCGCAGCACCCCTCCCCCATTTTCAAGACGAAACTTGCCGCGCTGCGACGCCTCAACACCCGTCGGTGCATGGGGCTGTCGGTATCTGATGTTCATTGCGTTTCCATCCACACCCCAGAGGATCAGCACGCACAGCGGGTTGGCATGTCAGGGGGCGTTGGCATGTGCTTGCAGCGGAACACCAGCGACTCCGAGTCACTATGGCAGCGCCACAGACAACTGTATCATTTTGCACGGCGCACTGGGACAAAACGTAAGGACCATTGAAGGGAAGAGGTACTCGGAAGAGAGGCAAGGGGGTCTTCGCTCCGGTGTCAAATACAGGCCGGTTTTTGTGTCTCACTATTGTGAGCACTACAAACAGTTTGTGTTGTTGTTGTAGTTGGCCTTCTCCACACGTATCTACGACTCAGGCGTTGCATTATTCGTGGTCTCCAATGAATGGCCCTGCACGAACCCCCCTCAGGTAGATTTTTTTTGGCGTGTGTGGAATAAAATACCCCCCTCAAAAAATTTCCGGCTTCCCGAAGCGAAGACCCCCTCAGGAAAAAACAGATGATTTGACGAGCCGCTCACCCCTCCCCTCCCCCCCCTCTCACACATAGGAAGACAGTGCGGGCATCGAGCACGGGGGGATGGAGGAACAAGGCCCCTTGTCACACTCCTGAACAAAACAAACAGATGACAGATCCGACTCCAGATTTGGCCGGGACGGGAGGGGGGGTGTGCGGGAACAGGAAGAGAGTGCGGGGGATACCCCTGTGTGCCAGCGTGTTGGCACACACAGGAGGATTTAGCTGGGGGTGATTCTACACCGGCCCAGCCACCTCCCCCAAGCCACCCCACTCCGACCCAGCTGCAGGAAGAAGCCAGGACCGTTGTGGGGAGGCAAAGGGAAGGTGGTGTTCGAGGCAAAAAAAAAGTCGTCTGAATAAAAGAAGATCTGCCACGGGGGGGCCCACGCTACCAGTCGCAGCTCGTCAGTGAGTGAGAGGAAGTGGGCCGTGGCTCACTTCCTCTCACTCAAGTCACACCTGGTAGCGAGGGGGCCCCACGGTTTGGCTTTTTTGTGTTCTTTTGGGGAGGGGGAGAGGGGGTGTTGTACTTTACCCCCCCCCCCAAAGAAACATTTGTGGTTTTGCAGTTTTTGTTGGAGAGTCTCCTTTTCTTTGGGCAGCGTGTTAGAGACACGGGGGGGGGGGGGCCAGGGGCCAGGGGGGGGGGGGGGGCAAAGGCACCCAAGCCCGTGTCGAATTTTTGCAGTGTGTGGCACACAGGACCCCATTTTTTTCGCACCTATTTTCATAAGCATCGGGTCTCTTTGTAAAAAAAGTGGACCCCGCGTGCGTGTCAGCTAGGTTGCTAGCAGTGCTCGCAGTTTTGAGCGAGCGAGAGGGTGAATCACACAGACACCACACACGTTTATCTTTTTGTTTTGTGGAGGCAGCACACCGGGCGAACGCCTGACGCTGCTTCCCCTGCATGAGTGAATCAAACACACAGACCCTGGTGGGAGCGTAGCACAACCCCAAGGCGCTCAGCCCAACGATCCTCATTTGCCTTGTCCCAATCGTCTCGCCTTCCCGGCTAAATCAAATCCTGTCTCTTCTGTCAGGTGGGCCCACCCCACCACCACCACCACCACCACCACCAACGCCCTCATCTCCCCATCCTTGTTGCAATGGGTGAACAAAATCCTGGCATCTGCAACGAAGGCATGTCTAAACACCCCGACACGCACATACATACACACATTCTCTCTCCGCTTTGGCCTTCCTCCCTGCTGGGCAAGAACCACCCTCCCGCGACTCTACCCGCTGGGAGGGGAGGGGATTGGAGGGGAGCCCCCGTTCTCTGCTGACAAAACCCCGTGTTTGACAGTGCGAACCTAATTTGTTAGCAGATTCGGTGGGGTCTCGGATGACAGAGGAGCCCCTCCCCCGCCCCCCCCCCCCCGACTCACCCTCGACAAAACACGCCCCCGACCCTCCCCACCCTCCCCCCCCTCCCGCTTTTGAGGGAAACCCACCTCGGCATCAACTCCTCACTTGCGAAAGGGAAACACGCATGAACGCCACGTCACGAGATCTCAGAAGATCTCACGAGAAATATCGGGAGCCCAGCGTTTGCTTTGTTTCCACGGGGAGGGTGGGGGGGTGGCGATTTGTGCAGGGGGAGGGGGGGGGGGGTAGGGGTGGTCTTAACACGGTGGGATCTTGTAAATTTTACATGTATAACTACAAGTATAATACATGTATTTTACATGTATAATACTTGCATGTCAACTATTATGCATGTATAATACATGTATATGCCTGAAATATACATGTAAAATACATGTATATCAAGTAAAAATACATGTATAATACTTGCATGTCAACTATTATACATGTATTTTTACTTGATATACCGTATACGTAAATATTTTGGAACGTAAATATTATGGAACGTAAATATTATGGAACGTAAATATTTTGGAACGCTGGTGGGTTGGCGTTCCAGATTTTTTTCGTTCCATAATATTTACAGGGCTTTCTGCGACTCGGGGACTTGGACCAGGTGATCGGACGGCATACAGAGTCCCTGACGGGACCTACTCGTGCACTTTTCGCGCGATTCCTGACGCAAGCCGTCCTCACCACCGAGTCCCCAACTGGCCCTGTAAATATTATGGAACGTAAATATTATGGAACGGACCGGCCAAAAATGGGCCCGTTCCATAATATTTACGTTCCATAATATTTACGTATACGGTACATGTATTTTACATGTATATTTCAGGCATTTACATGTATTTTACATGTATAATACTTGTCATGCAAGTATTATACATGTAAAATACTTGCATGCAAGTAAAATACATGTATTTTACTTGCATGCAAGTATTTTACTTGTCATGCAAGTATTATACATGTATTTTACTTGTCATGCAAGTATTTTACATGTATAATACTTGCATGACAAGTATTATACATGTAAATGCCTGAAATATACATGTAAAATACATGTATATCAAGTAAAAATACAAGTATAATAGTTGACATGCAAGTATTATACTTGTATTTTTACTTGATATACATGTATTTTACATGTATATTTCAGGCATATACATGTATTATACATGTATAATAGTTGACATGCAAGTATTATACATGTATAATACATGTATATACTTGTAGTTATACATGTAAAATTTACAAGATCCCACCGTGAAGCTGTTAACCTGGCCAATTTTTCACCAGCGGCGTCTGGGGGCCAAAAACGTCATCAAACCTGAAAATATGACCCCTGGGACCCCAGAAACACAAGTCCGCCCGGTTTTGGGCACTTTTGAGCACTTCTGAGCAGTTTAGTCGTGTTCCGGAAAAATGTACCACAAAGCTGTACCTCAGCCCCCCCTGGGCAGAAGGCAAAATCGCAAACCATCATGTCTCGCAGTGATCCAGTCAGCGGTGTTGCCAACCGTGCTGCCCGACGATACGTGGGGTCAAAAGTGCAACATGACAACACCTTGTTTGCGGTGTGACATGCGAGACAGTAGAAAATTACCCCGGAAACAAGGGGTCATAGGTACTAGAGGAGGGGCATGCTTCCAGCCCCTTCAGACCTTCAGGCGCATCGGTTGCATCTCCACTCGATGCGGGAGAATCGCTGATCGGACTGGCATAGTGCATCAACTGCAGGCATATCGAGCAACAGAGGAGCACTGTGCCACTTGCGAAATCACTTGTGTCAGAATCTGTGTGCACATGTTCTTGGGCCAGTGACAGTGATAGTGGCAGTGAGCCATCCGATGACCATGAAGAAGGGGGCATGGACTGGTATCAGACATCAGCAGTGCTCCGAAGATGGCCCCATAAGGATGTATGAAAGGCTGAAGACTACAATGTCAAAGTTCAAGCCGTACAACAAGGACGAGGGGGTGCAACTCGGCTGTCCAGGCAGCTACGCACGAACGGGCAGAGTCCCCACACTTCTGCCATAGCCCACATCCAAAGCACACTCGGTAACTGTGATTTCCAGGCACAGTTCGATCCGTGTGTTGTGTTCACACAGATCCCATGGTTGGCATATCCAGTGGTTGCGGCAGTCCCGCCTGCGCACCTGGGTATACTCCGTTGTTCAACGTACCGCATAGTCTGACAGCTGCACGGCACCCTCACCCCGCAGCAGCGTCTTTTGTGTTCAGTTGTGTGCATCGAGTGGGAAGCCACCACAATGCCCTCCTCCCCATCCTCCCGTTTTGTTTCCCACTCATACACGTTGAGGCCTTCGCTCTGGGGTGGCCAGGCGGCAGCCCGCCCTCTGGCGATTATGTCTATGTGGTACCACCTGCACCAACCTGTGGCCGTGTAGTTGTACCATCTTCAGCCAAAGAAAATAGGCATGAGATCACGGCCTTCTGTGTCTCTTGCCGCTGAAAGTGAGTGGTTGTTCCTCGTACGCACTCGGGCATCTGTGCGAGAGTGCGGAGGTCCACATAGTGACGGAAGGGCTTGAATCAGCCATTGAGACCCCCCGACTAAGGGTGGTGTGGTACAACTTTGTGGTACATTTTTTGGAATTGCAAACTAGGTGCTTCTGGAGGCTCTAAACCGCCCGAAACCGGGCGCAGATGCATTTCCGGACGTCTGGGGGTCGAATTTTCAGGTTTGGGTCACTTTTTGGTCCTTGTACGCAAAAGTTTGATTTTTTGGCCAGGTTAACGTTTTTAAAGAATTTTTAAAGAATCATTCCGGGGGGGGGGGGGTGGGGAACAGTCCGATTTCTCTGCCCTTCATGCGCTCTCTGCTGGAGATCGACCTATCGTTGAGCAGGGTCCCCCACCTCGAAGAGGTGATGGTGATGTGACCCCACGCTGTGTGATGGGTGTGCTGATGCAGGGCCCACCTCCCCTCCGGAACAGTGATCAACACACTCCCACGACTGCACTGGTCTCTACTGGTTTGACGCAAAAAAAAACCCCCCCATTTTCTTCTTCGTTCACACATGCAGGCCAGCTCGCACCACACACCCCGACCCCCCCCCCTCATCCCCCCCACACCCCCCCCGGGTATACGACACGAGCTGCTGCCAGCAGCTTGCCACAACAGCCTCCAACATATCGCCCCCCCCCCCTCCCTTCTTTTTTCAATTCTCTAGTATCAACATTCCCTCCATCACCACCACCGCCACCACCTCCCCCTCCCCAGGCTATCCATCGATAAACTGTGCGAGAGTCTGGTAGATGCCGTAGGTTGCGAGAGGGGAGCCGAGCGCTGCCGCGCGGGCTGAGATGAGGAGGAGCTGGGTCGCCTTGGGGGGGTGTGGGGTGGCGAGGGCGGCGTACCCGTCGATGCGGGTGTAGGTGAAGGTGCTGGTGCTGGCCGACTCGGCGCGGAGGTGCAGCATCTGCGCGCCACGCAGCGTCCCCTCCCGCAGGCCAGAGGGTGGCTGCATCACCACACCCGACGACGTGCTGCCACACCCGGTGGTGCTGGCATCTTGATCACCGTCGCTGCTCTGCGCAGCGGCAAACTGAGAGACAACACGCTCCTCCTCAGCCGCCGGCACACTCCCCTGCGCCACACCCAGCGTCACCCGATCCCCGGCGGTCCGCAGCAGGGTCCGGATGTCACGCATCGACGACACGGGCATCCCCTGCACACTCACGAGACGCATCCCCACACGCATCCCCGCATAATTCGCAGGGCTCCCCTCATCCACACCCCGCACCTCCAGCGTCTGGTGGTTGAGGTCAAGCCCCAGGGCTTCGTCCTTCCCGTGCCGCTCCACCACGACCAGGATGGGCTGCCCCTTCTCACGCGCCTTCGCCGGCTCTGCGCGGAGGAGGAAGCGCCAGGTGGAGAGCCCGGCAAAGCCGTCGCGCCTCACCAAGACACGCCCTGTGTCGATGCGGCACACCTCGCCTGCAGCCCAATAGGAGTCGGTGTTGTCGCGCATCCGGACCCTGTCCCCCGGGGAGAGTGCCTTGGCCTGCGAGGTCCGGGCGAGGGTGTCGGTGGTGACAGCGGTGGAGTTGCATGACTTGTAATCCGTGTCGGATTGGGTGCATCTGCTGAACCCGGTGCCCGAGCCGAACTGCCGCGGCCCGCGCGCCGTGCAGGCAAACGAGTCGGCGTCATTCGCATCGGTGGTGTAGGACAGCGCGTCGGATGCGGTGTCTGCGAGGAAGGGCAGCTCGCTCGAAGCCCCCGGTGTGAACTCCGCAGCAGACGTCAGGCTCCCCGGCGTGATGGCAGGGGACCTGGGTGGCGACTCGTCGATACACCCCCCTGCGTCGGGGTGGGCGCAGAGATGGGTCCGCCAGACCCACCCTTTGACGGGGGATGATATGCGGGCCCAGTTTCCGGCAACCTCTTCCACCACGACAAGCTGCCCTTCGCGCATCTGGCGCATGGTGCGCCGCGCATCGACGGTCGGCGAGCTGCGGACCACCGCGCCGGGGAGGGCGATGTGCCTCCGCGGGATCCCGATCTGGAGGAAGCGTGACGCAAACACATTCCACTCCTCCTCCTCGTTGAGCGCGATGCAGGCGCGGCCCATGCTCGCCCAGCTCCAGAGGAGGGGGTGGAGTTCGTCAAGCGCTTCGACGTCAACCGCGCGGCGCGAGAAATCCTCCCCCGCGGAGAAAGCGGCTGTGGCCTCCTCCGTTGCGATCTCCTCGCGCCCACAGAGGCCTGCCCTCTCCAACTCGAGGCAGTGGAGGGCGGTGTGTACCGTCACCACCTGGCTCCCGAGCTGCCGCACCCATTCGGAGCTGGGGAGAGCGACCTGTGGGAGGTCCCCGGGGTCGTCATGGTGGGTGTCGTGGCGGCTGCTGTCGTCTTCATAGACACAGATGCTCAGGTCCTGATCCGATTCCATTGCTGCTCTCCCGCCGCCCCGCCCTCCCTCCGACACCCGGAGGAAGAGGGGAGGGATGGGGAGGGGTGGGGGGTGAGGTGTTTTTTTCAAGAAAAAACACTCAAAAAAAACACAGGCGTCCCTCTTGTCTGGCGCAAGGGAGGGAGGTGGTGGGGTGGGGGGTGGTGGGTGGTGGGTGGGGTGTGTGGGGCTGCGGTGTGGGGTGTGTGTGTGTGTGGTTATCAAGTTTTAAGGCGGTGTCGCCCTGCACGGGCAGTAGCACCTCCCCTTCAGTATCGCACTCCCGAAGGATTCCCCAACACGACGTGACACCGGTTTCGACAAGGGGTGTGTGTGTGTGAGCAGTTGGAGGTTGAGTTGTGCGGAGGGATAACATGGGGTGTTGAAAGGCTAAACCCGTGCGAGGTCTTGTTTGAGGGAAGGTGTGAGGGGGAGAGAGGGGGCGGGGGTGAGAAGAGGGCTCTGTCGTCTGGCTTCTGATGGCATGAACCGGCGAGAGACCTGGCAAAACACACTCCATTGAATGCCTCGCGACACGCGGGGCTGTCACGCAACAAGTAAATTCATTGTTGGTATCCACGAAACACGCACCCAGCCTGACGTTGGGAGTCAACCCTGTTTCCATATTTCCTGAAAGCGCTGGACTCACTGAGGATCGACTCTTCTGTTTTTAAAAACACCTCCTCTCGTTTCGAAAGTTGGAACCACCGGGGCAACACACAACATCATGAGTGGCCTGATGACGACACAAAGGGTGGAGGCTGGACGATCCGACAACAGCCCTGCGAGACGGTAGGTTTCTGTTTGGCAGCTCAGGCCAGAGCAAGAGGTCAAAACACACACCCCCAACCCACCCCTCCACCCACCGAGGACAAGGCATCGAATCACACAAGACACGGCAGGGATCAACCCAGATGATGAGCACAGCTCTGCTTTGGAAGTAGCAATGTCCTCAGCCAGGCACACGCAGTGGGCAACAGTGTGGATGCGTCATGTGGGAGGGAGTCAGGGGGAGGCCCAGCACACGCAGTGGCTGGCTGGGAGGTGGCCCCACAGGCAGTCCCTAGTTCTTTCGAATCACCGTCAGGCGAGTGATGCTGTTCAGGACGTCCAGTGGCAAGTTGGCTTCAAAGACTTGGATCATAGCAGGCGTGACGGCAAGTCGTGTGGGGTCGTTAGATGGATGGAGGTCAGCACCGGCGTCGGCGAGCCTCGTCGACAGAAGCTGCACTGCCTCGTCAATGGGGCCGGCCATGCACATGCAGTGTGCGGCACGCAGGACCAGTGCATTGGAGGTGGTGGCGGGTTCCAAGGAGCCGGACTTGTGCCAGAGGACGTCGAGGGCCTCCTCCCACTGCTCTTGGCGGGTGAAGCGGTCGAAGGCCTTGAGGTACACATCCTTGGGGAGTCCGGGTGCGGCAAGGCGGCCACCCGTCGCGACGGTGATCAGGTCGAGGAACTGCGCAGGGCTGTGCACCTTCGTTGCCAGCAGGGACAAGGGGTCAGTCAGATGTTGCGCCGCATCACGCCCCCCCGGCCTGCGCTGGGCGACCCACCCCTTGGCTGCAGGCGAGTGCATAATCTTGTGGATGGCCTGTTCACGCGGATCACTGGACCCTGTCGCCTCAGTGGCGTCGATGAAGACCTTCCAGAACTGCACGTTGTCGCAGGGGAAGTCCTCACGCTGCACGAGGTAGCTGAAGAAGGAATCGAAGAACTGCGCCATATCCGGCACAGGCACCGCCAGCTTCGCCCCACCCTTCTGCGCAGCACGGACAGGCTGTGGCACGGCTTCCGTGGAGGGCCGTGGCAGCCGACCCAGCTCGCACCTGGTGAGGTCCTGCAGCAACCCCTGCAGATCCCCACCCCAGTCCACAAACCAGGGCGCAGCTGCAGGGCTGTCGCGCTGCGCGAGCAGCATCAGGATACGCAACGACACGCTCCACCTGGCACGGTTGTACTGGACGGTATTGCCCTCGGACTCCCACAGGAGCATCTCGAGCATCCTGGAGACGGCGGCAGTACCCGCGTCACTGTCCCAGCTGACGTGGGCCATGCTGGACTCAGACAACCCGCCGATACGCAACACCTCACGGACACTCAGCATGCGATCTGTGTCGCGCACGGCCTTCACTGTCGAAGCATTATACTTGAACCGATGGTATTCACTGTCGACCAGAGGGAACAGGACGCTGGGATCCTCAACCAGAGACACCTGGTTCATCACCAGCTTGGAGTACTCACTGCTGCTGACGCACCGCCTGATCTTCGCCATGAAAGGCGAGTGCAGCTTCTTCGCAAAGGTAAACCTCTGGGATCGGGTGTTCAGGTACTGCAACACCATGTTGCACGTGTCGTGAATCTTCGCAAACATCTCCCCCCTGACACCGTAATCCGAGGCGCGGGGGTACCGAAAATCTGTAACCTGCTTGATCACAGCGAGGGTGTCAAGCACAGTCTCCATCGTACAGGGGTGGTACGGGAAGCTTGTGATACGGGTCCCCAGGGCCTCTCGGAAGAGCAGGTCTGTGGCCTCCTCGAAGAGCGCACGCTGCGTGTTGTCCTGCCCGATGAAGATTATAGTCTGGCAGAGGAACAGCAGGTCGGCTTCCATCGAGTAGTACCCCATGACCACCCCGTCGATGTTGTGCACAGCCCGCCGAACCTTCAGCGCATCCCGAAG
Source organism: Rhynchopus euleeides (assembly GCA_963210315.1). Lineage (NCBI taxonomy): Eukaryota > Euglenozoa > Diplonemea > Diplonemida > Diplonemidae > Rhynchopus > Rhynchopus euleeides. The sequence goes on from OY723280.1 coordinate 252,321, forward strand.
GTTGACCCGATCCCTGCGCTTCGGCACAAACGGGTAGTATCGGTCCATCAGATGCTGGGTGAACTCGTGAGAAGGGAGGTCCCAACCATCGCCTCTTCTCCGCGACTGCACCTCCTCTGTCCTGTTCCTGCTGGTTGTGTTGTAGAAGCAACTCAAGAGAATCTCTGCAGTGATAGGGTCGCCAATGCTGCCAATCGTCCTGTCCTGCAGCAGCCGCACATAGTCACGCAGCGTCTGCAGCGGGGTGTGCTCCGCCTCAACCCTTGCGAAGTAGGCGTCGAAGTCACGCTTCAGAAGCTTCTTCGCAAGATCCGTCTGCTCCGGCACCCATGCCTCCTGCACCATCCTCCACATCATCGGACTGACCTTTGAGGTTGCAAACCTGTCATTCACAGGCTGGTACCCGGTGGTCAGCGAAGCAGTCGCCGCAGAGTGTGCCGCACTGCACAACACCCTCGTGGGGTGCAGCGTTGAGGCCATCGGTCAGGGTGGACACCACCAGCTCTGATGGGACAACAAAGACAGCTCGCAGGGGAAGGGAAGCAGACGCCCCCCGTAAAGTGTCGTACCTCGATGCAGCGTGCACCTTCACACGCCGCTGTGTCCACCCGACCCCCACACCTGCAAGATCTGGGTGGTGCCTGTGCCTGCGTGAGCCGTACCGTGAGGAGGGTGCGATGGGAGGCGCAAGGTAGTGCTGTGGTGGGCGACCAAACCGAACGGATGAAGGGCGAAAGAGGGCATGGGCTGCATTCGAGCTGACTGGCCACGCGGACATCAGCCCGTCGCCTCTATGTGAGCTCTTCGCATTCGCAGAGACCCGCACTGTTCGCCAGCAAGCCCACGTGGCATGCAAGCGCAAGGTATATACAGCACAGCTGGAAATGTGGGGTATACCAACAAATACCTACGGGGTTCCGGCACGCAGCCCTTCCCTCCGCAATGCCAGTGGCACTGACGAAGTAGCGTCATCTGTGCCAGCAGGTGCGCTGTGTGGCACGCGACAGAGGGGCATCAATCACGTTGCTGGGGGGATGCAGTTGTACGGCATTGTAGCAGCCTGTCCTGCAGGGCCCACCTCGAAGGGAAGGGCTATGGGTGTGCCAGGAAGGGCCGGGAAAAGGGAGATAATACCCTGCTCGCAAGACAGCGGGGGGAGGGTCCCTCAGGGCAGGGTGGCCTCCAGATGCGCGAGTCTGCGAAGCAGTTCGTGCGGCAAGGTCTTGTTAAAAACGTGCCTGGCCTGGGAGTACTGGTTGCGGTGGTCCAGGCTAGGGGTGTCCGCCCAGTCAAGGAGCTTCGTCGACAGCAGCTGGATAGCGTTCTCGACGTAGGTGTGGGAATGGCAGGCATAGCCGACCACGCACATGCAGTGTGCGGCACGCAGGACCAGTGCATTGGAGGTGGTGGCGGGTTCCAAGGAGCCGGACTTGTGCCAGAGGACGTCGAGGGCCTCCTCCCACTGCTCTTGGCGGGTGAAGCGGTCGAAGGCCTTGAGGTACACATCCTTGGGGAGTCCGGGTGCGGCAAGGCGGCCACCCGTCGCGACGGTGATCAGGTCGAGGAACTGCGCAGGGCTGTGCACCTTCGTTGCCAGCAGGGACAAGGGGTCAGTCAGGCGTCGTGCCGCATCACGCACGGGGCGTCCCTGCGGCCTGCGCTGGGCGACCCACCCCTTGGCTGCAGGCGAGTGCATGATCTTGTGGATGGCCTGTTCACGCGGATCACTGGACCCTGTCGCCTCAGTGGCGTCGATGAAGACCTTCCAGAACTGCACGTTGTCGCAGGGGAAGTCCTCACGCTGCACGAGGTAGCTGAAGAAGGAATCGAAGAACTGCGCCATATCCGGCACAGGCACCGCCAGCTTCGCCCCACCCTTCTGCGCAGCACGGGCAGGCTGTGGCACGGCTTCTGGGGAGGGCCGTGGCAGCCGACCCAGCTCGCACCTGGTGAGGTCCTGCAGCAACCCCTGCAGATCCCCACCCCAGTCCACAAACCAGGGCGCAGCTGCAGGGCTGTCGCGCTGCGCGAGCAGCATCAGGATACGCAACGACACGCTCCACCTGGCACATTTGGATTCGACATTCTCAGCTTGTTTCGGATACTCAGGGCAGTGGAGCATCTGCAGCAGCTTGGAGACGGCGGCAGCACCCGCATCGCTGTCCCAGCTGGCATGGGCCAGAATGGGTTCGGACAGATCGCGGAAGACCCGCAGGAGCGAATGCACTGGCATCCATCTGTCCTGCCTGTGCGCACTGTCGACCAGAGGGAACAGGACGCTGGGATCCTCAACCAGAGACACCTGGTTCATCACCAGCTTGGAGTACTCACTGCTGCTGACGCACCGCCTGATCTTCGCCATGAAAGGCGAGTGCAGCTTCTTCGCAAAGGTATACTTCATGTGGTTCCTCGATGTCAGGTAATCAGCCACGCTGCTGCATGCCTGGTTGATCTGCTCCAATCGTTTGGATACCCCCACACCCCCTTTGCCCGGTGAGTCCTTGCGTTCGGTGTTGCTATCCACATCTTGTTTTATCAACAGCAGCGCATCAAGAATCGTCTCGAGAGTGCAGGGGTGGTAGGGGTCCTGCCCAAGGCGGACCACTTTCGGCAGAGGGGATCTCGTCTTTCCAGGGGGTCTTTGGGTGGATATCACCTTCCGTAAGAGCAGGTCTGTGGCTTCCTCGAAGAGCGCACGCTGCGTGTTGTCCTGCCCGATGAAGATGATGGTCTGGCAGAGGAACAGCAGGCCGGCTTCCATCGAGTAGTACCCCATGACCACCCCGTCGATGTTGTGCACAGCCCGCCACACCTTCAGCGCATCCCGAAGGTTGACCTGATCCCTGCGCTTCGGCACAAACGGGTAGTATCGGTCCATCAGATGCTGGGTGAACTCGTGAGAAGGGAGGTCCCAGCCATCGCCTCTTCTCCGCGACTGCACCTCCTCTGTCCTGTTCCTGCTGGTTGTGTTGTAGAAGCAACTCAAGAGAATCTCTGCGGTGATAGGGTCGCCAATGCTGCCAATCGTCCTGTCCTGCAGCAGCCGCACATAGTCACGCAGCGTCTGCAGCGGGGTGTGCTCCGCCTCAACCCTTGCGAAGTAGGCGTCGAAGTCACGCTTCAGAAGCTTCTTCGCAAGATCCGTCTGCTCCGGCACCCATGTATCCCGCACCAGCTTCCACATCATCGGGCTGATCGTTGAGGTTGCAAACCTGTCATTCACAGGCTGGTACCCGGTGGTCAGCGAAGCAGTCGCCGCAGAGTGTGCCGCACTGCACAACACCCTCGTGGGGTGCAGCGTTGAGGCCATTCGGCCTTCCTGTAAACTACGGGGGTGGATGTGGCTGTGCTTGTGTGTGGTGGTTGTGGTGGGGGTGGAGGTATCTCGCGAGCCTCACTGACCTTCATCGCGCCACTGGACAGGTCGTGTCAGGCGCAGAAGGGAGATAAAAGGCTGCTGTCTCATCTAACAACTGAATGCAGGAAGCCACCCAATGAGGCCTGCGGAGGTCGCGTCGCACGCACGTCTGCGCTCTGGGCTGAAGTCTGATCTCGCGCGCCTCACTGACCTTCATCGCGCCACTGGACAGGTCGTGTCAGGCGCAGAAGGGAGATAAAAGGCTGCTGTCTCATCTAACGTAAATCTATGACCGCGGAGGTCCCCAACGAAGCCTTCCTGACGAACAGCACAGGACGTGGATCGCCGCATGCGCGGTTGCAATCTCTCCGCGAGGCACCCTGTGGTTATCTCGCGAGCCTCACTGACCTTCATCGCGCCACTGGACAGGTCGTGTCAGGCGCAGAAGGGAGATAAAAGGCTGCTGATGTGACTGTTTGTTTGAAACAACTTGAGGAGGAGCCCAGGCGTGGCAAAAACACCCTCTTTTTCTATGTGGCCGAGCACTTGCTCTTGGCGGTGTCCCCTCTACGAGGGGATCTAAGTCACTGCTGGCTGGCAAGGTGGGGGGATATGGGATGTGGGGTGGGGGTGGGTCAGCTCCATCCATTCAAACGGCTCAAAAGAACATGACAACCCGCAGTCTGGGCCTCCAGATCGCCTCCCGCTTCCCGGATCTGGCTGAGGGAGTGGATCCTGGCCCTTTTCCGCGGCATTCTGTGCCGCCTGACCTGGTGTGGTCATTCCTTTGCTCGTTTTCTTCTTCTTGGCGTTGAGAACCAACGGCCAGATGGGACGAGGGAAGAGCTGGTTTCTCTCTGCAAGGTGACGGAGGCCGGGTGAGTGGTGAGACGTGCAAACCCGATTACTGCCGCATTTTTTTTGTGCTAAACTCTGTGCCACGAGCGTGGTGCACAGGTTTGCTGCCATACAGAGAGCCATTCTTCCACACAGACAACACCACGCACGCGACACACACGCACACAACCCATCGAGCCATGCTATGTACTCTCCTTCAGCAGCCTTGGCAAATCGAGACGGCCTTCTCCGCTATGGAGAGTTTTTTTCACATTTTCGGGATTTCAGGGTTCATTTTGGAAGGGAATGCCCTCCCGGGTGAGGGGGAGAGAACCGGAGGTGGCGTGTGGCACCACCATCTGTAAACCCCGAAATTTCCGACACCCACCCACCCACCCCCCCCTCCCCTCCCCGTCGCAGCGGAATCCTACATCGCGTGTGTGGGTGCCTATTCACGTGAAGGTATCGCGCAAACGCGACATCCACTTCAATTGCCCCCACGCCACATCACACAGCGTCACATAAGATCACATGACATACACATTAAACACATCGCATCACATTGAGGCCACTGTCATGAGGTGACGTGCAAATCACTCACGTGACCCAATGAGGGCCACCGGAGCAAGCGTTCGTCTCCTTCATACCTTGCGATGCATGACATTTCGAGACTGAACTCTCGAAGAAACCAAGCTACGAAATACACACAACACACACACGACCCTCTCATACCCTCTCATGATTGTTGGGCATCACACACACACACACACATGAATCTTTTGTGGTCGTGCAAATCAACCAGAGCAAACTGCTCTTGCTGTGCCCACTGCCACACATACACACGCGATGTAAGGGGTTCACTGTTTTTGCGGGGTGGGGGGGGAGGGAGGGATGGGGGGAGGGGGTGATAGACAAGTTTGAACAATTTTTGGCCATGTTCGTAGAGTCCCCCGATGAGGGGGGTCACTGTTTTAAAAATACGTCTCCAATGCAGGGGATGTGGGGTAGACATGTAGAATGATCTCAAGACATATCTCAACGGACCGCGCCCGGGCCGTGAGATGGTTCGGAGATGGTTTGGAAGGGGGTGCGGTGTGACGCCGAGTTGCTGCTGGCGGAAGAGTTTTTGTTCCCCACCCGGCAATGATAGCCCTGGTGGTTGTGGGTCCCGCCATTGCAAACAGGGCTCGACGCGCCGACACATAGATTACAGCAGGAGACTTCGAAGGACTCCGCGAAAAGCCACTCTCGAGGATATCACAAACACATAAACCCTGCAAACGGGTCTTGTGATAAAAAGCGTACAATCAACAAAGAAGTCCGGGATCTGTTTGTGGCGGCACGAGGTGTCAGTATTTTCGTAGCCCAGCCGATGGGGGGGCGGGGGAGGCGGTGTTCCTGGGGATTGCTTTTGAATTTCAGTACACTTGTGAGGCCCAAGCTCGGAGGGGGAGGGGGCCTCGCGGCGCACACTGCCCGCATCGCAACACTCCCACTGACTTTTTTCGCATTGTCCAGCAATGGGGTAATCAGCCTCTGAAGAAAAAAAGCACAAGCCGCAAGCTTGTTTTGAAAAGAACAAGGGCCGGGACAGTTTTTAAACCGCGGTTGCTGGAATAGTAGGGAAGGGTGCAGTCACATCCCCTCCCCAGTGTGGTGAGATTCACTTCTGTATCAACGGCCGGAATCACGGCGGGACGAGGAGAGGCACCGTGGTTGACTACCGGCCGTATAAACAACCCGGGAAACCAACCTGGCAAGCCCTTTGCTTGGGGTAATACCGCCTGGTCGAATTCACACCATCTCAAACCATTTCACAAAATTTCACAAAAAATAGCAAAATTTCGCGGTGCAAAATTTGTGAATTTTTGTGAATTTTTGCGACTTCTGCGACTTTTTGTGACTTTTTGCGACTTTCTGCGCCTTCTTGCGTTTTGGGCGGTGCTGGCACTTGGGCACTAATGGCGGATGCAGTGGTTTGGGTTTATGGAAAAAGGGTGGTGGACGTGATGCCCAACTCCTCCTGAAGGTACGCATTGTATCTGCTGCGCCAGCTGGGGAAACACGGCCCGGGGCCGTGCCACCCTGCAGCTACTGCAGGAAGTGCTGCCTCAGGGTTCCTCGGCAGTGGACCAACGCACATTGGCCGTGTGTGTCAGCGTCCGTCTTGGATCTCACAACGGTCACGCCATCTCCCACCCCTGAGGTCGCTGCTCTAACGAAGGTGCGCGGCACAGGTCGTGGAGATCCACGAAACGGCAAGCAGTGGCGAACTGCAAGGCAAATCCTTGCCCTGGGGTGTCTGGGACCTACCCTACCCCCCTTGGTGCTGGGGACAGAGGGGGGGTACCCGACCCCCTTCGGGTCTCAAACCATTTCACAAAAAATCGCAAAAAATAGCAAAGCGTCACAAGAAATATCAGGCTTCGCAAAAAATCACACGCTCTCAAACCATTTCACAAAAAATCGCACAATCGCCAGCTGATTGAGGGTGTGATATGAGGGTTCTATCCAACAAGGATATCAAGGCGGCACTTTCAAAGTCCTGCCAAGGACAGCGCCACGTGGGTGTGTGCTTCTGATATATGTTATGTCATCATGTGAACCCTCCCCAGCGTGTGCCAACATCCCTGACACGCTCACGAAAAGCATGACACGGAGAAAACAGGTGCCGAAACAACCTGCCGAGCACACGGGTGGTGCCACGTTGATCCACGCAGCGATCTCCCATGACAGGAAGCCTTGTCGCCACGGCAGAGTCGCCGCAGACTGTGGGAGAGGTGTCGCCAGTCACCTTGAGGTTGCAGTGTGTCATCAGGCTAAGACCCGTGCCCTCTTCACCTCCCCTGTTAGGTTGCTCCCATATCGTTGCCTGCTTTGGGGCCTGAAGGACATAGGGGTCCAGCAGGCACTTGAGCATCGCAAGGCATGAGTGGCTGTTTCAAACTCCTGGTGCAAGCACCCGTCATGGTCTGGGGAAGCCCTCCCAGGTAGTTTAACGTCTTGCCCAGGACAATCGCGAACCATTTCACAAAAAATCACAAAAAATAGCACAATTGGAAACCATTTCACAAAAAATCGCAAAAAATAGCAGCGCGGTTTTTGTGATTTTTTGTGAATTTTTGGGGCGTTGTTCTTCGTTTTTGGGAGACGCTGTGAATTCGCCAAGGCGGTATTACCCCATTGCTCGATGATTTTTATTCGGGAAGTAAATGAGAGGAGGAGGTGGTGGTGGTGGCGGTGGGGGGGGGGGGGGGGGGAAGGGAAACAACCAAACAAACCAGGGTGATGTAAGTTGAAAAAGCCGACGATGGGTCTGTGCGAAATATAAGAAAACAGGAGACGCATTCACCTCACAGCTGGCGATGTTAAGAAACGACAGCTGCAGCAAGAGTAAGGCTAAATTATGCAGGAAGCGATGCAGGGAGGGCACGCGGCGTAAAGTTGACAGGGCACATGAAGGACCCCACACCCTCGCTGCTACTGATGGACAGAAGGTGGGGGATGCCCTCCGAGCACTGGCCTCCGAAACGGTTATCTCTCTCGCTTGGTGTTGATGCCCTGGACAGGTCCTATGCACAAGGCAAGAGGACTGCAAGATGTTCGCCGACGACTTCCATCCAGGAAGCACACAGACGCACCAACGGAAATACAACATGGTGTTCGTGCAGGATTGTTCAATCGTCGAAAAGGAATAACGGGACTATTTTACTCGTTTGTCACAACCCAGGGAGGGGGTCGATCGAACGCACATAGTCATAACAGGCGGCTGCCTGGCACGTTAGGGCAGCTTTTCTGACAGGGTCATACACAGAGTGTGTCAGGGGGAAGGGAGAAAAGGCTGTGCAGGAAGGAACTGCAGGAAAAAACCACATGGCATGTGGTTCAGAAAGATGGCACGCAAAAAATGGGGGCGAAATGGTACTGTTGTCGTCAGAGATAATGAAGTCCGGACGTTGTTTTGTATGGGCATGTTCGTGCGGCCGGGAAATTTTGTTGGTTTTCCCTCCGGCAGTGTGGTTCAGTTTTAATTGGCATTGAAATAGTCAAGCAGCAAATAAACACCGTGCAAACGCACGGCCACCACCGGCCATCGGCCTTCGCAGCTTTGGGGGGCCCCCCCCAAAGCTTTTGTGGCTGGTGGATATATTCTTCACGAGCTGTTCGATCTCCACCATCTCATAGTGACGGAGTAATACGTTGTCGTTGGACTAACAAAGTGAGTCATCAGCCCACTGCGGCAATGGGGCGAGGGGCATTGGGCCCTTCTCCCTTGCCTTGAAGCCACACAGGGATGTGCGAATATGCACCACGCTATACGAGGGATTTACTCGAAGGGGTCCACCATTCCTAATCAGTATATGACAGTCCGCATTGTGTGCCCTTCAACACATGCTGAGAGTGTTGGATTGCACGGGCCTGAACTAGTCGTAGGGCACACACAGCACACACACCCCGTCTTGGCAGGCAGGTGGGATGTGTGGGAGAACAAAAGTTGGGCCAACAGTTGCGAACGAAATACGAACGCCTCACTGCGGCGGGGGGAAGAGAATAAAATACAACATGGCAAAATGAATGTGAAAGAGAGAAGGGCAAATTTCTTGGCATGTTTTTTTGTTCCGAATCAAAGAAACTGGGGGGCGGAGCGGGTATAGGGAATCATGCAGAGGGGAATCATGCAGAAGCAGGCAGGGGTGGGGTGGGGAGGGGTGAGCACAGGCGTGCTGCGGTGAAATGCGAACTCACATTCACATCACATCAGTTGATCCCTTCCGAGAGAGATATCTCGGTTGCTGTTTTGGGGGATGGGCGGAAAACACTCAGCAAGGTGCGAACAAGGCCATACAAGCCGGTTGGCATGAAACTGCTGGCCACACTATCCTTCCCGCAAGGCCATGCGGGGCGGGGATTCCAAGGCGAGAAACCACATCTGAGCCCCCCACAGGGCCAGAGGCGTTCTGACTCCTTCCCCGGAATGTTTCATTTTTGGTATCGATGACTGCCCAGCCTGGCCGTGCGGGAAAAAGAATGGACCGTTGCAGCGTCACCGCTGCTCCCACACTGTCTTATGCTCACGATGCGGAGGTAATAAGCTCACACGCGCCCCTCCCCTCAGAGGTGGGGGTGGGAGGAGGCGCGCGCGCGTGCCAGATCCCAGAAGAAATACGACGGGCACTCAGCACACCCACTCAGAGGCGCACACATTGTCACACACGGCACACTCCAACCGTTCAACTCTCCGAAGGGGTTTGAACGATTTTTTCCCGTTGTGTTTCGTGTTTCGCATGCAGCCGAGCCCCTCGATGAGAGGGGCCTCTGGTTTCGGGTTCTTCTGGCCACACGTCTGAACGATTTTGAACGGTCTTGTACTCAGGTGCATGTGATAACCCCCTCGGGACACTTGTTGAGATGATAATGGCGTGGATCACCATTGCGATCTCAGTTGCGGCACACTCGAGGAGGAACACACTGAACATACATTTCCCTTTTTTCAAGGACATCGGGGTCCGTGTGTGTGTCGTTTCCCGGTTGACCTGACCTGAGTAACAGAAACGGTCGTTTTGGTCGTGCTCCTGCCATCCCTCCTCTGCGAGAGGGGGGTGCTGTTTCTGGGCTAATCGCGGTTGCACAGTGGGGTGGTGGTGGGGTGGCGCTAGCACACAATGCGGGGGTCTCGTCATACTCTTCATTCATGCGTGGCGTGATCAATATTTTAGTCCCAAAAATAGAATACGAAAAGGAAAAGTCAAGTCAGAAGGGCAATAAAAAGAGAAAAACAAAGGAGGGTGTATGATTTTCCGGATTTTCCTGTTTTCCGGGATGGTCACCATACACCCTCCGGAAAAAAATCCGAAATTTTTGGGTCGAAAAAATTTTTTTTTTCTGACCCGAAAATCTGTGTCTGCGGACTGCCACACTGTGAAAAATCGGAAAATTTCCGAAAAAAGTCGAAAATTTTGGCCTTTCCTGGCCTATGTGGTCCCAAAGGGCCCGGGTTGCCCGGATTTTCACCCAAAAACACCCCAAAAAATTTTCCGCCGCCCTTCGGGCGGCGGATTGGCCGCCTTCGGCGGCGTCGTCGTTTCACTCTGTACGAAGGACGTCGGTAAAGCCGAGCCCTTTGTACAACCGTTTCACTTCGACTTCTTTTCGGCTGTCTGTTTGTTTGCGTTTCCAGTCCCGTGCCTGTCTGTCGTCCGGACGCCCTGTTTTTATGGTTTTCTCCTGTTGCTCCGTCACGGCGCCTCATGTTCTGGGGTTGCACGTGTTCTTCTCGCTGTTGCGGCGCTGCCTGAAAGAACCCCCGTCCGCCCCTCTCGGCTCCATCTCCGAGTGCCTACCTCGTTCTGTCCGCTTTCCCTAGGAGGTACAGAGAGACCCCCTCTCCCCGCCGAGCATCTCAGAAGATGCCGTGTCCCGCATCCAAATGTAGTTGCAGGTGCCCTCGGTTGCGGTGTTGTAGCGCAGTCCGCGCCGGTCGGAGGCCACACGCCACTCTGGAGTGCCTCCCACCGTCTGAGACCCCGGGCCCCCCATGGGCTGGGGGGGCCTTCCATCGGCATGGCAATGCCTACCAGGTGTCGGACGCGATTCCGACTGTAAAGTGTCACAGTCTGTGGCTCGTCGATGCCAAGATCCTCGTTACGGTCCGATGAAACTGGGTGTTATTCGGAGCCCTACAACTGCAACACGGGAGGCTTGACAACCGGCTCCTGATGCAGGGAACGTATGCTGCAATTTTATCTGCGTTCATGCCATGGTTTGACAAGCCGCTTAAGAATCTTGTTGGATTCTTATGGATTCTTACGCTTATTGGCTCCGAACACTTACGAAAAAAAGCCAAGAATTCTTACGATAAGCCGTCAAATCTTATAAGACTTGTAAGAATCTGAGAAAGTCTTATAAGATTTTGGAGGATCCTTGAAATCGGTAGTGGACAGTAGCGGACAGGGCGGACATTTCCTTGTGGAAAAAGTGCCCGAAAAAAAAATTCGAAAAGGTCCCCCTTACAGAATTAGCCTTTTTTCAAAAAAATCGGAAAATTTCGGACCGCAATTTGTACCCAAGAAAGTGCCGAATTTTCGGACTCGGTCCGATTTGAACGATTTCCGTGCCTCTTGCAACCCCCATGAGGGGGGGCTGCTGTTTCGGGTTCTTCCGGTGGTACATGCTGGGGTGTCAGGACAGGGAATCCTGCTCGCTGTACCCGGTGATCCCTGACGCAGCCAGGAAGTGGAGAGCCTTGGAACCCGGGTTGAGGCCTGTAACACCCGGCCTTCCTGCCACTTGTGGCATTGTGGAGTGGAGGTGGTTATGGAGAAGGTTCTCTCTCCGTCCGGTCGAGCACAACCGTCCTCTCCAGCCAGGGGTCATCTACTTTCCAAACAAGGGCCAGGAACATGCTCAAACAAACCAATTGATCAGAAAATCTGGCTTGCCGTGGAATCATTGAGCATTGGGGAGTGGTTTGCCCCCTTGCTGCGTATGACATGTCCATTTTTGACGATTTTTGGGCAGAATTTGGTGCGTGGGACCTTTCGATTTTCATGATTTTTTCGGAATTTCGTGGGGACCGGTACCCCATTTGAGGGCCAAAAATCTCATTTCCGAGGCCTGTGAATGGTCGCAGTGGCCTCAGATGTCCAAAAACGTTCAATTGACCTCTCCTCGAAAAAAAAATCGAAAGGTCCCCCCTACTGGCACCCCGGATTAGGACATGTCTCTGGGGGTGTCCGGGGGGCATTTTTGGCCCATTTTTGGCTGGGGAAAATGGGCCATTTTTCACGATTTTTTCGGTTTTTTGTCCGGACCGGCACCGCATTTGAGGGGCCAAAATCTGATTTCCGAGGCCCGGGAATGGTCGCGGTGGCTTCATTTGGCCAAAAACGTTCAATTTACCCTTCCCCAAAAAAAATTCGAAAGGGTCCCCCTACAAATCGCCGGTCTTAGGAATTTTTTTTGGGCACCCAGACAGGCCTGGGCGGGGAACGAGCCCTTTTTCCAGGGTTTTTGAGTCGGGGAACCAGGTTTTTTCTAAGAATTTTTACAAGGGATTTTTTGCTCGCCCCCCCACAGTTTCCAGGCGCGTGCCCGTCAGGCGGGACTTTTTCTCTGATTTCTCTCCGCGTCATCATGTGACAGCTCTCGAGTGATGCCCAGAGATGCTTGCGGCAGAGAGTGTCCCTCATGCGCGTTACAGCTGAAAATGAATGAGGATCATCTGGCACTCGTTCTCATCGGGGGTTGTGCTCCGCAGGGACTCGGTACACCTTGGCACTCTCGCAGGGCTGGACATGCCAGCAGCTGGAGGACAGTTACAAAGCTGCCACTCCCCGACGCCACCCACCTGCTGGCCCCTTCAGGTCTGAAAGCCCAAAAGCTCCCGGGGATTTTTGCAGTGGTGCGCACCATATTCAGCGCAGTAGGGTGATCTCTCCGATTTTCCAAAACTGCTGGTTTACTGGTTTGGGGAACGGTCGTCGGCAGACCGTTGAAATGCCCGTGTTAGCAAGGCACACTCACGTTTCAGGTAGCGTGTCGCGTGTCACGCATGTCGCGAACGCGGCAAGTGTACCTCCCAGGTGGGGAAGCCCGACCTCCTGTCCGATGTCAGTCAGGCTTCGAAGAAGCGCTTCATGGATGCGGCGCTGACCTCCTACGCTGCACTGTACCCGGGGAAGTGAGATAGATGGACGGGCACACGCTACATGGGGGGTCTGGGGGGCGGAGCCCCCCAGCCGCCGGAGGCCACGGTAGCGAACACCTGTTCGTGTGGACGTACAGATTCTGTGCGAGTTGGCTGCGTCCTCAGAGGCGACTGGAGTGGTTGGACCCTGACCTGATGGGATTCGAAGGGCTTGAGTACGAGACGTACGCCACAGGGGGGTCTGGGGGGCGGAGCCCCCCAGCCGCCGGAGGCCACGGTAGTGAACGTCTGGCCCTCCAGTTGGCCAGCAAGGCGAACGGTACGGGGGACAGACTTCCCTTCCATCCTTGTGCGCGCCCTGTCGACTGGGGAAAACTTAGAAAAAGTTTTCTCCTCTGCGAAACAACCTTAGAAAAAAATCCCCCTAACAAAATTCTTAGAAAAAAACTTTTTTTCCCCTTACAAAAATTCTTAGAAAAAAAGTTCAGAATCCTGAAAGTGGGGAACAAGCCCCCCAGTTAGGAACAGCCCTGCACCCAGATTTCAAAAATTTTCAAACTATTTTCTGGACCAAAAATCAAACTATTGAGGTCCTGGCCGGACATGTCCGGGGGGGGGGGGGGGGGGTCAAAATTGGATTTCCCGAATTTCCGGGTCCGGACATGTCCGCCCGGACATCCGGACACCAGAAAATGTCCGCCCGGACATGTCCGCCCTGTCCGGGGCGGACATTTCTGGATGTCCGGATGTCCGCCCGGACATGTCCGGGCGGGAAATTCGGGAAATGTCCGGGGGGGGGGGGGGGGGGGGTCAAAATTGGACCCGGACACCCGGACACCCGGATTTCCCGGTCCGGGCATGTCCGCCCTGTCCGCCCTGAAAACGCCTAAGGGGCCGGGGGAAATCCAGGAAATTCGGGAAATCCAGGAATATGAAGAATCCTCCTTTGAGAAAATCTCATAAGATTCTTGTAAGATTCCGGAAAATTCTTGCCAGAAATCCGATAAGTCTTATAAGACTTGCGGAAAATCTTATAAGACTTACCGTCACTCAAGTTTTGTTGGTGGGGTAATATATTGGTGGGGTAAATATGTTGGTGGGGTACTAATTTGGTGGATTTGGGGCTCTGAAAAAAGTTGGTGGGTTATTACCCCACCAACATAATTACCCCTGGGGCGCATTGTACTTGGCGATTTTTTCTGGCACCTGGGATTTGGAGCCCCCTGCCCACCCACCCCGACTGCGCGTACGCATGTGCGTACGCCGTCCGCACTTTCTGAAACCGCGCTGCGTACGCGTACGCAGAAATTGCGTACGGCTGGTATTCCAGGTCTCTCAGCACACAGTAGGCCACCCAGTAGGCTGAGCCCTGGCCTTTGCTCTTGCCTTTCACAGACGGTTCCTTCGCGCACAAGTGCAACAGGTACGATTACCTACTCGAAGGCTCGAAGGCTGCTGAGGTTGACGACCGATTTGGTGTGCGGACATGGCCGTCTCTTGTACTACATAGACTGCCGTTTGCAGGCGCCGCACGCCCACGCGTACGCCGTATGCATTTTCTGGAAAACGTAGCCATCAGCCGGGCCCCTTAGGCGTTCGCCACGAAAACGGTAGTCAGCGATGCGCATTGGGGTAATAAATTGGTGGGGTAGATTTGTTGGTGGGGTAAATATGTTGGTGGGGTACTAATTTGGTGGATTTGGGGGTTCTGGAAGAAGTTGGTGGGTTATTACCCCACCAACATTACTTGAGTGACGGTATAAGATTTTCCGTAAGTCTTATAAGACTTACGGATTTTTCCGATAAGATTTGTAAGTCTTATATTATCGATAAGATTTTTGGTAAGATAAAAAAATCTTATAAGATTTTCCGTAAGCCTGATAAGAATCCGTAAGATTCTTATAAGACTTATAAGAATCCGTAAGATTCTTATAAGTCTTATAAGATTTCCGTAAGATTTCCGTAAGTCTTATAAGACTTACAAATCTTACGGAATAAGCGTAAAAATAAGTAAGTCTTATGTCAAACCATGTCATGCAGGCGTTGCCCCGCCTGCAAGGTGACCGTCTTTTGCTGTCCTCAGGTGTACCGTACCCTGAATGGGAACGGGAAGAACGTTCCTCTCGGGCATGCTACGTTGTCGAAAACTTTGCGATACACGGCCAGCTTCCTCGTGGCCTCATGTTCTTCTGTCCCTTCTGTTGTGATGCGTCTCATGGATGTGCCCTGCAGGGCTTCCACACAGTGTCGAGGAGTGATCCTCGCACGGAAAAACAATTGGCTTGGTCTTCCCGCTTTCGGGCTCCCGTCTCCGAGAGCCCAGCACAGTTTTGAGTCGGACCTGGGATAGCGGTTCGAACGGGAATTTCGGGCCGAACCCTGAAATTCTCCAACACCCCATATCGCACCTGAGACGCGGCTTCCTTATCTGAGGGGCCGCGTCCAAATACACGGACTTTGCTAAACTGGACCCAACTCCCCACACTCTTTTTTTGGCCATTTTTCCAAAAAATCCCCCCATTTTTTACAAAATTTTACAGAATTTACAGTTCGTTATACATCCTCCAAAGGGAAGACACATACCAACTTTGTTTTAGGAGAGGTGAACGCGAAGCCCCCTCGTGGAAGCTGGTGATGGGGACAGATGGCGTGATGGTGACGGGGACAGACTCGTGATAGCACCAAAAGAACACCGCCAAAGAATGGACCTGGCCAAGACTGGCAGGGCAAGGATGCGGGTGGCATTTTTTTCTTTTGTTTCAACACTTTTGAACGATTGTATGGCCGATTGTTTTTTTTGCGGCCCTGACTCGCTGTCTTATAAAGTTTTTTTTTGCAGTCATCCGCCTGTTTGCTGTTTTCATTTGGAGTCTGGCAAGACGAGTGTGGGAGGCCGCTCTGCCATCGCCACATCTCCCTCCAGCTCTGCACCTCTGGAGAGGAAGGCTTGGTGCATGGCATCACCAGCTCCACCTCGATACCCTGGCCAGCCCCCAGGATGCACACGGCACCCAAGCTTCTTGCTTATACAGGCACGACACTCTCCCCAAAGGTCTATGACATGTGCACATTGAACGATTTGAACAGATTTTGGTTCGACCAGCCGGAAGGCATTTGCCGATCTTTCCGTTATTTCGTGACAATGCGTTGCACGCAGCAGTTGGAAAGACAAGGTGCTGATCATTTTATACCCGGGGGAGTGGAGGAGAGGGGAAGGGGCATTTCCTGTCCTTTTTTTTGTCGTTTTGGTCTCGGTGACCCACACGGCCTAACATACAGGACGATTTGGCAGAAGCTACCGGAGGACACCAGAAGGCGGCATTTATATTGTAACAAAAAAGCTGAACCTCGTCAAGCTCAGCCTTCCTCGGTGTACTGAGTAACTCCTACTGATTTTTTTTGTTTTGTTTGATATCGACAACCAGGCACGTAGCTTGAAATTGGATTTTCAGATTTTTGCTGGTTCTGCTGGTCTGGGGAATTTTCCGGCGCTTCGCCCAAAATCTTGTCCTGACCGAACACCGGGTTCTCCGGAGCGCGTCCGGAGGCACGGAGTACACAGCGCCACAGTGGGTCTTCGCTACGGTGCCAAAACGGTGTGTTGGTGATTTTCCTATGTATGCATAGGAAGAAATCGGCCAACTTTGACGAAAACTTGACGGTAGCGAAGAACCCCACAGTCGCATATTGACAAGCACAAGCCACAGGGGGGTCTGGGGGGCGGAGCCCCCCAGCCGCCGGAGGCCACGGTAGTGAACATCTGTTCCTTCCGGGCTGAACACAGTGTGGATCTCTCCGACATCAGGTCGGAACCCAGTCCTGCGCGGGAAGCAGTCCTCGGGAGCCGAAATCCTCGTGGTTCGGGCCTGCTGCCGGGTACATCTTCGGCCTGGTGTGAGGGAAAACCCCCCCACCAAAAAAAAATTCTGGGGTTTCCCGGATTTATACTTCTTTTTTTTTTCCCCCAGACCAGCAACATAGGCAACTGCTGGTCCCGAGACCAGCTGGACCCCCCAAGCTACATGCCTGTCGACAACCGTGGCGTGCGGGACGACCACGCCTTTTTTTTTTGGAACGATTTTTTTTACCCGTGCCCCTTCCTTCCAACCCCCTGTGAGGGGGTGAGGGGGAACGCGCTGTTGCTGCCTTTTTTTGTCGCGGAACCCGACTCTACTCTCGGCTGATATTTACTGCTTTGACAAAAACACGGGAGGGGGGGGGGGTCAAGGGGTGTGGGAGGTGGGCGAAAAAGGGAGCTGCAAAGGCGGAGGAGCAGGAGGAGACCCAACACCGAACCCTGCGGCCCCCCTCCCACTGTCATCACAGCGAGAACACTCATCCCTGGGGGTAAACCTTTGTGGAGTATTGCCCACTTGTGTGCGGGGATGCCCACGTTTTGAGTGGGGCAAACTCTGTGCAGATCATGGCCCACAATGTCCGGGTCGGGAGCGATAGGGGTGATGGGGGCGATTCCCCACACGGTGACCTTGCTTTGCCGGAGAGCATGTGAGGGCATCCAGGCATGGCAAGGCTCCAAAGTAGAGGGGGGGGGGGGGAGGGGGGGAGACAAACCAGCCCCCTTCAGAATAACTAGAAGAATGAATCGCGGCGGGTGGGGGAGGTAGCGCAAAGAAAACAATATCCATGGAAAGGTCAAAAAGAGCGCTACCCATGCAAATAATGGTGACATTACTGCGAGATGTGCTTATTGCTTTGGCATGACGCAGACGAACGGTCCGTACCGACCCGTGATGCACCCTCCGTTCGCCATGTGTATGCCACTACTGCGCACTCCGGTAACATCCGCCATTGTTTCTGATGTTGGCGATCACAGCTCTGATGCACAATACCAGAACAGCGAGTGGTGTGCATATGTCCTGTTTTGTGGATGAACAAGAATGCCCTTCGAACCATCGGGATACCAAGCCAGACAGACACAGGGCAGGGAATGGAGGTTCCAAAACTTGCCCGGAAGGATTCGTCTGAAATGATTCTGTCCCGTACGTCTGAAAAACAAGGCCTTCTGTCAGATATGCGTCAAGCACAGGAGACCAGAAAGGTCGTCTGCCTGTGCTTTTCGATACATGTTACGGCTTTGTGTTTTGTCAAGAAGCCAGGATGCGATTTGCAGGACAACACCGCCTAACAAATGAGTTATCCCCACATCCCCCCCCCGTTTCTTAACTTTGCCCCCATCTCCCCATACCCCCTCGATTCTGCCCTGATTTGCGACAGCCGTGCACCTGGCAGTCAGATGGAATCACAGAGCTCTGTTTGAAGAAAGGTAGTGGTGCATTGTGATTTTCCCATGTGGGCCCCCCCCAACTTCTTTGAGAGGTCTCCGGGGAGGCAGCCGCGGTTCAGCGGGTCTCTGGAAAAACCTATTGAAATCGCACAGTTTGGTGAGCTTGGCTGTGCCAGGGAACCGGGTCATGTCAAGGGCAGTGAGAGGCGGGCGATGAGGGAAAGTGAAATGGGGCGCTGTCTGTGGTCAGCAACAAGTTGGCAAAGAACACGTCATCTGCGCAAGCGGTCGGATAAGGGTGCATGCAAAAAAGACTTGGAGTTGCGTTCTTTGTTTGTACGAACGGTGCCTGCTTGTGCATGTGTGCAGATACCGAACGCTGCCACGAGTCTTTTTAGTTGGAAAAACGCGTTGTTCTGACAAAAAAAGGGAGGCAGTAGAGTGTAACCACGTTGAAAAATCACCCAGCTTGCGAGAAACAAAATCCCAAGGCATGTCGGACAGTCCTTTCTTTTCTTCAGAGCAATGAGAGCAATTGGACAACCTACCAACACAGGATTATTGTTGAACGATTTTGAACGATTTTATTTTAGCCGTGTTCGTAGCGCCCCCTGGTGAGAGGTTTGCTTTGGTGGCGTGTAAAGTTCGGAATTTTTCGGGATTTTTTTTCAGAATTCCCCTCGTTCAGACGAACGGGGACAATCCAGCAAATGCCCTGTGGAACCGGCACTTCACGACACCTTCCTTTTTCAATTCAATTTGACAACACGGGGCATGTCACGGGAGACATCCCTCCTCACAGCTGATCTTTCAGGGAGTTCGTTCGGTATCGGCGACAACTATATTTTTTTGTGCCGAAATTCCTTTTTTTTTTGGAGGGGAAGGGGGGGAGAGGCATTTTTTCTTATGTGTTATTTGGTATCGGGAACAACGCCGCACCGCCCTCCCCCCCCTGAGACTTTGCAAATGGGCCTACAGCACCCACCCACCCCCCACCCCCTCCCTCTCGCACCCCCTCGTCTGATCAATAGGGTGGGCGTCATGGCGGAGATGGGTACCTGGCGGGTAAAGCGCGACGCTGTGTAGTGCTTGTCCTGCTGACTTCTCGACAGCATGACGAAAGCACGGGAAGACACACCACGTCACAGAAGGGACAGATGGCATTCCTGGGGGAAGGGCAACCGTTACGAAAAACGGGAGTGTCAGTATAACGAAGAGAATCGTGCATGGCAGAGAGCCAGATCCGGCAGCAATATTATGACGGCTTCCCGTGCATCCGGTCGGACTGCACCGACCTGTTGATGCA
Source organism: Rhynchopus euleeides (assembly GCA_963210315.1). Taxonomy (NCBI): domain Eukaryota; phylum Euglenozoa; class Diplonemea; order Diplonemida; family Diplonemidae; genus Rhynchopus; species Rhynchopus euleeides. The sequence goes on from OY723280.1 coordinate 271,714, forward strand.
GGGATTGAATGAGCCGATTTTTGAAAACTGCAATCTCGACGGGGGGGGGGGGGGTGGTGGGAGAAAAAGGGGGTTTAAATAGAATCTGGAGGGCCAACGAAGACAATTTTCATGAAAGAAGATAGCAGTTCGGCACCACCCCCTATGGTTTGAACGACTTTTTTTTTGCGAGACGACAGATAGGGGTGGAGAGACCCATTTCCGGGAGCCCTTGTGGCCCTCCTCGGAGATGACACGACATGCGCCCTGATACAGCCAGGGTGATGATCGTCTGAATCTGCGAGGAATCGCTCCCTCCCCCATCCCTGCTCTGTGTGAGGAGGTCGCTGGTATGCACTGTGAACGATTGGAACCCCTCCCCATCCCGACAGCCATCCCGCAGCGAGGTCGGTCCGTTTCAGCCACCCACCCCCCCAATCAGCACCCCGGTCACCCCCCCCCCCTCTCCCCCTAACCCATGGCACCTAATTTGTTAGCGCGATCATTATTTTTCTGCAGTTTCTGCGCAAAAAAGAAGAGAAAACATCACAACACAACACAACACACATATCCCAGCCTCGTCAACCGCCTTATTTTTTATTGGATCCGATACTACTAAATGGGAAAGCGGGGGGGAAAAAATCAAAACGGAAAAAAAACCCCCCCATCTCTGCCAACGGGTGAAGTGACAACAAACCATATCGCTGCTGCTGTAATTTGATTTGTTGGAAAGCACAGACCCCTCCCCCTCCGCTCTGTTGTGCACACCACCACCACCCCCTCCCAGGTCTTGGAGCCATGTGGGGTGGGGAGCGGAGAGTCGGGGGTTTTCGGGTGAGGGGTCGCAAAACATGGGGAGGGTGTGGAGGGGATGCACAGATTGTTTCCTCCACAGCTGACTACGCCGTCAAACAAACCATAAAGACAAGGCGGGATGGGGAGAGGGGGGGGGGAGGGAGGGGGCATTTTGACATTGGGCTGACATTTGACACGTGACGATTTAGAGGGGGGGGGCTGGGGGGGGGGGGGATAGAGGAGGAAAGACCAAAAGAATCCTGTTCGTTCCTCTCCAAAACTCCAACAAACCCGGGGGTGGGGTGATCGGGGGGGGGGGGTGAGGGACCAGTTGCTTCGGGCTGGGGAGATGGGGGGGGGGGGGGGGGCAATGGAAGGATATTTGAACGAATAAACGGGGGGTGAATGGGGGGGAAACCCTTCACTCTGTGATGAAGGGGAACCTGGGAGTCGGGTGGGGTGGGGTGCCTGAAGGAACTTGTAGCTGGGGGGTGGTCAAGGGGGTGACGTGCTGAGTGTCTTTTAGATTGAGCGTTGTGTGTGCGGGCGCACGCATGCACGGATGCACATGTGTATCCAGGGGAGGTGGTGGGTGGAATTCCGGGAGTTGGGCTGAGGTAAGACCACCGCCATGATGATAAGAATGAGCGCGAGGTTTGTTTTTAAAAAACAACCTTCGCCGTCCCTCCCCCTCTTCCCCCCGCACCCCACTCCCACTGGCATTGCCTCTCACAACTGGCCATGACAGCCTCCACGAAACTTGTGCACGGTCAGATGGAATCGAGATACAGCTGACATCATGGGAACGATGAAAGGGACTCAAAAACGCAGCTTCGACGAGAAATGGAAGTGATGGGAACCGCGGAGATTGTGGGGGGTTTCGCCAGCCCACCAGCGGGAACATGCAGTCGAGGGCTTTCAGCCTATGGTGTGTCAAGCCTGTAGATGAGGGCACCGAAGACCCGCCACATATCCATTTTGCCACTCTCTCAAACAGCATTGTGCGGTCTTCGCCCCCAAAGGCACGCCCAGCATTATTGAGTCCTCTGTGTGTGTCACATCCATCACGAGCACAGTGCGGCACACGGGGAAGGCGCAATCAAAACAAAAACTGCTGATCTCTCGGCACTGACTGATCCCAAGGGGATGGGGTTGGGAGGTGAGGGGGCGGGGGCGCTGGGGGGGAGGGGGACAGTCGGCCGTCGAACCCTCTTCTGGAGCCAGTTGAACAAAACTGGGCTAGCGGTTGCTGAGCCGTGACCAGAAGGTCCTCTCTTTGGGCTGGGGGGGGGGGGGTGTGAGGAGGGGGGGTGGGGGTAACGGGTTCACAACACACAGTGTTCAGACGGGCGATATTGGCCTCCCGAAAAGGTTGCCATTTTTTCACTCTTTTTTTTTTGGTTCAGTCACTCGGTGAGGATTGTTCACAGACCAAGGTGCCGAATTCCATTCCTGGCAGGCAGGGAAGCGGGCTCTGGAAAAGCTGCCGGGGTGCGCTCTGAGTGCACCCAGTAAGAGGCCGCATTTGAACGATTTGCCAGCCGTCGTCTTCCGAGAATCCCCCAGTGAGAAGGGCCGATGTTGACATAGGCTTAGGCACTCAGTGAGTAGGGCCGCTGTTTCGGCCAGCCAAAAAGAACCACCAAACCTTGCGTGCTGGTTTGCCTGAGATCACATCAGCGCGTCTCCTACTTCTCCGATTATTGAAAGAGAGTCGTACCAGAGGGAGAGAGGGAGAGAGGGGGGCAAAACACACCACCCCCTCCCCCACAGCCCACCCGCACAGCGCGTTTCGCAGATCATTGTCAGGCGATTTCACAATCCGGTCCACTCTTGGGTCCCCGTTGTTGGGGGTGGGGGGTGGGGGGAGGCCGCGGACAGTCGTGTCATACGGCTTCAAACAGAATAAAGACGCTGATCATTCCTGCTGGATGTGCCCCAACCCCCAGAGGAGCCACAGGCAAGTTGATAAGTTGGATCACGAGAAGCTTGCGACAAAAAATGGCGAACAATAGCCGCGATGCTCCAAGGAATTCGTGGTGTTGGGGGTCCTCGCTACGAGTCACTGTGAGTCACGAGTCGTCAGTGTTCAGCCAAACATGGCTGACTTCTCACTTTTTCTCACTCAGTCACACTTGGTAGCGAGGGCCCCCGTTATTGTATTTTTCATTTTGCCCGGCAAGAAGGGGGGAGGGTGGTACCCCGGTGTTTAGTAGTGGCCCACACCTTTTTCTGCATCATCTGAACGGTGGATAGACCACCAATCGCCCCAACAGTAACAATAAAGTATCCATGTGTAGCACCTTCGTCGAGATGAGGTGGCTGGAGGGGAAGTGGGGTGGGGGACAGTTGCGCGTCATCTGGCAGACAGCCCAACAGTTCAATCACTCGGGGAGATGGGGAGGGGGGAAGGAGAAGGAGGCGCGGGTGGGGGCCCCAACAGCGACACGAGGGAGGTGGGGATGGTAACAAAAGGAGGTGAAAAGTGGGGGGGGGGGGGTTTGCGGGAGATGGGTGACGGGTGATAGGTGATATTGCAATTTGCAGGAAAATAGCCGCGGAATGAAAAGAGTGAGACGGCCATTATTCCTTTCTCTCTTTGAACGATTTCGACGAACGTTCTGAACGATCGATAGTCTCTTTGACTGTGATTCGGCTCCCCACCCTGTTCCTCTCTCCCCAGCGCTGTTCTCTTGATGCCCAGTAGGTTCTGAAAACCAACACAATCGGGAGGGATGAGCCACAAGAGCGTCGCGGGCTCAAGACAGCAAGTTGGTGTTCTTCATAACGCGGGAGGGGCGGGGGGTCGAAGACAAAACGAGGTGGCACCTCGTTTCAATCACACACCCCTGCTTGTATCGGTGTCAGGGCATGCCTGAGATGCTGTATTGAAATATTCAGGTGGTGCAGGGTAGGGGAAAACGCCTCAATTTTCTAAAGCCTGTGCAAGGGCTTGTCTCGAACGATATGAACGATTGTTCGGTTCTTGGCCGTGCTCTTGGGCCGCCCGCCCTCGGGGAGAGAGGGAGTTGGGCCCACTGTCTCGGGTGGCATCTGGCTATATATGGGGAATCTCGGGATGGGACCAGCAATTCTCGAGAAACCGTAAAAGGTGCAGGGGTAGCCGGTCCGACTAGACCCTGCCGCTTGGGGGGAGAGTTGGGGGTGGTGGGTGGTGAGGCGGGTAGGGGGGGGGGGGTATGGGGCGCAAGTAGTAGTTGGGCTGATTTTTGAGAGTAGTCTGCAGGCCCCCCGCCCTCTGTCAGTTGCACCTCTGACGGCCAGCCTGAGGGAGGGGTGTGCTGACTTTTGGGTTTCGATATGCGTAGTTGCGCGTGAAAATAAATGTGTGCACCATACATTGCAGTGCCAGATCCCACAGGTGGAGTTTAGTCTGAAGCAGAAGCAGAAGAAGAAGAAGAAGAAAACGGAGAGAAGAACGGGAAGGGAATAATCAAAATAAACGCGAAGATCAATGCGTGAAAAAAAATCGCTGAGACACAACACCACGTGTGCCCCTCTCTCGAGCGTTTTGATGAAGAGAACAAAAGAAATAATAGGACGACCGTAAAGAGATCGCACACGCACACTGCGCTTTATCGAGCACTGCACTGGATGACACCAGCCCCTGCGATAAAAAGAATAAAGAGCAGCCAACACGGGAGGACCAACGTTGATTTTGCGCTTCCATCATGATGAAAGCCGGGCATCCAAAGCAACGGAAGTTTCAAACAGATCGGCCCATGCGGTCATTGGAGGGTATCAGCCCTTATTCCAGGAGAGCGAGAAGCCGCCTCCCTGCGGCCTCGAACAATCCCGAACCACTGAGCCTGAGTGCCCTCCACGCCACGTCCCGTGCAATGACACATCCGAGGATAGTCGGTCAAGTGCGATGATACCGAATTTTTGAGCGAATTTTAGCCGTGTTCTTGATAGCCCCCTCTGTGAGCCCTGTGCGAGAGGGGCAGTCACGGGTATTTTTTTTCTGCTGCTTCATTCTACTTCTTCATGCCGAAAAGGAATGAGTAGAATCTCTGGCCACGATGGAAGTCCCGCGCGGATATGAAAATACGTTGTTCCGACAAAAATACCGTCGTCGGGCAAACCCACTTTTTCTCACAGAAAGACCATATACGTGATGAGGGATGGGGTGAAGGGGGCTTCAACAATAGTGTCAAGAGAATCAGAATACAACTAAGACCAGAGAAGGATAAGAGGAGGCAGAAAGCTTCGCTTGTGGAAGAGGGTATTTGAACAGTTGTGAACGTTATTGAACGAACGATTTGAACGTGAGTTTTGCCCGTGATCCTGTCATCCCCCGCTGATAGACAAGGGGACGCTGATTTCGCGCTTTGATCTGACCGCACGTGCTTTTTCTGAAGAAGTCATGCATCGTTGTTGAAGGATTTCAACGATTTTTGGCCGTGCCTCCTCCTACAGACACGCCCCCACACCCCCGTTGAGAGGGGCCGTTGTCTCGAGTTCGCCTGGCCACGCGGTGGCATTTATTGCAAGTTGCTCGTTTTGTTTGCATATGGGGCCTACTCCCTGCCCGTTGTGTGTTTGGTGAAATTCATTTAAAAATTTCTAGAACCGATGTTTGGCCGTGTTCCGAGCAGCCCCCTGGTGAGAGAGGGGCCGCTGGTTCGGGTTCTTCTGGCCGCACGGTGACCTCACCGCTGTTTCGACGGTTGAGGTATTTTTGAGGTTTCGTTGTTTCGACTGCTTTTTGAATTGTTTTTGGTCGTGCTCACAGGCATCCCGCGAGGGGCTACCTGTCGACAACCTGGCTCTTGGCCACACCGCTGCAATGCAAATTTATACGATTTGAAGTTGTGTAGTGGGCGCTGCAGACACAGACACCCATCAGGAGGTTTGAACTGCAAGTATTCACCGAGGATCCCAAAAGGGATCATTCTGACTCTCTGATTGTTTGAAAAAAAACGCATTTCGGGAGATCAGTTCATGATGCTGACCTCCAGCTTGCTGACTGACGAGACGTGCCGGCTCTCAACATTGGAAGAAAGAAGGGTACAAACAACCCCCGCTGCCAGCCTTTATTCGAATGCTGGAAATAAAAAACAGCGACACATCTCTTGGCAAAAGAAAGGGGATGAGAAAGAAGTTAGGTCCAAACCATACCACTGTTGCCCATTAACCCCACTGCATCAAGCCTGCGTATTGCCATGTATTGACATGTGTGCTGGGTAAGAAGTGTCAACCACAAGACAAACACAGCTCCTAGTGCCGCACGCTTTTGCAGCGCTTTTTGATGTCAGCGACACACCTTCAGGAAGTCTTCTGCCCCTTCCAACCGGAAGGGCTGTGGAATCTGATTGATTCCCTTGTATCGCACGTCGGGCGTGGTGGGATTCAGCCGCCGCCAAAAGCGGTGCCCGAGAAGGTGCACCGATTCTCGGGTGTATAAAGGCTCCCGCTTTGAGCGACCCACGGGCACCTGTGTCACCGTGTAGGTTTAAACACACATCCCATCCATCCAGATGGGGCCACTTTTTTGAGGAAGGCAATGCACTCGACACAATCACGAATCACACGTTGGTGTTGCTGAAAGGCCCAAATTGCGTAGTTCGTGCGTAGTTTTGCGTAGTTTGTGCGTACATTGTGAATAAGCAATAATGCCACTTTTTTATTCTCTCCTGTGGGAAACACGCTACCTCCAATACAGAGCCCAGACTGCACCAACACTACCACCGGCCTCGTCCCAGACCTTGTGGTGCCCATTTCCTGATGTAGGGGCCCTCCATGTATCCCAAATATCCACCCGGGCCCTCTGGTTTGCAGGAAGTCACTCTTCTGACTGCTGCGGAAGGACCTGTCTCTGGAGGCCTTAGGAGCCTGGCTCGAGACTCACCAAACTAGGTTGTCCGAGTCTCGAACCTCGGAAGACACATCAGTCAGTCCTCGCCCAGCTGCAGCGTTTGTTTGTCTGTACCTGGGACCAACAGATGACAACGCACCCTCAAGACAAGCCATAGAATGGGCTCACTTGACAGTGGCTGAAGGCTAAGGACTGCCTGCGGAACCCCTTATCACTACAGAGCCGGGACTGTACCAAAACGCCCCTAAAGGGGCCCCCTCCTCGGGTGTTGCAAAACCCCGTTCATTTGGCTATTTGGAATCTGTGCGGATCGTAGTGGGGTCATTTCTGTGGTCGAGCTGTCAAGCTTCGTCCGTGAAACGTGGGTCTGGTTCAGGGGCTGGTCATAGGATGTGACTGAGAGGCAACCACACCAGCCCACCCAGCGGGACCCCCTCCTTGGGTGTTCCAAAAACCCGTTATTTGGAACGTTTGGGATCTGTGCGGATCGCAGTGGGGTCGTTTTGGCCGTGGTGTCCATTTACACCTCTTACTGGGAACACCAATTGGGTGAAAACACCCCCCCTCATACCCCCCTACCCCCCGAGTACTCGGGGGGTAGGGGGGCCTGTAGAGGGCACACGTTGTGATTTTTCGGCAAACAAACCCGTTTCTTTGCACAATACAGGTGATTCAGAGTGGTCCCTGACTGGGATTCGAAAATTTTCGGCATTTTTTCAACCTTTTTGAGCTAATTACTGGTCCCGCCCCAGTACAAAATAAAAAAGTGACATTACGAGGCCATATTGCGTAGTTCGTGCGTACTTGTGCGTAGTTCGTGCGCACATCATGCGAAGCACTTTCAGCAACACCACACGTGCCGTTTTTTTTTGTTGGCAAGCAGAAACGACAATACAAAACATCGAATCTCTGGGAGGGCAAGTCCAGCAGAAGAAGGGGGTGTGAAGAGGAGGGGGGGGAAGGGAGGACAGTACATAACGTTAAAGAGAAAAAAATGTTCAGCACAACCTGTACGGGGGCACGTCATCGGCACGGCTCAAATACGGTGGGGGTGGTGGAAATAAATCCCAAAACCCGATCCGGCAAGATGCCTCCAGTCAGCTGTTGTGTGCACAGCGGCACGGCTGACAGTGTTACCCTGCATCGCCACCCCGAGCCTATGCGAGTTTTCAACGCACACATGAGTATGTAGCACGCAAGGAACCCTCATGCACTAAAGAAGAGTATGGGCTTTTTGTCAAAACACGGGGGGGGGGGGGGGGAGGGGAGAGGGGTGGGAAAAAATACTCTGGCCATCCGCAACAGCACCTCTTCTGGTGGGAAATTTTGCTTGTTTTTTGAACTCCGGCTGATTTCGCTTCCGATTTCCCCCCCACGGTTGTATTTTTTTGGGGCTGAAATGTCTCGCTTGTGTTTTGGCTTTGCTTGAATCGAAAAATTCTTGAAATCAGTTTGCACCCCCCTGAAGGCAGGGCTCCTGTTTTTTTCCCTCTCTCCCTGCAGGAGAAGTCGGGGTCATCAATTGAAAGACGCTGGGCGTCTGTCAGATTGTCATGGCTGGGCAATGCCACACGCCTGTGGCGTCGGGAACACCTACGACGGATCCCAGAGAGGTCAAATTTGTCAAATTTCTGTTGCGAATATGGCCAGGATTTCCCTACCGCATCCCTGCTATTTTTTTCCTCACAACACAGCAACAGAAGAGACATGAAAGGATAAACGCGGGAATTACAGAAGGCGGGACATCGAAGCCCGCACATAGTGATCCATCACCCAACCTCTCCACGCGCCCCCCTTTTTCCCCCCCAACAGGATTTGGGCGGGGTGTGGGGCCGGTGCGGCGGGTGCGGGGGGGAAGGGGGGGGGGTGAACAAAAGAAAAGGGGAAGAAGAGAAATAAACCCAAAGGCATACCATCCTCATCAGGATAGCCCCACAGGGGGGGAGGGCAGGGAGGCAGCGTAACGCAGTAGATGAAGAAGCAGTAGACGGAGATGGAGAAACTCGTGTGGCGGGGGGTGTGATCATCAAAAATACCAATAACAGATGATTCCAATCGAGGTCGAGGGGGGAAATCCCTTCTGGCTCAGGCCCTTCTTCTCTTTTTGCCAGGGGTTTTTTTTTGGGTACGGTTTATGGCTCGAGGTGCCTTGGATCCCGGTCGCCACTAGCAGGCGTCCGTATCCAATTTCCCAGCGCCGGCTGGACCTCCTCTCGCTGCGGTTGGCATCGCACACACTGATTATTGGCCGATTCTTTTAACCCCAAATAACAAAAAATCCCCCCACCCCCCACCCCCACGAAAGCACAGTCCGATGAGCGGGGCTGGCCAAGCGAGCCTGCGACCCCTTTCCTAAGCGGGCCAAGATCCACCCAGAGGCGAATCTCAGCGGAGAAATGAGAGGGATAGTTCAGCTTGGCCAAAAACCCTCGAACACCCAACTGCACCAACTGCTGTTTTTTTTGTTGTGGGGGTGGCTATGTATGTATCAAGTATATAGAGAAGGGCAGGTGGATGTGGTTACACCTCCGCATGAGGGTGGCACAGGGGAGAAGAGAGAGGGACAGAAAAAGAGAGAGAGGGGGGTAAAATGTCCTCCCACCCTCTCGTCATTCGCAATAAGATGTGCGGAATCATTTTTTTGGGTATCGATGACCACAACTCCACTGGCGTGAGGGAGTGTGGGGTGTGGCATATTTTGATTTCGTCGTTCGTTCTGACTGAAAGGAATTGATGGGATCCGCTTGGCAAACCACACGGCCGAGCGGTCCCATCGGGGCAAAATAAATAGCATTCCAGAAAACAGATAACACGCTGTTTTACATCTCTGAAAGTGGCTTCGCCTGTGAGTTGAGTGAGTGCATGAGATGCCTTGATATAAGAGATGCCTTCACTGTGGATCCCTCCCTCTGAGGCTGGGCCTCACAGTGTCGAACATCCTTTCCCTGCCTGCAGGAAATCGGTACACCAGGGGCGATGTGCTTTGGTGCGATTCAACCGTCAGCCAACTGCGCGTTGTGGGACACGGCAACAACAATTGCCACGCCCGGAGCGCCAGCGAGGTGGGAGAGGGGCAAAGGGTGGGTTGAGGGGAGGGTGGGGTTGCTTACGGAATGGCAACCCTCTCTCTCTCCCCCCCCACACACACCCCCGCCACCCCCCGTGCCATTTGGTCTGACATGCCTCCGTTCAGCACCATCGTATCAACCAACCCGATGTGTTGTGGTTCGCAGCAAGCTTCCCCCTGTCCAACCCAAACACCCTCATCAAGGGTGCCGAGCGGTGGGGGTTGTGGGCATCAAAGCAGATTTTGAACGAATTTTGAACATTTTTCCGGGTTTGGCGCACAAACAACGCCTTATCTTTTTTTCTCAGATGTATTTTTGTCTGCGCGATGCACGCCTTTTAGTTCGGGGGGGGGGGGGGGGTGGGGGGTGGGGGTGTGTGTGGGGAGGGGCAAGTAAAAGATGTGCCGCAGGAAAAAAAGAAATAAAGCAAATGTCAACAATGCGGGAGGGGCGAGGCGAGGCGAGGCGATGGTGTGGGGGGTGGCGGCAGGCGAAGGGAGAACACTCCCCTCATCCTGCAACACACAAAACCACGACCACCGCGGCCGCGACCTCAACCCACACACACGTGAATACTGGTGTATTGGGAGTAACCGACCGTGCAATGCTCGAGGCCGCCTCAGTCGCGACACCGTGCGTGCCCTGCAATGCATCATTCGAGTCGTACGGACCTCCTGTATCGCACTTTCGTGCTCTGATCTTGAGGCAGCCTCACTCTGATGTGATAGTCTTTTGGATATATCGACCGAGAGATAGGGGGGTTGTTGGCCCTGACTGGCTCACAGAAGCACGCGCGCACACGCACCTAAAATATCGAGACCCGGGAGGAGGAAACAGTATTGGTGTCACACACGTTTGCAGGAATAATCACAGAAGTCAATAATGATCAGCAGGAAAAAATGGAGATGGGAGGGGGGGGGGGGTGTTGTTTGCAGACGGAAAGCCGAGGCCTTCTATTTTCCAAATAAGAACGCCATGTAAAAATGTTGGATACCCCCCCCCCCACGGGCTGTAAAATTGCAGCAACCCACAACTGCCGGCCCCCCGTGTGTGTCAAAGACGATGTGTGTTCTGCGGATGCAGAACACGCCCTTCACAGCCTGTTGGGCGTGTGAAGCGTTCGAAAGCGTCTCACCCCCCTCTGGTGAATACTGTTATGTGCTGGCAGCTCCGCCTCGCAACACTGCGGCCGCAACTCAGCAAAAGGGGGTGGAATGAAGGCCACGCTTCGGTGCGGACTGCGTTAACGATTTGAACAGTTCTTAGCCCGTGTTCCTCGCAGCCCCGAGTGGGGGGGGCGCTGTTTCGGATTTTTTCTGGCCGCACGGCAGGGCGTTCGCTCGGGGAGAAATAGGGGCCTATTTCGTTAAAAAAATGATTCTGGGAAAACCCTTCTCCCACCTCTCTCCCGGGCATTTCTCCCAAGGGGGAGAAATTAAATAAAAAAAATTCTCGGAAGTTTTTGCCTCAGGTGGGAAGGGGTTCTGAAGGAGAAGGGCAGCACCCTCTCGTACAAATTGATACCACCACGCTTCGCACGGAGCGGAAATAACCCAAAGAAGCGAGATCTGAACCTGATGGGGACCGTCGGAGCTATTGCCGGCATCAGCATGGTCAAAGCCAGAGGAGGCCGAAGCCAAGAGCATAGTGGCCTGCCACAGGCACCAGGCCGATGTACCTCTTGAGCATGCTGTCTCAAGATGCACGTCGTCTGTATGTGGTGTTCGACTATGAAGCGGACTCGGGGACGAGGCTGACAAATGTTCACTACCGTGGCCTCCGGCGGCTGGGGGGCTCCGCCCCCCAGACCCCCCTGTGACCTGTGAAGTCTGTCCAACAGGAACTAACGGACGCATGTGACCGTGCCCTTCCTTCTCGAGAACGGGTATCGGCGACGGTCCGTGATCCTGTTTTGGGTTCGTCACCAACTCCCGAAGTACTCACTGATTGCCGCAAAACCTCCATTTTGCAGCCGCGAACCGCGAAATGGGCCCCTTGCGCCAAATATATATAGTACCCTGGTCTGGACCCTTGAGGCAATTTGTCTGAGGGCCCGATGTTGCATGATTTCGCGCGCGCGAAGCGCGCGCGAAAAAAAATTTGAGGCGGCAATTTTACCCCTTTCTCCCACAGTCTCTGAGGAAGGTAGGAGATAGCGAACACCCTGCCGCACGGGATTGGTCTGATTTAGCACAGTATTGCTGAGCTAGTTGCAACATAACAGCTTGCGACAACCAACGCAGGGGACTGGTCCTCCTAAGCGGTGGCTGGTTTGTTGACGTCGGTAGCGACAAACCAATGGCATCGTTGGGTGTGCACCTGTTGTCAGGTGCATACCGCCGTTAAACAATAACCAGATAAAAAGGACAAAAATCAATCACACACAAAAACAAAGCTAAAAACTAAAACTTAAAAAATCCAAATAAGAAGTAGAGTATGGTTCCACTAAAAGACTCGTCAAGAGGGTGGAAAGGGGTCATCAGAGGGAAGGTTGCAAAACTGGTCGCAACAGGAAGCAAACTCAACACATTCGATCTGCGAACAGAACGGACGGGCAGGCCACTCGTCATTGCAACAGGGGGCGGTAGTACTACATTCCTGCTTCAGATATTACGCCGATATTGCCGCACCCGTCAGCCATGGCCTGTCAGGAAATATCGATGAAGCAGGTGTCTTAGTGACAACAACCTTACGTTGCAAGTAACGCACAACGCAATAAAGGCCGCTCAATGGCGATGCGCATGCAATTCATCACTCAATAGAGTGGGGTATGGTTGCCGAAAGTGAAGGCAAAACAAGTTTCCCTGCACACTCCTGGGGGGGTCGGGGGAGTGGGTCACACGGACATTTTTTGATGCGCGAAGGAGGATCCTTGAAATCGGTAGTGGACAGTAGCGGACAGGGCGGACATTTCCTTGTGGAAAAAGTGCCCGAAAAAAAAATTCGAAAAGGTCCCCCTTACAGAATTAGCCTTTTTTCAAAAAATCGGAAAATTTCGGACCGCAATTTGTACCCAAGAAAGTGCCGAATTTTCGGACTTGGTCCGATTTGAACGATTTCCGTGCCCCTTGCAACCCCCATGAGGGGGGGCTGCTGTTTCGGGTTCTTCCGGTGGCACATGCTGGAGTGTCAGGACAGGGAATCCTGCTCGCTGTACCCGGTGATCCCTGACGCAGCCAGGAAGTGGAGAGCCTTGGAACCCTGGTTGAGGCCTGTAACACCCGGCCTTCCTGCCACTTGTGGCATTGTGGAGTGGAGGTGGTTATGGAGAAGGTTCTCTCTCCGTCCGGTCAAGCACAACCGTCCTCTCCAGCCAGGGGTCATCTACTTTCCAAACAAGGGCCAGGAACATGCTCAAACAAACTACCGTATACGTAAATATTATGGAACGTAAATATTATGGAACGGGCCCATTTTTGGCCGGTCCGTTCCATAATATTTACGTTCCATAATATTTACAGGGCCAGTTGGGGACTCGGTGGTGAGGACGGCTTGCGTCAGGAATCGCGCGAAAAGTGCACGAGTAGGTCCCGTCAGGGACTCTGTATGCCGTCCGATCACCTGGTCCAAGTCCCCGAGTCGCAGAAAGCCCTGTAAATATTATGGAACGAAAAAAATCTGGAACGCCAACCCACCAGCGTTCCAAAATATTTACGTTCCATAATATTTACGTTCCATAATATTTACGTTCCAAAATATTTACGTATACGGTACGTAAATATTATGGAACGTAAATATTATGGAACGGGCCCATTTTTGCCCGGTCCGTTCCATAATATTTACGTTCCAAAATATTTACAGGGCCAGTTGGGGACTCGGTGGTGAGGATGGTTTGCCTCAGGAATCGCACGAAAAGTGCACGAGTAGGTCCCGTCAGGGACTCTGTATGCCGTCCGATCACCTGGTCCAAGTCCCCGAGTCGCAGAAAGCCCTGTAAATATTATGGAACGAAAAAAATCTGGAACGCCAACCCACCAGCGTTCCATAATATTTACGTTCCATAATATTTACGTTCCAAAATATTTACGTATACGGTATAATACTTGCATGTCAACTATTATACTTGTATTTTTACTTGATATACATGTATTTTACATGTATATTTCAGGCATATACATGTATTATACATGTATAATAGTTGACATGCAAGTATTATACATGTATAATACATGTATTATACTTGTAGTTATACATGTAAAATTTACAAGATCCCACCGTGTGGCAGCAAATTTTTACTGCACTTTACTGCACTTTATTATACTGCATTTTACTGCATTTTATTGTATTTTATTTTCCGGATTTTTGGATAAAGTGCATGGTCCTGAGTGGTGCCTTGGGCTTCGCATACGTACAGCTGGGAGGACCACTATGGACAGGCCAAATGCTGGAGTCACACCCACTTTACAGAGGTGCAGCCACGTCTGCAAGTTTGCGGACAGCCGCAAACCCGCAGAAGATGGCAAAAAGTACCGCTCCTGCACGGAGGTTCTCCTGAAGGTCACAGGGACGCACCAAGGCTCCGGCAGAGAATGCAGGCCGGGATGGATGTGCCCTGCCTATGTTGGGTCGGTGGGTTAGCAGGACCTGATCGGTGCGGCCTCCGCCTGGCTTCAGTCCTGCTTTGAGTGCTTTCAGTCCGCTCTGATGTCCAGCCTCCCCGAACGGGATGGTGAAGAACCCGTACGCCAGATCAGCTCAGCTGTACAACGTCCGAGGAAGGTGGACTGCCCACCGCACACCGCCCTGCTGCGCCTGCGGTGCTGGGGTGCGCCTGCTGCCTGATTGGCCCCGGCGCTCGGAAGCAGCATCAAGCATGCCGAACAGCAGCAGGGCGGGCCTGGCGGGGGTACTGCCTTGGTGGCCTTGTGTTGGCCAGAGTGGGCGGATCAGGGTCCCCTGGCACGGCAGGTCAGCGTCCTGCCCACCGTCACGCCGAGCCACCCCTACAACACGCTCTCCTGCACTTTATTGCACTTTACTGCATTTTACTGCATTTTATTGCACTTTATTTTATTTTATGTTTTTTATTTTTAAAATGCAGCATTTTTTTTTAACTTCGTTCCCGTCCCCCCACGTTGTGCGCTACGTCGTTGTAGCGTTGGCTCACTCGTGTGCTTCTTTCCGGGGTCGGGTCAGGGATAGTGCCCTGTGTGGTGCCGTTTTTTCCCGCAGTGCGGGTGGGTTGCCGTGCGTCTACACGGAGACACCTCCCCATTCCTCGTGCAGGTCAGGCAGGCTCCTTGAGGCCTCCGAGGTGATGTGCGCGCGCCACCCCGTGGTTCCTTGTAGAGTTGCAGACAGGTCCGTGCGCACGGTGGGAGCGTTCGTATCGCCCGTTCCGTGCCAGGCCCTGAAGAATACCTTTGGTTGAGTATTGACTCTCTCGGGTTCAAACCCCATTCAAGGTCCTTCGCTATGTCATCACTGGTCGTCAGTCAGAGGGGAAGAACGGTGTTCCTCACTTTTTCACTGCTCACGGGAGCGAAGGCCAAGTCCAACATAAGTGGTAGCCTTGAAGAGAAATCTCCTGATCTCTCCAAACATTGCACCGAAGACCACACCTGCCTATCAGGTTCTTCCCCATCAGTCGAACAGTCTTTCTTGTTCATGTTCTGGGCAGGGTGCTCTGTCTCGGTCACCCCGACACCTGCTTCAACTAGGCTAGCCCAACGTCTTCCCTCAGTGTTCTCACAGGGGTGTCCTCAGTATCTGGGTCCCGACGGCAAGGCAGCGTACCAGTCGGCTTTGCGAACCCGCAACAGGCTGTACTGGTGGTTGCATACCGCCGCAAGTATGACCCTGTTGCTGCGTAGTCATGTTTTCCATGAAGTGGGGTGGCGACAGGGTGTAAGTCACGAGGGGAAGGGCATGTGGAACGGCCACTGCCCAATCCCCAGAGTCCTCTCCGCCCCACTGTGCCTGAAACTTCTTCAGACAGACATAGTGATGTGCATGTCATGGCACTATGTGTGTTGTGTCTCTGCCACCCATTTGTGAGGGACATTCTACACTTCTGAGTGAAGCCCCCCGTCACCAATAATTCAAAGAAGCAAAAATGGCAGCTTCCGGCTCCACTTTTACCACTTTTTCAATGTGTTCTGGGCTGATTTCTGGTTTTCCGAAAATCTCAAAAAATTATCGCACCATTATCGTATATTATCGTATACGATAATATACGATAATGGGAATACGATAATAATTATCGTATGCGATAATAATTATCGTTTGCACTGTATGCCTAGGGGGGGGGGGGGTCAAAATTGGACCCGGACATCCGGACACCCGGATTTCCGGTCCGGATATGTCCGCCCTGTCCGCCCTGAAATCGCCTAAGGGGCCGGGGGAAATCCAGGAAATTCGGGAAATCCAGGAATATGAAGAATCCTCCGAAAGAGGTGTGAACAAGCCACCATATTGGGCTGATCCGGCCTTGGGGAAAACACAAAAAATCTCGCGATCTCAATCCGATTCGCAAAAAATCGCAAAAAGTCGTCAGCTGATTGAGGGTGTGATATGAGGGTTCTATCCAACAAGGATATCAAGGCGGCACTTTCAAAGTCCTGCCAAGGACAGCGCCACGTGGGTGTGTGCTTCTGATATATGTTATGTCATCATGTGAACCCTCCCCAGCGTGTGCCAACATCCCTGACACGCTCACGAAAAGCATGACACGGAGAAAACAGGTGCCGAAACAACCTGCCGAGCACACGGGTAGTGCCACGTTGATCCACGCAGCGATCTCCCATGACAGGAAGCCTTGTCGCCACGGCAGAGTCGCCGCAGACTGTGGGAGAGGTGTCGCCAGTCACCTTGAGGTTGCAGTGTGTCATCAGGCTAAGACCCGTGCCCTCTTCACCTCCCCTGTTAGGTTGCTCCCAAAAAGTCGCAAAAAATCGCAAAAAATCGCTGCGATTTTTTGCGATTTTTTCCGACTTTTTGCGATTTTTTCGGCTTTCTGCGTTGTTGGGTCCGTCGGCGGGGGGTGGGGGTGATAGGTAAGTATACTGGGGACTGGGCAGTGGCCGTTCCACATGCCTCTCCCCTCGTGGCTTACACCCTGTCGCCACCCACCCCACTTCATGGAAAACATGACTCCGCAGCAACAGGGTCATACTTGCGGTGGTATGCAACCACTAGTACCGCCTGTTTGCATCGTCGGGTTCGCAAAGGACCGTACTCATGGTACACTGCCTTGCCGTAGGGACACAGCTACTGAGGACACCCCTGAGAACACTGAGGAAGATGTTGGGCTCGCCTAGTTGAAGCAGGCTTCGGGGTGACCGAGGGGGAGCGCCCTGCCCAGAACATGAACAAGAAAGACTGTTCGACTGACGGGAAGAACCTGGTGGGCAGGTGTGTCTTCGGTGCAATGCTTGGAGATATCAGGAGCCTTCTCTTCAAGGCTACCACTTATGTTGGACTTGGCCTTCGCTCCTGTGAGCAGTGAAAAAAGTCAGGGACGCCGTTCTTCCCCTCTGACTGAGGACCAGTGGTGACGTAGCGAAGGACCTTGAAGGGTGTTTGAACCCGAGAGAGTCAACCAAAGGTATTCTACAGGACCTGGCACGGAACGGACGATACGAACGCTCCCACCGTGCGCACGGACCTGTCTGCGACTCTACCAGGAACCACGAGGTGGCGCGCGGAGGCCTCAAGGAGCCTGCCTGACCTGCACGACTCCGCTGCGCCATCTACAAGGCGGAGCTCGGGCGCCATCCTCACCGACCTACAGCAAGGCAAGGGGTGATGATCATCTGGAGACACCTGAGCCCAGGATTGGAGAGACGCGAAGGCCATATCCACAGATGGTCCAGCTGGGAGGGAAACCACCATCCACCTCCTTCGGACACCACACAGCCTTGTCGATGATCACAGCAGCCCGGACACAGACCAGTACGCGTACCCTGCCTGCAGCACCGGGTCACACCCCACCAAGAGAGCATCTCTTTCGCCACGGCCCAAGCCGGCACCCCCTCACCACCACCAACGAACTGTTGCTGCACCGCGACAAGCCCATTACCTGGCTGCAGGAGGGGATCTGGGCACAGCGAGGTTCAGCCATTCAGCTTCAGGCTTGCAGTGGTCTTCAATCCCACCCAAGCCTTACCGAAGCTTGGATACCCCTGGGTCGGGATTCGGAACGTGGGTATATCGGCCGGTGGGATGCGACTTTGGGATGGCCTCACCAGAATGGCTGAAAATCCTATCCGGCCGCTGAAATTTGAGCCGTACGACGGGCGGCCATCTCGCGACTCCAACCCCGATCCGTCCAGGAACAGGAAGTGTACCGTACGACTTCTCCTTCACCCAACGGTCGTGCGGTCAAGCAAATCGGATACTCTTCCCAACGGGACCCTTCCCAAGACAAAAACCAGTCCCTGACCAACCCCACAGGCTCATCTTTACCCTTCCTGGGGCTGGGAGAATGGTAGGAGGCGAAGGAGGCTTACAGCACAGGTTCGGCTGCGGAATCGCAGGAAGCGGCTACTGTGCGGAAGGTCCCTCCTGGAGCTCACGGGTCAGCTGTAGAGTTGTACGGAAAGAACGCCCAGTTGCGTATGAGGTCTTCTGCTCATGGGGCTTGCCCTCGGGTCAGCTGGATGGCTGGTAGAACGGGGGTTCCTCTCATGCGATGAGCTCCAGATGACCTAACGACTAGTTGTGTGTGGGATGGTTACTCACGGCTCAGCTGTGGCTCTAGGGTGGTGGAAGCGTCAACGCAAACTATATTTGGTCGTAGTCGCCGACGTGACACACCACTCCGGAGTCATCATCAGACAACATCATCGGTACGAGGTGCGAGAGAGTGTTCTAAGACAGGACTGCCGCTGGTCGGTGATCCTTGGAACACGGTGAAGACGTAGAGAGCGACGAGCGTGA
Source organism: Rhynchopus euleeides (assembly GCA_963210315.1). Classification (NCBI taxonomy): domain Eukaryota; phylum Euglenozoa; class Diplonemea; order Diplonemida; family Diplonemidae; genus Rhynchopus; species Rhynchopus euleeides. Next base: position 290,275 of record OY723280.1, read on the forward strand.
AGTGTGCGTAGTCGGGACAGAGTGATAGAACCTCAAGACAGAACTGCCGCTGGTCGGTGTCTGATCAAGAGGAGAGCAAGACATGAGCAAAGAACGGCCAGATGCGCGGATGCTCCTGGAGCTCGGGCTCGGCTGTGGCATCGGAGAAAAGCGGCCCGTGGAGGTCTTATCGTGCGACTCCTGGAGCTCAGGAAACCCAAGTCTCTCCCGCTCGACTGTGGGGTCGCAGGACGGACAGCTAGTGCCGAGGACTTCTTCTCCTACGAGCAGCTTCTGGTGTTCATGGATCACTATGGAGTCACCGAGCGAATGTTTGCGCGCGGGTGCTCCTGGAGCTCAGGACCCGCTGGCGTCGCAGGCGCAACAGCGAGTGATGCAGAGGTCTGCATCTAATGCGACCAGCTCCGGGTGCTCAGGGCTCACTGTGGAGTCGGGGGGCGACCAGCTCATGATCTTCTCGTGTGGTCAGCTTCGGGCGTTGTGGAATCGCCGGCAAAACAGCTGATGGTCTTCTCATGTTCCGGGAGCTCAGGGCTCACTGTCGAGTAGGATTATTTTGTGCCAGATGCAGGTCATCAGCACCATCTGCTTCACCCCCTTCAGCGCCATCTCCTCGGGGGGCCGACACTGCAGGGAGGCAGGTCCGCGATACCTGGTCCCACAGGTCGGTGCGGAGGGCCACCCAGGTGGCCCACACCCACGGTGTGCCCGAAGTAGTTGACACGCTTGTGAGAGCGTTTTCCTGAGGCGACCGGTCCGCTGTTCACCCCAACCCGCACGGTGGGCCCGCCCCCGACCCGTCGCGCCGCCCGCAGATAGGACCTGGAGCAGCCCTGCAGGCCAGGGGCGGCGAGGAGTGACTCGTACCCGCAGCCCGACTGTGAAGTCACGGAGAAAAAGAGCGGCTGGCGATGCAAAGGTCACCTGTGGAGTCACGAAAAAACAGCTGGTTGTGCTCTTGGAGCGCAAGGCAGCTGCGGCGTCGCCTGTGTGGAAGTGCCTACCCTCGGAAGTAACCCAAAGAAGCGAGATCTGAACGTGCTGGGGACCGTCGGAGCTATTGTCGGCATCAGCATGGTCAAGGCCAGAGGAGGCCGAAGCCAAGAGCATAGTGGCCTGCCACAGGCGCCAGGCCGATGCACCTCTTGAGCATGCTGTCTCAAGGTGCACATTGTCTGCATGTGGTGTTCGACTATGAAGCAGACTCGGGGACGAGGCTGACAAATGTTCACTACCGTGGCCTCCGGCGGCTGGGGGGCTCCGCCCCCCAGACCCCCCTGTGACCTGTGAAGCCTGTCCAACGGGAACTGACGAGCGCATGTGACCGTGCCCTTCCTTCCCGAGAACGGGTATCGTCGACGGTCCGTGATCCTGTTTTGGGTTCAAGTCAGGCTCATACACATGTTCACATCAGTTTTGTCAAAGGCCAACTCCCGAAGTACTCAGTAAAACCTCCATTTTGCGAGCCGCGAACAGCGAAATGGGCCCATTGCGCCAAACATATACAGTACCCTGGTCTGGACCCTTGAGGCAATTTGTTCGAGGGGCAGATAATGCATGATTTCGCGCGCGCGAAAAAAATTGAGGAGGCAATTTTAGGAAGGTGGGAGATAGCGAACACCCTGCTACCGCCTAACAAAAAAAACGCCTCACAACAAAAAAAACCCGATCTCAATCCGATTCGCAAAAAATCGCAAAAAGTCGCGAAAATTCGCAAAAAATCGCTGCGATTTTTTGCGATTTTTTGCGACTTTTTGGTGGCCCGGTGCCGCTTCTTTGCGATTTTCTGTAAAATCCCCAAGGCCGGATCAGCCCACATATATTATTTACCACACGACTGTATTTCTTCTGGGCCCCAACCCCAATTTGGGGTTGTGCGTGCCACAGTAGCGAACACAAAAACAGGACTGATTCACTCTGCCCAGCGGGGCATACAAGGGATTAGATGGGGGCGGGGGCGGTGGTGGCCATGCAGGGTGGCATGCACATGGCGAGGAAACAAAATCGGTGCATTATTATTTTGTTCGTTTTTTTTCCAAACAGTGTCGAGAAGGGGGTGTGATGGGGTAAAGAGGGAGGGTTGTGTGTTTTATGTTTGTTTTATTCTTTTTCTGTTCTGTTTTTTTCCGTGTTCTGGTTGGTTTTTTTGCTGTACTTTTTTTGAACAAACCTGGCTATCGCATAGAAGCGACAAGCAAAGTAGTGCCATAACTCGCCAGTGCGCGCCCTCGATTTTAAGGTGAGTGAACGACACCAGGAGGGGGTGAGGTAGTTCGGAAGGATACCTACGCTGCCCTCACCCCACACATCCCGATGTCGGTGTCCACACGACCCTTCACACCACGCAGACTGCATGTGGAATATAATGTCCATGGCGTTCTATTGTCTTCTCACCCCACACCGCCCCGTCAGAAATAGGGACCGGCAATAAGCAACTGACACCACGAGCAAACCTGAGAGATCAAGAGAGCCATCAAGGTTGACGATCTTCAAATGCAGAACACCCACGCACACACAACAAGATTTTTTTTGGTTCACGGAGGTCGGCACAGAGCGGAGCCCGATGCTGCCTCCACTGCCAAACAAGACTGTTGAGTGTTGGGGGGAACTGCTCGAGATCGAAACAGTGAAGTAGATTGCACTGCATTGGGTGACGCAAAATAACAGCAGCAGCAGGCATTGGCCTGCGGCACACGGCATGTCCCTATTCGGCGAATGGGTTTCGGGGCGGGGGGGGGAAACCAGACCTGCCCACAGGCATGGATCGATAGCAAGGCAACAGCCACGGCAGTTACTAAAAGAAAAAGAAAGTGGGGGGAAAAAAAGATCTCGGCGGTGCATGCCTGCGAAGCGTCTGCCTCGCCTGCTAAGTGAGACGTTTTTTCTTCTGTCGACTAATGGTAATCGTACTCCTTTTCGCTTTATAGTAGAAACACACTGTCCAGCAACTGTAAAAAATATAACCAGCCCGGACTTCTTGTCTCAAGGCTGTGTTGAGGCCCTGTGAAATGACCAGGTGTAAATCCTAAAGCTTCAGCCGTACGATTATACTTCGCGACGCTTCGTCGCGAGTAACAAAGAGAAACAGAACAAATGCCCGCGGAAGAAGAGAGACGGGAATGAAGAGATCTGATAAAAACATTTTGTTTGGCGTCTGAGAGTGTGCTGCTGATAATCAACCTTGACCACCATAGCTCTATCTCGTCTGTATGATACCACGTGGAAGCCCATCTTCTTTTGGTACAAACTGTATGCCGGTACGCAGTCCACGACTACGGGATACTCGGCTTCGGTTGAGATCCAGAGCGGGCATCCAACAAAAATATATTTCGGCTTTCCTGTTCTGCTTTTTTGACGACCACCCATCCTGACGAGTTTGAGACGACCAGGACAATGCCGTGCACACTGCTGCCAGAAGGCATTGTTGATGTGTATTGTTGACAAAACATGCCATGGGGTACTGGCCAGCGCCCATACCACATTGGTTTTGACGAACAGAGCAGTGACAATCACGAAGCAACCAGAAGGCGTTGTACTACCTGGCCAGCACATACACAGCCTCGCCGTCCCTCGCCGCCATCTGAGGGGTTGGTGGAGTATGCAGTGATATATGTTTTCTGGTGGTGGCAAAGGAGGGAAGACAGATTTGCCAAAAAGAACCGATTCCCCAGTGTCCCATTCCTCTCTGTGGGGCCGGGGGGGCACGGGAAGGGGGTGTGGAAAATTAAAACAGTTCCACACGCTTTGAAAGTACGAAAGCCGCAGAGGGTGGGTGGCTTGGCACGCCCCCGCCTTCTTTCAACCACATGTTTTTTGGCTCTGAGATTGGATTCTTCCGAGCATGAGCCCCAAGACCTTGAGACATCTGTAACAGGTTGGTATATATTGTTTCCCTGACTGTCGACAAAAGCGCCGCCGGAGGGTAGCAGCACCGAAGGAGGATGTATTGTGACATAAAACTCACTCCGTGTGCGAAAAGAAACAGACTTGGAGTTGCGTTCTGTATGAAACCGGGGCCCTGAGTCAGTGAATGATTCTCTTCATATTTTTTTTGCCATGTTGTTTTTTTCTTGTTTTGCAGGGCACCTGAAACACTGCCCACGAAACCCCCCCCCCCCCCGACGAACCATTCCGTGAATGTTAAAAGAGGGGGCGGGTGGGGGGGGGGGGGGGCCGCGACGAACGGTTGGCTGTTTTTCAAACCAACCGAACCAAAACACGGGAGCAAAACAAAGAAACGGGGGATGTAGAGGGGTGGGTGGGGGTGTTGCTGTGTTCAGTAGGATCTGTGGGCAAAAAAAATAAGAAACGCGGAAGAATCCGTATGGTTGGTCGAACGATTTCAGCAGTTTATTTTTTTTGGCCGCGATCCCATCTCTTTTGGGTTGAGTGTTTCGTACTCAAAATACACCCCATGTCATTCTGAAACTGGGTAGCAAAACCCGCTGAATATCTGGGGTGGGGGGGCTGAGAGGAGGCGTGTGCATTGTGTGCGGCTGGTCACTTCCGACCCTCCACACACACACGCTCGCGTTAAGCTTTTTGGTTGTAGTGTAGGCTGTCGCAGAGCAAACTCCGCAATGGCATCTACTGTCCTATCAAACACACGTGGTGACGGCAACAGAATGCACCGAGCAATATGCTCTTGATGATATCCACTGCAACGCGCGTGTGAGATTTGGCGTGGATCCCGGCTGAAATCAAATACGGCCAGGCTCTGTTTGCAAAATTTCAGTTCGGAACTTCTCCGGAACTTTCCGCAAACGACGAAGAACTCCAGAGGCAATCCCGCTCAGTTTGAACGATTTCAATGATTTTGGACGATTTTTCTGTCCGTGTTCCGGGAGCAGCCCCTCCGGTGTCAGGGCCGCAGGTTTCGGGTCTGGGGACAGTTTGCAAGGCCAACCCCAGAAGGGGCCTTCGCCTTGTGTCAAACTGTATCAGTTTGCCTCCCTTTTGTGGGGCGCTTCACTTTTCTGCACTATTCTTGTGTGGGGAGGTTATTGGGGAATCCTTCAGGCAGGGGTGGGGTGTGGGGATTGGGGATTGTCATATCGTGTCGTGTTGGGAGGGGGGGGAGGGCGAGAGTCGAGAAAAATGGGACAATGTCTGGGAAAATATGAACGCACACCCTTTTGCTTTGCCTCACGTGGGTGGAGAGGGGGTGGAGGGCGGGACGGGACGGGAGGGAAATGGCCATTTTGAACGGGGGTAAAAAAAACAAAAACAAAAACAAATGTCTTTTGGCTGGCGGATATTCGGGGTGAGTGATTATTGTTTCGCCCTGAGTTGGGCGGAATGCAAATGAGGGAGACACCCCCCCCCCCAATCCCCCGTAAATTTTCCGGAGGATCCGTGGCAATGAACGGGGGGGTGGAGGGGGGGGGTAAAGAGTAGAATGTAGAGGGGGGTGGGGTGTTGGGGGGGAGGGGAGGGGCGCTTCTATGAAGACACAGAGGCAACCGCTCATCCCTCCCCCCCCCCCCCCCTCGATCACTCTCACACAGCGACACACTGGGTGACCTCAAGACACCCTATCAGTCACACCGAGGCAGGAACAGATCACATTGCACACATTATCCACGACAAGGTATTTTTACCGACGGCCAGATGGAAAGAATGGATTTTCGCTGCCAAGCAAAGACAAGCTTTAAGAGAGAGAAAGAGAGGTGGGCTGTTGTTAATTTCTGCCCTGTAATCAAAACACGCAACGTGCACACAGAGGACACAGGACACGGGACAGGCGACAAGGGAGAGGAGAGGGAGGGGGGGGGGGGTGATGACTGCTGCGCAATCCAGGAGGGGAACGGCACACAGCCCACTCCCGGCAGCAGCAGCAGCAAAAAAAAGAATGCAATGGCCGGGGGGAGGAGAGGACCGCCAACACACGGCAGACGACGACACATTTCACAGCGCAACACTTGGGGTGTGACGGGGGGGTGGCGGTGGTGGGTGGGGGGGGGGGGGGGTTAGGGGGGGTCAAATGCCACCCTTTTACGTGGACAAACACGATTTTTCAAAAAACCGGCGCAGAGGCCCCAAAGCCCCCGTAAACCCTCCAAACCCCCCCAGATCGGTCCGGAAACCCATCGAACCCCACTTTTCCACCATTCCGGGCACCTCAGGTGCCCGAATTGGGGTACCTAAATTTTGTGCCACCGTTTGGTACCGGACAGTGCCACTGTGTGGGAGGTTGGAAAAGAAAATGCCCCAACACACCACATCTGAGGGTTGCAATGCATGTTGCTTGCCAACCACGTCATCCGGTGGGTGTCAGGCGCTATGTAGGTGGCATTAGCCAGGTCTTGCGGCGGTCTGGGGCCGCCCCGTCCCGGCACATCCTGAATCCCAAATCCAGGTTGTCGAATGCCGTAAGGCCTTCCCGCACATGGAAAGCGTTGGGGTCGCCATTCTGCAGGCCCGACTCGTTGAACGACACCGCACACTTGGAGCGCAGCATCATCCGGCCGGCCTCGCTCTGCACCGCAGACGTCCACGTGACAACCCGCTGGATGTCAATGGCACCCACATCACGGCTAGCCCTGTCCCGGCGCAGCTCAGCCTCCAGGTTGGTCACCTTCCTCACCATGAGGAGGATCACTTCCTTCAGCCTCTGCGAGTCCATGTCATCCAGGAACTCCAGGTTTCCCCATCCCTCAGTATTGTGGCCGGCACCATCAGGGTGCACAGTCACTGGTGGGAGGAGCCCCGCCTCCGGGCGGGGCTCGCTCTTGGACCCCTCATGGATTCAAGAGCAGACGGGGCACACACGCCTCCCGTCCTCCCTGGCCACCTGGAACGCCCGCAGCGTTCCTTCCGGGAGGAGCTGTTCCATACAGCTGGTGTACTCCCCGAGGCCACACACCGCACAGTTCCCTGCAACCGGCCCATCATGGGCGGTGGTGCATTCGGGGAACGCGCACCCTCCCTTAGGTGCCACCGGCTCGTACCCGTTCACCAATTGGAGAGGCATCAGGTTGTCTACATCGATGTCGCGCACTCTGAAGCGCTCGGCAGTCCTTGGGGCAGCCATGGTGTGAGTGCGGGTGTGTGTGTGTGAGGGGGAAAATGTGTTGCACAAGCGGATCTTTTTGTTTGTGCGCACCTGTACGTGTATGGGTGTCCATACGTGCGCTGCCAACAGTCTTTTTTACCGTGACCTGAGCAGGTTATAGCAAAAATTTAGGTACCCCAATTCGGGCACCTGAGGTGCCCGGAATGGTGGAAAAGTGGGGTTCGATGGGTTTCCGGACCGATCTGGGGGGGTTTGGAGGGTTTACGGGGGCTTTGGGGCCTCTGCGCCGGTTTTTTGAAAAATCGTGTTTGTCACCCCCATTTGACCCCCCCTAGGGCAGTGATTAAATAAACGTTGAAAACGTTTAGCGTTTATAAACGTTTAACGTTTCTCAAAATTCTGAGCGGAAATAAACGTTCAGATAAACGCTTAATAAACGTTTCCTGCAGGCTCTGCCACTGAGTCACTTTACATCATAATATATCATGGCCAGCACACCACACCCCAAATTCCAGGGCGGGGGGTCACCGCTGCGGTGAGGACAGCAAGATGTCGAAGCGCAGGGTCGAAAACATCGGCGCTATTTCTGGCCACTTCTTGTACCCGTGCCTGCTGTACCAGGTGCCTGTTCCAGTCAGCTGCCTCCCATCAGAGGAGGCATCTGAGAGACTCTCGTATGGCGTCCCTGTGCCACATGCTCACAGGTGAGGCACCACACCCGAGGACGCGCTCCCTGGCAACGGATGCGCCGTGCCACACAGACCCAGCTGCCGTAAGCTCCCAAGAACAGCGTCAAATGGGACACGAACTGTACCATACTTCTCCCACAACTGTTCCTGGCGCGATTACCTCATATTGGCTTGCCTTTTGGCCTCTGGAGGGCACCGAGAAGCTGTTATGTTTCAGAACAATCAACGACAACAGTTCTTCTGTGCATCTGGCAGGTTGAGGTGTGCTTGCTCTGCTTGATGTGTCCTGTGGTGTGCAGCCCAGGTACAAGTTCTGTCCCAAAAATTTTGGTTGCTAAAAACGGCATCGTCGGGGGCATACCACCCCCTGTGAGTGGGCGGAATTGAGTTTCCGGAGCATATTGGGCACTTTCTGCCACCAGAATTGTGTGGGAGTGTGTGAGGTCAGGTTATGTGGGTGGGGTGTAGGCACAAGCTGCTTCGCTAAATAAACGCTAAACGTTTAGCGTTTATAAACGTTTAACGTCTATTTAAAAACGGTTTCTGAAATAAACGTCGTTTATTGGGTTCACTGCCCTAGGGGGGGGGGTTGGTTTTTGTTGTGCAAAAAAAGAGAAAAAAATAGACAACAAAAGCGAAGGCCGCAAAAAATAGGTGGGGGGGGGGGATATGGTAGGCAAAAATAAACAAAAAAAAAGCAGGCCTCCCTTCACTCTCTATTGCAGGAGGAGTGGGAAAATTTGAAATCTGAAGAAACGCTTTCTCAAAAAAAGGGGGGGGGGAAGCGCGTACGGTAAGGAAACATCGCCTATCTTCAAATAGGCAGGGGACGGGGGGAGGGGGCACGTGAGGAAAGGGGAGCTGGTCGGGGATACGGGGATGGGTTCACGTGAGGCAAAAAAAAGGGCGGGTTTCCCAGGGGGGGTCAGGCGTGTCAGGCGTGTCAGGGGGGGGGAGAGTGGGGGGAGGGTATTTCAAAAACAAATGTAGCAAAATGTGGCAAAAAAAATAAAGGAATGCAACCCGTGGCTCGGTGAAGAGAAAAAAGAGGGTGGAGGGGGAGGCGAAGTGGAAGTAGAATCTTGGATGGAATCACAAGGTTGATCTCTCTTCGCTCCCTTCAAAGAAAGGGGGGGGGGTCATGGGAGTTTATTTATCCCCCCACTGTTTTTTGATGGTTTGGGCTGCTCGGCCACCAACAAGACTGATGAACGAGGGGTGGGGTAGGGGGGACTCCACCGAAAGTTAGGTTGCACCATATTTTTTTGTGGGTGTACTTTGTATAAACGGACAACGGACAGGGCTGAGCTGCCCAAGGCTCGGATTCAGTGACCCGGATCCTTTTGACAGCCCTTTTCCCTCGCAACGTTTGGCACTGTGGCAATGGTTGCAGATATCGTTCGGCACACCGGTTCCTGTTCGTTCCATTTTTTGTTCCATAAATTGCATCTCTTAGGTAGCAGGGCCTCCGCCAGCCTTGGCCCTATCTGACCCGACCAGTGGCTGGCTTAACGCCGGGGTACTGTAAGCAGGGGGCTGGCCGGGGGGGGGGGGGGGGGCTCCCCGCGGGCTGAGGTCAGGCTGGCGACCCAGGTTTTCAGGGTGACACCAGGATTTCCTCGAAATTTTGGGTGACCCCCACCCTGGTCGGGGGGGGGGGGGGGTCCCTCACAAAGTGGGGGACAGGGGGGGGGGGGGTACACTGGCTACCTCCCGCACCTGTAGGAAAGGACCCCCCCCTTGTACCTGTACAGGGGGGGGTACTTTTACCCAATTGGCATTTCCCAGTAAGTGGTGTCAGTAGGCACCCCATGGCCAAAATGACCCCACCACAATCCGCACGGATCCCAAATATCCCAAAGAACGGGTTTTTGGAAAATCCGAGGGGGGGGTCCCGCTGGGTGGGTAGGTGGGGTGGGGTGTGGGCTGGTGAAGGTGGCTGCCTCCCAGCCCCTTCACCCATGACCAGTCCCTGAACCAGACCCACGTTTCATGGGCGAAACTTGGCTCGTACACCACCAAAGTGACCCCACTGTGATCCGCAAAAATTCCAAACGTTCAAAAGAAAGGGGTTTTGGAACACCCGAGGAGGGGGTCCCACTGGGTGGGTGACTGGGTGGGGTGTGGGCTGACTGCCTCCCAGCCACGCTGACCAGCCCCTGAACTAGACCCGTGTTTCATGGGTGATGCTTGGCTCGCACACCACCAAAGTGACCCCACTGTGATCCGCACAAATTCCAAACGTTCAAAAGAAAGGGGTTTTGGAACACCCGAGGAGGGGGTCCCGCTGGGTGGGTGGGTGTGGCTGCCTCCCAGTCACATTCCCTTAGGACCAGCCCCTGAACCAGAGGCACATTTCATGGACGGTGTTTGGCTCCTAGACCCACAAAATGACCCCACTACGATTCGCAAAAGTTCCAAACGTTCAAAAGAACGGGGTTTTGGAACACCCGTGGAGGGGGTCCCGCTGGGTGGGTGGGTGTGGCTGCCTCCCAGTCACATTCCCTTAGGATCAGCCCCTGAACCAGAGGCACATTTCATGGACGGTGTTTGGCTCCTAGACCCACAAAATGACCCCACTACGATTCGCAAAAGTTCCAAACGTTCAGAAGAACGGGGTTTTGGAATACCCGAGGAGGGGGTCCCGCTGGGTGGGTGGGCTGGTGTGGCTGCCTCCCAGTCACATCCTCCTGGGGCCAGCCTCCTATGACCAGACCCTGAATCAGACCCACATTTCATGGGTGAAGCTTGACACCTCGACCCACAGTGTGACCCCACTACGATCCGCACAGATTCCAAATAGTCAAAAGAAAGGGGTTTCGGAACACCCGAGGAGGGGGTCCCGCTGATTTTGGGTCACTTTCGGGTGATGTCAGGTACCTGGAGTGACCGCAGGTAGCCCATTTTCAGGGTGGGAGCCCTACTCGTACGTCACCCAGATTCAGCCCAAACCGTGCACCTCGGGTGCACGGTCGCCGGCAGCGCGCGGGCACCCGGAAACAGGCCGCATTTGCGCGCGCTGCCTGCACCCTGCACGCCAGCCCCCCCCCCCCCCCCCCGGGGCTGTAAGCGACCCCCCAGAAAATTACCCCAGCCACTGGACCCGACCCCCCCCCCCCCCAAACACCATCCTCTTCTGTTCTGCTCATCGCTATCAACAAAGCCATAAGCCAGAAGAATGAAGACGCCAAGATATCCCACCCCCCACCTACCCATTACTACCTCCCACGGTACAACCATTCGCCCCACATGCTAAAAACTGGGTGCTAAAACTTTGCGTCAGTATTTTTTTTGTTGGCATCCAGGACCAGGGTATAAGATAGACTTTTTTTCTGGCGCCGTTTTCCGGTTTTTCTGGTTTTGAAAATTTTTCGCGCGCGCCTTCGGCGCGCGCGACCCGCGCAAACCCTCCCAGAATCTGAGAGGGCCCGGTGCCTGCGCGCGTCCTGTCGTACTGAGGCTGCTTGGTGGGGCAGGCGCAGCAGCTGCTTTGAAAGTTTGGACTCTCGGCCAAAAAACCGGTCTGGTGTAATTTTTTTACGCAGGGGGGTCTGGGGGGCGGAGCCCCCCAGCCGCCGGAGGCCACGGTAGTGAACATCTGTTCCCTACAGTCTGGATTCGCTTGTAAGTAGGAAGGCTTCGCTGATCGCAGCCCGGCCAGCAGGAGATCACTGGTCCTTGAGGGTTCAACCTTCAGGGTGGAGGAGGACGGGGGAGCGACCACTCGTGACAGGTGTGCGTTGTGGGTGGAGTGGGTGCACGACAGAATGGCCAAAGGGTCCACGAGATCTCTGCACACATTCCGTTATCGAGGAGATGGGCTAGCTGTGACGACAGGCAACAAACAAATCTCATCTGTTAGTTGCCCCCAATAGGCTTGGCGACCTTCAAGACTGCTTGAAATTCGTTCGTGTTCTCGTCTCAGCCCTCCAGACAAGCAGATCTGTCTCGAGTTGGTGGGCTGTCGCCATGTATTCGATGGCACCGAGTGACGCTGCACAGAGGCAGACGACACGGTGAACTCCAGCGGAGGTTACCCTACCTCCGCTGGAGTACACTGTGTGTCTCCCATGAATCTCAACCAGCGGGAGTCTTAGCGTAAATTAGCTGGAAAATAGACTCCCGTCTTCAGTACAGACTGCAGTCTTAGACCCCTCTTAGACACTCGCTAGGGTGGCTGGAGTCCACCATGTGTGCACCTTCAAAACAGAAGAGACCTGCATGACGAGGGCATCACCACCCACCGGGCCACCCGCTAGGTCCATTTTTCTTCTCCGCTTCTCTGCCTTCTTTGGACTATTTGAGCTCTGTGCGGATCACGATGGGGTCACTTTCTATTTTTTTATGGCGTTTTTTCTGACTGTTCTACTGTCCCAAAGTCACAAAAAAACCCGCCAAAAATGAGACCGACCTTTTTTTTTTCCAGAAAACCGGGAACCGGGAAACCCTGGTTTTGAAAACCGGAAAACCAGACCTATCTTATCCCCTGATCCAGGTCGTGTCACCAGAGATGCCCCAATGCACTGTTTTCTACAGTGTCGAGCAAAGGACACCACTCCGTTCACCACCCCCCACCCCCACCACCCCCCACCCTCTGTCCCCCGCATGACCTTTTCCCAACAGACACCCATGGCGAATGAAGCATTCTGGGAGGCCACTCTCTCCCTCCTCCCCGCCCGCCACCACCCCCACCCCGACCACGCCGCGCGCTCTCTTAGTATACCAACACGCTGTGCCGCCGTGCCTTGCCTGCATCTGTGCAGCGGCGAGCAACAAATTAAGTGGGTACCAAAAAAATGGCTCACTTTTTTTTTAACCTACCAACCCAACCCCAGAAACCCCGTCCCTCTCCTCCCCTTTTCTCCCCTTCACACGGCCCTCCCGGCTGTGCCAGAAGCTGTCTTGTCTTTTTTGCCAGCTTCGTCAGCGCAGCAAGGCGTGTGGAGGAGGGGAGGGAAGGAGGCCTGGGGTGGAGGGCAGAGAGGGGTAATGGGAGGTGATTCATTTTCTCTCAAGCATTCTTCTTCTTCACACACATTCGGTACCACAGAGAGCTGCGCGGAGGGGATGTGGGTCCGGTGGGCGGGGTGGGGGGTGGGGGGGGTCGGGAGGTGGAACCTCCCTGGTCTGATAAGCAATCAAGCTATCGCCAGACACCTAGTAGACACGGGGTAGACGGTGCAGGCATATGCGGACTACAAAGAGGGGGTGGGTGAGGGGGGTGGGGGGGTTTTTTGGGTGGGCCGGTGGGTGGGGCTGTGAAGGGGGGGGGGGGGTGGGGGGGTGGGGAGAAAACAACAGAAAAAGAGCCTCAAACCCTGTGCCTGGAATTTTGACCGAGTTAGATAAAATTTTCAGTGCAATCCTTCAGCACCTCCCCCCTAGATTTTTAGGTTTTCTTGACCCAATGGTCGAAATCTGCGACATAGTGGAAATCCCGGGGACATGTCGAATTCGAAAATTTTGGGTTAAAAAACCCCAGGGGGGACCCTTTGGTTTCACCCCCTGTTGGGGGGCCTGGTGGGCGTTCAGGTGAGCTGCGACCCTTCGGGTTCTGACAGAGTGCAGCAATGGTAATCAACCGTCGTGAACGTACTTTCGTGCCGGCATGGCTATCCATGGGCACCGTGGCATGTCGCCGCATCCGTTCCGATCACAAGTGCCAGAGGCAAATCAGGAGTCCTGGTCCAGTGCAGGCACCTGCGCTGCAGATACCCAAGGGACTGTTGTGCACAAAAATACACACACAAGGACATCAACTGACCGAGGCAATGCACCTCGCAGCCTATCGATTCGATTCGGGGCACCAAGCCTCACGAGCTGGTCACGCGATACCAGGTTACTCCGCTGCGTGGCATATTCCGTGCAGCCGAAATGGCTTGGGCAGCAGTGCACAGGGGACTTCTGCTGCACTGCGGCAGGACAACCCAAGCACGTGCCGCGTACATCCGGAGGTGAAGCTGAATGAGGAAGATCAGTGGCTTCTGGGAGGAAGAGGGCGACCGCGTCCACGTCGCGGATAGCACACTCAGCACACGAGCGGGCGTTGCATGAAATCCCCCATGTGTAAACAGGGGAAATCGGGCTTTTAGGGGATCCTGGTCAGGAATAAAAATTTCCACACATATTTTTCGACTTCCTGAGGCCAAAAACCGGTGTTCCTGGACCCAGATGTGACATCTGGATGACATAATAAAAATCCAGAGTGCCTTAGAGGCGCGCGGGACATTTTTTTGGGGTTCGTGACTGGGGACCCCCTATTTTGGGGGATTTCCCGTAGGTGGAAAATGTCGATTTTCCAATTTTAAATCACTCTGGGGGCACCTGCGGGGCCATATTTTGCATTTTCAGACAGGGGGCCTATACCCTACAAACCCGATTTTCGGGTTTTTTGACCATTTTATGCCTTGTGCGAAAACGTGATATTTTTTGGACAAAATTCCAGGCACAGGGTTTCAAAATAGTAAAGGCTGGAAAATAATCCGAAGAAGGTGGCAAGGGGGAGGGGGGGTGGGGTGGGAGCTGCGCGTGCGCATGACACACACGCGTTGAAATCTCGCTGGAATCCGAGACAGGGGTAGGGGGGGGTGGGGGTGGGTTAGGAAGAGAAACCCAAGGCATTTATTTCTGTTGGTGCCGACAACCACAAGCCAGGCTTGATCAGACACCCCCCAAATATTTTAGCTTTCGGGGAGGGGAGGGGGAGGGGGGAGGGAAGGCGGGGGAGGGTGATTTTTTTCCTTCACATTTTTGGTTTCTTGCTCACAAAAAAAACATACCACACCCATCACCCATCTCCCCTACCCTCTACCCCCCCCCCCCCCCCGTGTTACCACACCCCTGTTCTAGTTCCCCTCCTCGATAGCGTTGCTCTCACGCAGCATGGCAAGCAGCTGGGACACCTCGGGGTACTCGCCGATGTCCATGCTGTTCGGGTTCGCCTCCGCCTCGACCTCCGCCTCCACCTGCTGGGCCACAGCAGCCTCCTCCTGCACCGCCTGCACCTTCACCTCGGCACAGAGTGCGGGCGGGGCCTGCTGCGCAACCACGAGCGGCGTTGCGGGGGACACAGGGGACACGGGGGACACGGGCTGCTGCGCAGCCGCAACAGCCACCACCGGGGAGACGGGCTGCACCTGCTGCGCCAGCTGCTGCATCTGCGCCTGCATCTGCTGCTGCCCCTGCGCCTGCTGGAGAGTCGCCATCTGCTGCGTCGCAGCGAGCTGCTGTGCGGCAACCATCTGTGCCGCCAGCATGGTGCGGTATGCCTCCATCGACATTGCCTGCATCTGAGCCTGGAGCTGTGCCTGCGCCTGCGCCTGAACATGGGCAGTGCGGAGGAGCTGCAGGGCCTGCGCCTGCTGCATCTGCTGGTAGGCTGCGATGTTCGGCACGCCCTGCGCCTGCGGGGTGGAGGCCATGGGTGAGGCAGGCATGAAGGCCGGCAGGTTGGTTGCGTTGCGCGGTGTGGAGGCCGTTGTCGTGGACAGCGACACGCAGCTCTGCGCGTCCTCATCCTTGTCGGAGGACCTGTCGGACATGCCAGCGTAGGCAGAGGGGGCGGCGCTGGAGCCCGACCCGAGGGAGGGGAAACGGGCCACCGATGCGGGCGGCGACTCCGGGGCCTTGCGGGACACAGGCTTGTCGGCAGCACCGCTGCGGCACTGCGCAGCCATCTGCTTGATCTTCGCCTCCCAGGCGCGGAGCTTTGCGAGCCACTCCTTCTTGCTGATGGGCAGCGTCACGTCGGGCACAGCCGGGGGCGGGACGCCGTTGCTCTGCAGCGTCTTGTAGTCGTCGCTCTTGATGACATAGTCCGTCTGGTTCTGGCGGCCAGCCACACGGAAGGAGTCGATCTCGACGAACGGCATTGTGTTGCGAAAGAGAGAGAGAGAGAGAGAGAGAGAGAAGCGGTGGTTCAAAAATAAAGGTTGTGAACAGAGAAAGGGAAGAAGAGGTGTGGGTGGTGGTGGTGGGACCCTGTTCGAAAACAAATAGATATGTGGGGTTCTCTCAGCTGCTCTCGCCCTCGGTAAGGAGGAGGCTGGGTGAGTTTTTTTTGCTTGTGCGAAAAAAAAAGCAAAAACAAAAAAGAAGAAGGTTCGACGGCGATGCGGTATCCCGGTCTAACAGCGCCTCGGGCAAAACTTAATGCGGCGGGTCGTAGACAAGAATGGGATTCGGCTGCGTCGGTGTGTTGGTCCTCTGACAGAACAGCTAAGTGTTGTCAAGCACGGAGACCTGTGGATGTATATCCTGAAGGGAGGGGTGTGTGTGCGACTTGGGGTGAGTGCTTTGAACCAATTTGAAGCATCTTTTGTTGGCCGTGCCCCACCGCCCAGCAAAAAACCTGAAGAAGGGTCGAATGTTGCGATGCAGATCATGGAGGGGGAAATGGGGGCGGGGTGGGGGCGTGACTGGCGACCCAGTTGTCCAGTTTTTGCTGAGGAGACCGCACGTCCTCCTCACCACAGTGTATCACCCGCTTTTGGGGGGTGTTGTCCGCAGTTCTTCCCGGTCGGTTGCAAATACGCCCTCGTTGTGGAGACCGCTGTTTCATATTCGTCGGGACCGCACAAAGGTGCATATTTTTTTTGCAGATATGTCGAAGCGCAAACAAGAGCACAGACTGCTCTGGATGCGAGCCCACTGTCCGCCACACGCAACTCTTATAGAGCCTTGCAGGGCGGTGCAGGGAAGGGTATTTGCAAGAGGAAAACAGCGGTGCGGGGGGGTTTTGCAGTTGGGTATCGACCACCACCAGCCTGACGTGCGCGAGGCAAGCAGGGCGCCGGTTTTAGTTGCTTCATTTTTTTTTCGTTGGTGTTTTTTTTTATCTACGGAGTGTGCCAAGGAAAGGCACACCCCTTTTTCGTTGCTCGAGCACCTCCCCCCAAGCCATCCGTCAGGCCACGTTTTTTTATTACGTCGTTGGATTCGGCAGGCGATTTTTTTTTGCTGTTTTACATTTTTTTCCCTTTTGAAGGCTATTCGTGTGAAACACAAGGGCCGCCTCCACCCCCACACCCGCTCCGCGGCGGGAATCCGGAACTCCCCCAGGCTCGGGGATCACTCCTCCTCCGGCTCCACGTAGTCCTTCCCATCCCACGGCTCAGTCGCTTCGAACTTGTCAAACACGTTGACGTTCTTAATCGGAGAGGTTGCTGCCCTCCCACGCAGCGTCTTCTCGATACTCTGGAGGGAGAACGACCCCTTGTGCACGGCAAACCGCTGCTTCTGCAGGTTGATCGCGACAACAGTGGGGTAGTTGTACTCAATCCCAAACGCCTCTTCGAGAGCCGCCTGCGCCCCGCCTGTGATCCACCCATAGGCCAGCGTGTTGGACCGCACATTCTTCACCGCCTGGGTGAAGGTCTCGATATATTTGTTCCGCCCCTCCGCCCCGGTGTCCATCACATGCGGCAGCACCGCCAGCACACAGATGCTCTTCCTCTCCAGGCACCCTTCCACCAGCCCCTCCTTCGTGGTGATCTCCTCCACAGCGATGCCCTTGCCGTGCTTCTCCAGCTCGCCGAAGGCGTAGGACACGATACCCTCTGCGCTGCGCTGCCCCTCGTAGTCCGTCACAGACCCCTTGGAGAAGACCTTGATGGTGGGGTAGCCCTGGATGCCGTACTTCGATGCGATGGCCTGGTGGATGGTAGCGTCGACAGCTCCGAGCTTTGCGCCGGAGCCCTTCAGCTCGGTCGCAGCCTGGGCCCACTGCGGGGCGAGGTTCTTGCAGTGCCCGCACCACGGCGCGTAGAACTCCACCATCCAGATATCGTCGGAGTTGAGGACCGTCTCCTCGAAGTTGTCGTCCGTCAGATCCACCGAGTCGCCCAGGGGGCCACCGGCCTTCTTCTTCCCGCCCCCGGAGGGCTTCAGCCCGAGCCGGGCGTCGACAGCCTTGCCGGCCTCGCGGAGGGTGAAGTGCGCCATGTCCTTCGCGGTGCGCCCCCCGTTGTAGGCAATGGGCTTCGACCTGTCGGTGCCGAGCAGCAGGATGGTGGGGAAGCCCTGCACCTGGAAGCGCTGTGCCAGGTCTTTGTGTTCGTCGGCGTCGACAGCGGCGACGGTGGCGATGCCCTTAAGCGCCTTTGCCACCTTCTCCATCTCGGGGACCAGGTTGCGGCAGTGGCCACACCACGGGGCGAAGAGCTCGAGGAGAATGAGGGTGTCGCCCTTCTCCAGCTTCTTCAGATCGGCAGCGCCGACGGACTGCACGGCAGAGTTGCGCGAGTAGAGCGCATCTGTCCCGACAGCCAGGAGCGCGACGGCTAGCACAGTGCTGAGCGCGCGCTGCATAGTGTGTAGGCACAGAGGTGGGTGACTGTCCCTGGTGGAAGTGGAGGTGGAGGGAGGAACTGCACAAAAAAATCACACGCAGCGTACTCATCGAGTTAGGCTGAAACCACAAGCGCAACCCGCGAGGGGGTGGGAGGGGGGGGGGCGGGGGGTGGGCTCCCGTGTTTTGTCAACGCATGCAGCTTGCTGGCACGTGTCGGTAGCTTTTTATCTTATCTTATTTTTTTGGCGTATCGCCGAGCCCGCAGGGACAGGAGAGGCTTGGCCGTGCTGATGGCCAGGCCAAGGGGGAAAGGGGGAGGGGGGGAACGGGGCATCGGCAATACGGTTATGGGTGTGTTTTTTTTGACTTTTTTTTATGCAAAACAAAAAAAATGCAAACGGCAAAAAAAATGCTTCACTCCAGAAACATGGTTACAGATCTGCCTTTTGTTTTTGGTGTCGACCGGCCATTTTTTTATGTTGCTGGGGGGCCCTCGCTACCAGTCACAGCTCGTCAGTCGGGGGAAGTGGGGCCGTGGCTCACTTCTTCTCACTGAGTCACACGTGGTAGCGAGGAACCCCCTGGGTTGGCATTTTTATTTGCTGTTCGGGCCGCAGAACCACGGCCGTCACAACCATTTTTTTCCGGGCCGCCGACACACACCAGAGACGGGTTACAGCACCACCAACCCTCCCACCCACCCACTCGTCACTACCACCCAACCCCATCCCCCGAAACCGCAGGATATTTTCCGAGGTTCAAGACTTGGTGCTGTTTTGAACGACCCTCAACGAATCAAGCAGCCGTTGGACGGTGATATATTTTGTAGCCCCCTGTGAGGGCCATCTTTTGAGCGATACTGGAATGACCGCCTCCGGGTGAGAGGTTTTTTTCGGCTTATCCTGACTGCACGACAAAGAATCAACACCATTTCGCGGACATGCTGATACAACAGCCTTCTCACATGTCTGTGTGTGGGTTTGGTTGGGCCAGGGCGGGCTTGGGGAGCAACCCGCTTTTAGAAGAGAACCACCTCCCACAGTCCATCTCCGGGTGCACGGTGGAGTCGAGGGGCGGCAACACCCCGACAACCCGTGAGAGGTTTTAACACAATACAGGCGGTGGTGGGAGGAGGGGAGGAGAAGACGGAAGGCGGAAGAAGAAAAAAAGGAGAAAAGGGGGAGGAACTGCCGCCTAGAAGAGGGGGGGAGGGCGGTGGGGAGGAGTCTTGTGGTATCGAGAAATAGAGAGAGGGATATGCCCGGAGGATCGGCCACCCCCCCCCCCTCTCTCCACTCGAAACCGCAGGGGGATGAAAAAACAACGCAAAAAAAACAAGAAAGAAACTATGTCATCAAGGGAGGAATCGTTGTTACAAGTACACTACAAGACAATTTTTTGCTGATATTTTTTTTGGGGGCGTCGGGGAAAACCTGTCCCATTGACACCTTTGCATTTTTTTCGGAACGGACGGAGCAACCGCATGACTGTGCGGGACCATCAGGCGGGCGCCCCTCCTGTTTGTTGGAGAGTGAGTGAGATCGAGATATTGCATGAGAGGGGGGTCGGGAGACGAAAGAGGTGATCTGGGGGGTGCATTTCTGTTGCCCGGAAAATGCTCAACGCCCTACAACGGGGGGGGGTGGGGTGTTGCGTGTGTTTAAGTTTGCTTTGCGACCATCAGCTGTTTGACAAAGCGCAAAGCAAAAATAACACCAGCATCATGGAGGCGGGGGTAAAAGGAAAATAAGGGTGACAGGTTGCCTGCCCCCTGCAGTTGTGTGGATGTGAATATGGCATATGTCTGGGGAACTCCTCTTATAGAAGCGGGGGAGGGGGGGGCCTGCATCTGCATGCATGTGTGCGTGCAGGGTATGCATTGGGGGGGGTGGAATAACGACAAGGGGTGGTTTTTGGGTGGCAAGCACTAGGAGATATCGTGCGACCCGTCTGTAAGAAGCTTACTTCTGTTGTATGTTTTGCGCATCATGGGTGTGGGGGGCGGGGGGGGTGGGTGGTCATCATTTTATCTCTTTGCCAATGCCCCCTTCCCCGTGGGGGGGTTGATCGGGACATTTTTTTTTTCGCGTGATGGTCTCTCACCCTTTTGACCAGACCCCCCTTGCGGAGGAAACCCGGAACATTTGTTTTTTTTGGCATCGACGACCACAACCCTATTGAGATGACGTCGGCTGTGGCGTAACACACAGACCCCGTCACCCATCCCTCTTGGACTGGATATGCGGGCACACCTGCACAGACAGACAAAGGGGGTGGGTTGTGTTGGAGGGCTATATACCCTCAAGTTCACTACTGCCGCCGTCTGCCTCCACCACCACCACCACCACCCCACCCCCGCGCACGAAAAATGAAATGGACAGACTGGAGTCTGATTTTCCTGAGATGAATGGAGGGAGATAATGTCGGTACGGTACAATACAACGTTTGGTACCCATTTTTTTGTGTACCCTTTTGCCACGCGTTTGTGGGTGTCGAGAGGGGAGCGGGTGGAGGGGGAATGCAGTGGCGGTTAAACATGGGGCCCAGTGGTTCCGGCCCGATGAGGGCTGGACTCTCTTGGCGAAAACCTTGGCTGACTGGGGAAAAGGCCACAGAGGGCGGGGCTCTGCTAATCTGTGATGTGGAAGTGCTGTGGAGCTCCCTCTCGGACAGACACTCACCTCACATCCTCAGGGCAACTTGCCGACTATTTTTGCGAGCATTCGGAACCTACGAAGTAACACCATCACAGGTAACAGGTTCCTCTTCCCAAACCAATGCAACCGGATGGGGCAAGAGGAAGTGATGTTCTTCGAACGCCGAACACCTGAAGAAACCATGTGCCGGTGAACAATCCCAATGCGACCAAGGAATGACGAAGAGTGCGCAACACTCTTCATGTCTCCGATGATGCGCAAGCAAAAACCAGCACGGAGGCAAGCGTTGGATCGCTCGGTGGAAACTTCATGTGTTGAAGGCACAACAACCCCTGCTCTTGGGGTTCTCTCAGTATTATTTTGCAGCTCGTCCCCCAGATTATTTGCCCCATCACCCACCACACCCTTCCCCTTCATCTGTTTTTTTCGTTCACTTTCTCTTTTCTTTCCATGTTTGTTTCGGGGGGACAGGTGGGGATGGGGAGGGATGGGTGGGTGGTTCTTCTTCGTTCGCATGCATTTTTTTTCTCTTCGCCCCTTCTTCTTCATTCGCGTATCCGCGAGGTACAACAGATATGAGACACCCCAATGAAAAGGCCGGTGCCTCCCCTCAACACCTCCCGCCGAGACCCACCCACTCTGAAAAACAGCCACACTGGCAGGCGAGGTGCGTTGTGCGCATGAATGCTTGGGACTTCAGACTAGCCAAGACGGCACAACACGAGCTACCTTATGCCATAGCGAAGAGTGGAACAGGGTCATTTGTGGGAAGCTGGCGGAAAGCTCGAGGTCAAGGTTTGAGGTGACGCGACATGAAGCCGCACGGGGGCTGTTGGAGGGGGACAACATGTCATGTCGCAAACACACAACCGCAGGACGACAGAAGATCGGTTTGGGTCATACAGGCAAAAGGGGAGCTGCCGATGCATACTTTGTTGAACAGCACACCTTTATGTGCCTTCTGACGACCATGGGCAACTCTGCCCTCGAGTGGATAGGTGGATGCCCCACGTGTTTTGGCCGGTTTCCCCTTTCCCCTTTTCCCGGTTCGCGAGCTCACCACCCCCCCACCCATAGTCATACACGTGAATCCTTTCGCGATGAAGTAGTGCCGAAGGCACCATCAGAGCATGGATCACCCCCTGATTTTGATGCAATCGGCACTGTGTAGATTTCAGGGTCACGCTTCGCCCTGCCACCCAGGCAATCGGCACAACAATCCACAACGATTTTTTTTGTGCCGTGCTCAGGTTTTCGCAACAGTGTGCCGTTTTTTCCCCCGTTTTTGGCACTTTACTTTTGAGTGTCGCCAATCCCAACCAGGCTTGGATCAGTCCCATTTTGAACGATATCTGGCCCGTGTCTCATAACAGTGGGCCAGTGAGAGGTGCGGCTGTTGATCGTTCGCCTGGCAACACACCGTGTCATTTTGGCTTCACCTCAAGAAATGATGTCGGGGTGGGGTGGGAGGAAGGGGGGGGGAGCGCTCGTGCAGAAAAACTTTAACGTCGGGGCCAAAAGACCACAGCAGTGTTTTTATTGCCTTTCTGCACACAGCGGGCCACACACACACTCACATGTGATAACATACACCCCCCCACCCAAAGCACCCCGCCCCCCCACCCCCTCCCTCCCTTGTTCGAATATTTCTTTCCGAGGGAGAGGTGGGGGGGGGGGGGGGGGGGGAAGGCCCGGTGTATGTGGAGAGATTTGAACTCATCTCGAGGGGCTGCACAGGTCGTTCTTCCTTGTTCTTCGCCGAAGCTCAACCCGGAAGAGGCAGGGCCCACGCACCACGGTGTCTGGGTCTGGGGGGCTGTATCGAAATCGTCCCAGATGTATTGGGCCACTTCACTGCTCTGTGGCACAGTGGGACAAACCGTGTCACTTTTGCAACCGATTTTGCGAGGCACGCAGCTCCATCATTTGATGCAGCTCTCACCGAAGGACCCCATTTTCCAGACCTTCCCCAGGAGAGTGCCTCCCCCCCGGGATGCACCGTTCTGCTTTTAGTGTTCATCTTTTGCGCGCGCCCCTTCCGGGATTTTATTTTGTGTTCCGTGGGAGAACAACCCTACCCCCTTCGATGCCAACACCACACCATCCCCACACAGCGCTGGATATCTCATTGCGTCGGTGAAAAAGAAAGGGGAAACATATATTCGATGCCCCCCGCAGGGGGGGGCCATACAATTGCAAGGCAAAAAAAAACCAATGGGGAAAATGGGGATAGGGATGATGTATGAGGGCTCAGAACTGACAAGATTTTCGAACAAAAAAATAGAATGCCACAAATGGGCGTCGGTTTTTTGGTTTTTTTTTTTGCGTGGGATGGCACACATTTGTCGTGTGTGCGCTATGTGTGGGGATGGGGCCAGGGCGGGGCGGGGCAGGGGGGCGGGGGATCGAATGGGAAGGCGGAATCATGTGCGAGAGCAGCTGCTCGGGACAACAGGGCCTGGGTCCAGCACTCCCATACACCCCCCACCCCCCCTCGTCTCTCCCTTCCCCTCTCCCCCCCGTTGGTGAACCGAAGGGCTCACAATTCTTCTTCGATCTTGGGGGGGGGGGGGGGGTAGGAGTCAGGAACTCGGGGTGCCCGAAGCACCAACCCCAGAATCACCTAAATACAGCGTCATGCGTGAACAGGCAGGGGAGTTGAAGGGTAGAAGATGGCGGAGGGCAGCCCGGATGAGGCAACCTTCCAGCAAGGGGGCAAAAGGGGCAGGGGGAGCGGGGGTTTGGGGGGGGGGGGGGGGGGGCGGGGGGGTAACAGTCCTGTCGAGAAGGGTGAAAATACAGAGGAGGAGGAGGAGGAGGAGGAGGAGGAGGAGGAGGAGGAGGAGGAGGAGGAGGAGGAGGAGGAGGAGGAGAGGTTTATAATTCAATTTTTTTTCACGAAGAAAACAAGATTTCATTCTTCCCCCCCCCCCCACCACCACTGTGGCAAGATCCTTGCTCGCGTGAAATACGCAGAGGATCATCCTACACGCAGAAGGGAGGGCGAGGGGGTGCGTGTGATGTGAGGGTGCGCTTCGAGTGTGCCCCCCCCTCCCCGAAGACCCAACAACCCCAAGGGATGCCAGTGGGAATGGCACGGCCTCAATTACGAAGCCTCTGGGGTTGAGGTGTGTTGACCTGTAGTGCGAACAGCCGAACAGCCCGGAAGTCTCACACCCCCCCCCCCTGCCTCCTCCGGAGGGATCTGATGTGTGCCTGATGTCGCCACAGAGGAGGGGGGCACATGGAAGCAAAGGATGCACCACTCACCCCCCCCCCCCCGCCTCCCCTATCCTCCCCTCCTACCGTAGCTATATTTTGGCACGGGCCAGCCAAAAATAGCCGCGTGCGAAAATATTTACGGGCACGGTAATATCCGGCGGAGATGGCGGGGGAAGAGGGATGAATATCGTAGAATAGTAAAACTGGACTGATGAAGGCATCATTGCTTTCTGTAGGAATTTCTGCGGAAAAGAGACGGGGTGTTGTGTGTGGGGGGGTAGGGAAATAGAAAGGAGAAGGTACATCAAGGGGGGGAGGAAGGGGGGGGGGGATTAGATAGGCTATCTCAATGACAGGGGGTGAGACAGATAAGATGCGGAGTAAAGGAGGGTGGGAGAGGAGAGGGGGAAGAGAGAGAGAGAGGGGGAGGGGGGGGGGGGGGGGAGGCGGTATCTTCTGCAGATGGGACTCAGTAACCCCCCAGAAGAAACCGGCGCCCCCCCCCCCGTGCTCCCCCCTTTCTTCCCCTCTCAGGGGGGGGGGGTTCAGGGTTGTGCAGACGTTACGCTACGCGAGAGGAGAGAAGACAAAACGCCGTTCAACAACCCCAGCCATATTTATCCCAATTTTGAACGATTTTTGAGCGATTTTTCCCCTCTGTGGAGGGTACCCCCCCCCCCCTCAATTTCAATTGGACTGCCTTCATGCATGCAGGTGATTCATCTCGAACCCATCCCCCCTGCTCTCACTCAACTGCAGGCGGGGTGTGCGGGAAGTAATACTTTGCAATGCACCACGTCGCGAACATCACGCAGATAACCGGGCGTGCCTGAAGGAGGGGGATGAAGAAAGCCGCAACATCACTCTCGTCCCAGGCCACGCCTGTGCAGTCCGAGTCCAGCGGGTTGTTCTCCGTCATAAACGCGATGGTTGCCAGCTCCAGGGGCTGGAGCAGCTGGGGAGGCAGCTTCTTCCACGACAGCACAGTCAGCAGCACGGTGATGACGGAGAAGTGGCACATCCGGTAGGTCGCATCCTGCAGGAGACGTGCCACGGCGTAAAGGTTTGTCGCTGAGCAGGCCGAGGAGCAGAGGGGGTGCACCAAGAGGTTGAACACGGTGCCCAGCGCGTTCTGAGCCAGGAGCCCTGCTGTTGACGGGTCGCGAACCCCTGTCAGCGGGTCACCCAGGATCTGCGCCGAGTGGTAGTCAAACGGGACGGGGAGGCGGCGGAGGCACTGGAAGCAGACCGAGAGGATGTCGACAACCAGCCCGGGCTGGAGGAGGATGGATGTGGGCCCGATGAGGTTGAACAGCGCCTGGAACACCTCCACACGCAGCGCCGCAGAGCTGTTGGCGTCAGCCGCAAGGGCGACGAGCTGCGACACATCCCTGTCCTCCTCCTTGACGAACATGCCGCCCCGCTTCCGCTTGCACCGTGCAACCTCAAAGAGGGCCTTGCAGTACCCCACCTTAACCGTGTCGGAGTCAGCTGTATTCTTCGGCGAGATCAGCTCATAGAAGGGCTTCAGCGGGATGGAGAGCTCCAACGCCAGGGTCAGATTCACCCTCACCAGCAGGTCCCTGCAGGGGTCAAGGTAGGCCGTGTCAAACTCGAGGGCAGCGGAGTTGTCGATGTCAACGGCAACCTCCTCCTGCACGTCGAACCTGCTCAGGGGGTCCCGGATGCTGATGGTGCAGTGCGACCCATAGTAGTGGCTGGTGGTGTCGGTCGTCCAGGTGTTGGTTGTCCAGAGGCGGATGAGACCCACCTGCCTGTGGGGCACCTTCTGCAGGGCCTGCTTCCCGCCCTGCTTCGCACGGTTCCGCGCCACGGAGGAGTCGCGCGCAGGCGAGGAGGACGCGCCGCCACCACCCCCGACCCCCATAATGGACGCCAACGGCGCGGCATGCGGCGCCGATCCCGACGATGCAGACGAGGGCACCGTGGGAGATGGGTGCAGCATCGCCCCAACAGGCTCCGGGACATGCTGCGCTGATGAGGGTTGCGTCGGCAGCGGGTACCCCCTCTCCAGCTCCACCTCCAGCTGCCACCGGATGGGGTCCCCCAATGCGTCGTTGGAGAAGGTGAACTCCCTGCTGCGGGTGCGGAAGGGGTCGGCGTGGGTCGGGAGGGACACCTTCCACTGCACCGTCGCGCTGCTCGCCGGGATCTTCGCCTCGACGTCGAGGCCCCTCTCCCTCACGCTCTGGAAGTAGAACCGCTTCCAGCAGGGGGGGCGCACGCTCTGCGGCACCCGCCAGTCGTCCTTCCTGCACCGATAGAGGAACTGTTTCTTCCACATCTCCCTAAAGGCGACAATATCCCGCCAGCCTCTGCTGCACAGCTCAACGGAACGGATGTCCGCCGCACCGAGGTAGGACAAGACATTCGCCTGCAGCTCCCAAGGCAGCGAGGGGGCAGGGCTGCTGCCAGCGGTCTCCTGGCACGGCTCACTCGGGCATGCTGTGGTGTGCGCCTCCTCAGGAACATCGGCATGGGAAGCCGTGTGGACGTGAATGGGCCCCATCGCGTCAGATCGCCCCTCCCTCTGCTGGCTACAGCACAGCACACACCCAATCAGAGGATTGTTGGAGTGGTGGTGGTGGCGCAGTGTGGGTGGCCCACGTGTAACAAGGAAACGGGTGTGGCGGGTCTGGGATGCCCCGGGCGTGGGTGTGGGTTGTGTGCGGTGGGAGGGAGGAGGGGGAGGGGAGGTGGCAAAAGTTGCGGGTTGCGGACAACTCGGAATGCGGGTGTGTATGTCCCCACCTCCCCTCAGCGCCAAGCTCTCCTGCATGGGGGGGGTGGTAGTGGCGGTGGTGAAAGGGAATGCAAGGCAAACCACAGACTCGACCCCTCCCCCTTCTCTCCTTTCACTCGCTCCGCAGGCCTGTGATCGGTGAAAGGGAATGCAAGGCAACAGTAGGATCTTGGTTCTGAGTGGGGGGGGGGGGGTGGGTATAACCCGCTTCATCGTTGGACACCTTCGACACGCAACGCAGTTGTCTGGGTGCCGGCTTCCCACAGCACAGCCAAAAACACCCCCCCCGATAACACATTCCCCTGCCACTCCCGGAGGGAAAAAGGGGCTAGCACAGTACGGCAGAGGCCACACAGGCTTGTGAAGAAATCAATGCGATACACCTCCACCACCCCACCCCACCCCACCATTCCCTCCCCTACCCACTGTCATAATCAGATGCGTATGGAGGCGTCGCACTCCCTTCGGAACAGGACGACACAACCTCCTCAGTGCCACCCCCACCTCCACTGGGGGGTGACGGGGGTGCTGCTCTGCTCAGCCCCTCGGTACGGCTGTCCCCTATGGGGGAGTGTCCCCCTTGCAGGTCGAGCCGTGCCGTCTCGACGCCCTGCGGTGTGCGTATCACCCTCCACGCCATGAGCCACCGTGTGGTGCTGCCGCGTGTGAACTCCGTGACGCGCAGCTCGACATCCCCCCGGTGGTGCACGCCGAACACCTGCCGCAGCTTCTTCAGCGACGCCTTCCGCCCCAGCATTGTGGTGTACCACGACACCACCCCAGGGGCGACCCGCAGCGACTCCTCCAGGACCCGCAGGGTGAACCCAACCTCACCCCCGCACGTCGCGTTCTCCGAGTCGGTGAGGGCGCAGGTGGCCCCGCCACCCCCACCCCCACCCCGCTTGTCACCGGCATGCCGCCGGCGCTTCCCGGGGGGGGCTTCGCCCGCATCGCCGCCAGCATCACCTCCCCCCCCTCCACCGCCCCCGCCGGAATCCTCATAAAACGGCGGGTTGCACACCGTGAAGTCCAGAAGGGGTTTGCTGTGCGGGGCACCACCTCCTCCTGCTCCTCCACCACCTGTGCCCCCAACCCCGCTTTGAGACAATGCGTAGATGCGGCGGAGCGCTGGGAGCAGGATGCCCCCTGCAGCACAGGCGGGGGCGGAGGAGGAGGAGGAGGTGGTGGTGGCCTCACTCCCCCCGACTGCTGCTGCTGCCTGTGTTGCAGGGCAGGGGGGTGTTGACCCC
The DNA here is from genome assembly GCA_963210315.1 of Rhynchopus euleeides. NCBI lineage: Eukaryota > Euglenozoa > Diplonemea > Diplonemida > Diplonemidae > Rhynchopus > Rhynchopus euleeides. The sequence goes on from OY723280.1 coordinate 318,163, forward strand.
TGCTCGTCTGCGGCATCAATGAGGTAGACCCGCCCCAGCAGGGTTGTGGGGTTTGCATCGACCAGGCTCTGCGCGTGTGTGAGGGAGTTGCGGTCCACCTCGCTGCCGAAGACCGTGCCGAAGCCGCATGCGGCGACACCCAGGATGGGGTAGATGAGGGACGCGCCGGTGCCGATGTCCAGCCCCCGCACCGCGGAGGGGCAGAAGGGGGGCCGGTCGTGCTGTGCGTGGTGGGCCTTCAGCAGGGTGCAGACCCACTGCAGGTAGGCGAGCCTGTTGGGCAGTGCGGGGCAGAGGTTGTGCATCGGGAGGGTCCAGGCCACGCCGTACTGCAGCCGCAGCACCGCCGCCACCACGGCCCGGGAGGCGGCTTCATCGCGCAGATTGGCGGACCACGCCCCGCCCTTCCCGGAGTGGGTCAGGTGGGGCAGGCACTCCGGTGCCGCAGAGGCGATGGCGTCATAGCGGTACCACCCGTCACGCATGAAGGCACCCTCGCCTTCTCCCTCACCCCCACCACGACAGGCACTGCTGCCAGCGCTGGCCATGGTGGGGAACCTCCCTCCCCCCCGCTTGTGTAAACAAGCGGGATAAGGCGGGCGGTGTACAGTGTAAAGGTTGCTGTGTGGGAGGGGTGGGTGTGGGGTGAGGGGCGGAAAATCTTGGCTGCAAAGGGGAAAGGCGTCGTGAGGTGTGTAGAAGGGGGCGGTGGTGGGGCTGGGACCCTCCCCCGACACGGGAAAAAATATGGCACGAACCAACATGCCCTGCAGCATGTGCCCGGCACATGCTGCCCACAGCTCGTGCTGTTTTCGGAAGGTGGAGGGCACCCCACCCTCCCCTGCTCCAACCTATCTCCCATCCCCACCCCACCGGATCCCCACCGCCTCGAACAAGCCGTGAACAATTTCTTTGTTTTGGCGAGGTGTGCCAGGTCAAATCGTGGTTCATACTTTAATGTTAATGCGCATGTTGGTCTCCGGGGGAGGTTCTGCTTCTCAAGAAAGTATTGCACGCGACAATACAGGGAGGAGAAGACCACGCGGTGAGAAGAGAAAGCGGGAGAGTTACCCACGTCGCCTCCTACGAGCGTTTTTTTCTTTTTTACGACGTGGTTTTTCTTTTAGCTGCGTTCAACGGAAAAAAGACAGTTCCATTTTTTTTTTTTGGGGGGGGGGGGGGGCAAATTTTCTTACCGCTGGCCTGGCCCGCCCCCTCCCCTAGCAACGCGACACACCCCGTTCTCAGGTGCGGCATAGGAGGAGGGTTCGCACTCCGCCTGTTATCCCCCCTCCTCCTCCCCCCCCATAATAAGGCTACAGTGTGGCGGTGCGTCTTTTTCGTATATCATCCAGCCAGAAGCGGGTTCGGTATGCCACCGCACCCCTGCCTTCCCACACAGTGTTACCACATCTGGTCAATCCCTGGAAGAAGCCGCCGCTAAAAAAAATGGGGGCGTAAATAGAAGGAGAAGAGAGGGTTATGCCTGTTCTGAGAGCCCTGTGGTGTTTTCCGCTGTTTTGAGAGGCGATTCGGCGTCGAAGCCGGGCGGTTCTGAACACCGCTGAGGGCATCCCGGGTAGGACATGCATTTGAGAGCCGTATCCGAGCGAGAGGGGGGCAAATAATGTTGCCGCCCGCCTGGGTCGTACACAAGCAGATAAAGAGAAAGAAAATATACGGACAGGGGAGCTCATGCTTTAGACCCACAGGGGCTGCTGCTGCAAGCAGCAGCACGAGGCGGAAGAAGGACAAGGTGTGTGTGACCCCCCGAGGGGGGCACGCAGTGTCCTTACTTCGCACTCGCCACAGGGTCTGTCGCTGGGAGCCTTGGGTTGCTGTGGTTCACGCACAGTGGGATGCGCAGAAGTGCAGAAATGCAGTGGGGATGCGCGGGTGGGCCAGGCAGAGCTGGCGTGAGGGCCTGCAGTGCAGGTAAGAAGCAAGGGGGGTGTATCCGGCAGGGCCGGCAGAGACAGACAGAGGGGTACAGGGGCGGTGGGGCACATCATGAGTTACAAGGGCTGTCGCCACATCAGGCCTGCTCCTGCATCTCCTGTGGGCTGCGCTTCGGGGCGAACTTGCCCGTCTCCTTCATCGAGTCGTACATCTCCAGTGCGTTGAGGATGGCCTGGTCCATGTTGAAGTACTTGTAAGATGCCAGCCTGCCGACGAAGGCGACACCCTCCTCCTTCTCGGCCAGCGCCCGGTACTTCTCGTACAGCTCGCGGTTGGCGGGGTTGGGCACCGGGTAGTACGGGTCGCCCTCTGCGCTGGAGAACTCCTTGTAGATGATGGACCCCTTGACGTCACCGTTCTTCACATTCTCAGGCTGGTTCGGGGTGTGCTTGTACTCCACGATGCGGGTGAAGGGCACATCCGCACCGGGGTAGTTGCATGCAAGCGGCTCCTGGATGTATCCGCCCTCGGGGGCCTCCTGGTACTCCGTCTCGAACACCACAGTGCGGTACTCCAGCTTCGGCAGGCCCTGGTCTGCGTAGTAGCTGTCGATGGGCCCTGTGTAGATAATCAGGTCGTGCTCGGGCAGCTGGTCACGCACCTTGAAGAAGTCGCAGTTCAGACGGATCGTCACCTTGTCCTTGCAGGCGCCTGTGAGGAGCAGGTTCTCGAAGATACGCGTGTACCCACGCAGGGGAAGGGCCTGGTACTTATCACCGAAGTACCTGTCGTCCTTCGACGTCCTGCAGGGGAGGCGGATGAGCACCGATGCGTCCAGCCCCTCGGGGTACTTGTCCCACTGCTTCTTGGTGTAGTGCCTGAAGATCTTCTCGTACAGACCCTCACCCACACGCGACAGGGCCGCCTCCTTCCCGTTCTGCGGGTCCTCGCACTTCACGCGCTGTGTCTCGTACCACGCCTCCATCTCCTCCTCGGTGTTGACGTTGGCCTTGAACAGCTTGTTGACAGTCTCCTGCGTGGGAGGGATGGGCACGATCTGCACGTTGCCGTCAACATCTGTGACGTGCCCCCTGCCGCGGTACTCGAACGGGATCCACTCAGACTGCTTGCTGACGTACTCCCACACCCGCTCATGCACCGTGTGGAAGAAGTGCGGCCCGTACTGCGACACACGGATGCCCGACTCGTGCAGCAGATCGAAGCAGTTCCCGCCGATGTGGTCACGCTTGTCCACGATCAGCGACGTGAGGCCCAGCTCCGTGGCGCACCGCTCCGCCAGCACCGTACCCGACAGGCCCGCACCCACGATCACAAGGTTCACCTTCGGGAGGCCTTTCACCTGGCCCCCCATCACGTCCGGCCCCAGGTCCAGCGGCGCTTCCGACTTCTCACCGGCAGCGTGCAGCGCATCCACGCCCACCACCCCTGTGACAGCGTTCATCTCCTTGTAGGGAGACGGCGCACGCGGGTCAGCAGGTCCAATCGGCATCGTGTGTGTCTGTCGAGTGTGTCACTGGCCTGAGAGCAGGGCTGTGTGTGTGCTGCCAAAACGTGTGAATCACAACCAACAACGTGCCCCCCCGCCCCACCCACCCGACACACCAGGTCCAGCGAGGGCAAGAGAGTGGGTGGCGTTGCCACACCACACAGAGCAGTCCTTGCATGCAGGATCAAGATACGGGACTCACCTCTCAGGCAATAATAGGACGGATTAGTCACCTCGGTTCTACGTAAGTCTTGGGAAGCAGAGACTCGTGCTTCCCCGCACCAGCCCCCAGCCTCCCGCTTCGCTACGATCCGTGCAAGAGGAGATACCGTCACTCAAGTTATGTTGGTGGGGTAAAATATTGGTGGGGTAAATATGTTGGTGGGGTACTAATTTGGTGGATTTGAGGCTCTGAAAAAAGTTGGTGGGTTATTACCCCACCAACATTATTACCCCAGGGCGCGTTGTACTTGGCGATTTTTTCTGGCACCTGGGATTTGGAGCCCCCTGCCCACCCACCCCGACTGCGCGTACGCATGTGCGTACGCCGTCCGCACTTTCTGAAACCGCGCTGCGTACGCGTACGCAGAAATTGCGTACGGCTGGTATTCCAGGTCTCTCAGCACACAGTAGGCCACCCAGTAGGCTGAGCCCTGGCCTTTGCTCTTGCCTTTCACAGACGGTTCCTTCGCGCACAAGTGCAAAAGGTACGATTACCTACTCGAAGGCTCGAAGGCTGCTGAGGTTGACGACCGATTTGGTGTGCGGACATGGCCGTCTCTTGTACTACATAGACTGCCGTTTGCAGGCGCCGCACGCCCACGCGTACGCCGTATGCATTTTCTGGAAAACGTAGCCATCAGCCAGGCTCCTTAGGCGTTCGCCACGAAAACGGTAGTCAGCGATGCGCATTGGGGTAATAAATTGGTGGGGTAGATTTGTTGGTGGGGTAAATATGTTGGTGGGGTACTAATTTGGTGGATTTGAGGGTTCTGGAAGAAGTTGGTGGGTTATTACCCCACCAACATTACTTGAGTGACGGTAGATGGCAACAAGGCTCGGCAGCTGTGCCTGCCTGAAGCGAAGCTTTTGAGCGCAGGCAGAGAGAGGCACACGCCGAACCCACATGTGGGTCCCGCAAGGCCGGCAGAAAACGTAACTACGACAAGGCAACCACAGCAGCGCAGTCCCCAATCCCCTGGAAAAAGGAACTCGAGACACAGCAGGTCATCCACCCCCACAAAGCCCCCCGCCCCGACCCCCCAAAGCTATCTGAGACCCCTCAGATAGCTAAGACCTCTCAGGCCTCTGCAGTGGCTGCAGAAGCGGGGCTGTGAACTGTCAAATCGTACTCCTTTCGCTTTTATAGGAGAACCCCCCCCCGCCCCCCCCCCCCCCTCACCCTGTCCAGCAGCGCCTGTTCATCACAGCTCCGAACTGCCTTTCATCCATGGGTTGCACACACTTCGATTCCCAGAAGGCTTTGTGAAGTGGGCAATCTGAGGTGGTCCAGCCGAACGATAAAACAACCCATCGTTATTTCACGGCCTTTTCTTCCGACTCTGCTTTGTCGCTCGAAAGCCGAAAGCACCCTCCCCTCCCCTCCCCTCCCCTCCCACCCCCTGCCCCCACAACAGCAGGTAGCCTCACGCAATACCAGGTGGCCTCACACCCGTTCTACAAGGGCGCCGCCGCAGCCAGGGGAGGGAGGGGCAGTTTTGATTATACAAGCCGGCGGGAAACCCACCTCCCCCACCACCCCCCCACCCCCTTCCCAACGTGGAATACAATACACCCCCTCCCCGTTCGGATGATTGCATATGGTGGCAGGCACCCTCCCTCCAGGCAGAACAGGCGCTGTTCGCCCACCCGCGATACACCCACCTGTCGCCCTCGCCCCCTCTCACCCCAAACCTGTGCTGCGAGCGGGGCCTTTTTTTTTTGCCAAGGCAAACCGCGCCAGAGGGGGGGGAGGGGGTGTTGGGGGGGGCTTTACCGGTTCTGTTCTCGGTTGTTTGCATCCGATTCCGAGGGTGCGATGCACTCCCGTTGGGGCACGGGGATGCCGGAGGTGAACCCGTCGGCGATCGCCCTCCCTGCGGGCACCGTGTGGTTGCGGTGGATCCGCTTCTTGGGGAACACATCCTCCCCGACGACCACGGTTGCCGGGCCCTTGAGGAAGGTGCACTCCTTCTTCTTCACATCGAAGGACCACAGCTGGCAGCCCGACACAGAGAGGCACGTCTTGCAGCACGCCTCTGCGGAATCATCACCAGTCGTGTCCCCCTCTGTGCCGTGCAGTGCGGTGTACTGCATACCCTCCTCCACAAGGCATGTCCCGCTCTCTGTCTCGACGTAGGAGACACGCCCGTTGTCCCCCTGCGTCTTCACGCTGGAATGCAGAGAACGCGTGTAACGGAGAATGGAGAGCCCGATGCTTCCGGAGAGGTCGCGTTTGAGGCCCTCTTTCGGGTCTGCGTAGTATTCGTCGTCTTCGCTGCGCTGCTTTGCGGTCACCCCTGCCTTCTGCACGCGGAGGAGTTCGGAGCGGAGCAGGTGCTCATAGTCTGCTTTCGACTTCATCTCATAGTGGTTCATCCGAATCCCAGACCCGCAGCAGTGCTGCGGAGAGATGCACTTCTTCTTCGACGGGGTGACAAGGGATGGGTAGCTGAGGAGCCCATCCTCACAGGCGTCGACGTCCTTCCAGTTGTCATCCTTCCCCCTCCCGATGCGTTTGAAGTACCCGCGCAGCACGGAGGTGTCCCCCTCCTCCGTCGCGCGCCGCCTCCGCTGCCGCATCGCAGACTTCCACTGCGATGTGTTGACGGGGTGTGTCCAGGCAGCCATATGCGACTTCTTCACACACTTCTTCACGTTGTAGATAACCCGCGTCTTCCGGCACTCCCCACAGGGAGCCTCGGGATACGCTCCACAGTCCTCCTCGTACTCGTAGTTGGAACAATCCCCTCCTGAGGAGAGCTGCGACTCCAAACGCAACCCCTCCTGCGCCTCGAGGAAATCGGAGGATCCAAAACGCTCCCAAGCGATTGGGATGTACGCCAGGTTCTTAAGGCACTTCTTCTTGATGTACTTCGAGAGAGAGCAGCCTGTGCGCGGGTAGACGTAGTCGCTGGTGGTGAGGGGCAGCAGCCAGGTGACATACGGCGCCACCACGCGGTGGCACTTCTTCATAAACCAGCAGGTCTTGATGGAGGGCGGCGTGAACCCGGAGAACCAGTTTGTCGACCTGAGGTGCATCTGGCACCCCTTCGTGTCGTTCTCAGGCGCCTGTGGGAGGGACTCGTGAACGATAGTCACATCCCCTGCAGCCTGGTGCCTCTTCAGGGTCCGGCGCGTCATCTCCTCCTCGGGGTTGTGCGGCACGCTGTAGTCGTTGTAGTCAAAGATAAAGATATGGTCCACACCGGCCAGCTTGTGGAACTGAATCCACTCCTCGAGATACTCACCCCCTTCAAACGTCGACGCGCACACCCCCAGATGCCATTGGTGCGTCTCCGGGGAGATCCTGGCCATGCTGGTCGACATCTCGTGGGACATCGGCGCTGCCTTCTTCCTCGCAGCTTTGCTCTGTGCGGCAAGCCTGTGCAGCAGCGGGGCAGGCTTGGGTGATTCCGGCTGCTGCGCAGTCGGCGAGGGGCTTGCCCCTCCCTTCGGCATGTCCTTCGAGGGCAGAACCTGGCGCGTCTCGGCGGCGGAGCCATCTAAATTCGAATTCGAATCGCCGCCCTCCTGCTGCGGCAGCGGTGTCTTCCCGGGGGCCCGGGTTGCGGCGGCCCCGCGTTCCCGCTCCCGCTTGAGGGAGTGGAGCTGCTCGTGCTGCTCCTCCAGCTCGTCCTGGCTGCGGCGCACCGCGAAGGAGCCACGCATGAAGAGGACTTGGAGGGAGGCGATCACCGCCACGATCATCGTGGCACGCACCCACTGCGTGCTGCTCATGTTCAGCGGAGGCATGGTGGGGGGCGGGGCGGGTGTGTCGGCCCCGGTGGCGGTGTTGTGTAACCCAACGACCCCCCCCCCCCCGTCCCACTACCTAGCGCTGGGGTGTTGGGTGTATGTGTGTTTGTTTGAAACGAAAGAGTTTGCGTGGCGCACTCAGTCTAGAGTGTCGACACGCTAACCCCGTGATGAAAGTCAAATCACGGCGCCGCCACCCGGGTGGTTGGTGTGTGTGTCTGTGTGATGTGCTGCAACAGCCACTCTACCCACCCACCCCCCCCTTGGAATGCAATGCGCGGGGGGAGGGTGTGGGGGGCTGAGGATGCACTGCGCACCCCCCACTCACGCCTAACATCACCCCCTCTCTATTACGCCTACAGCCTCCTCCGCCAATACTGTTAACTGGGAGGGGGCGGGGGGGGGGGGGGGGGGGGGGGGTGGTCGGCGCAGGCATGCGAAGCAGCACCCCCACTCCAGAACCCCCCACCCCACCCCCCCCCCCCCCTCCCCCCCTCCCCATCCCCACACGAGATCACCTCCCGCGATCTCGCCTGGCCCTCTCGGGACGGCCCTGCCGTTCCCGCCCCTGAGCACCTCCTCTGGTGCGCGTGTCCTGGTGTGCGCGCTTCTGCTTCTGCAGGGGGTGTTGGCGTGTTGACGGGTGGGTGGGATGGCAGGAGGATGCGGGAGGGGGGAGGCCGGGGCCCGAGCTAAAACCCCCAAAACCCCCACCAGGGCATACCTCGCGCTCCTTCTCCCGCCTGAACCGCCAGGGCGGGGTGGGATCCTTCTCTGTCCAGATCCCAACCTTGTCGCGCGTCGCGTTCTCCATGATCTCCTTCAGCTTCATGCGTTTGTCGAACGCGCCGTGGTGCCACGCCAGGCCCTTCCTCAACAGGTTGGACTGGACGTAGCGGAACTCAGACACGGCTGTCTGGGTGAAAACGTCGGCAATATACCTGCCTTCGTAATCCTTCTCATGCACAAAACCTATGACATCGGTGTGCGGTGCGAAGAGGATATCGCGCAGCGCGTGCATCGACTCGGTGCCATAGGGCTGCTCGAGCTCAGGCGCATCGACAGCACGCAGACGCAGCTTCACGAGATACCCATCCTCTGTGTTGGCAAGGAAGGTGTCCCCATCCAGCACGCGTCTCACACGGAGGTGCGACTCACGCCCCAACAGCCCGTCCAGACGCACGCTCTGCCACCAGCAGATGAACAGGATGATCGCCAGCGCCAGCGCGACAAAGGAAGGGCTCATGCTCATGACCAGGTCATAGCCAAACGGCTTCCGCCGAACCCTCTGCTGGGGGAGTGTCCTCCCGGTCTGCCCCGGCAGGGCAGATCCCCCTCCGCCATACGCCCCTGCATGCGCCTTCTGGTATGCCGCAGAATAGTCTGTCGTGCTGCGTGTCGGACGCCCGCTCTTCATCGTGCCTCAGGTGTTCGTGAGGCAACACGCGCCGGAGGAATGTGGGTTTGCTTCCCTGATCAGGGTATCAGGGGTGGGTGGGGTGGGGGTAATATTCTAATGCCAATGCCTAGGCACGGCTGTGTGTATCCCTCATCTACTGAGGGGGGGGGGGGCCTGTAGATAGGGGCGGTGCTACGGATGTGGGGCATAATCAGCAAAGAGCTGCTGATTATGTTTGTGCGCCAAATCCGGGCAAAACAAAAGCAACCCCGCAGCCTGATGAGGAGGTTGAATTTGTTGCCCAAGCGCTGCCTACTATCTTTTTGGCACTGACAGGAGACCTGTTGCGTTAAAAAAAACTGGGGATGTGTGTGTGTGTGTGTGTGTGTGGGAGGGGTGAGGGTGGGGGGAAGCTCTGAGACGATTGAGCAGGGGCTACTTGCCGTAAGCCCTTCCATCCCCCTTGCCCCCCCCCTTCCCTCTCCCCTGCAGAGGGGTTTAGTTACGGCGGTATGCATCCTACAACAGAACGACAGGAGTCGGGAGGGGCGTCTGATGAGTTTGAACGATTTCAACGGGAGGTCTTTCTTTTGGAACCCATTTCGCTCTGGCATGCTCACAGAAATAGCCGCCACGCTGGCACAGTGCGAAAGGCACACTGACACCGAAGACGCAGCAAAAAGGAACCCAGTCGTGTTGACACTATAGCTCTCTGGGTGTGTGTCTGTCATACAGTGATAGTCATATCAGAGTTCGCTCGGCGGAACTTACACTAAACAAATGGGTTAACGTGTGTGTGGGGAGGAGGGGTCGTGGGGGTTGGCACCTTCTGAACAACGGAGATATTCTGATGTGTCCAATGGCGAACACAGCACATGCCCTCGGGTGCCTGCGATGACACAATGGCGGGCCTGGGTGTTCCTGGCGATACGCACACCACTGCCAGAGGGGGGGAGGCATCGTGGCGGCAAATCACAGACAAACCTGGGGGGGGGGGGGGGGGGGGCAGTATCTGGGCGAGCAGCAGAGACTTTACAAAATCACATAAAAATGGGGTGGGGTGGGGGAGACACGATCTCAATGCCATGCAACTGACAATATTTTTCCAGAAGTTATCCTCTTATGCTGAAGGTGAGACTATACGGGGGGTGGCTAGCAGGCTGCAACTGGATGGCTTTTATACCGCAGGCCTCAGGGCAAGAGATGATGGACACTGAGGGAGACGGGAAATAGCACGAAGCTTGACGGGTAGGATAGGGGGGGGTGTGTTGTGTATGAATCGCGCAGTCTGTTTTCGAGAGGCTTCGGACATCTATTCAAAAAAAAAGCAAATCCCACGGCCTTTGCTGCGGTGGTCTGTCTTTTTTTTGGCTTTGTGTCTTTCTGATCTTTTTTGACAGGATAATTTTTTGACAAGGCATAAGTATGGCTGGCCTTTTCGACATTCATGTTTTCCCGCAGGTTTTGCTATCTTGCCAACGGGTGGGTGACCCAGGCTTCCTGCAAGGCTGGCGGCTTGGGGGCCCAGCGCATGCGAGCCGGTGGTCTTGTTGTCTTGGCACAGGCCGATCCATATGGACCCCGCATGGCAGCTTTCAGATACGTTTCGACTTTGACACTCCGACTCAACACCGGTGGAGCAGAAGGGTTGTCAAAATAGCTCATTGGGGACACAATTCATGCATTGTGATACCTCCGGCACGCCCACCCTCCCCGCCCCAAAACACCTCTCCCCACCCTCCCACCCTCCCTCCCTCCCTCCCCCTTCACCTGGGAGCTGTCCAGCGCATTGCCACCGGAAGCACACCCCACACGCACGGATTGCCTGAACTAAAAGCTAGTAGGACTCGGGAAGTAGAACCAACAAGGAGAGGTGTCGTCTGTGGTTGACCAAGCGGTGCCATGTTGCGCCGAGGGGCAAAGGCATGATGGGGCCCATTGCACAGCTACCCTACGCAGAGCAAAAAAAATATAGTGGGTGTGGTCAAGTATGAAGCTAAATGTGGAGTCCAAGTCCCGATTCAGGATTGCACTTTTTTTCTCTTTGGGTTTTTATAGGGAGGGAATTTTTTTTTCTCCTTGGGTTTTTTAGGTGGGATTTTTTCCCAACAGGTTTTCTGGGTGAAGTTTTTGAACGATTTGAACGATTTTTGGCCGTGCTCGTCGCGTCCCCCGGTGAGGGGGGACGCTGTTTCGTGTTCTCCTTGCCGCACGGAGGCATTGCCTTACGTCGCCTCTTCCTCTTTTCCTTTATGGGCGGGTTAGTCTGGCTCAGAGGGCGGGACCGTGCTGATATGCACAGTGACGACTCTCCCTTTTTTGTTGTGCCCGCCTCCTGCCGAGTCGTGGCTGCTGCCTCTCAGACTGGGGGCGGGCGGTCGCCGACGCTGACGCGCCTGGCGGCCCGTGGAAAGTGACGTGGGTCTGGGGGTGGGGGGGGGGGGGGTGCTGGGGTGTCGGGCCGAAGCCCTTGACCGCTGTTGATTTTTGCAGGTTTCACGAGATCAGGTAGTCCTTCTCGCTGTGCTCCGTCACCCCTGCCTCAGCCAGGTAGCGTAGGGCCCCCTTGCAGTTGTGCAGCAGCAGGTTGTGCACGTTTGTGGCTGTGAGGTGGTGTCGGGCTGACGCTGTCGCGGGACAGCCGAAGAATAGGTGCTTCAGCGAGACCCCAGGCGGGGGGCTGTCCGGCGCAAGCTTCAGGCAGGGTTTGCACGGTGGTTGTGCGCTGCCCGGGACGTCGTGGTCGTACACCAGGCGGTGGTGGTCGGCCCGGAGGCGGCGGATGGTGGTTTCCCCTAAGCGGGTAAGGCCCTCCATGCGGAGGTCAGGGCGCTGCAGTCGCGTCTCCCCGATTCCTGACCGATACGCGTACACGCTGTCTGTGCGGGGCAACGTGGTCCCGCTGTATATGTGTCGGCGGAGGGTGACACGGGCCGACGCGAGGCTGACCGGCTCCATCTGGGGCTTGAACGCACCGATCTGCGCCTGCTTGTCAGCAAGTTCGTTCCCTACCACCCCAACATGCGACGGGATGTAGCGGAGGTGGGTGGTGACATCGTACGTTTGGGCGAGCTTGCGCAGCCTCTGCCAGATGTCCCATTCGGTGGACCCCCTCGCTCGCTGGGGGCCGCTCAGCAGTGCATTCAGTGCGCTCTGCGAGTCGGTGAGGATGGCGACCGTTTCGCCTTGGGTTACCACGGTGCATAGGTGGGCGAGGGATTCTCTGATGGCCACCAGCTCTGCCTGGTAGCTGATGCAACGGAGTCCTGCCGGCCAGGCGAGCTTTTTCTTGAGGCGGCCCTCCGGCATGCTGTACACCGCTGCGCCCGCGCCGCCCTGTTGCTGCCGCGATGTGGAGTTGGAGACTGACCCGTCGGTGTAGACATGCCAGGCGCACGTCGGGAGGGCCTGGATGGTCTGCTCTGCCAGGTCCCGGAGGGTGTCTTTTGGTGCGAGGTGCCAGGTTTTCTGGGTGAAGTTTTTCGGGGGCAGGTGGTATTCTAGTGGGGGATGAGGATGAATCCTCCGGACACCCGCCCCTTTTTCGGTTGTTCCAGCCAAAACCCGGCGTTGTTCCCCAGTCAAGAGCCAGGCGTTCACTACCGTGGCCTCCGGCGGCTGGGGGGCTCCGCCCCCCAGACCCCCCTGTACCACTAGGCTGGAGCGTGTGCCTGTCTTGTAGCCAAGTCCTTTGGGTTCACATCAGCGAATGGGACCCAGACCACTCTCAGTAGCCTCAGGAGGACGCAGCCAACAATCCCTGCAGGGAACAGATACTCACTACCGTGGCCTCCGGCGGCTGGGGGGCTCCGCCCCCCAGACCCCCCCGTATGTCGAGCAACCAAATCCTTGAGATTGTGCCACCGGGCATAGGAAGGGGTCGTTACAATAATGCCCCGAAAACCCATTTTTGGCACCCCTTGCCTGGCATGTTGCTGTTGTGTTGCCACTATCTCTCATCACACAGGGCGTCCAATACCCACACACCACACTCACACTGGTTGTGTGGTGGGGATGGGGGGATTTTCTTGCCCGCGAGGGGGATTGTGCGCCATTTCCCCCCCGAAAAACCCTTGGAGAAAAAGTGGGATCCCGACCCCTTTTTGGGCCCAAAAAGGCCAAAGTCCCAGGCATACTTGGGTGTGGTGTCAGAACTGTCGGGATTGGGGCGAGAAGAAGAAGTAGATTAAATAATTACGCACAACCGATGGGTCGCGACGTCGCGGCCCTCTTTGAGTGTGGGTGTCAAAAAAAAAAAACCACCGAGCGCCTGCTCGGTCTGCAAGCAACCTCCCCTCCCCTCCCGTAACCAACGCCAGGCGTGAATCTGGTGCTGGCAGGGTTCAAACATACCAAGACCCTGACTGGCCTTGGTCCGATCATCAGCCCACCAGCATATTGCCAGACCCCGGAACGCGTTCGGGGCATTTCGTTTCGCTTTTAGGAAACTGTCATAACGGATCAGCCAGCAGCGCAGCCCCGTTTAAAAATGGCAGATCCCATCCGTCTTTCTTTGCTATTTTTTTTCGGCATCTATGTTTATGACACCTTGCCAGAAGGCAGAAGTGTGAGGGGGCGAGAGAGAATGGCGATAGGGATTAACGACCTGTTTCCATATGACGGTGACGTATGTTCGCCCTCTATTAGAGAGGCATGGCCTGGATGCCCTTTTTTTGGAAGTGGTCGATATCCTCCTCGTGTTTGTCAGAACAACACGAAGTGCCCTCCACGTCATTACAACGTCTCTAATAATGTGGCCAGAAGAACCTGAAACATGCTCATCCCAACCTACCTGGAGCTGTCAGGAAACACGGCCAAAAAAAATCGCCTTCGTTTTTTTTCTTCAAATCGTTCAATGTTGGCAGAACCTGCATAGACCAAGGTATCACGGGGAGGCCCGCATCGATAATTGGGATGGTGGTGGGAGCAACGTCGACAGAGCGAACCAATAACAGAGGCCAAAACTCAGGAAGATAGACGAAAATACCAGACAGCGGTTAAACAGGGAGCGGGAACACCTTTTGCCGTCGAGGGTCCGGGGAGACGAGGGGGGGTGGAAGGGAGGAGCGGTGGGGCGGTATCCCTTTGCTCGAGAGGCGGCCAGGATGGGGAAAACGCTCAACATCCGACCCGGGTGCAGCGCCGGTTTGTGACGGCACACCGTATATATCCGCACGCCAGCCACATAGGAAGCTTTTTCACATATAGGCCCGCCAGCTGGGCAACACCCGACAAAGGGATATGCTGTGCCTGATGCATGGGGGAATTTTCCGACAGCATCAATATTCATTCGTCATCTCGGAGGGGGGCCGTCACTATGCACCAAAATAAAGCGCACACCATGTTCGGGCACCGGTGCAACAGAGGGGGTGACCCCCGCCCCGAAGGTGTTGGGGGCCTTCGCTCAGAAGTGCAGAAAAAGTGAACCGCTTCGCAAAACTGGCTGTAAGGTGACACAGTCTGACACACAGCGACACAGAGTGAAGATCTCAAGCCAGCCTTGCTATTCTTGGCAGCGGTATCGGTTTTCTCTCATACGGCGCGATCAAGGGAGAATCAGGATCAGAAGAAGAGTAAAAAAAACAGGCGTAAATACAACACCCCCCCACCCCACCCCCATTCTTCTCGACAGACTTTTGATAATCGTATTCCACACGCACACACCCGCCCCTCGCAGTTCTCGGATGCTTCGAACAAGTCGAGCGAACCAGTAGCATGTTGGGAGGTGGCCTCAGTTGACACACCCACATTGGCTGCTGCACAAGCCGCGAGGTCATCGTATCTTTTCACAGCGGAATCGAATAGGGAGTGTGGGGGGGTTTTTTTGAACTGAATTCGATTTGTGAGACGAGTGCAGGTCTCTCAACTCATCAGTTTGAACCAGGATCCGCACAATGTCCGCGCAGCACACCCGCACACCCCCCCCCACACGCCAAATCGTTTTTTTTGTCTAGTGAAGTGGGCCACACCACGATCGAACTCTGATGGCACATACACTGCCCGCCCATTGCCCTCCATCGCAGTGATCAGATGATCCCACGCAGGAATGCACACGGCGAGCGGCCAGCCTCACTCTCTCTGCAGGGTGCCGGGCATCCTTAGCATGCACTCATCAGATGACCTCCACACATGCCGGTTGCATCTACCTTCAGCCTCTCTCACCACTGCCTCACTTCCACCGCCTCCCGGCATGGCGGAGGTCGGAGTCATCGGAGTGGTCCGACATCGCATCGGCATCGGGGCAGCCAACCTGCCCGTGGCGCAAGCTGCCGCTGCCGGTCAAGCCCTCCCTGTCGGCAGCGACACCCTCCCCCTCGTCGCCCACCACCGGGGGTGCGCTGTGGCGGGGCGAGCCCGCCGCACCTCCCTCTGCGCCACTGCCGGAGGGGGAGGGCATCAACACAGACACATGAGTGGGGCTGGCAGCGCCACCTCCAATACCCCCGCCGATGCCTCCACCGCCGCCAGCAGCCACTGGGTTCGTCGGGCTCAGCACACACCCCTCTCCATCGGAGATCAGGTCGTCGTGGTCGAGGGGCCCGTCGGCGATCACCAGCTCGGGGCGTGCAGCAGGGTCGAGGGTTGGCTCTAGCTCCTCCTCACCCACAGCCACACCGTCGTGGTCTAGAAGGGCGCCGCGTGTCCCCTTAACAAAAGCGAGGTGACCATCCTGGACAATATCTGAGACATTCAGCACCGCCTTCAGATGCGATACGATGCGCTTTCTCCCTTCAGCCGCCACAGCAGGCGGCAGCTTCGGGGCGTGGAAAACGAAATACGGCGACTCCTCAACCTCGGCCTTCAGCCTGCGGTAGCTGAATGCGGTGTGGTGCAGCACGGCGATCCCCAGCATCTCGATGCAGATGAGGAAGTTGTTGAGTGCCTTTGCCGTCTCCTCCGCGTCCCCCCCCTGGTGGCGCTGCTTCCCGAGGATGCCTGTCTTGGACATCAGCGAGATGGCGAGGCCCTGCCAGAAGGCGAAGAAGATTACACTCTTGATGCAGAGAAACTTCGTCGTCGGGGTGAAGTAGCGGAACTCCTCTGCAAGCTCCCACCCAAACAGCAGCAGATAGTAGAGGCTCACTGTGAGGCTCACGTTGTACGCCAGGATGATGTAGAGGTAGACGGAGTCAAGTGAATAGTCATTCTCCTGGTAGACGTCGACAGCCATGAAGAGAACAGTGGCCAGTGCGAGAATGGGTTTGACAAACGCGTACTGCAGCACCCGCTTGCGGCAGAGGTTGATGAAGTGGCGGTCAACCTTATGCAGTGGGTCTTTCTTCTGTGGGCGGTTGGCATCGGCAAGGATTGTGACCAGCTCCTGTTCTCCTCCACAGAGTGCGATGAGGAGGGCCATGAATTGGTACAGCACGTAGCCTTCGTAGGCATCGCGTAGGACGTCCATGTAGGCTCCGGCAGGGTCGCCGACAAGGAGGGATACGCAGGAGCAGACGGAGTAGATTGGGACCAAGAGGAGGATTCTGGTGACATATTTCTGGAGGTGCCCGTGGGTCCACTTGCTGAGGTGTTCGTATATCTGATGGCTCGCAACGACCGCGGCGAGCAGTGCCATCACGACGGCGGTCGTGATGGCGGCACCATGATGCACCCAGTCGAAGGCTCCCATGCCGGGAAGACGGGTCGCAGCGGGGCCTCCAAGCTGTGGGGTGCCAGAGGGGGGGGGGGGTGATAGGTAAGACAGAGGGGGGGGGGGGGTCTCGACGGAGAAGCAGGAGCACCACAGGGGAGAGGGTGCTGCCTGTGCCTGTGCCGGTGGGGCGTGTGTGTGCGTGTGAGGTGGTCGACTAGTCGGGGTGCAGCCTGGGAAGCACCCCGGCTCCCGCGTGACGAAGCGACAAAAATCTGTCTGTGGCCCCGCTAGATCGTGAAGTGGCAGCAATGCGAGGGTAACCGGACAATTACTGTCGAAAGTTGTTTGGAGCGCAGACACCACTTTGTGTACACCACTCACCGGTCTGATGAAGTGGTGTGAGTGGGGTCGCAAGATCCAACCAAAGGCACACAAAGTTCCCCCAGTTGGCCGCGACGAACTCACAATAAAAAGTAGTGCGACTGTGTCAGCGGAAATGGTTGCGAAGTGCTGTTTACATCCACCCGCACAGGGGTGTCGGAAGTAGCGAATATTCTTCGTGTCTCATCATGCACAGGGTTCTTGCCTGCAGGCAGCACACACATGCTGTTCTGCGGGACTCACACTGGCACTGGCAGTGCAGGTCAGGACCCTCAAAGTTAGCAACATTGTGCCTTGTAGCACTCGGGAACACGGACCAAGGGTGGTATTTTCATCATGCCTGTTTGCTTTGATCATCCCTCTGCTGCCGAACAGCCGCACACATGCAAGCAAACACATGCACCCCGCCTCTGCATCTCGGCGTGCTTCCGTGGCGCAAGCTCATTGCAGAGCGAAGCACAAGCACCCGGTGTAGCTGCCTTCGTCACGTTGCCTTGTGTGTGCCTGTGGCAACACCGCACGAGCACCACACATCTCGCAGTCTTCATGACCACACCGCAGGACGGAGCCACACGGCGGGAGATACAAGCAGCTTCAGAGACGACACACACAAACAAAAACATGAAGACAAAGGGAGGAAAGCTTGAAAATAGGCTTCCGTGACGTGATGAAGATGTGTGAAAACCAAAACAACTCGTCCTTCCTGTGCTCCTTCAGCATGAAACTGTCAGCGTTAAGGCAAAGTGAATCAGCACCAAGCAGAGCCCGGGTCATTGGAAAGAAGACTTGGAACCTAGTGTCTCATCAATGGATACACGTGCCTGCAGATCGAGATTGCAGCAGTCTTGGGCTGCGAGTCAAGTGGAGGAGTGAGGGTCTCATGTGTCAGCAGATCAAATGTGTGTGTGTGTGTTGCAATCAATCAGGAGGCTTGCGCCCGCTCAGCGTGGTGCATGGTCATAATGACGATTCTCATCAGGTGCAAGTGTGTGTCTCGGGTCCACAGACAGTGCCACGGTAAGTCAGCGGGAAGCACAAGGCAGTCAAGGGTGTGGTGGTGCGGGTGGTGGAGGGTGGGGACGTCGCTTCTCAACGAACTTGCCATCAGTCGTAGCGGGTTCCTGACATTCTGTTGAACTGCAGAAAGAATGATTGCAATCACCCTTAGAAACACCACTTACAAGGAGCCCATGCAGGTTCGAGAGGCCCTCACCTGCCAGCACCTTGAAGATACAAGACACACAGTTGACCTCCTTTCTTACGCACTTCCGAGGTGATGGGGGTCCAGAACAGGATCAGACCCGTTCATGATATTTACCAGGTTCCGTTGGTCGGGAGGGTGATGGGGGTAAAGAAACATCACGAGGACTCTTCATCTCGTTGATGGGAGGAAGCAGGTGCACACTGAGCTGTTGCACGGAGCTTGCAGAGGGTGAACCTGGCTCACGTTGTTTGGTTAGGCAGCAAAGCGGCACAAGACATGGAGGGCACATCGGGGTGGTGGTTCAGGAAGTATGATTGGCAGCATCTCTTTCCGTTGAATCGCTGCCTCCTGAACACAAAAGGGAAAGGCATGAGGGTGAGGCATGCTGTGACGCCTCCTGCTGAGCCACACATGGTGGCTCAGAGAAGCAACCGAGAAGGGGTAGTGCTAGAGAGAAGAAGAAGAAGAAGAGTCACAGAGTGCCGACTCCTGTAGCCTGACAAACATTACTGCAGAAACTGTATCGTGCGACCGGGTCCGTCTCCGCGTCAGAGGGCAACGCAAGGAACCTCTACCACCCCGGGTCGTATTGACTTGCAGCAGCAAGTATCTCAGGGTCTTCCTTCAGGCTGTCATGTGCATACTGGAATGAGGACGCGCCACATTGAACTGCAGCAAGAACGATCTCACGATCTCCCTTCAGGATGTTATGTGCGTACTGCAGGTTACAGCCCTCATGTTGAACTGCAACAAGAACAATCTCGTGATCTTCCTTCAGGCTGTCGTCTGCGTACTGGAGTGAGGTCCCATGTTGTTGAACTGCAGTCAGAACGTATTGATTTTGTTTAAAGACTGACTCATCCAGAGGATCCAGGGAGCCCAGCGCAATTGCCAGACCCCCCAGACGGCCAGAAGACGCCGGTCTTCGCCGGGGCGGACCCAGCTAAAAGCTAACAGCAAGAACAGCAATAAAAAGGGAGAGCGTGCTCCTATCTCTGTGGGCTGGCGGGAAAAGGCTAAAAGGTAGAAAGGAAGGAAGCAATGTGCAACAAAATACGATTAATGCACTCGTTTGTTAACACCGCGCCGGTCGCATAATGCTGCGGTCGGATGAACGATTGACTGATCAACTCCAACCCAGTGGGCGTAAAAAGGAGAAGACGGGAACAACGGCTGGTCTAAACAGGACGAACGGACACTCACGACCACAGGGTATTCCAGAGGCGTTCCTGGTCGCGGCTCGACTGGTCGAACAACAGGTGACGGGCAAAAGATCGTGGTGAAAAAGAACTAAAAGTAGGAAGGCGAAGGAAGGCAAAGCCGGGGGATCCACGTGTGCGTTGAACTTGTCCCACGTGCGCGTGTGCGGTAAACTTGTCCCACGCGCCCCGGTGAAAAACACGTAACACGGTTGCCGCCCACAGTTTCTTCTGGCCACGCGGCGCGCTTCATGAGCGCCGCGTGCAGCCTGACTGGTCTTAGCGGCCTAAGCGAAACACCGGGTCTCCAGAGGGATACATCCAGCCTACACGCAATGCGCTACCTTAAGCCAAAGCGTGCAGCGTAGCTTACCTCAACGGTCTGTTCGCAAAGGCCCCCAGGGTTCACCACGTGGAGGTGCCAGCCGTAGTCGCCAGGTCCGCTCCCCTGACAACCCATCACCCCTGAACTGCAGTCAGAACGATCTCGCGATCACCTTTCAGGCTGTCGTGTGCGTACTGGAGTGAGTCCCCATTTCGTTGAACTGCAGCAAGAACGATCTCACGATCACCTTTCAGGCTGTCGTCTGCGTACTGCAGTGAGGATCCATGTTGTTGCACTGCAACAAGAACGATCTCACGATCTCCCCTCAGGCTGTCGTCTGCGTACTCGAGGACACTGCCATATCCTTGAACTGCAGTCAGGAGTAGCTCACGATCTTCCTTCAGGAGGTTACCACCGAAAAGGTGAACTGCCGCAAGAACAATCTCGCGATCTTGCTTCAGGCTGTCGTGTGCGTACTGGAGTGAGGACCCAAATTGTTGAACGGCAGCAAGAACGATCTCACGATCTCCCTTCTGGCTGTCGTGTGCGTACTCCAGAAAATTCCCATTCAGTCGAACTGCTGCATGAACAAGTTGACGATCACCCTTCACGGTGGTGTGTGCGTCTTCCAACCAGTCTGACGATTCTCCCCACGCGTACCATTCGACAATGTCCATAACTGCTCGAAGGATCTCATCACGTGTCGTCACCCACAGCGGGACCTGCCACAGCTTCTTCTCCCCCCTGTGGACCGCATCGAGGTGACGGTCGGGACAGAGGGTGACGTGAACCACACACCCGGCTTCGACACCTGCATGGCTGCACAGAGGCTCGTCGTCACACACCGCTTTGCCCCCCACCGACAGAAGCACGTCCTCTTCCTCCACACCATCAGGGTAGCGGAACGCCTCGCGTGCTTCGAGCTTCAGCCTGTCGGGCTTCTCGTCCATCCCGATGTCGACAGCGTGCATCACGCCTGTCGCCGCATCCGTCAGGAACACCTCCATGACCATGCCGGTGAAAAGTTAGCAGCGCCCTGCAGGGTGGTGTGGCTCTGTGTGTGTTGCAATCAATCAGGAGGCTTGCGCCCGCTCAGCGTGGTGCATGGTCATAATGACGATTCTCATCAGGTGCAAGTGTGTGTCTCGGGTCCACAGACAGTGTCACATGACTGGTGTGGTAAGGAGTGGCAAGTGAGGTGCTTCTGATGGCCGGTGGGTACCAGTGTGGCTGGTGTGAAAGTGCAGGTCAGGACCCTCAAAGTTAGCAACATTGTGCCTTGTAGCACTCGGGAACACGGACCAAGGGTGGTATTTTCATCATGCCTGTTTGCTTTGATCATCCCTCTGCTGCCGAACAGCCGCACACATGCAAGCAAACACATGCACCCCGCCTCTGCATCTCGGCGTGCTTCCGTGGCGCAAGCTCATTGCAGAGCGAAGCACAAGCACCCGGTGTAGCTGCCTTCGTCACGTTGCCTTGTGTGTGCCTGTGGCAACACCGCACGAGCACCACACATCTCGCAGTCTTCATGACCACACCGCAGGACAGAGCCACACGGCGGGAGATACAAGCAGCTTCAGAGACCACACACACAAACAAAAACACGAAGACAAAGGGAGGAAAGCTTGAAAATAGGCTTCCGTGACGTGATGAAGATGTGTGCTCCTTCAGCATGAAACTGTCAGCGTTAAGGCAAAGTGAATCAGCACCAAGCAGAGCCCGGGTCATTGGAAAGAAGACTTGGAACCTAGTGTCTCATCAATGGATACACGTGCCTGCAGATCGAGATTGCAGCAGTCCCAGGCTGCGAGTCAAGTGGAGGGGTGAGGGTCTCATGTGTCAGCAGATCAAATGTGTGTGTGTGTTGCAATCAATCAGGAGGCTTGCGCCCGCTCAGCGTGGTGCATGGTCATAATGACGATTCTCATCAGGTGCAAGTGTGTTTTTTTTTTTGCGGCCTGTGTGGTTGTCTTCGTCGTTTTTCTTCTGCGACCGGACATCCCCTTCTGGAGACACCGATCTACACTATGAACCGCTAGCTGATGCTGGAGCTTTCGGGAGCCTCTGCGAGTGGGTGGCCACGTTTTCTTTGGTGGACGCATCCAAAAGGAAATAAAGAAATAAAGAACCCGAAAAGAGGTCGAGGCACCCGCTCCACACCAGCATCTTGGGGCTGGGGGTTCTCAGTTCACACAGGTGAGGATCAGTCCTCTGTGAGGCGCTTATCCTGAAGACGTTCCAGTTCCCCAGTCGGTCTCCAGAAACTCGGGCCGCATCTGGCGCTGTATCGCCTCGGCGGGGCTGTCGTCCCTTACAGTCTTCTCTGTACGAGGTCATCCACAGGCTGCACACCTGCCCCGCGGCTGTGTGGCAGTCTTCGCGGAGTGCAATGCGAAGGTCTGGCCTGACGTGGTGTGACTATTTAGACTCCAGGTGTCTCCACCCTTCCTGGTCTGGGGAGCCTCGGTACCCAAGCCGTTTTAGGTCATGCTCCGGACCACGGCCGTGCTAGACTCCTGGTGCAGGCACCCGTCATGGTCCGGGGACGGCCCCCCCAGGCAGTTTAACGTCTTACCCAGGACTAGGAGCACCTCCCGCGGGGTGTGTGTCTCGGGCCCACAGACAGTGCCACGGTAAGTCAGCGGGAAGCACAAGGCAGTCAAGGGTGTGGTGGTGCGGGTGGTGGAGGGTGGGGACGTCGCTTCTCAACGAACTTGCCATCAGTCGTAGCGGGTTCCTGACATTCTGTTGAACTGCAGAAAGAATGATTGCAATCACCCTTAGAAACATCACTTACAAGGAGCCCATGCAGGTTCGAGGTGCCTCACCTGCCAGCACCTTGAAGATACAAGACACACAGTCGACCTCCTTTCTTACGCACTTCCGAGATGATGGTGGTCCAGAACAGGATCAGACCCGTTCATGATATTTACCAGGTTCCGTTGGTCGGGAGGGTGGTGGGGGTAAAGAAACATCACGAGGACTCTTCATCTCGTTGATGGGAGGAAGCAGGTGCACACTGAGCTGTTGCACGGAGCTTGCAGAGGGTGAACCTGGCTCACGTTGTTTGGTTAGGCAGCAAAGCGGCACAAGACATGAAGGGCACATCGGGGTGGTGGTTCAGGAAGTATGATTGGCAGCATCTCTTTCCGTTGAATCGCTGCCTCCTGAACACAAAAGGGAAAGGCATCATGAGGGTGAGGCATGCTGTGACGCCTCCAGCCACACATGGTGGCTCAGAGAAGCAACCGAGAAGGGGTGGTGCTAGAGAGAAGAAGAAGAAGAAGAAGAAGAGTCACAGAGTGTCGACTCCTCCTACAGTTTCTGCAGTGATGTTTGTCAGGCCTGTAGCCTGACAAACATCACTGCAGAAACTGTATCGTGCGACCGGGTCCGTCTCCGCGTCAGAGGGCAACGCAAGGAACCTCTACCACCCCGGGTCGTATTGACTTGCAGCAGCAAGTATCTCAGGGTCTTCCTTCAGGCTGTCATGTGCATACTGGAATGAGGACGCGCCAGATTGAACTGCAGCAAGAACGATCTCACGATCTCCCTTCAGGATATTATGTGCGTACTGCAGGTTACAGCCCTCATTTTGAACTGCAACAAGAACAATCTCGCGATCTTCCTTCAGGCTGTCGTCTGCGTACTGGAGTGAGGTCCCATGTTGTTGAACTGCAGTCAGAACGATCTCGTGATCTCCCTTCAGGCTGTCGTGTGCGTACTGAAGTGAGTCCCCGTCTCGTTGAACTGCAGCAAGAACGATCTCACGATCACCTTTCAGGCTGTCGTGTGCGTACTGGAGTGAGGATCCATGTTGTTGCACTGCAACAAGAACGATCTCACGATCTCCCTTCAGGCTGTCGTCTGCGTACTCGAGGACACTGCCATATCCTTGAACTGCAGTCAGGACTAGCTCACGATCTTCCTTCAGGTTGGCGTGTGCGTACCGGAGTGAGTGCCCATCTTCGTGAACGGCAGCAAGAACAATCACACGATCTTGCTTCAGGCTGCCGTGTGCGTACTGGAGTGAGTCCCCAAATTGTTGAACGGCAGCAAGAACGATCTCACGATCTCCCTTCAGGCTGTCGTGTGCGTACTCGAGGTTACCACCGAAATGGTGAACAGCCGCAAGAACAATCTCGCGATGTTGCTTCAGGCTGCCGTGTGCGTACTGGAGTGAGGACCCAAATTGTTGAACTGCAGCAAGAACGATCTCACGATCTCCCTTCAGGCTGTCGTGTGCGTACTCCAGAAAATTCCCATTCAGTCGAACTGCTGCATGAACAAGTTGACGATCACCCTTCACGGTGGTGTGTGCGTCTTCCAACCAGTCTGACGCTTCTCCCCACCATTCGACAATGTCCATAACTGCTCGAAGGATCTCATCACGTGTCGTCACCCACAGCGGGACCTGCCACAGCTGCTTCTCCCCCCTGTGGACCGCATCGAGGTGACGGTCGGGACAGAGGGTGACGTGAACCAGACACCCGGCTTCGACACCTGCATGGCTGCACAGAGGCTCGTCGTCACACACCGCTTTGCCCCCCACCGACAGATCCACGTCCTCTTCCTCCACACCATCAGGGTAGCGGAACGCCTCGCGTGCTTCGAGCTTCAGCCTGTCGGGCTTCTCGTCCATCCCGATGTCGACAGCGTGCGTCACGCCTGTCGCCGCATCCGTGAGAAACACCTCCATGACCACGCCTGGCGTGGAAAGTTAGCAGCGCCCTGCAGGGTGGTGTGGCTCTGTGTGTGTTGCAATCAATCAGGAGGCTTGCGCCCGCTCAGCGTGGTGCATGGTCATAATGACGCTTCTCATCAGGTGCAAGTGTGTGTCTCGGGTCCACAGACAGTGCCACATGACTGGTGTGGTAAGGAGTGGCAAGTGAGGTGTCATCACAATGAGAGCAGAGTGCAGAAGTCGTCACAGGAAGCACAAGGGTGGGTGGTGTGGGGCTGCTTCTCAGTATCTTGGTGTGGACCAGAGGCGCGGTGCAGTGCTAGAGACACACCACGCACAACACGGGTCGAGGCGCACATGGCGCACAGTCAACTGAACAGAGATAAAGATGCAACGATGGATGGGGCGAGGTTCTGCTGCAGTGCAGCACAGAATGCGGCAAGGAAGCGAACGGACGCCGCACAGCTGTTCGCTAGAGGTCTGGGGCAAACAAGACGCCTGTGGGCAGAAGAACAAAACAGCAAGAAAGCAAGCAGAACAGGCCCCAGACATTGCGTTGTGCAACCGTCGCCCGATTGGGTACGAATCAGAGATAGAAGGAAGTGCCACAACAGGCTCATGTCGGGTGGGAAGGGGGAAGGGAGGGTGTGGTTAGTAAAGCAGACGACAGCAAGGCACGCTGTTGTGGTTGTGTGTTGTTGAGGAGGAAGGGAAGAGGGAAGAAGTGCTTCACAGGGTTGCGTCACGTCGGTGGTTCGTTGTGTCGTTGCGTCTCAGCAGAAGGGCAAGAAGGCATGCGGTCAGGTCACGCTGCCACTTGTCGGCGTTCCCGTCTTACATCACCTCCTCCAGCACGCGCGCCACATCCCCGTTGTGCTTCCACACGAGTGCACGCAGTGCGTCCGTCATCTTGAAGCCCATTAGCTGCAGTGCGCGCACGGAGTCCGACTCTGGCTCCGGCACCGCCTCCAACTCCAACTGCGGCTGCGGGTCAGCACACGACAGGCACTGCAGGCACAGCCTCGGGGACGACCTGCTGCAGGTCTGGGTCGGCCACCACACCCACCACCAGGTGCTCCGCCTCGTCCTCGCGCACAACGTCTGCCGCCATCACAGCGTCGTGAGCCTCCTGCACGTCCACCTCCACGTCCGTCTGGAACACACGGCGTGCACAGTGCGGCCCGTGCTGCCCACCCTTCTTCGCGCACCGCCTGCAGCAGTGTGTCGTGTGCACGCCTGTCACCTGGAAGCCGCACCCTGCGCAGCACACCTGTGCCGCACACACCGCCTGCCCGACAGCGGGTTCCTGCGGCACCTGTGTGCGCGGCTGCATCTCAAAATCGCTGCTGGAGGCCACGGCGGCAGGGGCGTCGTGAGGACCGGTTGCAGTGGCCTCGTCGGTGTTCACGTTCTTGCACTTGCGGCCGTGCTTCCCCGGGTGCTTCACACTCCGCCTGCAGCACGCCTGCTGCTCCTGCCCCTCGTCAGAGTCAGAGGAAGTGGCAGCCGCAGCGTGGGCGTTCGTGTTGCTGCACTTGCGGCCGTGCTTCCCTGGGTGATTCACACTCCGCCTGCAGCACGCCTGCTGCACGTCAGAGTCAGAGGAAGTGGCAGCGCCCACGGCGGGGGTGCGCTGTGCACAGTGGGGCCCGTGCTGACCAGGCTTCTTCGCGCACCGCCTGCAGCAGTGTGTCGTGTGCACGCCTGTCACCTGGAACGCACACCCAGCACAGCCCTGCTCCTTCTGCTGCTGTGCAACCTCCTCGTCGCTGCTGGAGCTGTCTGCCACCTTGCCGGCAGCCTGTGCGGCAGCCCTGCGCTGGCAACGCGGCCCGTGTGCGTGTGCGTGTGCCCCCTCATCCGCACAGCGCCGGCAGCAGTGCGTCTTGCGCAGCCCGCCGACAGTGCGCGTGCACCCCTCCGCAGCGCACACAGCAGACTGCCTCGGCTTCTCCACCACAGCGGCATCGGTGTCGGTGTTCGCGTTGCTGCACCTGCGGCCGTGCTTCCCTGGGTGATTCACACTCCGCCTGCAGCACGCCTGCTGCTCCTGCACCTGCACCTCCTGGTGCACATCCTGCACCCCGCACCCTGCGGCAGTCCTGCTGTCGGCGGCAGCGTCAGCGTGCATGCGTGCGTGGTGCCTGCGCCACCCCCACCACCCCCTCAACCCCATGAAAGGGTGCTGCGGGGCTGCTGCCTGCGAGTGGGCGCTCTCCCTCGGCCCCGCTGCCCTCCCCCTCAGCTCCACCACGAGGCAGAGGGCGGGGCGTGCACCGCTGCCCGCCTGCTGGCACCACAGGGACACGCACTCCGCCCACTCCTCCTCCACGTCCACCGCCACCACGTCCCCCTCGTCGTCCACGTACCGCACCCCGAAGTCCCCGCACGCCCACTGCCGTGCGCAGCGCTTCACATCCTCGAACGTGGGGCTGACGAGGCGTGTGCGGCGGCGCTCCACCACCACACCCCTCCGCACCAGCACGAACTTCACAGGCACCCCCTCCAGCCCCGTGTGCAAAGCACACAGCGGCGCCTCGGGTGCGGACGCGGGTGCACCTGACATCACCGCGCTGTCAGTCGGCAGCTGCTTCTCCACTGCGTCGAAGTGCACGGCCTGCATCGTGGTGTGGGCTGCTGTGTCGGTGATGCTTGCTGCTTGCTGATTGCTGCTGCTTGATGTGTCGTCTGGGCACAGGCTCTCTTGTGCGCTGCGTGTGTGTGTATGTTGCAGGTAGGGAGAGAATGTCTGGCAAGGAAGGTGTGGTGTGTGTTGGTGTGTCATCACGGAATGGCTGTGATCCTGTTGCTCTGTGGCAGGCAGTGCAAGGGTGTGCATGCGTGCGTAGTGAGTGAGGGCTGGTGCGTCCTCACCACGTCTCATCTGTCACAATATCAGAAGCGGAGCTGCCCGACAAGCTGCGGCAAGCTGTGTGTGCACGTCCCGTGCAGTGGCGCGAAGCTTCTCACGACACAAGCACAGACACACAACAGCAACAACAGCAGCCCGCTATCATCTGCATCATCTGCACCGTCCGTGATTCACAACACAGATGCATATCACAGACAGCTCAGACTTGCATGTTGCATGTCACGGTGTGGTTCGGGCAAGAGTAGGGTTTGTGGCACAGCACATGCACACGCGTGAACACAAGGACAGCACTGCAGGCAGTGTGTCACAGGAATAGGAAGCGGAGTAGAAATGGAAGCAAAATAGAAGACGACGTCGAAGTCGACACGATCGGAAGAGAGCACAGCAAGAAAGACAACAGTTCACGCACCTCACTTCTTCTTGTTTGTGTGAGGCACGACAGGAAACACACACAGCAGACAGAAACTAGCAGCACAGTGTGTTTTCAAGGCACGTGCCGTGGGCTCGACACAACTTCAGCGGACCAGAGAGGAAGTACGAAGGCGGCGCTACTGCTGCGCTCGCCCCCCTTCACTACGCTCCCTACCCCAAGTCCGTCACGTCTCGCTCCACACGCACCAACCTCGACCTGCACCACTGTGTTTTTGACATGCAGTGTGCCGCATGCAGGATGCAAGATACAAAATGCCACATGCATCACAACAACAAAGACAAGAGGAGAGAGTAGCTGGGACTAGACTAGAGCACCCAGGTGCGGCAGGTGATGGTGTGGCAGCACCGCGTCGCAGTCTTGCAGATGCCTGCGTCCCACATCAGCGAGTTGCACACAGACGGGTTTGTCTCCTGGAACCCGGGCGGGCACACGGGCAGCGCCTTGCACGGGTCCGCGCAGTGGCACGTCCCGGGCTGGTGCCCGTTGAACGTGCAGTCCAGCCCGTCCGCACACACGTTCGTCTCGCACTCCTCCACAAGCCCGCCGCACTTCCCCCCCTCTTGCGACTTCTTCGTGCACACCTTGAAACCGAAGCACTCCCCGCGCTCCGGGAACACCGCAGCCGTCTTCAGCAGCGACCGGCACGTCCACCCCGCCTCGCAGTGCTTGTCCTCCGTGCACGGACGCTGCAGCGACGGCACCAGCGCAGCCACGACCAGGAGCGACAGCATCTTGTGGTGGGTACGGTGTCTTTGTCGGGGTTGAGGTTGAGGTTGGCCCTGTGGGTGTGTGAGGTGTCTTCTCTCCTGCACCAAGTGCATCCAAAGCAAGGTCCGTGTGTGTGCTTCTGATGGCCGGTGGGTACCAGTGTGGCTGGTGTGAAAGTGCAGGTCAGGACCCTCAAAGTTAGCAACATTGTGCCTTGTAGCACTCGGGAACACGGACCAAGGGTGGTATTTTCATCATGCCTGTTTGCTTTGATCATCCCTCCCTGCTTCCGAACAGCCGCACACATGCAAGCAAACACATGCACCCCGCCTCTGCATCTCGGCGTGCTTCCGTGGCGCAAGCTCATTGCAGAGCGAAGCACAAGCACTCGGTGTAGCTGCCTTCGTCACGTTGCCTTGTGTGTGCCTGTGGCAACACCGCACGAGTACCACACATCTCGCAGTCTTCATGACCACACCGCAGGACGGAGCCACACGGCGGGAGATACAAGCAGCTTCAGAGACCACACACAAACACAAATACGAAGACGAAGGGAGGAAAGCTTGAAAACAGGCTTCCGTGACGTGATGAAGATGTGTGAAAACCAAAACAACTCGTCCTTCCTGTGCTCCTTCAGCATGAAACTGTCAGCGTTAAGGCAAAGTGAATCAGCACCAAGCAGAGCCCGGGTCATTGGAAAGAAGACTTGGAACCTAGTGTCTCATCAATGGATGCACGTGCCTGCAGATCGAGATTGCAGCAGTCTTGGGCTGCGAGTCAAGTGGAGGAGTGAGGGTCTCGTGTGTCAGCAGATCAAATGTGTGTGTGTTGCAATCAATCAGGAGGCTTGCGCCCGCTCAGCGTGGTGCATGGTCATAATGACGATTCTCATCAGGTGCAAGTGTGTGTCTCGGGTCCACAGACAGTGCCACGGTAAGTCAGCGGGAAGCACAAGGGTGTCAAGGGTGTGGTGGTGCGGGTGGTGGAGGGTGGGGACGGTGCCCTGCACAGACAGCGTGTACGCGTACCGGTCGGGAATAGGGGAGACGCGACTGCAGCGCCCCTCCGGATGGAGGGCCTCACCCGCATGGGGAAAACTACCATCCGCCGGCTCCGGGCCGACCACCACCGCCTGGTCTACGACCACGACGTCCACACCATTTGGCATGTGGCACACCATTACTGGTGCTGACTTGCAGCAGCAAGTATCTCGCGGTCTTCCCTCAGGCTGTCGTGTGCGTAATAGAATGAGGACCCATTTTGTTGAACTGCAGCAAGAACGATCTCACGATCTGCCTTCAGGCTGTCGTCTGCGTACTGGAGTGAGTCCCCATATTCTTGAACTGCAGCAATAACGATCTCACGATCTGCCTTCAGGCTGTCGTCTGCGTGCCGGAGTGAGGACGCATCTTGTTGAACTGCAGCAAGAATGATCTCGCGATCACCCTTCAGGCTGTCGTCTGCGTACTGGAGTGAGTCCCCATATTCTTGAACTGCAGCAAGAACGATCTCACGATCACCCTTCAGGCTGTCGTGTGCGTAATAGAATGAGCCCCCATTTTGTTGAACTGCAGCAAGAACGATCTCACGATCTGCCTTCAGGCTGTCGTCTGCGTCCCGGAGTGAGGACGTATCTTGTTGAACTGCAGCAAGAATGATCTCGCGATCACCCTTCAGCCTGTCGTCTGCGTACTGGAGTGAGTACCCATGCCGTTGAACTGCAGCAAGAACGATCTCGCGATCACCCTTCAGGCTGTCGTGTGCGTACTGGAGTGAGGACCCATGATGCTGAACTGCAGCAAGAACGATCTCACGATCTGCCTTCAGGCTGTCGTCTGCGTGCCGGAGTGAGGACGCATCTTGTTGAACTGCAGCAAGAATGATCTCGCGATCACCCTTCAGGCTGTCGTGTGCGTACTGGAGTGAGGACCCATGATGCTGAACTGCAGCAAGAACGATCTCACGATCACCCTTCAGGCTGTCGTGTGCGAACCGGAGTGAGGACCCATGATGCTGAACTGCAGTCAGAACGATCTCACGATCACCCCTCAGGCCGTCGTGTGCGAACTGGAGTGAGGACCCATCTTGTTGAACTGCAGCAAGAACGATCTCGCGATCACCCTTCAGGCTGTCGTGTGCGTACTCCAGACTATTGCCATTATCTTGAACTGCAGCAAGAACAAGTTCACGATCACCCTTCACGGTGGTGTGTGCATCTTCCAACCAGGGTGGCGGTTGCCCCCAGCCGTCCCACTCGTCCGTGAACTTGCGACCTGCCCGAAGGATCTCATCACGTGTCGTCACCCACAGCGGGACCTGCCACAGCTTCTTCTCCCCCCTGTGGACCGCATCGAGGTGACGGTCGGGACAGAGGGTGACGTGAACCACACACCCGGCTTCGACACCTGCATGGCTGCACAGAGGCTCGTCGTCACACACCGCTTTGCCCCCGACCGACAGATGCACGTCCTCTTCCTCCACACCATCAGGGTAGCGGAACGCCTCGCGTGCTTCGAGCTTCAGCCTGTCGGGCTTCTCGTCCATCCCGATGTCGACAGCGTGCGTCACGCCTGTCGCCGCATCCGTGAGAAACACCTCCATGACCACGCCTGGCGTGGAAAGTTAGCAGCGCCCTGCAGGGTGGTGTGGCTCTGTGGGTGTTGCAATCAATCAGGAAGCTACCAATCCCAAAGGGCTCATAGTAGTCAACCCGTGTCGAAACTGACGCCACTGCAAATCACGTACAATGTACTACATCCCAAAGCAACAGGCTGTGTCAGCAGAAATGGTTGCGAAGTGTTGTTTACATCCACCCGCACAGGGGTGTCGGAAGTAGCGAATATTCTTCGTGTCTCATCATGCACAGGGCTGCGAACCTGGGAAACCCTTCTTGCCTGCAGGCAGCACACACATGCTGTTCTGCGGGACTCATACTGGCACTGGCAGTGCAGGTCAGGACCCTCAAAGTTAGCAACATTGTGCCTTGTAGCACTCGGGAACACGGACCAAGGGTGGTATTTTCATCATGCCTGTTTGCTTTGATCATCCCTCCCTGCTTCCGAACAGCCGCACACATGCAAGCAAACACATGCACCCCGCCTCTGCATCTCGGCGTGCTTCCGTGGCGCAAGCTCATTGCAGAGCGAAGCACAAGCACCCGGTGTAGCTGCCTTCGTCACGTTGCCTTGTGTGTGCCTGTGGCAACACCGCACGAGCACCACACATCTCGCAGTCTTCATGACCACACCGCAGGACGGAGCCACACGGCGGGAGATACAAGCAGCTTCAGAGACGACACACACACACATAAGACGAAGGGAGGAAAGCTTGAAAACAGGCTTCCGTGACGTGATGAAGATGTGTGCTCCTTCAGCATGAAACTGTCAGCGTTAAGGCAAAGTGAATCAGCACCAAGCAGAGCCCGGGTCATTGGAAAGAAGACTTGGAACCTAGTGTCTCATCACCAGAAGCAACCCCACCTTCGTCCCACCTCCACCTCTGTGAGGGGACGCCAGCCTGCAAAGCCGAAAGCCAACAGGCTGTGTCAGCGGAAGTGGTTGCGAAGTGTTGTTTACATCCACCCGCACAGGGGTGTCGGAAGTAGCGAATATTCTTCGTGTCGCATCATGCACATGGCTGCGAACCTGCGACTGCGAAACCCTGCTTGCCAGCAGGGATCACACAACTATGATTGAGTCCAGTGAACATTGTATACGGGGATGGGGGCTGGGCGACTCCGACCTGCTGCTTGTTTTTTTTTCATCCCTTTTTTTGTCAACAACTTGCACGAGGGCGCATATATCGGTTGCACACACACACACACACCACAGCACCCCCTCACCTGCCTCCTTGACCCGCCCTGTGTGTGCCTCGCACACGCACACACACATTTGCCACACGCCATCTTCACCCAACTAACGTGCGGGTGCATTGCTTCAAACTTCGAACTAGAACACAAACACTGTGACGAAAAGACCAAAGCCTCTCCGATGTTCGTCTGGTGTGTGCAATTGGACACCACCCACACTGCCATCGCCGTCCCAAAGAAGAGAAGCAACGCTTCTTGGGTTGGATGGCCGGCAACTGTAGAGCGGGTGGCGAGTCTGAAGTGGTTACAAGTCGGCCGCTTTCCTTTCGTTTGAATTCTAAGAGTCCGGCCAGAGCCCACCGAAGGGGGAGTCAGAAGTTGGTGGGGGGGGAATCCAGCCTTCACTGTCGTTTGAATCAAACTGAACCACACAGACACACACCCGCCTTTTTCCCAAATCAAAATGAATAAACCCCCCCCCCCTCCTATCCGAGCAGCTGTCGTCTTCACCGCATTGTATAACCCACAGAATCTGTCTGCCGTTTGCGCTAGACCCTTTGCTCTAACCTGTGCCGATTTTTTTTGCTGGCACACCCACACCCCTCGCACCCCCTCCCCCCTTGCTTGTTCGTAGTCATTTTTGCTCCACGACGGGCGCTATCATGTTGAATGGCGACAATAATGCGAAATCACCGCTCACTCCCATCCCCCCCCACCCCACCCTCATCCCAGCTCGAAGTTACACAGCTGAACCCGCCCCAGAGAGGGACAGAGAGAGACATCGCTCGCTGAAAAGATTTAAAAAAAATGCATGAGTGGTGTGTGATAGCTTTCCAACCCTTGCGTGCGATTCATCCGTATTGTGCACCGGAGCCCAATATGATGGGCGTTTGGGGCGTATCGTATGTCGGTTTTCTGACAAAGTTGTTTCGCTTTGTTATTGTGACGCCGATAATCGCAAGCAAAAAAGCTCGTGATTGTCGGGGCGGCAAATATTTTTTTTCCTTTGCTCTCTTTGCAAGTTTTTTTTGTAAACCCCCCCCCCCCGCATAATATTAAATATACCTGGGACCCCCCGTGTTTAAGTCCCCCCCCTGGAGGCAATTTTCGGCCGGGGGGGACTTAAACACGGGGGGGGCGGACCTAAACACAGGGGGGGCTTAAACACGGGGGTGGCACAGTGGAGACCAAGAAGACCTCTTCCTCTGCTGTCGTAGGGGGGTAATTCCGGTCCGGATGGACTTTTGGCACCCCACTTTTCGACTCTGACAGCACCTGGAGGGCCTAGGGGCCACCTGATGACCCTCCAGACCAGCCCACCCCCGTGTTTAGGTCCCCCTGTGTTTAAGTCCCCCCCCTGCCAGACCCCCAGGGGGGGACTTAAACACGGGGGTAAGGGGGGGGGACTTATACACGGGGGGTCCCAGGTATGCGTTATATTTAATATTATGCGTCATATTTAATATTATGCGCTATTTAATATTACGCGTTATTTAACATTATACAGGGGGGGGGGGTTTATAATTTTCCTTTTGGTGTGGCGGGCGGGGAGCGGTAGCTGTGGGTTGCCTGTGGGCCCATCACCTCCCACTAACACCACCACCACCACCACCACCACCACTCTCAAAAAGGACGAACGCGGCCGGGTTGCAAACTATTAAAAACCAGCGAAAAATGACGCGTCTCTTTCCACAATTGTCCGGTGCGGATTCTGAGCTCTTTGGGCGAAGGGGTATGGGGTATGACGGAACAGCCATTCGAAATGCCTGGCGGTGAGTGCCGAGAGGATGGGTGAGGGTGGGGTGGTGTTCTGCTGTCTCCGGGTGGTCTGCCCTCCTGCCTGTTCACTCCTTTCCTTTTGCCGCCCCCCCTCCCCCCACTTTTCCAATGCCTGCCGGCAGTAGAGAGGGCTCTCTAGGCCGCGTGGAAATGGGGGAGGGGGGAGGGGAGGGGTGAACATGGGGCATACGGGTGGCAGACACACACAGCACAACTCTTTATTCCACCCTCTCCAATACAGCCTCCCACACACACACCACCTTCTGAAGACCCCAGGCATCGGGATTTGTATTCAGTGGGGGTTGTGTTGAGAAGAAAAGGGGTGGGTGAATCGATCAGAAGGTGCGCACACACAAGGTTGTCGTGCTAAGGTCAAATCGTGTTGGAGGCGGGGAAGAGGGGTGGGGTGGGGTGGGGGGGAGGGGGGGGATTGTGGGGGTATCACCGCAGCAAAACGTTGACTAGCTTTGGTTGCTGCCCTCAGACTAGATCAACACGCATGCATCGCGAGAAGAGAGAGAGAGAGAAAAAAAGAACGGCAAAAAAACATGCAATAAACCAGACAAATGAATCGCCCAACTGAATCGTGCTAGCTAAACTCCGGAAAGAAGTGTCTTTTTTCGTTGAACGCAGCCCAACCCACAACCGCGTAGCGGA
This sequence comes from Rhynchopus euleeides, assembly GCA_963210315.1. Classification (NCBI taxonomy): domain Eukaryota; phylum Euglenozoa; class Diplonemea; order Diplonemida; family Diplonemidae; genus Rhynchopus; species Rhynchopus euleeides. The sequence goes on from OY723280.1 coordinate 352,590, forward strand.
AAGAAAGACAAGGGATTGAAAGGGTACACCACACTTGAAATGTTTAACGCGATATGGCTGCAACCGCCGCGTATCTCGCAGGGAGGGGCGCCAGGGGGACAGGGCACGGCGATGCCACAGTGCCTCGGGTAAACTCGTCTGCTCTCTGTGCATGCGTAGGCACCCACTGAGCGGAAACGGAGATGCCCGCACCGTCCGCGGTGTCAAACAAGGCACACAACAAGTCATTCGCGAGGTAATTCTTGCTGTGGCCCTTGTTGATAGCTGCCACCGCTGCCGTGTTGTCCACCTGCAACCCCAACGCACAGCCCGGCCGCGTAGCGGCTGCGAGGCGTGTCGCCTGGAGCGCTGCGAAGAGCTCTTTGACATATACCGTATACGTAAATATTATGGAACGGGCCCATTTTTGCCCGGTCCGTTCCATAATATTTACGTTCCATAATATTTACAGGGCCAGTTGGGGACTCGGTGGTGAGGGTGGCTTGCCTCAGGAATCGCGCGAAAAGTGCACGAGTAGGTCCCGTCAGGGACTCTGTATGCTGTCCGATCACCTGGCCCAAGTCCCCGAGTCGCAGAAAGCCCTGTAAATATTATGGAACGAAAAAAATCTGGAACGCCAACCCACCAGCGTTCCAAAATATTTACGTTCCATAATATTTACGTTCCAAAATATTTACGTATACGGTATATGGTGGGCGAGGGGTTCATCAAAACAGCCCTGGACAATCGGCTCGGGGTCTAACTCCAGAAGGGCTGCCCATTCTGTGTCGGAAGCGTCAGACCACGCCGTGACCGAGGGCCCCGAAGCCCCTGCCTCAACCCACACATTCTGGCCCAGATCGGCCGAAATCAGAGAAAGATCAGCGAGAACAGAGGGGGGGATGTCGAGAGGGCGGTCCCACTGCTCCGGTTCCGCAACCAGCTTGGCCGCGGATCTCCTGAGGAAGGCGAGGGAGGCGCGGAAGTAGCAGAGACGCCTCTGCGTCGAGAACAGAAACCAAATCATACCGCCGAAAACCTTGTAGAACTCCCGGGAAGTAGCCCTGTTCTCGCGAACCGCCGCCACGGCCGCCGAGGCAAGGAATTTCGACACCCAATCGGGGTCCGACCTGAAGCGCTTAGGCGACGACTCCAGATCAAATTCCAACCCCAAGGCGATGAACCGCGACTGCGGTGTGCCGAACTCCGCACCCTCGTTGAGCTCGGCGCCCACCGACTCGGCCTTGCCGAGGAATCGGGCGTATCTCTCGGCTGCATCCTCCCGGCTATCTCCAACCACAAACCAGTTGTCCACCCAAGACAGCCCATCCTCCAGGGGGAGAAGCACGCGTGAGGCCCTCTGCGCGATGCACGGCGCCCAGCTCCAGCCCATGCACATCACCCGCAGCGAGGTGCGCCGAAACGGGCCCCGCTCCCCAGCCAGATTCACCCCGAAGAAGTCGCGGACCCCGTCCCCCAGGGGGAACTGGTAGAACCAGCTCTTCCCGTCAGCCTGCACCACGAATTCGGCCGCCAGGAACCTCCGGACCACCTCGTGGATCGACGGGAGGAGCATCGGTGGCGGGTCCCGCATCAGCCGGTTCAGCTTTCGCCCGTCGCATACCAAACGCAGCAGCCCGCTCTTTTTCTCCACGGTGAACGCCGGGAGGACCACCTTCGGCGCGTCTGCCAACCCCAGCACCCCCCACTCCGAGAGGTTATCCCGGTGCCGCAGCATGTGCCTCGAGGTCCCGCGCGAAAGAGGCCTGTCGCCCAGATCCACGCCCGGTCGCATGGCCCGCAGGAAAGCGCCCCGGTCCCGAATCACGTCGATAACCCCTGACAGGATCCCCTCGGAATCCAAAGCCTCTAAGGCGTCGAGGTTCAGACGTGACGTCGATATGGGGGCCAGCTCCCCCGTGGGGCCACCCCGCGCCGAGGGCGGGCCAAGATGCCGCCCCTCCACCGTCACCCGCGCTTCCCTCGCGTACGTCGCGTTGACGTCCGGCGAGTAGGAGTCGTCGCCGACCCTCCGAGGAAGAGGAGGAGGAGGGGGCGGCCGTGGCGGCGGTGGAGGCGGAGGCGGTAGCGTGGGAGGCGGCCTGGGCCGAGGGGTCGCCGGCGGGGAAGGCGTGCCTGGGGGCTCGTACGCCACGCACGCCGTCCTCAGGAGCTTCCCAGGGAAGGCAGGGCAAAGAGCGACCCCCGGGATAGCCCCCGGTCGAGCACCATTGATGTGGAGGCCGTCTGCCTCGCCAGCTTCAGCTTCCCCGCCGGGAGGTACCTGGCCAGGGCGTCCAGGGAGCTGTGGCGGGACAGCTGCCGAAACGACTCCAGGCACAGCCCCTCTTGCAGGAGCTCCGCCAGAGCCCCCCGACGGAGGGAATGACCACTCAGCTCCGGGTCCTCCTTCTTCAGCGCCGCCACGATGCGCCGGTAGGTCGTGTCGACCACCAGCGCGCCCGCCGCCCGCCCCGAGATCGCCTCCCGCAGCACCTCCGTCCAGCACTCCGAGAGGAACAGGCCCGTCGTGACGCCCAGGCGGAACGGGTCGCTCTTCGTCTCCGCCCAGTTCACGGCGACAAACTCGCTCTGGAAAGCGATGTCCCCGCACTTCAGGCGCACCACGTCCGACACCCGCGCCGCCCCGCACCACCCCAGCACAATCGCGAGCTTCGTGTCGCGGTCGACGTCCTCCCGGCCCACCACTGCGGCCACCTGGGCGGATGCTGCTGGCTTCGCTTGGTGCTGCGGTCGGAGGGCCCCCAAGCGCTTCAGACCTCGCTTGAAGTCTTGGAGCAGCTGGGAGTCCACCACAACCCCCATGCGGCTCATCGCGGCGACCGCCCTCGATACGTACTGTAGGGCGGAGGAGGGCCGGAGTGGGGAGTCCGCTTCGGACATGAGCCTCTGCACCCAGTAAATGATGCAAAGGTCCCACGGCAAGAGCACACCCGTGGTCTGCTCCCACTCGTGCCGGAACTGGAGGAGTCGCCGGTGGGGCCCCTCGAGCCCCCTCCACGTCGACGGTGCCAACGCCTCCCCCAGCGTCTTCACCGCGCGCTTGGCGATCCGCTGTGCCTCTCTGGCGGTCAGCGGGTCCTCCTGTGCCCGTCTCCTTCCCACCCGCGCCGTGGAGAGCACCCCTATGCTCTCCAGCATCGCCGTGAGGGGCGAGCTCACTGCCTGTGGCCCCCCCTCCTGCTCCGCTGGCTGGTGGGGTGGCCCTGCTGCGGCTGTGGCTGCGAGCTGCGTTGCTGTTGTTGTTGATGTTGATGCTGATGCTGTGGGTGGTGGACCTGGGGGGAGCGTGGCTGGCGGGCCCGTGCCTTCTCCTTTGCCGCCCGGAGGTACGGAGGAATCTCCGGCTTCCCGAAGAATTCCTCCTCCATCGCGGAGGCCGCCTCCCATCCGCCCCCCAACACGCCCTCGTTGAGGGCTTCCAGCCTGCAGAACTGGTTCTGCATCAGCCGGACCAGGAGGTCGTCGTAGTCCTCCGGCTCCTGCAGCGACGGCAGGCTCGTCATGATGAGGTTGATATCCCTCATCCGGGCCTGCGCCTCGTGGGCCTGCGGGCGCAGGGCACCCCCCGCCCGGGCCCCCAGCAGGGCGTCGTAGCGGCGCAGCTGGTGCAGGTGCACCAGCCCCAGCGTGGCCTCGTCCGCGTGCCACCACTCGTCCACGTCCAGGGGGTTGAGAGCCCCGGCGCCCCTGCGGCTGTCGCTGCTGCCGGCTACGCTGCCGGCCCCGTCCCGCTGCTCCGGCTTTCCGGCCCTCGGTGCTCCGGCGCCGGCTCCGGAGCCCGTCCCGTTTCCCCGCAGGCGGGCCAGCTCCGCCTGGAGGTCCGCCACCTCCCGCATCCGCCGCACCTCCTCCCGGAGGGAAGCCACCTCGTCCTGGGGGGCTGCAGCCCGGCTCGCACCCGCCTCAGCCCTTACCCTCGCGTGCTCCGCGAGGGCCGTCTCCCGCTGGGCCTTAGCCCGCTCCTCCATCACCAACGCGGCGTTCCGCGTCTTCTCCCTCTCGAGGGCCAGCTCCGCCTCGAGGCGGGCTCTCACCTCCGCGTGCCTGGCGGACTCCTCGGCGACCATGGCCCGCGCCTGCGCCTCCGTGACGGCGTTTGAGGCCGCCGCCTCCACCGACGCCACCTTCGCGTCCGACTCCGCCCCCGTCACCCGCTGTGCCGCAGCGGATTCCACCTTCGCCGCATGCGCCGCTGCATTCGCGGATGCGATGTGCATCCCCGCCGCCGCCTCCGCGTTGGCGGCCCTCGTAGCCGCCCCCGCCTCCACCCCCGCCGCGTGCACCCTCGCGTGCGCCTCCACCTGCGTGGCCCGGATGTCGGCCCCCGCGACCTCGCGAGTGGCCACCTCGCGGGCGTTGGCGGTGGTCACTGCCGCCAGCGCCTGCCCCATCGCCATCCCGAAGTCGCCCGCCGGGAGGGGGGCGGACAAGGCCTCCGGGTTGCCCGCGCCGCGCCCCACTCCGGACAGCACCAGCTCCGAGTTCTGCACGCCAGGCATCGGATATGTCGGGGGTTGAAGGGTGGAGTAAAGAGAAGGGAGTAGGTGGGAGTGTTGAACCACGAAAATATTTTTCGTTGAACGCAGCCAAATATAAGGCCTAACCTGTTTTGGCGCACGGGTGTGATGACAAAAGGGAAAAGTGCTAGCACGAACATGATGTTGGTCTTCTGGTTATGTCTGGTTTCTTAGAACACTTAACGTGTATGCAAAAATAAAATGAGATGGCGAAACGATAAAATTCGTCATCCAGCTCGTGGCGCTTCTTATGTCTGCGCAGAAAAATGCGCAGAAAAAAAAAGCAGAAGGCTGCCCATTCGGTGAGGGTTCAAGCCAGAAGCAGTGGATGCTCAGAACCGAGTGATCTGCACTGCGGTCAGAAGCGAGGGGAAAATGTTAAAAGAAAACGAGCCACAAAAGGCTCGGATCGAAACGTTCGCTATGAAAGTCGGATAAATACAGGAGCGGTACGTGGACCTTGCTATTTTTTTTGTTGGAATCGACAACCCAGGGTATAAGATAGACTTTTTTTCTGGCGCCGTTTTCCGGTTTTTCTGGTTTTGAAAATTTTTCGCGCGCGCCTTCGGCGCGCGCGACCCGCGCAAACCCTCCCAGAATCTGAGAGGGCCCGGTGCCTGCGCGCGTCCTGTCGTACTGAGGCTGCTTGGTGGGGCAGGCGCAGCAGCTGCTTTGAAAGTTTGGACTCTCGCCCAAAAAACCGGTCTGGTGCAATGCTTTTACACAGGGGGGTCTGGGGGGCGGAGCCCCCCAGCCGCCGGAGGCCACGGTAGTGAACATCTGTTCCCTACAGTCTGGATTTTTTTTTTTTTGCATGTTACCCACTGGGCCACTTCCCCGCTTGGCGGCAGCGGGTGAGGCGGTCGCCGGGCCACAGTGGGAGGCATTTCGCCTTGTGACGCCTCTCGCTCCCTGGTTGCCTTGAGTGCCGTGTTGCTCTGGCCCTCGGGCGGGGAATCGCGTCAGGCCAAACAGCCACTGCGAGGACGTCTCCCCTTGAAAGGAAAGGAAGAAATGGGGGTATTAGGGGAGGGGGGACAGTGAGAAAAGAGGGTGGAGGTTATGTTTGTGGAGGGGTCTTGGCTGTTGCCATTAGGCAGGCCCTTGTTTCACGACACTGTGTGCTGAGTTTCCTGTGAAGCACGGATGCTGGTAAGCAGCCATGGGTCACAGCTACGCACGAGGGAGGAATATTAAACGTGTAAAGCCGTTTGTGCTGGGCGGCAACCCCGTGTAACTCTCACGTATTCCTCCAGCTTGCCCGGCAGTAGGCCTGCCGCCACCAGGTATCGCAGTGCCGCGCCCGGCTGCCCCAGCAGGATGTTATGCGGTGATCCCGCTACACCTAGTCGGCTTCGTAGTCGTGTCGTGTGCGGGCAGGTGGCAAAAACGTGTTGCACCGTGCTGTTTTGTCCGCAGAGCGTGCATGCAGGGACCCCGTCAGACGTGTCGAAGTCGTATACCAGGCGATGCCGCCGGGTCCTCAGTTTGCGTATCTCAGTGTCTCCAAGTCTTGTGAGGCCCTCTACGCGCAACGGGGGTCTGCGAGGTGGCGCGTCTGTAGCACCCGAGTAGTACAGTGTATCCCGCCGTGGCGGCGGCATCTCCCCACGGATGGCACGCTTCGCCGCTGCCTTCGCAGTGGCGAATGGGATGCGGGTCTGGGGCGCTTGTTTCAACCCCTCCTTTGTTAGGGCATCTGCTGCCTCATTTCCCGCGACACCGACGTGTGAGGGGACGTAGCGGAGATGCAGCGTGGTGTCCTTTTGTAAAGCCAGTTCACGGATGGTTTGCCATAGCTTGTGTTCGAGGTCCTCACGGGCGCGGTGAGGTCCCGTCTGCAGGGCCTGCAGCACAGACATCGAATCCGTTATGACCGCACAGTGGTCCCCCGGTGACACCAGTGTGGTCAATGCCTCCATCGCACGCACAAGCGCCAGCAACTCTGCTTGGAAGCTGGAGGCGATTCTGCCAGCCTCGTGGCTGCTCTCCAGGTGTGGGGCGTTTGGCGTGTCTCCGCGATAGATTACCACCGCCCCCGCACCTCGGCCGTCGCTGACGCAGCCATCGGTGTACGCGTGCCATGCGCAGTCAGGCAAGTCCCGCAGCATCATCTGTGCAGATATGAAAAGCGAGTCGTTGGAGTATTTCGTCCGGGATGCGATGATGCCTGGGAGGGAGGTGCGGATGTCGATGTGCTCCGCGATCGCATTCCACTCCCATGGGTGCGTGGGGGTAGCCACGTGGAGGGGAGCGGCCTCTCGCTTTGGCATGGTCTCCCCAGATAAACCACACTCAGCGGAGGTGCATCTCGCTTGGTGCAACCAGCTGTACTTTGGTCCTACCAGGGTCGTCACCGCATTTCCTGGAGTACCGTCGAGCCTCCTGAAGCGTTCGTAGGTTGTGGCCACCGCTGTGTCGAGGATCGCGGAGAAGGTGTCTAGGTGGGCCTCCCAGAGCAGGTCCTCAGTGCGCGTGCTGGTAGGGCAACCGGTGATGAAGCGCGCTGCCTGGTGGTGCAGCCTCTCCAGCTCCGCCCGCATGGTATTGCTGAGAAGGGGGCCGTACACCCCGAGCGCATAGCTCACCGCCGGTAATGCATACGTGAGGTAGGCTGTGCGCAGTGTGTGCGCATTACACCCCCACGATGAGCCTGCGAGCATCTTCACCACATTCAGGCGTTGTAGCAGCTTGTCTATAACCCGCTCATGATGGTACTGCATGCTGCACGTAGGGTCCAGCGTGACTCCTAAGTAGCGTGGTGTCGTGGTGCGTTTCACAGGTGTGCCGTCTGGGTAGGCGAGCAGGGGGCCTTCCGCAACCTCCCGTAGGGCCCCCCGTTTCCCGAACACCGTGTGCTCCGTCTTTTCTCTCGAGATCTCCAGGCCACGTGTCGGTCCTTCTGCGCAGAGCAGTTCCAGCGCCTGCTGCGCCTTCGCTGCCACCTGTTCGATGTTGCTCCCAGATACTACAATCGCGATGTCGTCAGCATATATCGCCGGTCGGACGTCGTGCCCGAGGCCCGCCAGCAGCTCCGCCATTTCGTCCATCACGATGTTGAAGAGAAGAGGGGATAGGACCGTGCCCTGCGGTACCCCCTCCTTCATCTCGTACAGCCCGCTGGTCGCACCCTCCACAGATACCCGTGCCCGTCGATTTGTCAGGAAGGCTGTGAGCCAGGTGCGGTATCGACGCGGGAAGCCCATTTCCTCTATCCTGCGCAGTACGATATCCCGTTTTACGCGATCGAAAGCCTGCTGCATGTCTACGAAGAGGACCACCGATACCCGTGGTTTCCGCTGGGGCTTCGGGATAATTCTGATGGAGTAGGGCCCCGTCTGCTCCGTTTCATCCGGAGGTTCCTGCACGAGCTGTACGATATGCGCTAGTTGGTCTTCTGTGGAGCGCAGCTTTCTGAAACCTGCCTGCACTGGGTGGTGCTGAGCGCAGGGCAGCGTGTCGTCCTCCATGAGCTGGACCAGACGCGCCTTTATCATCCTTTCCAGCACCTTGCAGCTGGTGCTGGTCAGCGCGATGGGGCGGTATGACTCCGGTTTTGTGGCCGGACGTTTGGGCTTGTGTATCGGCACCAGGGTAGCCCGCGTCCAGGCGTCGGGCAGGACTCCCGTGCACCACGAGAGGTTTAGAATGCCGAGGAAGGCTGCCCGTGCCCGTGGCCCGAGGTTGAGGAGGAATTCGTTCGGAATTTCATCGGGTCCGGGTGCCTTCCTCTTTCCCAGCGCCGCGAGCGCAACCCTGAGTTCCTCCATTGTGAAAGGCTGCTCGCTGGGGTGTAGCTCTGCCTGGTTATCGCTGGCAGACGGCGCTGTGCGGAGAGATTGTGTGGCGTTGGGGTCGAGCTTGGTACCTCCTCCACTCACCCCGGCGAAGTGCGCAGCCAGCATATCTGCTTTCTCCATTGGGGCGGTCACCGGCTTCCCGTCTCTCACCAGTGGGAAGTTGGCATCTTTGATACTGCGGCCATCCAGCTCGCGGATCAGGGTGTACGCAGCCGAGGGGTTGACGCCTGCTGCCTCGCAGCGTTTCTCCCACTGCACCCTTTTGGCCGCCGCCACCTCTACGGTCGCCTCCTGACGTAGTCTCTGCAGGTGTAGAGCGTCTTTCTGAGCGTCTTTCGCAGTCGGAGGCTCAGCTTGTTGTCGTCGGGTCTCCTCGTTTCGTGCAGCGATGGCCCGTTTCACCCGAGCGTTGAACCACCGTTTCCGATTTGGGCGGCGGCGCTGCTGGGGGATATGCTTTAGGGCGACGTTGTTTAGGAGGCCCTTGAAACAGTGGTAGGCCTCGTAGGGGTTTTTCCATGCCTCCGCCCTACTCTCCATCTCTGCCGCATAGCCCTTCCAGTCAGCGCGTGACCAGCACCATCTTACTCGCACATGCTTCGTCGCCTCGGACATTTCCTTGGGGGCCCCACCGAAGGGGAGGCAGAGCTCTATCGGGAGATGGTCTGATCCCAGGCTGTCAAGCGTCTTCCAGGTGCACCCATCCCAGGAGCTATGGGATATCACGATGTCTGGTGAGGAGCGCGTGCCGTGTCCGATGCGTGTCGGCACCTCTGGGTCATTCCAGGCGATCATACCGTTTAGGAGCATCCACCGGTGTAGGAGTACACCTTGCGGATCCTGTGTCGCTGCGGCATCCCAGGTGGCGTGGTGGACGTTGAAGTCCCCAGCGATGATGGTTTGGTCATCGGTGGGGAGGTCCTCCGGGTCGAAGTCGTCGGTGCGTTTATCGTCGGGGGACCCTCCGATACCACCCGGGCGGTACACATTCACCATTGTGACCGCCCGCCCATCTTTCCCCGTCACCCTCACGTCGAGCCTCTCGGTGCAGGAGGAGTCGGGGGTGACGTAGACCGTCTCAGCGTGGAGGGAATTTCGTGTGAAGGTCGCAACTCCTCCTCCGCTCTCCAGATCACCCGTACTTCGCTTGCGAGTCCTTCGCCGCAGGTGCGTTGCGTAGCCCTCTATCTTGAGGGTGGCGGTCTGGGCCCTTTTTAGCTCTTGTATAAGGAGTACGTCGTAGTGATTTTTAGATACGTGGTGTTCGAACTCTGCCCTGCGCGCCCCCTCCAAGCCGTTGGCATTCCAGGAGAGGACACGCAGCGTGGTTGGGGGCCCGGGGTTTCGCTCCACATCTCCGGCACACAAAAGAAGGCGTTGTCGGGTGGATGTGTGGTGGAGCAAGTGTTGGGGGTGGGGGGGTGTGTAAGTGGGGGTGGGGGTGCGGTGTCCCGTCCCCTTTATATCTCCACCCCTTTTGCCCGCGTTGCATCCTTTCCCCTCCCTCGGCCCTTTGGGGACTTTCCACCGTAGGGGCTGGTCTGTGCGGATGTAGCGAGGGAATCCAGTTGGGTCCGTCGTCCCAAGGAGGCGATGTGTCTCGACGCCACGTCGACAGCTGGGGGCGGGGGGGGGTTCCCCACCCTTGGGGAGCCCGCGTAGACCCCTGCTTCGCGTGGCGACGGGGCGTCGTCGTCTTCATCGACAGCAGAGCAGGAGGAGGAGTCATCCTTTGCCGGGGCTCCCGAGGGCGGCGAGCCGCTCGTGAGCCGCTTGGCAGGCTTTCTCCTCCTCTTTCTCCGCTGCTCTGCGTCCTCCAGCCATTCCTCCACCTTTTTGCGCCAATCGTCCAGGTACTTCTGCTTGGCTGCCTCCTCCGCTTCACGGTGGAGTCCCCTGGCGATCTCTTGGGCCTGAGAGGCACGCACCTCGTCATCCCTCTTGTGCAGCTCTGCTACCTGCTTACGCAGCGCGGCAGCCTCGGCCTCTAGCTTGTGCTGCTTCGCGTCCTGCTGGGTTTGCCAGACCCGCACCTCCTCTCTCCACTCCCGCAGCGCTGCCACCTCCTCCCTGCTGGCTGTCAAAGCGCTGTGTAGTGCCGCGATATCCCCGCAGGTTTGCGGCTGTGGGTCGAGATCCATGGTGTTGGTGTTCGCGGGGGTGGGAGGTTGCAGCCGTGCGAGGTGGGTGGTCGCCTCTTTCAGCTGGCGTGTGCGGGACTTCTGCCACGCGAGCTTCGCCTGCTCCCACACCGCATCGCCCCTGCGCTTCCCCCCATGCCTCTGCACCATCTCCGTTTTGGAGTATGTGGCGCGGGTGGTGGGCTGCTCGCGGGGGTCGCGGAGCTTCGGGGGGAGCTGCAGGGCGGTGAGGGTGGCGACCCGCTGCTTCGCTCTTTCCAATTCTTGCTTTTCACGTTCCTTCTCCCTTGCCGCCCGCTCCTCGGCGACCTGCCTCTCCTTCTCTGCCCTCTCCTCTGCCACATCGACGATGGTGGCGGTGGCATCCCCTGCCCTGAGGAGGGTGTGGGGCGGCTTCCTCTCCGCAAGAATGCGGGCGGTTCCGCGGTCCACACTCGCAACCGTCGCCGTCTGCCACCCCAGCTGTTCGATGATGGTGGTGTAGGCCCTGGCGGTGCGCGCACCCTCAAGCCGGATGCGATACTCCCGGCATTCCGGGAGGTTTACCACAAACGGTGGTGGGCCGGCCGGTTGGCTGTCGGCAGAGCCGACACCCAGGGGAACCGCGGGGAGGTCGGCCGACATTGTGTGTGGTGTGTAAGTTTGTGTGTTTTGTTGTGTATCCCCGTGGTGTCACTCAAACCACCAATGAAGTACAGAAACTGTAGCTTAAGAAATCGTTGGTGAGAAATGGTTGGATTCGCTTGTAAGTAGGAAGGCTTCGCTGTATCGCAGCCCGGCCAGCAGGAGATCACTGGTCCTTGAGGGTTCAACCTTCAGGGTGGAGGAGGACGGGGGAGCGACCACTCGTGACAGGTGTGCGTTGTGGGTGGAGTGGGTGCACGACAGAATGGCCAAAGGGTCCACGAGATCTCTGCACACATTCCGTTATCGAAGAGATGGGCACCTAGCTGTGACGACAGGCAACAAACAAATCTCATCTGTTAGTTGCCCCCAATAGGCTTGGCGACCTTCAAGACTGCTTGAAAGTCATTTGAGTTCTCGTCTCAGCCCTCCAGACTGCAGTCTTAGACTCCCTCTTAGACATGGTGGCTGGAGTCCACCATGTGTGCACCTTCAAAACAGAAGAGACCTGCATGACGAGGGCATCACCACCCACCGGGCCACCCGCTAGGTCCATTTTTCTTCTCCGCTTCTCTGCCTTCTTTGGACTATTGGAGCTCTGTGCGGATCACGATGGGGTCACTTTCTATTTTTTTATGGCGTTTTTTCTGACTGTTTTACTGTCCCAAAATCACAAAAAAAACCGCCAAAAATGAGACCGACCTTTTTTTTTTCCAGAAAACCGGGAACCGGGAAACCCTGGTTTTGAAAACCGGAAAACCAGACCTATCTTATCCCCTGGACAACCACGTGCCTGACGCGTGAGCCTGTCAGACTGCGGTGGTGTACATAATGTCGCGCTGTACTCACGGTGAGTATACCTTTGTTTTGTCCATTTTTTTTTGCGATATACATCTGCATCGCAACGGCTTCGAGAGACGTGGCGTGAGAAACGGTGCCACTCGCCCCCCCTATTTTGTTTTGCCGCCCGGTTCATCTTCACTTCTTTCATCTGAGAGAACTGATCACCAATTTATTACTGCGGCTGTGGCCGTTCATTGCTACCTACCCCCCCCCTCCCCCCTCGAAAGAACAGCAGCTGGACCCAGCATCAACCTTCTGACCTTCTGACACCAGGGGAAAGGGTGGCTGTCCCTTCCCCAGCTGAACTCGGAATTCCAACATTGGCTGGGTATAACACTGTACGATAAAGACCTCATCTGATCACCGGGGTATTGAACTATCTTGAAAGAAGTATGTTTTTACGTCTTGAACGACACTCCCTCTATTGGGTATCTTTTTATTTTGTGGAATAAAACAGTTCGTAACAACGTGACAGAAAAACACGATATGTGGAATGTACTTTGGTTTGGGTGTGGTGAAAGGGGGTGAAAGGGAGAGACGGCGGTGGAAGGGAGGGAGGGGGGGGAGAGGGGTCAGAATTTGAGGATTCATGCAGGAGGAGGGGGGGGGAGGAGGGGAGAGAGGTGTGCAGACCGCTTTCCCTTTGCCCCACTCCCCCTCCTCCCTGCTCTCCCTCAACTATCCCTGTATCCCACCCACCCCCCGTCCCCACCAAATGCAACGCCAAACAAAAATAACGGCAAAAAATTTAAAAACCAACAAACAACGCGAAAAGGGGTGTTGAAAAAAAACCGGGATATATTTTTTTTGTGAGAACAATAAATAAATCAACAAAACTCAAACAAAAAATGCAAAAAAAAGGGGGGGGAGACATGGGGCGTGGGTGTTGCAGGGGATGCAGGGGACGAGGGGAGTAGGGGTGGGGGAAGGGAATACTATAAGTGGTTGGTCATCATAATACGCAGCATTTGGGTGCTCAGGGCGTCTAATTGAGGCGACGGGTGTGAGGTGCACGGGGAGAGGGGGCCCGGTGCCTGCGCGCGTCCTGTCGTACTGTGGCTGCTTGGTGGGGCTAGCGCAGCAGGTTCTACTTTTGCTTCTACGGGCTCTTAGCACTGTAACATGAACTACACGAACAACAAAGCTCTAGGGCAAACAAACCGCGCACTGGCCGGGGTTGAGCTGCGTGGGGCTCCGTGCTGCGGCGGCATGAACAAGGGGCTGTAGGTAAGTCTACCATTCACAAGGGGCAGCCCGCTGGTGAGGGGAAAAGGGGGCGAGGTAAAGGGGGGGGGGGGCAGGGGGGGAGAGGCGAAAGCGACTGACAGCGAGGGCGTGGACCGACTCCGCTGGCGCATTCACCGGAAGAAAGGGGAAGGGGGCACGGGGGTGGGGAACGGGAGGGGGGGGGGGGGAGGGGCGAAAGGAAAGAGGGGGGTAGGGGGGGGGGGAGCCGACCTACGGCTATCTCGCTCCCCTGGCGGCCCTACTCCCCTGGCTCTGGGACCCCTGGGAACTCCGCTGCGAAGACCCCCGCGCCCCTGGCCGGCTCGCCCGCGCCCGCTTGCCTGCCCGCGCCCTCAGACGACAACAGACCACGTTGTACGCCTCCGCCTGTGAGGCCTTGTCATCCCCCAACTCGGCCCACCAAGCCTGAATGGCCCGGAGCGCCGCCTCCTGCTCCTCCTGCGGTCGGTGCACGTCGGGGCAGAACTGCTCCTCCCACTCCCCCACCGTCGTGGCCCCGTCGTCCTCATCCATCTCCTGACCACGCTGCGGCGATGCCGACTCCCGCTTCCGCTTCGGCTGCGACGACATCGAGGTGGCTGGTGCTTGCGCAGGGTTGGAGCCTTCCTCGGTGGCGGTCGGGTCGGAGCGGCCGGTGGCCGGGGCGCCGGTGGGTGCAGGAGGGGGATCACCTTCTCGTCGAGGGGGATCACCCTGGTCCTGTGGCTGCGGGACCCTCGCAGGCGGCTCCTCCGCGTCCCGAGGCCCCAGATCCATACAGGTCTCCCCCTGCTCCACGCATTCCCCACACGCCCTGCAATCGCAACCGAAACAACGCCAGTGTTCGACTGCGGTATCCACCGCCTCTGCACAGCGGGCACAGTAAAAACGGCGGCGCGACGGCTGGGACGGCACCTGGCACATGGGGAGGCCCTGCTCCCCCCCTGGACAGCCAGTCCGCCCCAACACCGGCGAGGGGGCGAGGGCAGACACTGCCTCCGCCAGAGGTGGGGGCACCAAAAGGGGGGTGTAGTGCTTTCCCTGATGCTTGACTCCAAGCACTCCGACGAAAGGCTTCACCCGGGGGCGGTGGACCGTGGGGGGCGCTTGATCAGATAGGACCACCACAGCCCACCCCGACCCCAGCGCAAGTCCATGTACTGCTACCTGGTCCGCCCAAGAAGCCTCGTCCCGGCTACCCTCGACTCGCATGGCCGCAGCCCAGGACTCGCTGTTCGGCTCGGCCCGAGCACAAAGGCCTGGGTCACGTAGCACCGCCTGGACGGCTAGCCTCCGCATGCCCGCCGCCGAGCCTCCCATAATGAAAGCCGCCGCATCGAAGAAGCAGTCGCCTGGTGTGAAACGGAACCCCGTGCACTCCTGCATCCCCAAAGACCGTTGCAGCCTGGACAGACCGTCCCCTCCCCCTGGGGCCCGGCCCTCCAGCAAAGCCTTTGTCAGTGCGGTGCTCGCCGGCGGCGGAGGAGGGGGCTCCGCTTGCCCCGGCGGATGAGGGGCCACCCCTTGGTCCTCGCGTGGCAGAGGTAGTGGCGTGCAGACGCACCTGGTGTCGTCTTCGCCCAGCTCACAGCAGGTCGGGCACACCATCCTCGAGCAGTGACCACACTCCCCATGGCGCACGGCCGTGGTGAAGAGCGACGCACAGAACTGACAGCAACCCGGTGACCCCGACACATCCACGCGCCCCGGGATAACCGGGCCCTGCGGCACCTCGACCTCCACACACTTCGTGTATGTGACCTGTTCCACCACCTGGTCCGGCACCGTGACCGGCTTGAACCCCCCGTCCACGCCGCCCACAAAAAGCGCTTGGCATGGTTCACCTGGGGCCACGAGAAGAGGGGGGAGGTTGTCTCTAAAAACCACAGCGTGGTCGTCGAGGGCCACCGCCACCCCACGGAGGGCCACCTGGTCCACGTCTTCGCCACCCCCGGAAGCCAGCATACGCCCCGCCCACTCGTCGGGGTCTGAGAGGAGCAGACGGAGTGTGGGCGCTCGACGGACGCACACCACCGCCAGGCGCAGAAGCTTGTCAGCGTCGATGTCAAACCCCAGGTCACACGCCGCGGCCGTCACCGCCACCACCCACGTTGCTGGGGCCCCCTCCGCCACTGACCCACCCAAGGCGGCGACCTGTTCTGGCATCGTAAGAGCATTACCAAGCCCCTCTGCCAGGTCCTCAATAGCCACTCGCGCCCCTCCTCGCTTGTCTCTCCACTTTTCGATGACGACAGAGGGGGACGGAGATGTCGGTGCTGCCTCTGCCCGAGGGACCGGGTCCGCCTGGGGCACAGGGCGCTCCTCATCAGGGTCAATGAACACCTCCCCCTCCCCACGCGAGTCAACCGAGAACCGCATGAAGTGGTCCGGGTTCAGGGGGGCCGCGGCCTCTGTAGCCAACGCCGTCCGGCTCACTGCTGCTGGCGATATGGGGCCGCATTCAAGGAGTGTTCGACCCAGGATGTGGCTGTACGCGCTACTCACTCTGGTGGCGTGGCTCTGGGTGACCAGAACCCTGCTTCGCCCCGTCCGTTCCGCTGCTAGGCGGCCCAGCTTGCCGAAAACCTGGTGCGCCGACGGCCCCAGACCCCCGAAAGCCTCCATCGCAAAGGCCGCGAAAATCTGGCCAGATCTCCTGCAGGTGCACGACGCGGTCTCCACCTTTCCGGGTACCCGGGAGGTCCCGGTTACCCGGATCCGGGTACCCGGGGGGTACCCGGCGGATACCCGGGTACCCGGGCCGGATACCCAGCCGGGTACCCGGGTAGCCGCTCACCCACGACGGGAGGAAAAAAGAGTGAACGGGCAGCATGCCGTTCCTCTTTTTCCCCCCGTGAGGGTGGGCCCCCCCCTGCCAGGCAAGGTGAAAAAATGAAGAAACGGGCAGCATGCCGTTCTACATTTTTCCTTGCAAGGCAGGGAGGGCGCCCCCCATGCCAGACAGCAGCCACCCCTGGAGGGGCAACAACTGACGGGCATGGGGGAACGAGGTGGGTCTGGACCCGACACCGCCACCACACGCGCAGTGCACCTTTCGGATACACTGTCGTGAGTGGGGTGTGGGCAGTTCCCCTATCCTGTGAGCTCCTTTCGGACGAAGAGGTGCAGCGGTTATCTGCAACCTTCGACCTGGACTTGCCTCGGGGGGAACGCCACGGTTTACCGCGGGTCCCGACGAGGGCACTCAGGCAGGATCTTCACGCCACCCCGCACCGAGGTCCCTTCTCACGCGGCGTGTCTCCCAGGTTCATGGCGGCGTCATCAGGTCAGGCTTTGTAGTCTCTACACCATCAGTAGTAAGGGAAATCCTAAAACCATACATGAAATCCACCTTTTGGGCCGCTGGTGTACGAGGCTTGTTCCTCCAATTGAATCATGTTTGCTGTGTCAGGCAATATCAATACAGCCGCTGAAAGAAGTCGAGGTGTTGTGGATCTGCTGCTCACAGGAAGGATTCAGGGTGGATCACAAGACTGACCACCCTCTTTCCTTTGTCAAGTACCCTGTAAAGCATCAGAACACCAAGTATCTTTCAACACTACATGTTCAAAGAGAGGAATCAGTGGAATCGGAAGGGGTCACCTACCACACGGACACAGTTCCCGCGACTAATAAATGCCGAGAGTTCCGGTGTCCGACCACCTGGTATTACTTGGCTCCATCCACCCAGTCATTACGAGGGGGCGTCCCTTGAAGCCAGTTCCGCAGAACTCAGACCCCCTTAAAACCAATGTCCTGTGTAGACAACTACTTAGCCTGCCTGATGACGACACCAATTCGCTGGGAGAGACGCCGCGGTCCAGGACCCCAATGGGGATGACGTGGCATTGTTTGACCGGATCGGTTGTGTAAGTGTGTAGTCCCCTCCGCCCTCTGTCCCTCCCCCCAGGGTGGTGTGTGGAGGCGAGAAGCGCAAACAGCAGCAATGCAGGCATAGCAAAAAGTGGATCCCTGCAGGTAGACCCTCGGGGTACATCCCTATCATCGGGTCACCTGAAATTTCCCAATTTGAAAATCTGCAACAAGGCAACACGGGATGGGATGGGGCACATGACCTGCACAGGGGTGGGGGGCAGAGGGCAGGGGGTGGGGTTGTGGTTGGGGTCATGGCATTTGATTACTTGAGCTTTATTGCTCGAATTTCGCACAAGAAACCTCCTCACTTGGCCGATTCTCTCCCACAACAAGGTCCGGCTTCCACAACTCGGATTTGGAGTTTTGTAAGCCGGAGCAAACCTCATTTGCTTGATTTTTGGGGTCACATGAGTGAGAATTCGGGGCGAAACGTCGCGATTTTCTCACGACTGCCTTCGAAAATGGACAGTTCCAGACCACCAGGACCCGATTATGGGCCCAGACAAGTTTGGGTCAATAGTTTGGGCGAAATTTCGCCAAGGCCAAAAAACAGCCATTTTCCGGAAATTCCGGGACCCGTTTTAACGCGTTTTAGGGCCCAAAATAGGCTCAAAACTCAAAAATTCCTTCGAAATCGGGCTCAAACGTCCAAAACAGGACCCCCCCGAAAAAAAATTTGAAAAGGGTCCCCCTATACACTCTGGGTTATGGACAATAATTCACGGGTTCCCGGGCCGGGTACCCGGCCGGATACCGGGCCGGATACCGGGATCCGGGTACCCGGATCCCGGTATCCGGTGGTATCCGGGGGGTACCCCCGGGTACCCGGCGGACCACCCGGCCGGGTACCCGGAGGCGGGAACCCGGGTACCCGGCCGGGTACCCGCCGGGAGGTGAAGACCGCGTCGTGTGGGAGGAGAGAGGGGGGGGGGGGGGGGGGTGGGGGGAGACAAAACCCCTTTAACACGCCCCGTTCCCAAATGCATGCAATTTCACACACAATCACGAAGGAGTAAAGACCCACCATCTCATATATTTCCGTTCCATATTTTTATCATCCCCCCCCCCCCACCCCCACCCTGAGTGGGAGGCCAAACAGACCTGTTCCAGATGAGCGTGCCCTAATTTGTTGAAACAAACCTCACTACACACCGCACACACACCCCCAACACATACACCTTCCCCTTACCCCTCACACCCAACCCGAAACGGGCTGGGAGAAGGGACAGAAAGGAGGAGTATGCAAAGAGGGGGGCCAAAGAGTGTGTGTGAGATCATATATGGCACCGCTATCACCACATGGTCGTAAGCCGCCCAGTCCAGGGGGGGGGTGGGGTGGGGTGGGGGGAGGGGGGCGAGGGGGAGGTCAGAGGGGAGGGGAGGGGGAAACGGAGTGCGGGTGGCACACTCCACTCCCCATTCACCCCACTGCAGGGTAGTGCCCCGAGACCTGTTGAGGTGCTCGGGAGGAGGCGCGGGGGGGGGGGGGGGGGGGGGGGGGAGTGGGTGGGGGGGGCGATCCGAAGGAATGCACGGCAGGCATCCATATCACACACACCCTCCCCTCCCCTCCCCTCAGCCGCTCGAAGGGCTGTGTGGTGGACACCGTGAAGATATGTGGTAATGCGAAAAAGCGGAAAAAAAGGAAATCGAACGGCAAAGTCGAATCGAGTAGCTTGATCTGCCGAATAGGTGGGGTGGCGGGGTGGGCTGGGGAACGGGGATGGATAAGGTGGATGAGCGCCCACACTTTAAAAGAAAAGCAGGCGGCGCCACACGCAGAACGTTTCAAGAGAATGCAGAAGAGGCAGTCATGTGGGGGTGCGGGTGGTGTGGGCCTAGAAAGGTGGCAACGTTCAGAAGTTAAAAAAATGCGCAATCAGGAGGAAATGTGCCTTGTTGTTGTCGTCGTTGTTGTCGTTGTTTGTATTTTTTTTCCCCGCCTCGTTCGAACTAGGAAGAAGAAGAAGAGGGAAGAAGAAGGAAGAAGAAGAGAAAAAAAAAGAGGAGAAAGGTGCAGGGCTGTTCCTAACTGGGGGGCTTGTTCCCCACTTTCAGGATTCTGAACTTTTTTTCTAAGAATTTTTGTAAGGGGAAAAAAAGTTTTTTTCTAAGAATTTTGTTAGGGGAATTTTTTTCTAAGGTTGTTTCGCAGAGGAAAAAACTTTTTCTAAGTTTTCCCCAGTCGACAGGGTGCGCACAAGGATGGAAGGGAAGTCTGTCCCACGTACCGTTCGCCTTGCTGGCCAACTGGAGAGCCAGACGTTCACTACCGTGGCCTCCGGCGGCTGGGGGGCTCCGCCCCCCAGATCCCCCTGTGGCGTACGTCTCGTACTCAAGTCCTTCGAATCCCAGCAAGTCGGGGTCCAGCCACTCCAGTCGCCTCTGAGGACGCAGCCAACTCGCACAGAATCTGGACGCCCACACGAACAGATGTTCGCTACCGTGGCCTCCGGCGGCTAGGGGGCACCGCCCCCCAGACCCCCGATGTAGCGTGTGCCCGTCCATCTATCTCACTTCCCCGGGTACAGTGCAGCGTAGGAGGTCAGCGCCGCATCCATGAAGCGCTTCTTCGAAGCCTGACTGACATCGGACAGGAGGTCGGGCTTCCCCACCTGGGAGGTACACTTGCCGCGTTCGCGACATGCGTGACACGCGACACGCTACCTGAAACGTGAGTGTGCCTTGCTAACACGGGCATTTCAACGGTCTGCCGGCGACCGTTCCCCAAACCAGTAAACCAGCAGTTTTGGAAAATCGGAGAGATCACCCTGCTGCGCTGAATATGGTGCGCACCACTGCAAAAATCCCCGGGAGCTTTTGGGCTTTCAGACCTGAAGGGGCCAGCACGTGGGTGGCGTCGGGGAGTGGCAGCTTTGTAACTGTCCTCCAGCTGCTGGCATGTCCAGCCACATGATGACGCGGAGAGAAATCAGAGAAAAAGTCCCGCCTGACGGGCACGCGCCTGGAAACTGTGGGGGGGCGAGCAAAAAATCCCTTGTAAAAATTCTTAGAAAAAACCTGGTTCCCCGACCCAAAAAACCTGGAAAAAGGGCTCGTTCCCCGCCCAGGCCTGGAAAGGTGTGTCTTTTTTTTGAAAACAGGGGAAGGGGGGTGGGGGAAAAAAGGAAATGAGGTGAGAGATTGAGGAGGGGGGGGGAGGGACAAGACAAATTTGAAATGGGAATGGGGGGTTATTATCAACAGGAAAGAGCACGCAGCGTGAAGTCGTGCACCACAGACAGGTGTGTGTGGATGACCATAAACTCGAGTGAGCGTTGGTTGCTGTCATGAGACTCCTTTGTTATTTTTTTTCGGACTGCTACGTTGGGTTGCCGTTCCGTTCACGATCCATATATCGACATGAATCGCTTGAAACCAGATATGTCGTGCCTGGAAACAGGGTGGAAGCGAACCTACACAGGAGTATGGCATGGAGTCGCCGACGCAACGGGACTGCCAGACCTGTGCCGAACAGAGGAGACTCGATTCATGACCACGATGCAAACAAAACCACTGCGCATCTTCCGTATTTAATTTGTCGGTTGGTAAGTCTAATACACGGTGGACTCCAGCGGCCCTAGCGGGAGTCTGGGAGCGGGAGTCTGAGCGGGTGTCAAAGACTCCCGCTAGCGGGAGTCCAGACTCCCGCTAGCGGGAGTCTATACTCCCGCTAGGGGGAGTCTGACTCCCCCTAGCGGGAGTCTTTTCACCTATTTTCATCCATTTTTCCCATGATATAGTTACAGTCTACTGGCGTGGGGGGTAAAATCATGGTGGAAGAGGGATGGGGAGGGGCTTGTTTTGCTTCTGTCAGTTTCCCCGGACTCTGGACTACCTACCTATCCTCCTGGTAGCGGCTACACCTGCGGAGGTGAGCGGTTAGAATTTGAGGTGTCAAAGTGCGGCCATCGCCTGTCGTAGTTGTGTTACACCTTGGGCAAGACAAGCCATCCTGCAGGCCTCATCTTCTTCGTCAGAACTGTCATCCCCCTCCTGCTGTGCGCGTTGGTCAAGCGTGCTCAAAGTCGCCTCGGATGACACGAATGGTGTGAAAGTCGCCCCCAGCGGGATTGGCATTTTGCACAAGCAGAGCGATAATTTGCGGTGTCCTTCGGGGAACCGGAACAGGAAGTAGGGCGCGCTGATGGGTTCAACGAAGTCCTGTGTGTTGCAGTGCACAAACCCCTTCTGCAGCTGTGTCAACTGTGTGCAAAGAACATACACAGCCAATCTATGAGCGTGTCGGGTGTGCAGACACGGACACAGGATGACTTCTCTATACCCGAGGATCCCGTCCTGCGACAGGTGCGCAACCTTCCAAGGCATGCCCGATGCGCGCCGCTTCTCTTCTGCCATCGCAAGATCTCTCTCGTAAGTTGCGGAGCTGGCGATTGTAACGGCATCTTTCTTGCGATGTCCGTTCTCTGCTTCTTCAAATTCGTCGTTGTTCTGCAGAGGCACTGCATCTTCTGGAGCCCACCAATGATGGAGACTGTGTACGTAGGCATTGCGCGTTGATCCCTTTTCGGCATGCTCCATCAACCAGTGAAATATATGCCCTGAGATCCGAGCACGCAAGAAGGGAATCCGGGCTGACTCATCCTTGCATCCCCAGAAGCGCCAGGGGATGTCTGCATACCGGAAATGCATGAGGTCTGCAAGGGAGACAAAGAGGTAGCGGAACAAGCCCTTGTAGGTGTGTCCTGTGACAGGCAAGCACGACCTTCCGGAACTGAGCACCTGTCCCATGCTGCGACACATTCAGTGCAAGGTTTGTACAGGTCTTGTCGAATATTTTTTTGTTGTCTCATCCAGCAGGGGTGGAGCTTGAAATATGGGGTTGCGGGCTGGATCGGGTCAGATCGGGTCAGCCAATTTTTTCTTATGGGTTCCCCCCCGGTTCGTCTCAGAGATCAGTGCTCGGGCCCAGCCTCCCGCGAGGTACCGGAACCGATATGCAGCCCCGGACGCGCAAGGACTTGGTTACAAGACAAACACATGCCGTAGGGGGGGTCTGGGAGGCGGAGCTCCCAGCCGCCGGAGGCCACGGTAGTGAACATCTGTGACTTGCGGGCGTACGGATTCTGTGTGAGTTGGCTGCGTCCTCCTGAGGATACTGAGATTCCCTGATGTAAAGGGCTTGGGTACAAGACAGGCACATGCCACAGGGGGGTCTGGGGGGCGGAGCCCCCCAGCCACCGGAGGCCACGGTAGTAAACGTCTGTTGCACGGTACGGGTTGGGCAGCTTCATTTGTCCTCTATTGTGACTGTTTGAGGCCTGTGCTCATGTCGCTGGGGTCACTTTGCTCACGAAACGCCTCCTGGTCACCTTGAGGCCCCAAGGCGAGGAGCCAACTTTTCCGGTTTCCCGAAAATCTATATTTTTTTTTCTTTTTACCCCTGACCTGATTTTTTGTGAGGGCCTGCAGAAAATCAGGTCAGCTGACCCGAAAAAACCCCCAAGCTCCACCCCTGTCATCCAGTACCCTGATCAGCCGCATGGCGAGCCCCTTGCAGTCATGGAGTGCTGGGGTGACGTAGCGGGCATTGGGAAGCACACCTGCCAAGAGGGAGGGGTAGCCAGCCTCTTTCATCTCAGAGAGAGTCAGGTGCGGGTATCGATGCACCTGTTGATACCAGCGTTCTTCTGGGATGTCGCACAGTGAGCATCGGTGCCCTCGCCCCCCGCATCGCCTCATTGTTGCCCACTGCTGATCTATACTCCCGCTAGCGGGAGTTGGACTCCCCCTAGTTGAGACTCCCGAAAAGGGTTAAACCCGGTAGTGGTACCCTACCCCCGCTGGAGTCCACCGTGCAAGGCCGGATCAGCCCACGGGTGGGTTTGAGGAAGAAATCTGGGGGGGCAAATTTTGCTGCGACTTCCGGTTTCACCCGGCCGAACTCCAGCATCTATCCAGACCCACGGTGCCAAGCCGTTCGCCCGTGTCGCGATCATTCGCGGCTTCAGGCTGCCCCCGACGACACGTTTGTATCCTGCACCTTGCCATACTTCGCCTCCACCTTGTATATGACGGAGAGCGCCCTCCTTCCGCATCGTTGCGACTTCCCTGACAGCGAACTTATCCATGTCAGGGAAGACATGGCGATGATTGCGTTGGCCACCTGGGTGCTGTGCTGGTGGAGCTCCTTGCTCAACACCGTTGCTAGGAGCCTTCTAATGGATCCCAGTGTCAGCACACTGCCCCCTTTTTTAACAGGGAAGGCCGTGCAAAAATCATGCACAATGTTCGTCGCCTCCGCAGCCTCGGGACTCTCTGCGCTCTTCTTCTTCTTAATCGACTTTGCCGCCGGCTTCGCTGCCGGCTTCGTTGTCGTCTTCCCCATTTTTGTGAATCAGGTCTGCGAGCTGGGATGGGTGGAAACGTCCGTTTCGTTTGGTGTGGCTGTACTTCAGTGACGAGTGCCACATTGCATAGGTATCATGGGAAAAATGAGTGAAAATAGGTGAAAAGACTCCCGCTAGGGGGAGTCAGACTCCCCCTAGCGGGAGTATAGACTCCCGCTAGCGGGAGTTGGACTCCCCCTAGTTGAGACTCCCGAAAAGGGTTACCCTACCCCCGCTGGAGTCCACCGTGTATATCGTCGTTAGTCGCGCTGCTGGCACTTTTTCATGTTGTCCTTACCTTGTATTCTTGGCAATCGCAAGCTAGGCTTGAACTGCCCTCATTTTTTTTTGCTGTTGATTTTTCATGAAGGTTTCTGCAGCAGCAGCAGCTGTGCCTGTACGTGCCGGGGTCAAAACAGGGAACCACGCGCAAAACTACCCGCGGCACCCCTATTCTTGTTGGCACGGCGCACAAACACAAGCACAACACCCCCCCACTCCCCCGGTTTCTTGTTCTCCCTAAAAGCATTTGAGGGGCTCGATGTGATTTGAGCATGGTTCGCATGGTTCCCCCAGATTCGGTTCTGTTTATTATATGTCGTACATATGCCCCGACGGCCGGAGGCAGACAACGCAGGAGGGGGCTTCTTCCCTAGAGGCGGGTGCTGCCAGCTATTTCTGTTGTTGTATGTGAACACGGGTGTTTGTTTTGTTGTTACGAGCAAGTTATGTTCCAAAAGGCCTCATACACACACGCCCCACCCACCACTGCATTGACATCAACGGCACAACCTTCTGCCCGGTGAACGGTTCACAGATGAGCTAGAGCTCCCTGTGCCATGAAGGGGTGCGGAAGGAGTGCGCGAACCTCATGCCGTCTTCTGCTGCACTGCGTAGTAGTACGGGCACTGCAGCAGGGGGACGAAGGGGAAGCCGCCCGACTCGATGCGGAAGGCGCACGCGGTACCCAGAGAGCGGATCAGGTCGTGGTGCTCGGCGTTGAGCATGACGTGGTCGAAGGAGAAGGTCTTCTTCCACATCCACTGCGACAGCTTGTACTGGTCCCTGGGCGACGTGGTGAAGTCGGTGGCAGCAAGGTACCCGCCCTCCGCAACGAACGACCACGCCTTCTCGATGGCCTTCTTCCAGTCGGGGATCATCGTGAACACGTAGGACGAGATGACCACGTCGAAGGGCTTGTCGAACGTCACCTGCGTCGCGTCGCCCTGCACTGTGCGCACGTTCTTCCACCCGTGCCTCTCGGAGCGCTTCTGTGCCTGGTTGAGCAGCGCCTGGCAGAGGTCCAGCACCACAACCTCCTCGAAGGTGTGCATCTGGTCCGCCAGGTACTCCAGCACGTCACCCGTGCCACCGCCGAACAGCAGCACGCGCTTGGGCTTGGTGGTCCACGGGACAGACCACATCAGGTCGCGCTTGCCGTGGAGCATGTTGGCGCGGTAGGCGTCGTAGTCGTCGGCCTGGCTGGCGTAGAAGCTCTCGAGGAAGTCGCTGTGGCTGCTGCTCAGCATCGTCGTCAGGGGTGCCATCATCATGGTGGTGAAGGTCTTGAAGGACCCGAGCAGGGTCTGGCGCTTCCACGTCGGCTCCGACAGCAGGTACGGCGCCTGCTCAGGGGTGGGCAGCTCTGCGCAGAACAGGCCGTTGTACATCGCGACACGGTCCGACGCGGCGTTCGGCTCGCGGCGCCCAATGTGCGTCTTGACGTGGAACTTCAGGTTCGACAGGCACCCGAA
Source organism: Rhynchopus euleeides (assembly GCA_963210315.1). Lineage (NCBI taxonomy): Eukaryota > Euglenozoa > Diplonemea > Diplonemida > Diplonemidae > Rhynchopus > Rhynchopus euleeides. Next base: position 377,725 of record OY723280.1, read on the forward strand.
GGGGAGGGTGCCGAAGGAGCGCCACCCCACCAGGGCGCCCTCCTTGGCACCCACCGTGGACAGCACACGCCACGACTTGACGATGATCTCCTCGGGCAGCCAGTCCTGGTGGTCCAGCAGCACGAAGCGCGTGTAGTCCTTGCGCGCCTCAGGCCCCTGCACACCGTCGGCAAGCGTGGCGGTGATCCAACGCACACGGTTGGCACGCTCCTTCACCAGGGGGAAGAACTCCTCACGCAGGTAGCGGGGGCACGACTTCTTCGTCCAGCCGCCCTCCAGGTAGCTGCTGTAGAAGTAGTTGTCATGGAACAGCAGGGTGTGCTGGCAGATGAAGTCCAGCAGCTCAGGGAGCAGGCGGTCCTTGTCGTCGTACATCCCGAACTGGCGCTCCGGCACACCCACACACCCGATCAGGCCGTTGATGCCCGTCTGGCCCAGGCTGGCCGCCATCAGCACGCGCATGCGGTACTTGGCGTAGATCTCACGCTGCTTCTCGAGGGTGGGCTCCGTCATGGCCTTCATCTCCTCCAGCATGTCGTGGCACCCCATCAGCTTCAGGATCCCGATGGCCGTGTAGGCGGCGAACTTCACGCTGCCTGACAGGTGCCAGTTCTTCATGCGGTGCTGGTTAACCTCCCACCACTGGCGAGACCGCTCCGACTGCAGGTGGCGCTTGACCTGGGGGAAGCACTTCTGGAAGCACTTGTAGTCCTGCTGGGCCAGGATCGCGAAGCAGTCGTCGTACGACAGGGCCTTCACGCATGCGAGCTTCATGTCCACCAGGTAGTTCTGGTGCTCGTTCATGTCGAACGTGTCGATGTACTCCGGGTCCTCGATCAGGTAGTCCAGCACGTTGTCACCCCCCGTCGTCAGCATGCACACGCGGTCACCCTTCCCGATCTTGAAGTGCTCCACGTCCACCTTCGGGTCCTCCCACGACTGGTTGTAGATCCACGACTGGCCCATGGCGATCTCGATGGCGCGGTCCATTGTGTCGGTTTGGTTTCTGTTGTTACGAACTCTTCGAAAGTCTGTGAGACTCTGCTTCTTTTTATACTGTGTCTTGTGGATAACAGATTATCTGGCGTGTGGTGGTGATGGTGATGGCGGTGGTGGTGGTGGTGGCCATAGCTGCGGTCAACCCTGCCCTATTTGACGAATCAGACAGGGTGAGAGCAGAGAGGGGGCGGGGCGGGGGCGGGGGTGTGGAACTGCTACGGGGATCAGCGCGGGTCTCGGCAGAGGCTGGTGGCCCAAGCTGGGCTACCGCTACCACCCACCACCCACACGGTGCACAACCCCCGAAAAAAAACCCCCCCTTTCTCCCCGACTTCGGTACACTTGAGAATCACGCGCGGTAATTTTGAGAGGAGGGCGCGGGGGGGGAGAGAGAGAGAGAGAAACACGAAGAAACTATAAAACAGAAAAGTGGCAGCCCACCCAGTCACGCCTCCTGCAGGAAGGGAATCTGCCATCCCAATGTTTTATTTGAACGTTTTGAAAAATGTCACATCTCGTGGGAAGAGGGGGAAAGGGGGTGGATGGAGAAGAGGGTGACGTCTTTCCAAGATGGGGAAGCAGCCTCGCAGCCTTGGATATATCTTGGGGTCGGAGTGGAGGGTGCTATAGAGGCATCATCATCACGAATTTTTTTTCACACACACACCCCACCCTCCCCTCAACATCACTCCCACTGTGACTTACACCGCCCCTTCTCCCACCCAAATCTCTTCTAACGTTCTTTTTTGGAGCGAGAAGCTCACTCGCAAAAAAAAATGAGTCGACTGGGAGGAGCAGGGTGATGCTGCCTGCAGAAAATAGTAGATCCACACGACAGAAAGCCTCGGTGGGAGTGCTGAGAGGGCAAACGAGAGAGAGAGGCAAACAAAACCTGAGGGCGGGCCGGGGTGGGGGGAGGGGGTTGATGGGTACGGAATGAACTAAAAGCGCATAAAAATACAAACACCCCCCCCCCCATCCCCGCACCCGCAACCCTCCCTCGAAGAAGTCCTCCTCGCTCCACGTGACCAATTCCTGTCCCTGGCATTTGTTGTGTGCAAGCGCACCGAGTGGCCTCTGATGCGGCATCTACACTCGCGAGTCCCCCCCACCCCACCCCCTCCAGACACCTGCACCCCACCTCGCATGTCTTGCTGGGTGGTGGAGTTACAACGATCAGATGTTGGTTGTACGCCTCCCCCCCCCCCCCCGGGACCCGAAGAAAAAACTAGGCGAACACCGAGCGTTCGAGTTAAAGGCTTTGGCTCAGGCCGGTGGTGGCTGATGCACCTGGGTGTTGGCGCACCTGGGTCTGCATCCCTCCGTCTACAGCTTGGGCATACGGATGCCCGCGTCAAGGCGCACCGACTCCCCGTTGAAGAACGGGATCTCGGTCATCGCCTTCACCAGGAGGGCGATCTCAGAGGGGCGGCCGAAGCGGGTGTTGGGGAACAGCTGGGCAGAGAGCAGGGACACCTGCACCTTGTTCAGCTTCGCCACGTCGCGGAACTCGACAGGCTTCTTCGCGCCGGTCATGGCGGTGTCGAAGAACCCGGGGCAGATGGTGTTCACGCGGATCCCGAACTTGCCGAGGTCACGGGCCATGGGGAGGGCCATGCCCTGCACACCAGCCTTCGACGCACTGTAGGCGGACTGCCCGTTCTGCCCGTCCATCGCAGCGACAGAGGCGATGTTCACAATCAGGCCACGCTCGCCCTCGTTGTTGGCCTCCTGCTTCGCCATGATGGCGGCGGCCTTGCTGGCCACAATGAAGGTACCCTTCAGGTTGATGTCCAGGATGCGCTGGAAGGCGCCCATGGGGTGGGCGTCGCCCTTGCGGTTGACGATGGGGAGGGCGCCGCCCACACCAGCAGAGTTCACCACCACGTCGACGCGGCCGAACTTCTCCACGACGGCGGCGAGGGCCTCGTCGACGTCCTTCTCGCTCGTCACGTTGACCTTCTTGAAGATCACGTTGTCGGCACCCAGCTCCTCAACAATTGCGTCACCCTTCTTGGGGTTCATGTCGAAGATAGCCGCCTTGCCGTTGTTAGCGACGGCCATGCGGACGCACGCCTCACCCAGGCCGGAGGCCCCCCCGGTCACAACGAAGACAGTGCCCTCGAGCTTCATGGTGCTGCTTTGTGTGGTGTGTGTTGCAAAAGCCTGTGAAACGCAGGTGGTGGCGGTGGTGGTGGTGTCTCTGTATGTCAGAGCAAGGTCGGAGGATGGTCAGAAATGCAAGGAGTCACGGCAATGCCCGAGACAGGGAGAACATGGAATGTGGTCCACGTACACACGTAGGTGTGTACGAACGGGCGCCAATTTCGAGATCAACTCTTGGCAGATCAGGACCCTCAAAGTTAGCAACATTGTGCCTTGTAGCACTCGGGAACACGGACCAAGGAGGGTGTCCGGTTCTCCGGATTTTCCTGATTTTTCCCGATTTCCCGAAAATTTTGCCACTGGTTGACACAAGGGCAAATTTCGAGCAAAATCCGAAAATCAGGAAAAATCGGGAAAAATCAGGAAATCCAGGGGGGGCCACCGGAGACCCTCCCCGAAAAAATCCGATTTTTTTGGGTCGAAAAAAAAAATTTTTTTCCGACCCGAAAATCTGTATCTGCGGACTGCCACACTCTGAAAAACCGAAAAATTTCCGAAAAAAATCGAAAATTTTGGCCTTTCCTCTTTCCTGGCCTATGTGGTCCCAAAGGGCCCAGGTTGCCCGGTTTTTCACCCAAAAACACCCCAAAAATTTTTCCGCCGCCCTTCGGGCGGCGGATTGGCCGCCTTCGGCGGCGTCGTCGTTTCACTCTGTACTAAGGACGTCGGTGAAGCCGAGCCCTTTGTACAACCGTTTCACTCTGACTTCTGTCTGTCTGTACTGTGTGCCATCAGTGTGTCCCCGTTACAGTGATTCCGCTCCATCCCATTGAGTGTCTCTCAGTTCTGCTCGTTCTGACAGTGGAGGTGGTCTCCTGCGACTGCGTCCGTTTCTTGGCTGCCCCGTGTCTGCAGTTCCACTTGTGTCATGGACTCGTTGTGGTTACTGGTGCTCTGCAACATTTTCGCTGCTGCTCGTTAGTTCCGTCCCGTTTCATTCCCAGCTGCTCAGGGAGAGCTGCCCTGTGTTTGCCGGAAAGGGCGCTGCTGATCCTTGTTCCTCATCGCGTTGTGACTCCCATTCAGCCTGGCGGGGCAGTCTTCAGCGTTCAAACTACCTGATAGTTCCCGAAGTTCGCGGATTCCGCCGCTCATCTTGCACCATATGGGCACCAAGCCGGCAACGATAGCCTGTGGCGTTGAGGCGCCATCGGCTGTCTCCCGGAGCATTTCCAACCTCACATCCGTGAGGCCGGCTACCACCCAGGTTTGTGGGTTCCATAAAGAACTCAGGCGGGTGCCGCTCTCGTACCCCCGGATGCCTCTCCCGCCGCGAACGAGGGAGGCCGCCACGCATGAGGAGCTTCTCTTCGCCACCTCCCGCTGCTCGTCAGTCAGGGAGCTACACCCCGTTTTTTCGGTTGAAGTTTTTTCTGATCAGAGTTGCACCCACCGTTTCTCTCCGTCCAGCCCGAGAATGTCGAACCCTGAAAAATCGACAACACCCCACATCCTGCACCTGAGACGCGGCTTCCTTATCTGAGGGGCCGCGTCCAAATACACGGACTTTGCTAAACTGGACCCAACTCCCCACACTCTTTTTTTCGCCATTTTTTCAAAAAATCCCCCAAATTTTTCAAAAATTTTCAAAAATTTCCTAAATTTAGGACACCCTCCCAAGGGTGGTATTTTCATCATGCCTGTTTGCTTTGATCATCCCTCTGCTGCCGAACAGCCGCACACATGCAAGCAAACACATGCACCCCGCCTCTGCATCTCGGCGTGCTTCCGTGGCGCAAGCTCATTGCAGAGCGAAGCACAAGCACCCGGTGTAGCTGCCTTCGTCACGTTGCCTTGTGTGTGCCTGTGGCAACACCGCACGAACACCACACATCTCGCAGTCTTCATGACCACACCGCAGGACGGAGCCATACGGCGGGAGATACAAGCAGCTTCAGAGACGACACACACAAACACAAACACGAAGACAAAGGGAGGAAAGCTTGAAAACAGGCTTCCGTGACGTGATGAAGATGTGTGAAAATCGTACTCCTTTCGCTTTATTATAGACACCCTGTCCAGCAACTGTGGGAGAACAGTTCCGGACTACTTTTTGTTGAGCGCACACTTGCTGTCTCAAGGCTGTGTTGAGGCCCTGTGAAGTGGCATGAGGTGCTAATCCAAAGCTTCAGTCGTACGATTTCCTTCGTTACTTCGCGACTTCGCTACGCTTCGTCGCTCGTAACTAGTAAAAACCAAAACAACACGTCCTTCCTGTGTTCCTTCAGCATGAAACTGTCAGCGTTAAGGCAAAGTGAATCAGCACCAAGCAGAGCCCGGGTCATTGGAAAGAAGACTTGGAACCTAGTGTCTCATCAATGGATACACGTGCCTGCAGATCGAGATTGCAGCAGTCCCAGGCTGCGAGTCAAGTGGAGGAGTGAGGGTCTCATGTGTCAGCAGATCAAATGTGTGTGTGTGTTGCAATCAATCAGGAGGCTTGCGCCCGCTCAGCGTGGTGCATGGTCATAATGACGATTCTCATCAGGTGCAAGTGTGTGTCTCGGGTCCACAGACAGTGCCACGGTAAGTCAGCGGGAAGCACAAGGGTGTCAAGGGTGTGGTGGTGCGGGTGGTGGAGGGTGGGGACGTCGCTTCTCAACGAACTTGCCATCAGTCGTAGCGGGTGGCCTCTCCACAGCCACAGTCGTGGTTCCTTACATTATGTTGAACTGCAGAAAGAATGATTGCAAGCACCCTTAGAAACACCACTTACAAGGAGCCCATGCAGGTTCGAGAGGTCCTCACCTGCCAGCACCTTGAAGATACAAGACACACAGTTGACCTCCTTTCTTACGCACTTCCGAGGTGATGGTGCGGGTCCAGAACAGGATCAGACCCGTTCATGATATTTACCAGGTTCCTTTGGTCGGGAGGGTGGTGGGGGTAAAGAAACATCACGAGGACTCTTCATCTCGATGATGGGAGGAAGCAGGTGCACACTGAGCTGTTGCACGGAGCTTGCAGAGGGTGAACCTGGCTCACGTTGTTTGGTTAGGCAGCAAAGCGGCACAAGACATGGAGGGCACATCGGGGTGGTGGTTCAGGAAGTATGATTGGCAGCATCTCTTCTCCGTTGAATCGCTGCCTCCTGAACACAAAAGGGAAAGGCCTCATGAGGGTGAGGCATGCTGTGACGCCTCCTGCTGAGCCACACATGGTGGCTCAGAGAAGCAACCGAGAAGGGGTGGTGCTAGAGAGAAGAAGAAGAAGAAGAAGAGGCACAGAGTGTCGACTCCTGTTGCCCGACAAACATTACTGCAGAAACCGCATCGTGCGACCGGCAGATGGCAACGCAACACGCCTCCTGATGCATCCCTCAATGCAACACGATACGTAGGCACACAACTACTGGTGGTGACTTGCAGCAGCAAGTATATCGCAGTCGTCCTTCAGGCTGTCGTGCGCGAACCGGAGTGAGTCCCCTTGTTGATGAACTGCAGCAAGAACGTATTGATTTTGTTTAAAGACTGACTCATCCAGAGGATCCAGGGAGCCCAGCGCAATTGCCAGACCCCCCAGACGGCCAGAAGACGCCGGTCTTCGCCGGGGCGGACCCAGCTAAAAGCTAACAGCAAGAACAGCAATAAAAGGGAGAGTGTGCTCCTATCTCTGTGGGCTGGCGGGAAAAGGCTAAAAGGTAGAAAGGAAGGAAGCAATGTGCAACAAAATACGATTAATGCACTCGTTTGTTAACACCGCGCCGGTCGCATAATGCTGCGGTCGGATGAACGATTGACTGATCAACTCCAACCCAGTGGGCGTAAAAAGGAGAAGACGGGAACAACGGCTGGTCTAAACAGGACGAACGGACACTCACCACCACAGGGTATTCCAGAGGCGTTCCTGGTCGCGGCTCGACTGGTCGAACAACAGGTGACGGGCAAAAGATCGTGGTGAAAAAGAACTAAAAGTAGGAAGGCGAAGGAAGGCAAAGCCGGGGGATCCACGTGTGCGTTAAACTTGTCCCACGTGCGCGTGTGCGGTAAACTTGTCCCACGCGCCCCGGTGAAAAACACGTAACACGGTTGCCGCCCACAGTTTCTTCTGGCCACGCGGCGCGCTTCATGAGCGCCGCGTGCAGCCTGACTGGTCTTAGCGGCCTAAGCGAAACACCGGGTCTCCAGAGGGATACATCCAGCCTACACGCAATGCGCTACCTTAAGCCAAAGCGTGCAGCGTAGCTTACCTCAACGGTCTGTTCGCAAAGGCCCCCAGGGTTCACCACGTGGAGGTGCCAGCCGTAGTCGCCAGGTCCGCTCCCCTGACAACCCATCACCCCTGAACTGCAGCAAGAACGATCTCACGATCACCCTTCAGGCTGTCGTGTGCGTAGCTGAGTGAGAACCCACGTCGTTGAACTGCAGCAAGAACGATCTCACGATCTCCCTTCAGGCTGTGGTGTGCGTACGCGAATGAGGACCCATGGTGTTGCAGCAAGAACGAACTCACGATCACCCTTCAGGCTGTCGTGTGCGTACGCGAATGAGGACCCTAGTCGTTGAACTGCAGCAAGAACGATCTCACGATCACCCTTCAGGCTGTCGTGTGCGTGCTCGAGTGAGGGCCCACATGATTGAACTGCAGCAAGAACGATCTCGCGATCACCCTTCAGGCTGTCGTGTGCGTGCTCGAGTGAGGGTCCACATGACTGAACTGCAGCAAGAACGATCTCGCGATCACCCTTCAGGCTGTCGTGTGCGTGCTCGAGTGAGGGTCCACATGACTGAACTGCAGCAAGAACGATCTCGCGATCACCCTTCAGGCTGTCGTGTGCGTACTTGAACGATCTCCCATGGTGTTGAACTGCTGCAAGAACGATCTCGCGATCCCCCTTCAGGCTGTCGTCTGCGTACCCCAGATTATGGCCATTCCGTTGAACTGCAGCAAGAACAAGTTCACGATCTCCATTCACGGTGGTGTGTGCATCTTCCAACCAGGGTGGCGGTTGCCCCCAGTGTCCATGAGCTGCTTGAAGGATCTCATCACGTGTCGTCACCCACAGCGGGACCTGCCACAGCTGCTTCTCCCCCCTGTGGACCGCATCGAGGTGACGGTCGGGACAGAGGGTGACGTGAACCAGACACCCGGCTTCGACACCTGCATGGCTGCACAGAGGCTCGTCGTCACACACCGCTTTGCCCCCCACCGACAGAAGCACGTCCTCTTCCTCCACACCATCAGGGTAGCGGAACGCCTCGCGTGCTTCGAGCTTCAGCCTGTCGGGCTTCTCGTCCATCCCGATGTCGACAGCGTGCGTCACGCCTGTCGCCGCATCCGTCAGGAACACCTCCATGACCATGCCTGGCGTGGAAAGTTAGCAGCGCCCTGCAGGGTGGTGTGGCTCTGTGGGTGTTGCAATCAATCAGGAAGCTACCAATCCCAAAGGGCTCATAGTAGTCAACCCGTGTCGAAACTGACGCCACTGCAAATCACGTACAATGTACTACATCCCAAAGCAACAGGCTGTGTCAGCAGAAATGGTTGCGAAGTGTTGTTTACATCCACCCGCACAGGGGTGTCGGAAGTAGCGAATATTCTTCGTGTCTCATCATGCACAGGGCTGCGAACCTGGGAAACCCTTCTTGCCTGCAGGCAGCACACACATGCTGTTCTGCGGGACTCACACTGGCACTGGCAGTGCAGGTCAGGACCCTCAAAGTTAGCAACATTGTGCCTTGTAGCACTCGGGAACACGGACCAAGGGTGGTATTTTCATCATGCCTGTTTGCTTTGATCATCCCTCTGCTGCCGAACAGCCACACACATGCAAGCAAACACATGCACCCCGCCTCTGCATCTCGGCGTGCTTCCGTGGCGCAAGCTCATTGCAGAGCGAAGCACAAGCACCCGGTGTAGCTGCCTTCGTCACGTTGCCTTGTGTGTGCCTGTGGCAACACCGCACGAGCACCACACATCTCGCAGTCTTCATGACCACACCGCAGGACGGAGCCACAGGGTGGGAGATACAAGCAGCTTCAGAGACCACACACACAAACACAAACACATAAGACGAAGGGAGGAAAGCTTGAAAACAGGCTTCCGTGACGTGATGAAGATGTGTGCTCCTTCAGCATGAAACTGTCAGCGTTAAGGCAAAGTGAATCAGCACCAAGCAGAGCCCGGGTCATTGGAAAGAAGACTTGGAACCTAGTGTCTCATCAATGGATGCACGTGCCTGCAGATCGAGATTGCAGCAGTCCCGGGCTGCGAGTCAAGTGGAGGGGTGAGGGTCTCACGTGTCAGCAGATCAAATGTGTGTGTGTGTGTTGCAATCAATCAGGAGGCTTGCGCCCGCTTGGTGTGTCGTGTAGCGGGTGCGCAACTTCTATGAAAGCAGACCACACTACACTGCAATAAGTCGGAGCGGGAAGCACAAGGGTGTGGTGGTGCGGGTGGTGGAGGGTGGGGACGTCGCTTCTTCGCAACTTGGTATGGACCAGAGGCGCGGTGCAGTGCTAGAGACACACCACGCACAACACGGGTCGAGGCACACATGGCGCACAGTCAACTGAACAGAGATAAAGATGCAACGATGGATGGGGCGAGGTTCTGCTGCAGTGCAGCACAGAATGCGGCAAGGAAGCGAATGGACGCCACACAGCTGTACGCTAGAGGTCTGGGGCAAACAGTAGGATCTCACTGCAGGCAGTGTTTTTTTTGGCAAACAGTAGGATCTCACTGCAGGCAGTGTGTCACAGGAATAGGAAATGGAAGCGAAATAGAAGACGACGTCGAAGTCGACACGATCGGAAGAGAGCACAGCAAGAAAGACAACAGTTCACGCACCTCACTTCTTGTTGTTTGTGTGAGTCACGACAGGAAACACACACAGCAGACAGAAACTAGCAGCACAGTGTGTTTTCAAGTCACGTGCCGTGGGCTCGACACAACTTCAGCGGACCAGAGAGGAAGTACGAAGGCGGCGCTAGCTGCGCTCGCCCCCCTTCACTACGCTCCCTACCCCACGTCCGTCACGCCACGCTCCACACGCACCGACCTCGACCTGCAATGTGCCACAGCAGCACAGTACGTCAAACTGTTGTGTGTTGTTGGGGAGGAAGGGAAGAGGGAAGAAGTGCTTCACAGGGTTGCGTCACGTCGGTGGTTCGTTGTGTCGTTGTGTCTCATCAGAAGGGATAGAAGGCGTGCGGCCAGGTCACGCTGCCACTTGTCGCCGTTCCCGTCTTACAGCAGCTCCTCCAGCACGCGTGCCACATCCCCGTTGTGCTTCCACACACGTGCACGCAGCGCGTCCGTCATCTTGAAGCCCATCATCTGCAGTTCGCGCACGGAAGCCGAGTCTGGCTGTCTCAGATTGTCGTGTGCGTCCTGGAGGGACACCTTCTCGCAATCGTCCCTCGGGCTGTCGCCAGCATCCCGGAGGACACCCCGGCAATGTCGAAGAGCAGCGAAAACAATCTCACGATCCTCCAGACTCTCGCGTCCGGACAGGAGGCTACGATAGAACCGTTGAACGACAGGAAAAACAATCTCCCAATCTCCCTTCAGGCTGTCGTGTGCGTACTGGAGGTTACGGCCACAATGCTGAACTGCAACAAGAACAATCTCGCGATCTCCCTTCAGGCTGTCGTGTGCGTACTCGAGTGACTGTCCACGTCGTTGAACTGCAGCAAGAACGATCTCACGATCTCCTTTCAGGCTGTCGTGTGCGTACTTGAGGCTGTAGCCATCTCGTTGAACTGCAGCAAGAACGACCTCACGATCACCCTTCAGGCTCTCTTGTGCGTGCAGGAGCGCCCCCCCACACTTTTGAACCGCAGTCAGAACGATCTCACGATCACCCTTCAGGCTGTCGTGTGCGTACTCGAGTGAGTATCCACATCCTTGAACTGCAGCAAGAACGATCTCACGATCTGCCTTCAGCCTGTCGTGTGCGTACTGGAGTGAATCCCCATCTTGTTGAACTGCAGCAAGAACGAGCTTACGATCACCCTTCACGGTGGTGTGCGCATCTTCCAACCAGTTTGGCTCTTCTTCTCCCCAGCCGTCCCACTCGTCCGTGAAATTGCGACCTGCTCGAAGGATCTCATCACGAGTCGTCACCCACAGCGGGACCTCCCACAGCTTCTTCTCCCCCCTGTGGACCGCATCGAGGTGACGGTCGGGACAGAGGGTGACGTGAACCAGACACCCGGCTTCGACACCTGCATGGCTGCACAGAGGCTCGTCGTCACACACCGCTTTGCCCCCCACCGACAGAAGCACGTCCTCTTCCTCCACACCATCAGGGTAGCGGAACGCCTCGCGTGCTTCGAGCTTCAGCCTGTCGGGCTTCTCGTCCATCCCGATGTCGACAGCGTGCGTCACGCCTGTCGCCGCATCCGTCAGGAACACCTCCATGACCATGCCTGGCGTGGAAAGTTAGCAGCGCCCTGCAGGGTGGTGTGGCTCTGTGGGTGTTGCAATCAACCAGGAGGCTTGCGCCCGCTCAGCGTGGTGCATGGTCATAATGACGATTCTCATCAGGTGCAAGTGTGTGTCTCGGGTCCACAGACAGTGCCACGGTAAGTCAGCGGGAAGCACAAGGCAGTCAAGGGTGTGGTGGTGCGGGTGGTGGAGGGTGGGGACGTCGCTTCTTAACTTCCGAGGTGATAGTGCAGAACGCACCCTGCTGTAGACACTGCAGACACGGCACGGCGCCAGCACGGCATCACCGCCCAGGTGTCGCTGCGTCCATCTGGGAGTTACTGGGCGGCTTTCTGGGTGGTCTAATCCACCAGGGGGGTCTGGAGTCCCCCGGCCGCCGGTCGCCACGGGGGGGCTCCAGAGAACATCTTGCATTGCATCTCTCTGCAGAACAGATGCTCACTACCGCGGCCTCTGACGGCTGAGAGGCACCGACCCCCAGACCCCAAGTGTTCATGGGAACCTCGACCTGACAGTGTATTCGAGTGTCGGCTGAGCCACACATGGTGGATCAGAGAAGGAACCGAGAAGGGGTAGCGCTAGAGAGAAGAAGGAGAGGAAGAAGAGGCACAGAGTGTCGACTCCTGTTGCCCGACAAAAACCACTGCAGAAACCGCATCGTGCGACCGGGCAGCTCTAAAAGAGGAGACGGCAACGCAATGCGCCCCCTGATGCAGCCGTTGCCTTTACACCTTTACCACAAATCCTGGGGATAGACAGCAGCAGCATCAAGGATCTCAGGATCTTGCTTCAGGCTGTCGTGTGCGTACTTGAGGCATTCTCCATGTGGTTGAACTGCAGTCAGAACAATCTCACGATCTCCCTTCAGACTCTTGTGTGAGTACTGAAGTGAGTGCCCATCTTGTTGAACTGCTGCAAAGACAATGTCGCGATCTCCCTTCAGACTCTCGTGTGCGTACTGAAGTGAGTACCCATCTTGTTGAACTGCTGCAAAGACAATATCGCGATCTATCTTCAGGCTTTTATGTGCGTGGCAGAGTGAGGTCCCGCGATTTTGAACTGCAGCAAGAACGATCTCACGATCTTCTTTCAGGCTGTCGTGTGCGTACTCGAGGTGAAGGCCAGACTGTATAACTGCGGTCAGAACGATCTCACGATCTCCCTTCAGGCTGTCGTGTGCGTACTGGAGTAAGTCCCCACATTGTTTAACTGAAGCAAGAACAATCTCGTGATCTCCCATCAGGCTGTCGTGGGCGTACTTCAAATTCTTGCAGTTCTCTTGAACTGCTGCGCGAACAAGTTCACGATCGCCCTGCACGGTGGTGTGCGCATCTTCCAACCAGTGTTCTCTTCCATACATATGTGGCACGTCCGAATTGAACGCGCGAAATGCTCGAAGGACCTCATCACGTGTCGTCACCCACAGCGGGACCTGCCACAGCTGCTTCTCTCCCCTGTGGACCGCATCGAGGTGACGGTCGGGACAGAGGGTGACGTGAACCAGACACCCGGCTTCGACACCTGCATGGCTGCACAGAGGCTCGTCGTCACACACCGCTTTGCCCCCCACCGACAGAAGCACGTCCTCTTCCTCCACACCATCGGGGTAGCGGAACGCCTCGCGTGCTTCGAGCTTCAGCCTGTCGGGCTTCTCGTCCATCCCGATGTCGACAGCGTGTGTCACGCCTGTCGCCGCATCCGTGAGAAACACCTCCATGACCATGCCTGGCGTGGAAAGTTAGCAGCGCCCTGCAGGGTGGTGTGGCTCTGTGTGTGTTGCAATCAATCAGGAGGCTTGCGCCCGCTCAGCGTGGTGCATGGTCATAATGACGATTCTCATCAGGTGCAAATGTGTGTCTCGGGTCCACAGACGGTGTCACATGACTGGTGTGTTGTGAAGTGCGGTGGAGGTGTTTTTCACACAGGCACTGGGGGTTATCGTGACAATGCACTGGCTCTTGGCAGGTCAGGACCCTCAAAGTTAGCAACATTGTGCCTTGTAGCACTCGGGAACACGGACCAAGGGTGGTATTTTCATCATGCCTGTTTGCTTTGATCATCCCTCTGCTGCCGAACAGCCACACACATGCAAGCAAACACATGCACCCCGCCTCTGCATCTCGGCGTGCTTCCGTGGCGCAAGCTCATTGCAGAGCGAAGCACAAGCACCCGGTGTAGCTGCCTTCGTCACGTTGCCTTGTGTGTGCCTGTGGCAACACCGCACGAACACCACACATCTCGCAGTCTTCATGACCACACCGCAGGACGGAGCCACAGGGTGGGAGATACAAGCAGCTTCAGAGACGACATACACACACAAACACATAAGACGAAGGGAGGAAAGCTTGAAAACAGGCTTCCGTGACGTGATGAAGATGTGTGCTCCTTCAGCATGAAACTGTCAGCGTTAAGGCAAAGTGAATCAGCACCAAGCAGAGCCCGGGTCATTAGAAAGAAGACTTGGAACCTAGTGTCTCATCAATGGACGCACGTGCCTGCAGATCGAGATTGCAGCAGTCCCGGGTTGTGAGTCAAGTGGAGGAGTGAGGGTCTCATGTGTCAGCAGATCAAATGTGTGTGTGTGTTGCAATCAATCAGGAGGCTTGCGCCCGCTTGGTGTGTCGTGTAGCGGGTGTGCAACTTCTATGAAAGCAGACCACACTACACTGCAATAAGTCGGAGCGGGAAGCACAAGGGTGTGGTGGTGCGGGTGGTGGAGGGTGGGGACGTCGCTTCTTCGCAACTTGGTATGGACCAGAGGCGCGGTGCAGTGCTAGAGACACACCACGCACAACACGGGTCGAGGCACACATGGCGCACAGTCAACTGAACAGAGATAAAGATGCAACGATGGATGGGGCGAGGTTCTGCTGCAGTGCAGCACAGAATGCGGCAAGGAAGCGAATGGACGCCACACAGCTGTACGCTAGAGGTCTGGGGCAAACAAGACGCCTGTGGGCAGAAGAACAAAACAGCAAGAACGCAAGCAGAACAGGCCCGAGACATTGCGTTGTGCAACCGTCGCCCGATTGGGTACGAATCAGAGATAGAAGGAAGTGCCACAACAGGCTCATGTCGGGTGGGAAGGGGGAAGGGAGGGTGTGGTTAGTAAAGCAGACAACAGCAAGGCACGCTGTTGTGGTTGTGTGTTGTTGAGGAGGAAGGGAAGAGGGAAGAAGTGCTTCACAGGGTTGCGTCACGTCGGTGGTTCGTTGTGTTGTTGCGTCTCAGCAGAAGGGCAAGAAAGCATGCGGTCACTCGCCGTTCCCGTCTTACATCACCTCCTCCAGCACACGCGCCACATCCCCGTTGTGCTTCCACACGAGTGCACGCAGCGCGTCCGTCATCTCGAAGCCCATCATCTGCAGTGCACGCACAGAATCCGAGTCCGACTCTGGCTCCGGTGCCTCCAACACCGGCTCCACGTCCGTCTGGAACACACGGCGTGCACAGTGCGGCCCGTGCTGCCCACCCTTCTTCGCGCACCGCCTGCAGCAGTGTGTCGTGTGCACGCCTGTCACCTGGAAGCCGCACCCTGCGCAGCACACCTGTGCCGCACACACCGCCTGCCCGACAGCGGCCTCCTCCTCTTCCTCCTCTTGCTGCTGCTGCGCCTCCTGCGGCACATGTGTGCGCGGCTGCATCTCCACGTCGCTGCTCGAGGCCACGAAGGCACGGGCCTCGGTGCGAGAAGCAGTGACAGCGTTTGTGTTTGCCATGCTGCACTTGCGGCCGTGCTTCCCTGGGTGATTCACACTCCGCCTGCAGCACGCTTGGTTATCCTGCTCCTGCACCCCATCAGAGGCAGCCGCAGCGTCGGTGTTCGCATTGCTGCACTTGCGGCCGTGCTTCCCTGGGTGGTTTACACTCCGCCTGCAGCACGCCTGCTGCACGTCAGAGTCAGAGGAGGTGACAGCGTCAACGGTGAGTGTGCGGGCAGCACGCAGAACGCATGGACGCTGTGCACAGTGGGGCCCGTGCTGACCAGGCTTCTTCGCGCACCGCCTGCAGCAGTGTGTCGTGTGCACGCCTGTCACCTGGAACGCACACCCAGCACAGCCCTGCTCCTTCTGCTGCTGTGCAACCTCCTCGTCGCTGCTGGAGCTGTCTGCCACCTTGCCGGCAGCCTGTGCGGCAGCCCTGCGCTGGCAACGCGGCCCGTGTGCGTGTGCGTGTGCCCCCTCATCCGCACAGCGCCGGCAGCAGTGCGTCTTGTGCAGCCCGCCGACAGTGCGTGTGCACCCCTCCCCAGCGCACACAGCAGACTGCCTCGGCTTCTCCACCACAGCGGCATCGGTGTCGGTGTTCGCGTCACTGCACCTGCGGCCGTGCTTCCCCGGGTGATTCACGCTCCGCCTGCAGCACGCCTGCTGCTCCTGCACCTGCACCTCCTGGTGCACATCCTGCGCCCCGCACCCTGCGGCAGTCCTGCTGTCGGCGGCAGCGTCAGCGTGCATGCGTGCGTGGTGCCTGCGCCACCCCCACCACCCCCTCAACCCCATGAAAGGGTGCTGCGGGGCTGCTGCCTGCGAGTGGGCGCTCTCCCTCGGCCCCGCTGCCCTCCCCCTCAGCTCCACCACGAGGCAGAGGGCGGGGCGTGCACCGCTGCCCGCCTGCTGGCACCACAGGGACACGCACTCCGCCCACTCCTCCTCCACGTCCACCGCCACCACGTCCCCCTCGTCGTCCACGTACCGCACCCCGAAGTCCCCGCACGCCCACTGCCGTGCGCAGCGCTTCACATCCTCGAACGTGGGGCTGACGAGGCGTGTGCGGCGGCGCTCCACCACCACACCCCTCCGCACCAGCACGAACTTCACAGGCACCCCCTCCAGCCCCGTGTGCAAAGCACACAGCGGCGCCTCGGGTGCGGACGCGGGTGCACCTGACATCACCGCGCTGTCAGTCGGCAGCTGCTTCTCCACTGCGTCGAAGTGCACGGCCTGCATCGTGGTGTGGGCTGCTGTGTCGGTGATGCTTGCTGCTTGCTGATTGCTGCTGCTTGATGTGTCGTCTGGGCACAGGCTCTCTTGTGCGCTGTGTGTGTGTATGTTGCAGGTAGGGAGAGAATGTCTGGCAAGGAAGGTGTGGTGTGTGTTGGTGTGTCATCACGGAATGGGGCGGACCCCTTGTGGCAGGCAGCACGCCTGCAGACAACAGGCGGGAGTCGCAGCAGCGACCCCTGTTGCGAAACTCATCCGACATAAACACCCGCCACTACCTGCCTCCCTCCCGCCGGATGCGAACTCCTCTCCTCCATCCAATGCTCACCCTCCTTTGCAACCCGGAGCAGAGATATGTCTTGGCAGGCATCCCTACCTTTCCCCCACCACCACCACCCCCTCCCCCACACACGCCGCATCCACGTTCACCCTCTCTGGTCCGAACAACATGAACAACATGCTGAACAGAATCTTGTGTGTGGCAAAACACTGTCATGTGGCTTCACACTCGCCCCCCCTCGTTTATCCTCCCACACACACCCATCTCCCATCTTCTAGATGAAGTGTCGGGTCCATTGAGCAGGATCAGCTCCAAACTACTCCACTTTGCGCGACACGTTCGGAAGCTGTCTAGACAGAGGTGACACCAGAGGCAAAACCATAATAGGATGGGAGTGACAATTCCTTCTGCCATACACGGTGACCCGCCAGTTTTTGACCAGGGGGGGGGGGGGGGTCGCAGCCCTGTACCCCTGGTTATGACCAGGTCACTGAGCAGGACTTTTCTTGACAAGAGACAGACCTCGGACGAGGCCACTGCGTAACCCACATCACAAACACACACACACACACCCCTCCTGAGGCAAATTGGGCACATTTTCTGTCTCGACAAAACCTCTCCCCCCCGCCCTTGCACTTCGGCTCAAGACCCCCCAGAGAGATTATACACAGTCATGTTCGTTGCTGCAGCTGGAGAACCGCAATAGCAGGGTGGGCAAGGTGAGCCCTGTCTTGCTGCACCCACACGCAGCAGCAAGCGATATCTCTTTTCGCGGGAGGGGAGGGGGGGGGGGAGGGTATGCCTGATGAGAAGCTGGCAACAGCAGCGTCGAGATCAACTGTGATGACGTCACACATGGTAGCCCCTGTCACAGTTTTTATATGTATAGACCAGGCCTGTCCCCTGCCCCTGGCCCTGCCCACCGAGGAGGGGTTCCAGGGGGGAAATGGGCTGCAACCCTCCCCCCGGTCAATCTTGACCTTTCCCGCCGTCCCCCCCCACATTGCCCTGGGCAGGGGGCAAAGGGGGCAGGAGACACAGCACTTCGTCAGAGTGTGGAAGACGGGGGAGGCCAAGGGGGGGGGGGGGGTGTCACGTCGGCACCAGGGATACCACAGGGGGGACGAAGCGACGCCGTGCCACTGCCCCCAGCTGTTGGGAGCAAAGAAAGCCGATGGCGTGTCCGTGTGGTGGTCGGTGGGTGGTTTCAAACACTGTGCGCCTCCAAGGGCCTGGTGTGATCTTGCCACCGCCAGTCCCAAGGGAGATGTGCAAAATACACCACCACCCCCCCCCCCCCCCAACAGGTGCCAGGTGGGGTGTGGTTTTGAAGGGGTGTGATTTTTTGCACGTGTGTATTTTGTGTGATTTTTTGTGGGGGGGGGGGGGGGGATATTCTTCACCCTCAGCAGAAAAGGAGGAAAAGATATAACCACGGATGACGTACGAATCGTAATATCGTATCATATCGTAAATACGATAATGGTGCCCCTGACGACCCCATATTGCGTAGTTTGTGCGTAGTGAAAAGGGGGGGGGGGGGTCTCATTTTTTGATTTACTCAGCCATTCTCTGTCTCTATGCCGGGACCCCAAACTCAAGGAGTTCTTGCTGTTCCGGGGTCAGTGAGGGTGCAGGCGCTTCAGGTGCTGCAGGTTCTTCAGGTGCTGCAGCGCTGGCAGCCTTCGGTGCGGGTTTCGACGCAGTCTTTGCAGGTCTCTTTGGGGGTGCCCTTTGGCGCGGTGCCTGCTTCAGCTCGTCGGGTGGAAGCATCAACGCATCATTAAGCGGTGCCTGCTTCAGCTCCTCCGGGTGGAAGCGTCAACGCATCATTAAGGAAGAAGGAAGCACAGTTGCTACGCTTTTTTGCAGCTGCAGGAAACGACACCATACCCAACAACAATCCCCAGACCGTCGAGGGAGAGTGGGCGCCTGGATCCCGTGACACAGATCTCTAGTGCCGTTGTGATCCCCTCGGATAACGTCTCCTGGACGTTGTCAGCGGAGGTTGCCTGTGTGGCGGTGACCTCCGTATACCCCGCGGGATCCAGTGCCAGTAGCGCCTTCTTCAGCTTTTCGTCGACCCCTCGGCCGACGCTCTCCTTGATGTCAAGGGCCACCTTCAGGGTGGCACCTCGCAGCGCCCTGAAGGCTGTGATCGTATCATCATTCACAATCTCGAGGGTGTTCTACGCGGCTCCTGGAACTCACTTCCTTCTCAGGTGTTTCTGGGCATGGGGCAACCTTGCCCAGGTGTTTCTGGAGTCCCGCCCCACATGTCGTGCGTTCTTTCGTACGGTGTATAGTGAGTTCTGGCAATACTTTTTTGCTCGGTCAGCGCAGTGCCTCCAGTCCTGTCTCAGTAGCCACACAGAAAGGGGGACCAAAAAAAACTGGGGGGGGACCAAAAAGCGAGACCCCCCCCCCAGATTGCGTAGTTTGTGCGTAGTGAAAAAGGGGTAAATCAGGGGCACCACGATATGTATCGTATTTTTTAAGGCGATATCGCAATATATCGCAATATATCGTATTTATATCGTGTTTAGTCAGCCTTGATATCGTATGCGATATGCCCATATCGCACTATTACTACAGGCTTCTGAGGGAGGCAATGGGATGGCTAGGTGGCCACATGAGACAACACCACAAGGATGGGACACGGCTAAGTGGTGTTACGCCCCAAGACGTCCCGCCACCTCTCTTCCGACGCCTCCAGCACTTCATCAGTAATCACCTCCTGGGCAACTGCTTCCGGGTCCATCACCTCCATGAGTTCAAAGAACTCTCTTGAGGAAAACGTGTCCCACAGCTCTTTGAGAAGTTGTTGTTCCTCGTTGGTGACGTGTTGGATGCTCTTCCATACTTCCCCCACGACAAAGCAGGACTTCTGATCGCTGGGGGGGTTGCTCATCCAGAGGAAGAACTGTAGGAGGCTCTGTGCATCGTCTGGGTCTCCGAGAGCATGTCCCCCCACCCATCCCCTCCGATCAAATGTAACTCTCGGACACTTTGCGGTTTGTAGGCGCGCTCAAGCTCTTCGTGCAAGAAGCTTGCAAGCAGGTCGGTCCGGGGTACCACATGCTCAACGACGTGAAACAGCGCTGACCACCTCGTTTCTGAGGTGGTGCGCGGCGCCTGTGAGAAGAAGGTCACGAACTGGATGGCGAGGGGGAAGCGCTTCGTGTAGAAGTCTTTGCAACATTTGTTGGCGTGATGCCCCAAACACCACACCGACAGACGCCCTGTGAGCTTGATGAGGCGCTGGTTTGTCGCGCATCTGTCCATGTTGACAGACGCGATCGTAAACGAGTAGTCGCATTCGAGCCGCTGCAGCACATCTTCAAGCATCACTGCGTCAGGGCTCACCCCAGCCTGAACACCTCAACGCACACCAGCAGCGGTTGTTGCCCAACATATGCAGTCACAGCGAGGTACGAGGTGTGGATCGATGCTGCTGTAGTTCCGTCGATGCCAATAGGCACGGTGCGACCTTTGAGAGCATCTTTCAGCGCCTTCAGAAGTGCATCCGTGTGGCTGCTGTGTTTCTGCAAGAGGGCGCGTCCGCTGGGCATGTTCGGGTACAGGTGTTTCCGAATCGCCAACACCACAAGCTCCGCCTGGCTGGCCGTGGTATTGCCGATGCAAAGTGAATACGACAGGTCACTCACGAATTCCGGTGCTGGATTGGCTCCGTGCGCCTTCTGCTGCCTCCCTTGCCTGTCGCCGTTCTTGTCTTCACCGCCCGACTGCTTCTTCTTCTGGTGCTCGACCGCACGGGCGGGTGATGGCGAGCTTTGATCCGGAAAAAGGGGTGCTAAAAAAATTGCTGGCGCGCTTCGCGCGCGAGCGCCTCATGCAATGCACGCGTATATCCGCAACAACATTCGTTCTGATCGATACGCTTTGCAATGTGCGGTGTGAGTGGACAACGAGGAAGTCGTACAGACTTCGTTGTGCAGGGATGGTAGTCTGCACGTACTCCGTCTTCACTCACGACCATGTCGCACTCCTGGTGTTGTGCCGTTTCCCACTTGCCATGGTACACCAAATGGTACATGCACACTCGACAGGTGCACAGCACAGGGGTTTAGGGGGCGGAGCCCCCCAGCCGCCGGAGGCCACGGTAGCGAACATCTGGCCTTCTCCTTCGCGTTCTGGGACTCTTTGGATCAATTGCGGTTCGTAGTGGGGCACGAACCCAGGGACGCTCGTTGTTGGGAAGTTGTGCAGGTCGATGAGTGGAAAACTGTCTGAAACCTGTGAAAAATTCCACCCCTGGGGCTGTCGGGCCCTGTGAAACTTGAAAAGATCGCAAAAATTCACAGGGCATTCACAAAAAATCACAAAAAAACGTTTGCTATGTTGGATTAGCGGATCCGCATCGTACAGAACGTCTACGAAAGACGACGCACGAGAACTGATACGCTATACAAAAAAACACAAATAAACGCAAACATTCTCCGCAATTTCTTGTGATTTTTTGCGACTTTTTGTGTTGGTCTTGTGATTTCTTGCGACTTTCTCAAGTTTCGCAGGGCCTGACAGCCCCAACCCCCAAAAAAATGCCGAAACTCGCCGTCGGGTTTTCGGGGGAAAAAATACAAATGGAGACTTTCGCCCCCAAACTCGCCATCGGGAGAACACTGGGGTTTGCGGGTTTGCAGAGACGCGACATCCTTGACGGCGTACACGTCTTTGGCATCGCCTTGCAGCTTATCATGACGTGTTTTCGCTGTCACGTAGCTCACTCGCGCCCCTGCTTTCTGCTTCGCCAGCTGCTCTTTGAGAGCCTTTGGCTTCGGAGTGGGTGACTCATCTGGGGTGGTGGTGGTAGTCTCGCCGCCCCTCGTTGGTGTGCTGGGTGCCTTTTTCCCCGGTGCCCACCCCGTGTGGCCATGCATCATCCTAAACGATTCGTAATATCGCATAATATCGTATTTTATATCGTAATCGTATACGATATAATGCGATATAAAATACGATATGCACGATTCGTATTTCACCATTACGATTCGTACGTCATCCGTGTATAACGTTGCCGCACCAGCCCACTACCCCCCCCCCCTATACCCCCTCCGACACCCCTACTACCGCAGCACCTACCGGGCGTTGGAGTCGCTGGAGGGGGGGCGGTGCACATCATTTGATAATGGGTGCAAGGAATAGAGGACGTGCGTGGGGAGGGGAGGGGAGGAGATGTGTTAGGGGGCATTGGTTAAAACGAACTTAGCGGGGGGGGGGGGGGGGCGGCGGGGGTATTTTTGCGTTGCTGGTTTGGGGGCCTTTCCCCCCCCCCCTTGTGGGGGGGTTTTCCACCCAAGTGGCCCTGCAAGAAGCAGCGCGAAGGGGGGTGGGGTGCAGGCGGGGGGATCAGGGGCGAGGCAGGGCTTGACACCTGAAGCCCCGCTGCCGGTGGAAGGGGGAGGGGGGGGGGGAGGGAGGGAGGGGGGGGGGGGGCGATGGACGATTGAACGATTGAACGACTTCTTTTGGTTGTGATCTGCTAAGCAGCCCTCCCTACCCCCCCCCCCCCCCCTTTCCCTCCCCCGCGCTTTTCTTTGGCTGGTTTCGAACGATCCTGTTGGCTCCCCCTCCTCCTCGAGGTAAATTTTTTCGTCTTATCCGCACAAAGCAGGCCACGAACAAAACACAAAAACCACATGCGCCTCTTGGCTAACAAGGCGGCTGCTCGCCCCCTCACCACTGGCAACTCAACACGAAGGCCATTTATGTGCGTGCAATACACGGTGTCACGCCACAGATGCTGTCGGTGCGCATGGTTCGACACAGGCCATGGCGCCCGGAGCGGTCAGTGGGGTGAAACAGTCGTTTTACCCGACAGGGTTGGGGAAGGGGGCGGGGGGAGTGGTGTCGTCTTCGATCAGGCTAAAAAAATCAATGACAAGTGGGTCACAAGTCAGATCCTTCCGGACGACTTCCAGATAACCTATTTTTATTATCGAGGGTCAACTCCAGCTTGTTGATGTTTCGGATCTCTCTATCCTCAACATCCTTTACCACACATGTAAGGTTGTTCCAACATATTGATAGACATCTTTCGGTATGCACATCCATCAAGATAATACATACCGTATACGTAAATATTATGGAACGTAAATATTATGGAACGGGCCCATTTTTGGCCGGTCCGTTCCATAATATTTACAGGGCCAGTTGGGGACTCGGTGGTGAGGACGGCTTGCGTCAGGAATCGCGCGAAAAGTGCACGAGTAGGTCCCGTCAGGGACTCTGTATGCCGTCCGATCACCTGGTCCAAGTCCCCGAGTCGCAGAAAGCCCTGTAAATATTATGGAACGAAAAAAATCTGGAACGCCAACCCACCAGCGTTCCAAAATATTTACGTTCCATAATATTTACGTTCCATAATATTTACGTTCCAAAATATTTACGTATACGGTATATGCATTGGCATGCACCTGATACCTCGTCTGCGATGGGACATATCGAGAAGCCAGGCGGTCCGTGGATTGTCATTAGTTGCCGCCTGGCTCGATCGATATTGAGGACATACAGGTGGCCCATAGAGAAGACTTGTCATCCCGGGGGAGGGTGGTGGGATAACCCGTAGATGCAGTCTTCTCGCAACGCTTTGTTGTTCATTTTGACCCCGAAAGGTCATGTACCACGGATCACTACACATGTGAATTATTTCCATCTGTGATTTTCATCATGCTATTGGAAAGGACACATCGCCCGAATTTGCGAAACGTCAAAGTGAAGCAAGCAAAGCCCCTTCCTTCCGTCATCATAGGTGGGCGGTCAAAAGCCTATTTTTTTTAAAGGTTTGGAGTGTGATGTCACGATGCGCAGCACTCCGAGAGCTGCCAATCTTTGTTTGTTTGGAATATGCTAGTCTCCTGTATCAGATGTAGGTGTTGCAGAAGGGAACAGATCCATCATGGGAGGAACGAAGTGTCGGTGAGTTCACAGGATCCTGCAGGGCGGGTGGGAGGTCGAAAAACTATTTGGTTCTGTACCGAGGTACGTTGATCGAACCAAATGCGGGTTCTCCAACCCGGTCGTGGAGGTTGACTAGCCGATAATAAAAGAACCTTCAATTCC
This sequence comes from Rhynchopus euleeides, assembly GCA_963210315.1. Lineage (NCBI taxonomy): Eukaryota > Euglenozoa > Diplonemea > Diplonemida > Diplonemidae > Rhynchopus > Rhynchopus euleeides. Next base: position 401,587 of record OY723280.1, read on the forward strand.
GGCTTTCCCTCAAAATGTGGGTGCCTGCATTGAAAGTTACCTTTATTATCGAGGGTCAACTCCAGCTTGTTGATGTTTCGGATCTCTCTATCCTCAACATCCTTTACCACACACGTAAGGTTGTTCCAACATATTGATAGACATCTTTCGGTATGCACATCCATCAAGATAATACATATATGCATTGGCATGCACCTGATACCTCGTCTGCGATGGGACATATCGAGAAGCCAGGCGGTCCGTGGATTGTCATTAGTTGCCGCCTGGCTCGATCGATATTGAGGACATACAGGTGGCCCATAGAGAAGACTTGTCATCCCTTCGCTGCTCTCTATGGGCGACCTGATCCCATCGCAGTCTCGCTCATACAAGGGAGTAGCGCAGTAGTCATCAGGTGTTGTCAGGGTCGGGATCTGGCCTTGAGACATCCGATCTCCAGCAGACGTAGTCGGCGGTTGTAGTCCAGACCCATGTGTCTCAACGCAGGATGCAGGAGTAGTAGATACCATCCTGCGTTGTGATATCGCACCGATCGCGTGGGTCACATTGTCGGTCTGCGCAGGCTGCAGGCTTAGCGGACAGTTGGGACAGCTGATGAACTCTGTGGTGGCGAAGCGGTTGGTCCACGATCGTTCAGCGGGGCATGTGGGAGGATATATGGGTATCATCGATCTGGATCCAGTCTAGTGTATTAGCGCCGGCTGTAGTATCTCCGAGAAGTTCACTGTCGTCGGTCAGCTGGGGAGCAGTATTTTCCGCGCATCGATATGTAGGATAGAGTCGTCGTCTGGACGGGCTCGTCGACATTCGACGTAAACAGGGATTATGTTAGTCTGACGGTCATACCACGTAGGGTCGATCTGAGAGGTCCGTTCGCCCAGGTGACCGCGTGATTCATGCACCGTTGTCCAGGCCCCGCGCAGTCGTCTCAGAGAGCAGGAAGCGTCCACCGACGAACTGTCAATCGCAGACAACTTCGCCAGTTCGCACCAGGTATGGGTGCGATGTTTTCATCAGCTTCTGATCATCATGATGTAGTGGCGGTAATTCGTATTGTATCGCTACTCGGCTTCTTGCGCCTGGGCCTTCGCAGACAGCAGGGCGCGTACGGATGGCGGAGTTCACACCGGACGCAGGGTTGACGAAGGCCACCATGGAGGCATCTCCAATGATTTTCACTTCATAGCCTATGCAGGCCTGCATGAGACAGCGGATCGTGTGGGTTGACATGGTACGCTTCACGCCTCTCATATCGGCGTTGCGGAGCGCACATCGCGGTGAATACACTCGTCACATCACCCAGCTTTGTATCGGGGGCCACGACGCGGGCAGATTCGGCGTGAACGCAGGCATCAGCAGCTGTTTTGCGAGGTCCCTCTTAAGCTGAATGTGTTTGACACGGTGACGAAGGGGTCAACACACGTAGGTCCGTTTCGAGTCCTTCGAGACAAGGCCCCCGGGTGCTGCGATGCGGAGTATCTGCTCGTCTGCTGTCTATCCTCATCACCTCCGTGCACCTGAGGGTTCCTTGCAGAAACTCGGTATACAGGGATCCAAATTGCTGCGCAGTGGCTTGGTGTCGAGCATGTCGCTAGGCCTGCCATGCCTCCCGGCGGGTGCTTCCTTACTCATGCGCCGGGTTGACCTTTTCGCTGTCGTCCGCAGCTTCGGGCTTGTCGTGGCCGAGAGTGCACTGCTGGTCGCCGCTGGCTCATTGTGGTGGGAGTATCTAGTGCAGCGGGTGCACTGGCTCAAACCATCAGCGCGAGGATCCGATGTTACACACACAACTGGGGGGGGGGGGGGGGGCGTCCATCTCCATGCCCGATCGGGATGAGACATTTGCCGGTATAAGGAAGAGGAACCGGTTGTGCGCGTGAAACAGGTATCCTCATGCCTGATTGCCCGGAGAGTTGCTTCGAGGTCGATGTAGGGACGAGAACATACCTGTCGGGAAATGAGGACGGCACTTCCGCGTATCGGGTACTATCAAAAGGAGGGCGTCGCCTCCGTACTAGATATTCATAATACGGATATCGCGTCCATGCCTAGGAAGCTATCGTAAGAGAGGGGCGTCACATTCACGTCCCTGGTGTTCTCAATAGGACTTCACGTCCGCACCTCGGGCGCTCATATTGCAAAGGATGGACGTCACCTTCGTGTCGTGGGCGCGGTCACAAAAAGGATGGCTTCACCTCCGCGTTCCCGGACGGAGGTCGCCTCCTTGTCTCGGCATCAGAGCAGAAGGAGTCGTCACCGATGGAGGTCACGCATGTCTGGTGCGTGGTTACGATGTATCTGTGCAACTGCGATACCTAGGCTGCTATTCCTCAGGGTCGAAGATCATGCACAAGGATGCGTCGATAGTTGCTTTAGGGAGCTGATCTGGCCGTGGACAGCTTCCGGTCCTGGGCTGCACACGAGGTAGGTGTTGAGGGTCTCCGTGATTTGAGATCCCTTTGTTTGTTGATACGCGGCCTGCTCGACGGGTGTGGTTCCTCACGGTATTCTGGTGTCGAGGGGCGTTGCGTTGTGTGCCAGCTCCACATCTGTCGCCTCTGACGCGGGGCAGCAAACCCACCTACTTCAGATCGTCAGCATCCGCAGCGCGCTATGCGCTGCGCCATACGTCGAGGAATGAGCCTCATTGGACCGATCGCTGTCTTTCTCGCCTCGTCTTGTGTGTCGAGCAGGAACGTTTGATCAGACTACCGTTATCCGTCATCGGCGTACTCCAAGGCGCATCCCAGCAGCTTGATATGCGGCATCACGAATCTTCTGCCAGTACCAACTCCCCGTCCTTCTTCAGGTGTGAGGGTGCACATTCAAGTGCGTCGGAGTGAACCTCACGCTCAGCTGGGCATCGAGGCGAGCATCGCCACCCTGTCTCTTCGACGGCCCTGCCGTCCCAGAGAATCGCCTCTCGTTGGATCTCCGCAGCCTGCGCGCGGTGCTCTGCACGTCCATACGTTGCGGGTATCTTTCGTGGCGGAGACGCTTCGTGCAACTTCCCTGTGAGGCCTGGGGTTGTTCGACATCCTCGTTCGCCTGGCCGCGAAGGGTTTCTATCTCGGGGTTTACGGTCCTCGTCTAAGGGGTCAGATACAACGGGAGGTTACTGACGCCATGACAGGTCACGCGCCACCGCAGAGCGGCCTTGTGCGAACCCTGGGGTCGGCGTGGATGGGGGCACAGTTGAGCATCCGGCCGCAGCCGAGGGACCACAAAGGGAGGGGGCAATCCCTGCGGATGAAGACGTCGTGAGAGGTCGGCGCCACCGCGGATGGCCACGCATCTGCGAGATCGGCGGATAAGCGGCGATCGAGAGGGGGTCGAAGGCGTTCTCCTGTAGGGATGAGTTTTCCTCCCTACATGTCAGCACCTCAGCGTCTTTGGGGTTGCGAGGCGTCTGTTGCGTTTGACCTGTCATTCCTTAGTACACGCATGATGTGGCATCCCGTATCCCTTGCGGCGTTCAATCACCATATCGGAGGTGCATCGGCGGGAGTCGTAGATGCCTTTGGCAGCAATTGAAGTGTCGTTAAGAGCAGAGAGGTCGCTGCCGGGAACAGCGCGCCGGTGATGCCCGGATTTACCCTGGCATGATGATTCCTTTTCGGTCCCCAGAGATGCAGCCACGGGAGGGACACGGCGTGGATCTTCGTCAAGCGGCGCAGACTTCACTGAGCGCCTGCCCGTGATCGCTACTGTCTCAACCCGGGGATAGTCTAGGTCAGCACGTGTCTGAAGCCACAGGCTCATGACGTCTTGGCACAGCCCTATTACTGGTCAGCTGATGGGCGCTTGTGACGAGAGCTTGCTAAAGGCTCCTATCTCACTTGCAGGGTGTGACGGGCATACTGACCGAGCCGATCGGGGGAAAGATTCATCCATGTGACAGGCTGAGAGGGCGCGGTGGTTCGGGGTTCTATACGTGGGTGTCGAAGAGACATCAGCGGTACTGCTAGGAACATCAGAGGTAGTGGGGGAGTCGAAGTGGAGTTGTAGGGGGCGCAGCAGGGGGTATCCAGGGAGTAGGCTAGCCGTATCGGATGATGAGCTTGAGGTGTGATTCCCCAGACGCCTCCAGCAGGTGGCGGAGGGGTTGGGTAGGTCGCTCTGCGACACAGCACCTGCCATCGACAGCGAGATCGGCGTAGCTCTCCAGGGTGTACATGTCAGGCATACTCATGTGGGCCGGGGTAAGGCGTGTTGAGTGGACGCAGCCGGTAGCGACAGGTGGACCCGCGGGTACGGATGCTGTGAGTGGAGAGCCGGACGCGTCCTTCGCTGTGTGCCTGCCATGGCTCCATTCGACGTCGGGGCCAATAACACACCTGCCTGGCTGCTCTGTCAGATAGCCGACTGCGCTGGCATCTCCATACCCCGGGCGTCCGAGTACAATGAGGGTATCTTCTCTCTGACCTGTCGTGTATACCAAGAGGGGAGCGCGTCTGAACCGGTTTACGGGCACGCATACGCCAGGTAGGCGGTACCCCTGGGTATCCGACAATTGTGACAGGTGGTAACATTTGCTAACAGCTTCTCACCTGAAGACTCGGGGCACAGCCGTTGTTTATGGCTCTTGCTCAGGAGACTCCAGATCGCGTACATCCGTACGGAGGTGTGTACTCGGTGTCCCATTATGATAGCACTCAATGATCTGTCCATGTCAGGCGTACTTGGGACATAGGCGGGGGCGGGCGCGGCCTCATCGTCCCCTTGGCGCGTGCACGACCGGGGGGGGGGGGGGGGGTTTCCTTTATACTCCTGCGTGGTGAGCCCCCGAGAGCCGTGCGGTCACCCACACTGCCTGAGGGTTGCCATCTACATCTGCCGACCACATGGGCACGAGGCGATGACACTTCCTGCCTCCAATGCTGCCATGAAAGGGTCTCCCGTCTTCGAATGTTGGACGCCTACATGCAAAGGAAAGTGTCATCTCCTAATACCGAGTAGTCACACACAGGAGAGTGTCTCCTCCAGACGCTGAGCGTTCCCATACCCAAGGAGGGCGTTGCTGACGAATGCCGAGCGTTCCCACATGAAGGAGGGGGTGACCCCTCCAGTCGTCGAGCGTTCACATACCAAAGGGGGCCTCTGAACGCCGAGCGGGCTCTTCAAATCCAACTCCTTGTCGCGGAGATCCGTATTCGAGGGAAGGCACCACTTCCTTGTGTCGGGAACAGGATATGTGAGGGCGTCTCCTCATTGCCTCGGGCATTTGCGCGTCAGGAGGGCGTCACCTCCGTGCCTCGGGAATTATGAGGTGTGAGGCCGTGCCGGGGCCAGTTGCTCCTGTTGACTAGCAGAGCCGGGCGCCTGTTATGGGGCCGGTTGCTCATTACATGCTGACCAGCAGAGCCGAGCGCCTGTTAAGGGGCCGGTCGCTCACTACACGGTCGTTAGTAGAGCCGGGCGCCAGCGAAGGGGACGGTTGCTCATCACACGCTGACCAGCAGAGCTGAGCGCCAGTTAAGGGGTCGGTTGCTCGCGACACGGTCATTGGCAGAGCCGAGCGCCGGTTAAGGGGTCGGTTGCTCATCTCTCGCTGACCAGCAGAGCCGAGCGCCGGTTAAGGGGTCGGTTGCTCACTACACGGTCATTGGCAGAGCCGAGCGCCAGTTAAGGGGTCGGTTGCTCATCTCTCGCTGACCAGCAGAGCCGAGCGCCGGTTAAGGGGTCGGTTGCTCACTACACGGTCGTTGGCAGAGCCGAGCGCCAGTTAAGGGGGTCGGTTGCTCATCTCACGCTGACCAGCAGAGCCGAGCGCCGGTTAAGGGGTCGGTTGCTCACTACACGGTCATTGGCAGAGCCGAGCGCCAGTTAAGGGGTCGGTTGCTCATCTCTCGCTGACCAGCAGAGCCGAGCGCCGGTTAAGGGGTCGGTTGCTCACTACACGGTCGTTGGCAGAGCCGAGCGCCAGTTAAGGGGGTCGGTTGCTCATCTCACGCTGACCAGCAGAGCCGAGCGTCGGTTAAGGGGTCGGTTGCTCACTACACGGTCATTGGCAGAGCCGATCGCCAGTTAAGGGGTCGGTTGCTCGCTACAAGGTCGTTGGCAGAGCCGAGCGCCAGTTAAGGGGTCGGTTGCTCATCTCTCGCTGACCAGCAGAGCCGAGCGCCGGTTAAGGGGTCGGTTGCTCACTACACGGTCATTGGCAGAGCCGAGCGCCAGTTAAGGGGTCGGTTGCTCATCTCACGTTGACCAGCAGAGCCGGGCGCCTGTTTATGGGGCCGGTTGCACACTACACGGTCATTGGCAGAGCCGGGCGCCTGTTTATGGGGCCGGTTGCTCATCACACAGTCATTAGCGTTAACGTGCGCCACAGTGGGCGCGATGTGCATCCGAATTCAACTTATACCATCTGTACCTAGGGAGGAGTCGACCGTGCTTTAGGTATCACAAGAAAGGGGGGTAGTTGGGGGGTAACGAGAACGTGGCTAGCCTCCAAAACCGTCCATGGAGAAAAACTATTTGGTTCTGTACCGAGGTACGTTGATCGAACCAAATGCGGGTTCTCCAACCCGGTCGTGGAGGTTGACTAGCCGATAATAAAAGAACCTTCAATTCCGGCTTTCCCTCAAAATGTGGGTGCCTGCATTGAAAGTTACCTTTTTTGCATTCGTGCACGAAACGCACAAAACACACGCCATCTTTTTCCCACTCTTTCAAAAATACCCCCCCCCCCTCCCCCGCTTGACGGAGAGGGTGGCGTGCAGAGCACGGGCAGCAGAGCCGAATGAACTCAGCAATAAAAATACGCCACGGTCCCCAGGTGTCTTTGCCTGAAACCACGGCATGGGTTGGAGGAGGGGTGGGGGGGTAGGGGATGGCGGTACGTGGCCGGACGGGAAGGGGGTGGGAGTGGCGGTAGATGGTGGTGCGGGTCAAGGCACACCGACCCGCACACAACACCCGAAGGCAGCACAGGAGAGGCCAAGCGAGAGCGCGAAAAAAAAATCACACGGGTCACACAAGAAGTGGAAGAAAATAGTGTGTGCAAAAGAAAAGGGCTGGTACACCCGTGCGCGGCTCTGCCTTAGGTATTGCAGTTTCTTCAGCTCTGTGAGGTATCCGGTGCGCAGCTGTTTGGGCTTCTAGCTACACATTACCCCGTTTCGCCAGTCCAAACGCTGGCACGAAGGGATCACACACACACCGTGACAATTTTGCAGCACATCCTCGATACGCAAGAGGCCCTGCATTCGTCTGGTGTGCTCGCGGTCTTCTGTTGTGATGAGGGATACCGCACCGCGGTGAGAAATCTGCATTGTCTTAGCCTGTCTCTCTGCGACACAGTCACTTCAGGCGTATTCCACCAAATCCGGAAGGCCGGTTCACAGGGGGATCGATCGTTTTCTTGCAAATAAAAATTGCACAGAAGAATGAACAGCGCCTCTCCCCCTCACCCCACCTTGCAAACCACGCGATTCATCCTGGCCTGCAGCAGGTGTGGCGGGGAAGACGGAGATTTTTTTCGGGGAAGAAAAACAAGATGAAGGAGTAGCTTATTGGACCAGAGTCTCGGAAGACTGCTCTAGAGAAATGGGATTGAGAGGGCAAGGAGGTGACGGGCCGAGGGAGTGAGAAAAAAGAGAGAAAAGAGGTAGGGGTAGGGGGGGTTAGTGGAGAGAGTGTCGTTTCGAGCAGAAAAAGGACAAACCTATATGGGGGGGGGGGGGGTGGCGGTCTTCGCGAAGCGGTGTAGAAAAAAAAGGTGCGCGTTTTGGGGGAGCTCTCCCAATGGAAGAAAACCGCCGAATGGTTGCCGACTTTGGCGAAGTTCCCCCTCTCAAAAAAAGAACGGGGGGGGGGGGGGGGGGGGTAGGCCCCCGGATGTACGGGAAAATTTTGTAATAAAAATTTTTCCAACCCCAAACACGGGCTATTGGCACCTGGAATGGGTGTACCCGCCTCAAAAATATGTCTGGGGACCCAATGAAACCGGTTTTTCACACTTAGTTGCCCTTTCTCGGTCCGAATTTTTGAATATTCGGTGAAAAAAGGGGGTTTTGCCCATTTTGGGCAAAACCCCGATTTTCATGAAAAAATGTCAAAATCGGGGCAACTAGACCCCATTTTGGGTATTTTTCGGGTGCAAAACGTACCCTAGACATCCCTGGGGTACATTGTATACCATCCAGGGCCTCAAGGACCAGTAGAAGCACGTGAAAATGCGTAATTTTACCCAAAAAAAAGGACCCTGCAACGATGTTGTAGGACCCTGCACACACCCTGCAACCGTGTTGTAGGCACCCTGCAACCCTATAACCACCCAGAAACTACTGGGTATGCCCTAAAAGGGGTGTACGGTCCTGTTGGAACAGGTTTTCGACACCGAATTGCCTAAATTCGGTCCAATTTTTTGAAAAAACTGTGAAAAATGGGGGATTCGCCCGTGTGGGGTAAAAGTCCCAATTTTAGGGGGAAAAGTCAAAATTAGGGCAACTAGACCCCATTTTGGGTGGTTTTCGGGTGCAAAACGTACCCTAGGCATCCCTGGGGTACATTGTGTACCATCCGGGGACTCTAGGACCAGTAGAAGTGCGTTACAATGCACATTTTTGCCCCAAAATGGCCCTGCAACCACCCTGCACAGGATTCACCCCAGAAAAGCGAAAAAATGGCCAAAAATGAGGGTTGGTGGCCCCAAAAGTGGGTAAAAACCTCCGGAAATTCATATCTGGGGTGGGTCTGGGGGTGGTTTTGCACTGTTGACCTCCAGACCGGAATATTCCAAAAAAAATTACAGTTTTTCTCAAGGACATCCGGGGGCCTAGGGGGGGGGGGGGGGGGCAGGCTTGCCGTATACGTAGGATTTATCGGCTGGAACGTATATATACATGGTATGACAAAGATCTTGCAAGGAGGATCCTTGAAATCGGTAGTGGACAGTAGCGGACAGTAGCGGACAGGGCGGACATTTCCTTGTGGAAAAAGTGCCCGAAAAAAAAATTCGAAAAGGTCCCCCTTACAGAATTAGCCTTTTTTCAAAAAATCGGAAAATTTCGGACCGCAATTTGTACCCAAGAAAGTGCCGAATTTTCGGACTTGGTCCGATTTGAACGATTTCCGTGCCTCTTGCAACCCCCATGAGGGGGGGGGCTGCTGTTTCGGGTTCTTCCGGTGGTACATGCTGGGGTGTCAGGACAGGGAATCCTGCTCGCTGTACCCGGTGATCCCTGACGCAGCCAGGAAGTGGAGAGCCTTGGAACCCTGGTTGAGGCCTGTAACACCCGGCCTTCCTGCCACTTGTGGCATTGTGGAGTGGAGGTGGATATGGAGAAGGTTCTCTCTCCGTCCGGTCGAGCACAACCGTCCTCTCCAGCCAGGGGTCATCTACTTTCCAAACAAGGGCCAGGAACATGCTCAAACAAACCAATTGATCAGAAAATCTGGCTTGCCGTGGAATCATTGAGCATTGGGGAGTGGTTTGCCCCCTTGCTGCGTATGACATGTCCATTTTTGACGATTTTTGGGCAGAATTTGGTGCGTGGGACCTTTCGATTTTCATGATTTTTTCGGAATTTCGTGGGGACCGGTACCCCATTTGAGGGCCAAAAATCTCATTTCCGAGGCCTGGGAATGGTCGCAGTGGCCTCAGATGTCCAAAAACGTTCAATTGACCTCTCCTCGAAAAAAAAATCGAAAGGTCCCCCCTACTGGCACCCCGGATTAGGACATGTCTCTGGGGGTGTCCGGGGGGCATTTTTGGCCCATTTTTGGCTGGGGAAAATGGGCCATTTTTCACGATTTTTTCGGTTTTTTGTCCGGACCGGCACCGCATTTGAGGGGCCAAAATCTGATTTCCGAGGCCCGGGAATGGTCGCAGTGGCTTCATTTGGCCAAAAACGTTCAATTTACCCTTCTCCAAAAAAAAATTCGAAAGGGTCCCCCTACAAATCGCCGGTCTTAGGAGCAAAAAATTTGGGCACCCAGATTTCAAAAATTTTCAAACTATTTTCTGGACCAAAAATCAAACTATTGAGGTCCTGGCCGGACATGTCCGGGGGGGGGGGGGGGTCAAAATTGGATTTCCCGAATTTCCGGGTCCGGACATGTCCGCCCGGACATCCGGACACCAGAAAATGTCCGCCCGGACATGTCCGCCCTGTCCGGGGCGGACATTTCTGGATGTCAGGATGTCCGGGCGGGAAATTCGGGAAATGTCCGGGGGGGGGGGGGGGGGGGGGGTAGGGGGGGTCAAATGCCACCCTTTTACGTGGACAAACACGATTTTTCAAAAAACCGGCGCAGAGGCCCCAAAGCCCCCGTAAACCCTCCAAACCCCCCCAGATCGGTCCGGAAACCCATCGAACCCCACTTTTCCACCATTCCGGGCACCTCAGGTGCCCGAATTGGGGTACCTAAATTTTGTGCCACCGTTTGGTACCGTACAGTGCCACTGTGTGGGAGGTTGGAAAAGAAAATGCCCCAACACACCACATCTGAGGGTTGCAATGCATGTTGCTTGCCAACCACGTCATCCGGTGGGTGTCAGGCGCTATGTAGGTGGCATTAGCCAGGTCTTCGATGTGTTCTGGCTTGTATATATACCTCCCTGCCACCATGCACCGGGAGGCTGCCTGTAGGTACGGAACAGTCCAGATGGTCGTGTGATTCCTGTGCAGCAGTGCTCCACAACCGGGATGTGTTGACAACGACTGTTGCAACACGAGCTGTACATTCCGGGAACACATGAAGTGCGCTGTCGTGGTACCCATTGTGCCAGAATTGGTAGTTGCTGCGGTCTACTTTGCCTGGCCCAAGAGCACTGGTACTGAACGGTGCAATATGCGTGGCGAGGTGAATACAACGGAAGCGCGCAAAGTCAATACAGCTCTCGGATGGCGGGTGGTGGTGCCACTAGTGTGTGACGTTCACTCGAGGATACAACGCATCACAATGAATCAGCAACCGTGGACCGAGTACAATACGCTCTCTGTGGCTGGTGTGGGGGACAAAGGCAGTGCCTGTGCCGCAGGCAGGGAGGTATATATACAAGCCAGAACACATCGAAGACCTGGCTAATGCCACCTACATAGCGCCTGACACCCACCGGATGACGTGGTTGGCAAGCAACATGCATTGCAACCCTCAGATGTGGTGTGTTGGGGCATTTTCTTTTCCAACCTCCCACACAGTGGCACTGTACGGTACCAAACGGTGGCACAAAATTTAGGTACCCCAATTCGGGCACCTGAGGTGCCCGGAATGGTGGAAAAGTGGGGTTCGATGGGTTTCCGGACCGATCTGGGGGGGTTTGGAGGGTTTACGGGGGCTTTGGGGCCTCTGCGCCGGTTTTTTGAAAAATCGTGTTTGTCACCCCCATTTGGCCCCCCCTAGGGGGGGGGGGGGGTCAAAATTGGACCCGGACATCCGGACACCCGGATTTCCGGGTCCGGGCATGTCCGCCCTGTCCGCCCTGAAATCGCCTAAGGGGCCGGGGGAAATCCAGGAAATTCGGGAAATCCAGGAATATGAAGAATCCTCCCAAGAAATGTTAAGATATCTCGAAATTTATTAAGGGGGGTCTTTGCTGGTCGACAAACTTCGACAAACTTCTTCAGTTTTCAGCCAATTCAACAGGAAATGCACCAAAATGCACTGACGACCACCCCGTAGCGAAGACCCCCAAGACGTCTTAATGTAATGCCGAAAGGGCCATTTCTTAAAGATTTCTTACTGATTTCTTAAGACGTGTTTCTTAATGCCTAGCATTTTAATGTCCATCATTCTGAAAAAGATCTTAAAAGATCTTTTCCAGAATGATAGACATTTTTAATGCTGGGAGATATGGAAATAATGTCCATCATTTCATTACAGGGGGGGGTCAAATAAACGTACTTAGTACTACTATTCGGCGAACGCGCGGGCCTAAATCGACCTCGCCAGAAAATTAATAAATAGTTTGCGAGCGAATAGACGTACTAAGTACGTCTATTCAACTTTTCCTAAAAACGCTGTTTGCAGGGGCTCTGCGGGGCTGTTTGGTCCACCAGGGGCGCGCTGGTCACTGCTGTCGTCCGTCTCTCACTTCTTCTGCCTTCCGGTCGAGTATCCGCTCTGTTCTCGTCCTACCACTCGCCCCTCATTTGGTTTCGTACCGTTTTGATTTGTATTGCCCCCCCCCCCCTGGTTGACATTCTTGTTGAGTTAGTGAAAGCATACACAGTTCATCAGAGCTGTCAGCTTCACTGTCGGTGGTTGGTTGGTGCGTTGATGCTTAAAAAAAAGATGTGAAAAAGACAAGCCACAACCAGCACGCCCCAACTTACTTCTTCTTCAAGTTCTTGGGCTTGCTGGGGCAAGTCTGCATGTTGTGCCCAGGCTTCCTACACCCTTTGCAGAGCCTGCGGTGTTTGTTGGGAGTCTGGGTGGTCGGGGACGCTGCGCGCTTCTTTTCGGAGGACTGGGAGGACTGGGAAGGCTGTGTCTGTGTGAGAGAGTTCACACGAACCGGCTTCGCCCATGCCAAGATGCTTGACTGTTGGGTTGGCTGAGACACAACTTTCTTTTGGGTGGACTGCTTCTCTGTGCTCTCTTTTGCCTTCCCGTCCAACCCAGGTTCAAGGTCCGCACCACCAGCCTCAGGGTATGTTTCTGTGCTTGGTGCGAAGGTGAGGTCCGGACAAAGGGAGCTCTTCACGAACCCGTCCTCCTCACCCGACACCTTCAGCACGTACCCCATATCCCGCAAGCGCTCGGCTACCAGCGTGCCCTGGCCCGGGCCAGTTGGTTGAAGGAAGGCCGGGGAGCGCATGGCGGTGGCCCATCCTCGAATATCTTGAACAGGAGGCATTCCATCAGCAGGAGGCACATGAAAGCATCGGACGTCATCATTATGTCGGACACCAGCCGAAGCTATTGGCTCTGTTGGTGGATGGTGAAATCTGGGCAGTTGGATTGCGGGTTTGCGGGCGTGTGTTGATCAGTGCTGCACAACAGGAGAGAATGTCAAACAACGTCAGGGAAGGGGGCTGCGGGGGGTGGGGGGTGGGCTCAGCTGGTCCTCGAAGGCTACATCTATGGTGAGGTGTGTCTGGGGCCATCCGTCCACATCTTCTCGTTGGTGGTAGGGACTGCGGACGCCGTAGATGAGGAGTCGTTTAATGCGCGCCGCTCTTCAGCAGTGATTTTGACGCCTCTGGACCCCAGGAGTTTGCGGGTTTCCGGGTTTGCGGTCTTCAGCAGTGGTTCTGATGCCTCTGGACCGCAGGAGTTTGCGGGTTCGCTGGTTTCCCGTCCGTATGTGTCTGAGGGGGGATGCCCCGATTCCCTTCGTCACGACATATCTTTGAGCGTAGGTCACTTCCCCCCTCTACGGACCCCGTGCACCCTGGTTCCCCTAAGTGGCACCAATAGACCCCGTTGTCCCCATTCCTTGCCCCAAAGTTTGCAGATTTGTGTGTCTCCAAAAAGAAAATCTCAAAAAAAACGAAAAATTTCCCCAAAAAAAAGGGTGAAAAGTAAGTACTACTATTCAACGGCCCAACGTGCCCCAGAGCCCCAAAAAAATAAGTACTACTATTCGGCTAAGTACTACTATTCAACTAAGTACGTTTATTTGACCCCCCCCTGTAAGAAATCTTAAGAAATCCTGCATTTCTTAAAAATAATGGGGGTCATTAATTTAAGAAATTTAATGCAGCACCTGCATTAAGACGTCTTAAGAAAGAAGTGAAAAGATCCTTTTCTTATTAAGACCTTTGTCATACCATGTATATACGTATATATACGTACAGGCAGTATACGCCGTAACGTATATATACGCTCCTATACTTTGGTCAGGCGACCTCTCAGTGTTCACCCCCCACCAGCGGTGCTGGGAACAGGGTTCCGAGGATTCCTATATTCGCCCCAGGCAGTTCCCAAGGAACGGTGACGAGTATCTACGGGGTTTTGTTTAGAGCTCTGTGTGAAGCCAGTTGTTGAGGGCTTTTCATACCCTCCTCACCCGCATCCTTCGGCATCCTTGCAGCGAAGCTGCACGTTCTCCAGTCCGGAACGTCTGGCGCGTTCGCAGGTTGTGCATCAGTACCACAAAGGGAGGGGTCTGGGGGGCGGTGCCCCCCAGCCGCCGGAGGCCACGGTAGTGAACATCTGCTGTTCCTTGCGGGCGACAGATGTGATTCTGTACGGCTGCATCCGCCTTCCTGAGGCTCGGGTCGTCTGGTTCCATTGCCTGAATCCAAATTGCTGCGCGAGGATATGGCCCGCGACAGGCACAAGGCATGTCACAAGAGACGTCCTTCGCATCAGTGCCTGGCAGCACGGCGAAGGCTACCTAGCCCACCTCGCGTGGGTCGATGGAAATGAATCAGGGGACCCAAAAAAGGTGTTGATGGTTCGATAGTTAGTAACAGGCCTGACTGTACCGGCACCCCTGGGAGTTGGGGGTCTCATCTGAACGTATATATACGTATATATACATATACGTCTTATACGTATATCGCAAGCCTGGGGGGGGGGGGGGAGAGGGGATTCAACGAGACCTCCCATGGTGTGTGGGCCGTTCGGACAAACAAATAAAACTCCATAAAAAAACTCTAACGATGCGGATCACACAGTGTGGGGCTTGTTCCTCTGCAGCTTGCGCCATTCCTTGTCGTGGATGTTGAGATGCTCCTGTGTCGCGTGGATCACATACAGCACAACGTGCACCGGCACCAGCAGGGGGTACGCCGTGCGGAACCCCTCATTCAGGTACAGCCCCGAAAGACAGATAGCCGCACCCAGGATCATGGGGTGCGGGATGCAGTTGTAGGGGAAGGCGGAGATCCACTTGGGCCCCACGATATCCAGCTCTGCCCCGAAGTAGGTCCTGTCCATCCCGATGGCCGCAGTGGCGGATGCTGCGAGCGCCTGGCCTGTGCATGCCATCGCCACAGAGGCGATGTTCAGGTCGCACTGTGCGTAGTAGAAAAGCATCTGTGCGTAGGCGATGGATTTCCAGAACATGCAGTCGCGCAGCAGCCTGCCGTAGTTCACATCACTCCTGTAGTAGAAGGTGCTGATGTAGGTCAGGTAGTGGATGTACGATGTGCACGCCAGCATCAGCCCCCCTGTCGTGATGGAGTCGAACGAGAAGTCGGAGCCCGACACCGCCGTGACGAGGCTGTCGAGGTGGAGGACGTCCCCCAGGACAGCCTGGAGAAGCCCGGTGGATGTGGCCAGGGCACAGCCAGCAAGGATGGCAGCGGTCTTCATGACGTTGTGGAGGCCGACGTAGAACTCAAACTGCTCGACGAAGAAGGTGGTGGTGAGGACACCGACGCGGGCGGACAGCTTCTGCATGAAGGTGGTCGGCTTGATGGTGTAGAGGAACAGGTTGCGCGCGATGATGTCGTACTGCGTGGTGACGTAGGCAAGGAGGAGGCCGAAGGGGCGGAGCACCTTGGGGTACACCACGTAGTGCAGCTTGAGGGTGATGCGCTGCTCGTCGTAGACCTTGGACTGGTCGAAGGAGACGCGGTGGATCTCACGGTTGAAGTCGAACCCGAGGACATCCCCCGAAGTCAGCATCGACTCGCGGCGGCACGTCTTGAGGTGTGTCGTGACGATGGTGTTCTCGTTGATGGCGGCCAGCACACGGTACACCGTGCAGAAGGGCCACAGAATCCACGGCCCGTCGATGTGGTCCATCAGGAACACCTTGTCGCTGCTCTGCAGCGCGGTGGGGCTGGCAACGTACACCTCGTTCATCCCGTGAACCACATCCACGTTGTAGGCCTGAGTGTCCCACACCCCCGCAAAGGCGCTCTTGATCTCCTTGGCGTTGGCGAGGTCGTCGAACGCCTTCTTCTCACTCCCCTTCAGGTCGTGGTACCACCAGTGGGTCGTGGTGTCCTTGTTGGGCTTCGTCTCCAGCACCCAGTTGCGCATGGTGTCGAGGCTCTTCGTGTCGTTGATGTGCGCGGCAATCGTCGTGTCACGCGGCACCATCCAATAGAAAGGCGAGCGGCGCAGCGCCAGGAAGCTGTCGACGCACAGCGGCAGCAGGTAGAACGTGTGCTTTGCAAACTTGAGCGGGTCGCTGTAGGAGCTCTGGAAGGTGGGCTCACCGGTGATGAAGTGTGCCACATCCTGCAGCACATACCCTGCCACCATCAGGGCCACGGTACCGTAGGGGAGCTCGGTATCGAAGGACAGCACCAGGCTGTGCGCCAGGTAGGCGGCAAAGGCGTTGATCAGCAGCGTGCCGACGGCAGGTGCAAAGCTGGCCGTCAGAAACACAATCAGCGTGTGCGCTGCAGCGATGTACTCAGGCCGGACTGCCCCGCCCGACAGGCTGTCCGCCAGGCGCATCATCGCCACCCACCCCATGGGGGTCGTCACCAGGTGCAGCAGCACATTCAGGGAGTTCTTGTGGTACTCCCTGAACTCGGTGCACAGCTCCGCCCACATCCCCCCTTGGGAGCCCTTCGATTTGCACATCGTTGCTCGCTATGCCTGCAGGGGTGGGTGTGCTGGGGTTCGGGTGCAATGAAGTGCAGAGTCTAGAATCACATGAGTAGCACATGACTGCCAAGACCATACCCCTGCATTACATGAGGGGTATGGTGGGGTGGAATGCAGGGGTATGGTCTCATCCGGTGACTCAGGTCAAAACACTTCTCGTGCAATGGCGAACCCCACCGTGCAGTAGAGGAAGAGGAGGAGGAGGAGAGCAGTCTGCTGATTTCATGTTATTTGGCAACTCGTGTTACGAAAGGGGGGGGGAGGTGGACCCCCAGCCCCCCCCTCCCCCAAGTGTACCCCCAGGCCCTCTCGGGAATCAAAAAAGAAGAAACCAGCAGGGCAAAAATAACAGCAGATCGTGGCAACCGTTTTTTTGAGAACTCCTTCCATTTTGCCCTTCTGATACCACACATTAGACTCTTGGCACCCGAAGAACACCACACACACAAACACGCACACACACCCATCCCGGCCCTCATTCAAACTCGCCGTCATCATCGTCATCCTCATCGCCGCGAAGCTCCTGTGTCTCACGCAGCTTCTCCTTCTCCAGCCTCTGTGAATGCTCCCTCTCTGCCCTGCGCTGCTGCAACTTGTGGTCGGCCCACAGATTACGGTACTCCGCTGTGAACGGGATGCGCTCCAACACATCACCCTCCGATTTACACTCCGGGGATGTCCTGGTGCACAGGCTGACGGCAAGGGCCTCCATGTCCCCAGCACCGATGCCCTGCCCCAGCCGGATGATCTGCTCCAGCTGCTCCTCGTGGTCGCCGACGAACCGATCGCAGAATAGGCGGAGCCGCTGCGTCGCCCCGCCCACCGCCTCCGCATCGGGGAACTGCGACTTGCGGTGATACAGCACAACCCCGTCGTGCTCTCTGCTGTAGAGCCCATACCCCGACATCAGGGGGCAGAGGCGCTCCAGCAGCTCGGTGGTGCGCACCTCGCTGGTGAGGTAGCTGACCTTCTTCGGGTTCCCCTTCCGGCTCTTGCTTGTCACATCCGGTGCTGCCTTCTCGGTGCTCAGGAGGGCGCCCAGCTCCCATGCCACGGCGAGGCAGCTGCTGCACCGCACGCTGTAGGTGTCGAGGAGGCTGGGGTTTGTGTCGGTGTTGACTGCTGTTGCCTTCTCCGTCAGGGTGGGCTTGGCACAGGATGCGGTGGCAGCGCAGCACAGCAGCGCCGCAGCCGCGGTGAGGAGGCGCGGCATTGTGTGGGGGGTGGAGGGGGTGGAGGGGGGGAAGGAGTGGAAGGAGAGCAGAACCAGATCCGCTCTTTAGTTAGGGTGTGTAAATACAAAGCGATCTGGAATGCTGTTGGGGAATCAATATATAAACCCCTCACTCCAGTAATGTGTAAGCCTGTGTTGTGTCGTATGCTGTGTGTGTGTGTGTGGAAGTAAGTCATGCTGGGGCGGGAGTAAACGATGCGCAGTTCCTGCCAGTCGGCATCAAGGGATGTGAGGTGGGGAGGGGATGCTCAGCGGGGGGGAGGGAGGAGGGTGTGCTAGTCATTCTTGCTTGAGCTTTAACTCGTTCGACAGATGGCTTCCTTCTGAAGATGAAATTACATGCGGATTCGTTGGAAGACCTTTACGCGGCACCAGCGACGGAGCAGGAGGGGCGCCAGCTGACTGCGACACATCCATGTCGCAGGCCAGGCTGGCGTGCCCTCCGTCGCTGTTCATGGAGCAGTAATGCCTTGTGCCAGTCATGTGAAATTTGCGGGGTGAACGGGGGCCATTTTGTCCGCATGCGGCGTCCGCCTCAGGGGCGCCAACCCCACACATTTGGTGGCAATCCCTACCTCCCTAACAATGGGATCAAAAAAAGAAGAGCGGGCAGGGTTGGACAGATTTTGGAAGCTACTGATCTTGTATATCCGGTTGTGTCGGACAGGTGAAAAGGAAGGGGGAGAAGAAAGCTCGAGGTGGAGAGTGATGTGTCGCCAGATGATAGCCCTGAAGCAAAAGCGGAGCAAGCTCGTCGTGACAGCTCCTCATCAAAGTGTGCAGAGCAACTCACCTAGAGCCAAGGACCCCCAGTCTGAAAGCAAAAGGGGATAAGGACAAGAAAAGCAATAATGAACAATACACAGGAAGGTTTTCCACATCAACACGTCTGTACACTGTGCTGTTGGAAGGCATAGTCCCACGCGCACCTAAACATGCCCAGCAGAATGGGCGTTACAGGCAGGTGGAAAGCTCGAAGTCCTTCACCGTGCCGCCAATGGGAGGATATCTACCCCCGCTGCTGTATCCGATAAGGTTGGTGCGGCGGTACAGCAGCTCAGGCAGGGACATCGCGTATTCGGAGACACACCGCACACCGTTGATGGCGATGGAACCGAGACCGTCGTAACCCTCTGCACTCAGCCAACGAGAAGCTGTGACGGTCGCCTCCACAGTGATTGCGGTGTTCAGGACCACATCGAATGGGCACCACACGCTTGCGCCCCAACTCACACTCAGCCAAATCATATTCTTAGGGAGGTTGCCGACGACTTTCAGGGCCACGCTGTGCTCTACAAGACCATTCGTGGATGAGAAGATGGTTACCTCTGGCGACTCGTAACTGGTGAACGTCACTATTGCCCTGAGGTACATTCCGCCGCCGAAGGTCAGGGCCCCGAGTTCCGTTGTGGAGTCGTCGAAGCTGGCCTTCCGCTTCATAATCTCGCAAGGCATCTGCATCTGCCTGGCACAGGAGGAGACGACAAGGCTGCTCACCATGCCTTCGAGGCGGGCATTGCCTGCCCAGTGGCTGTGCCCAACGTAGTTCTTCCTGCGTTCCACCACTGCAGGCAGGTGCACCGGGCCCCTCGCACACCCCACACCGTCAATGTAGA
Source organism: Rhynchopus euleeides (assembly GCA_963210315.1). Lineage (NCBI taxonomy): Eukaryota > Euglenozoa > Diplonemea > Diplonemida > Diplonemidae > Rhynchopus > Rhynchopus euleeides. Next base: position 420,901 of record OY723280.1, read on the forward strand.
TGGTCGCCTCCCCCTGTGTATCAGAGGAACCTTCACGCAAGATGGTCGCCTCCACAGTGAAGGAAGTTCCGAGCGGCGCCTCCACTGGACACAGGACGCCCCCTCCCTGCTGCGCGCCATCGCGGTACACACTCACCGCAATCTGCTTCGTGTTGTCCTGCAGAGTGATCAGGATGTTGTCTGCCTCAGGGCCATTCCCGAAGTCGATAATGCGGCCCCACTGCGTGTGGCTGTTGAGCGCCACCCTTGCATGCACATAGATCGGCCCACCAAACCTCAACGGAGCCTCTTCGGCGAAGGATTCGCTGGGGACCTGCACGTTGACGATATCCCTTTCGTCACAACTGGGTCTGGGAACGCCACAGGTATACACCGCAAAGGTGTCAACCGTGCCCTTGAGGGGTAGGTTGCCCGCCCAGTTGCTGGCTCCGATGAGTGTGCTGCTGCGGCGCACCGCCTCAGGCAGGTGCAACGGCCCTTCGGCACACTGCTGACCGTCGACGTATACCCTGCCCACTACACCCACGCCTGCGTTTCCGTCATGTGCAATGGAAACCTCTACAGTGTAGCGCGTGTTCAGGTGGATGGGGGGCTTGCAGCTGATCTGCTTCGCCACACCGTGGCGGAACACTTGCAGCATCAAGTCACGCCTGTCATCTGCGAATGTGAGAAGCACGTTGTCCTCCCCAGCACCGTTCCCGAAGTCGAAGATGCGGCCCCACTGCGTGTAGCTGGTGAGGACTACCTCAGCACGCATGTACATCGGTCCCCCAAAGGTCAACGCGCCCAACCCAACCGTTGTCGAATCGTCTGGCTGGAGGTGGAAGCTGGTAGCTCGAGCAGGCAGTGTCTGGGCATAGCAGGTCCCTCTCCAGCTGTTGAAAATATGGGATCCGGCCGCCTGCCGCAGCACCACGGCCAGCACGCCGCACACTCACACGCCCCACCGCATCGCCATAGCACACGTTAACCAAAGTGTAGTGACTGTCCAGCTTATGAAGAATCGTTGGTGGGCAGCCCCTAGCGGCGTGTTTGGAGTAGGGGCGGCCATTTAGTGGGGGAGAGGCTGGGGTCAACGGCCACATTTTTTCGTTTTCCTTCCTCTGCTCCACAGCCCCTCTCCTCGCCCCTCTTTCACAGCACTTTGTAAAAAATGCTGGTGATGGACGAAACGTGGGACTTCAGTGGCGGGGCCCCGGATCCGGGGAGCCGGGCCCAGCGCTGCACAATCGAATGCGCCGCAGAATTTGCACGAAAAAACTCCTCACCCCCCCGGCAGCGGCAGCTGCGGGTGGCTGTGCAATAGGCGAACAAGTACAACGGGTTGAGGCCGCACATTGCCGACGAATAAACGCAAAGGCGAACGGATAGCGAATAACAACACACCCTCCCTCCCTCCCTCCACCTCCTCCAACAACCCACTCCACAGAAACTCATCAGCGGGGCTCGAGGCTGTTGCGAACCGTGTGCCGCAGCGTGACGGTGCTGCTCCGCTGCCCATCCTGCTCCTCTACCTGCGACTGCGGGGCCTCCGGCGCAGCAATTGAGGGCACCGCTGCAGCAGGCTTGCTGTGTGCCCCGTTGGGCTGGTCCACGTTCGCCCTCCAATACCCCAGCACCGACACCAGCGTGTTCACGCTGTTGGGCCGGGCACCCCCGTGGATCACAAACAGGTTGAGAGACGTCAGCGCCTCCTCCAGCATCTTCTTCTGGTCCAGCCAGAAGTAGGCGTAATCCTTGTCGTTCTGCGCCACCTCCGGGGGCGGGAACGCCATGGCCTTGTCCCCCAGACCCTCCTCAGGGATGGGCGATGCGCCAGTGATGATCTTCTCGATCAGCTCGCATGAGTATTGTATCACATTCTTGATATACCGCGACTCGCGGAACTTCGACCGGTTCTCCGTGGCGAGCACCTCCAGCTTCTCCTGCAGCTGCTCCGTCAGCTTGTTGCAATGCGCGTGCAGGCAAGGCACAGCCTGCTTCATCACGCGCGCCCGCTCCTCCAGCAGCTCCGATGTCCACTCCGTTTTAGCCGGGTTGAGGTTCTTCTCAGAAAGCCCCGAATTCTGCTCCAGAATATACGTCTCGAGAAGCTGCAGCACCTCGGTGAGCGTCAGCCTGAAGCTCTCATGCGGAGAGTACTTTATCGTGGTGGTGATCATATTAAGGACCGGGTTCAGCAGCCCCGTCAGGGCGTCCAGCGCCTCCTGGTGGTCCAGCTCCTGCAGCAGCGTGTGGAGCCCGGCAAACACACCCGGCAGCGGTGTCATGGCCTGCACCAGGGTTCGCACAACCTCGGTGAGGCGAGCCCGCCAGAGCTGGTCGTCCCGCCGCCTGCCCTGCTGCAGCACCGCCAACTCCCGCTCTTTCAGAGCAAGCTCCTCCTCCTTCTTCGCCCACTGCTGGCGGATCATCTGCACCGCCTGCAGCAGGTCGTGGTAGTCACTCTGCAGCCTGTCAAACAGAACCTGGCTCGTCTCATTGCTCTGCACGACGCTGTTGAAATGCTCCTCCATCTCCGCCGCCTTCGCCTCTAGATCCTTCGCCCGCTTCGCAGACAGCGACTCCACAAGCGACTTGATCGTCTTATACCTGTCATTCTGGATCTGCAGAGGGGTCCCCTCCGGGGCCTCCTCCTCCGCCTGCACGTTGGCCCGCTGCTGCTGCGCGAGGTCATCCTGCAGGCATTCCACCTCGCTCTGCAGCTCGTAGACACGGCGGCGGAGCTTCTTCACCTGCTCCTCTTCTCGCCGCAACGCCTCGATGTAGCGCCTCTCGAGACGAAGCTTATGCTTCTTCTTCAGAGGCGCGCTAGCGGCGAGTCGGGGCTGGCGATAGAACTCTGTGAGGACCTCCTTGATCTGCTCCATCGAGAGGGACATCCCGCAGTTCTCCGCTGCGGACGCAATCCCTTTCTCGGTGGCTGTCGCAGCGGCCAGGATGGGGTTTGACCCCGGCAGGTTTGCAAAGTCGTACGTCTCCTCCTGCGGCAGCACAGATGTGTCGACAAACTCAGGCACCCCGCCGTCATCCCCGTCGGACTGCGGGCTGCGCTGCACATTGCTCCGCTGCGACGGCGACGCGAGATGCGGCTGTGGCCTCCCAAAGGCCCCAACCGGCGCCCTCTTCACCTCCTCCACAAAGAGGCCTACATCGCACCGCAGCGCGCTGACAGCATCCTCTAGAGCCTCGCGATCTGACTTATCCTCCACACCGGACATACCCCCCGCATCCGCAAGCAGGTCGTCTTTGCGGAGGGCTGTGAGGCTCTCGGGGGACACACCTCCGGTGACAACGCCTTTGATCAGGTCGAGGCTGGTCAGCGCGTTGCGCACGGTGGCAGTCATGGAGGCGAGCTGGGGGGCTGAGAAATCACACCCGGAGTGGCTGGCGTCGGAGGCACGGTGGGAGACATAGCCCACGGCAGCACTGGAGGTGCCGTAGGCCCCCTTTGCGTCGTTGCCGTATTCATCCAGGACGCGGTCTGCTCTGGTGTGGAGGTGCTGCGCTTCCTCTATCCAGGAGCGGAGCTCCGCCTTCATCGGGGCGGTGTCGTTGTGCCGTGCGATGGTGTTCGCCTTGCGGAGGAGCGACACGCTGACCCCACGGTAGTTCCCCAAAAGGGGGAGCCCGTCGTCCCCCTGTGCGGACCCGAGGACTACGTCGCCCAGGGTGGTGCCGTGTGTGGTGGTTCCCTCTGACATGTCGAGCCTGTCGCTCAGCTTTGCCTTCAGCTTCTGCAGGCGCTCCAGCTCGGCGTTGACGGGGGGCAGCTTGACGCCGAGGTTGCGTGCCTTCACCATCAGCTGCTCCGACTCGGTGCCGCAGTCGGGTGTGGACCCGTTCAGCGCCTCCTGATGGGCTGCGGTGGCATTCTCCACCGCCTTCAGCACAAAATCTCCTGTACTGCTCATCATGTCTTTGAGCACTACATTGCGGGGTGGGCGGTCCATATCGCCCCGCATTCTCTGGTGAGGGGAGAGGAGTGGGTGGGTGGGTGGGTGGTGACGTTGATGCTGCTGCCAATGCGGCAATGGATACGCGATAGGATGGGAGAGGCGATGGGGAAGAACGGGGGGAGGGGGTGATAACGCCCGCGCATGCACCACATGCGCCAGATTCTTCCACCTCCCCCCCTTCTTTCCTTTTTGGGTGGGTGTAGAAGGGCCGCCGTTTCAAATGAGTATTTCCCTCCACCCCCCAAACGCTGTTTCCCGCCCCCCGCCCCCCCCTGCACCCACCCCTATAAACCCCGCCATCCCTTCCTCCTCGCAATGTACCCACAGAGGCATCCCTGCAGTGGTAGAAGAAAATGGGCGACACCCAACGGCACTCACACGAATGTGCCGACTCACGTGCTATGAGAGATGATGGAGGGACTTCCCCCGGAAGTGCGTAAAAAAGGCGAAATCTTGGCTCGCTAAAATAGGAGACAAAACTGGCACAGTTCGGCACAGAGGGCGAAATGCTTGCAGTACTGCTACATAGCCAGATCTGCACGACATGCAATTAACCAAAGAGTGTGCATATCCCGTATGCGTGCGCGGTGGGGCCAGGGTGTGCGTGTGGTGGTGGTAGCCGTGGTAGTGAATATGCAGAGAATTACCAAAAGGCGTAAATCCACCTCCCCGAAAGCCCACCACCACCACCACCACCCCCACCCCTGTTGCTCTATTCAGCAACAGGGGTGGGGGGGGGGGGCGGAAGGTGGGGAGGGGGGGGGGGGGGGGGGGGGGGGCGGTGGCAGGTATTTTCCAAAATAAAAAAACGTAAGGCGCCAGCGAGAAGGGGCGAAGGGGAGAAGAGGCAACCAGACCTCTCTCTCTCACTCTCGTTGGCCCTCCCCTCTCTTGATGCAACAGGGCGCCCGCCAAGATCTAGTGACGTACACCCACCCCACACCCCCCAGGGTATGACTCTCCAGTTCCCCACGCAGCAGCACATAGCAACTCTCTTTGTAGCCACTCCACCCGGTGTGATGTGATGTACAGGGTAAGGTCTTCGAGAGTGAGGAGGGAGGGGGGGAGAAGGGAGCTTTTGGGGTGATTTTCAAATAGAAATCCATAAAGGACAGGGTAAAACATAACCGCTTTGACGGACAGGACACAACAGACAAACGTACCAGCGCAAGGTCAGCTGAAAGAAATAGCGGGGGGTGGGGGTGGGGGAGAAGGCGAAAAAAATAGGATCGCGCCCTGAGTGACACCCGTTTCTGTTCTTTGTTGCCAACGAGGGGGGGGGTGGGGGTGAGGGGGGGCCCTCCGAGAGAACTTCGCGACCGGAAACAACCCCTTCTCCCACGAGGAAGGATAGAGGGTTGGTTCGGCGTGGTGGATATGGCCACCCCCCCCCCACTTTCTACGATGGATGCACGGTGGCCTGGCCAGGCCTCTCCTTGGTCAGTGACCTGGTCATGACCAGGGGTACAGGGCAAAATGAGCTGCAACCCCCTCTGGTCAATTTTGGCCTGTACCTAGTCAGGGCTTTGACCAGGCCTGTCCCTGGTCAAGAAAGGGCCTGGTCAGCCGCCTGGTCAAACCCTGAGTAGGCCACCGTGTACCTCCTCCCCTCCCCGCCACTTCCCTCCTTTTTGCTTTTTTGGTGTCGAGAATCTCAAACAAGATTGATGGGTCTCAATGGCACCTCCCCTTCCCGACGAACCCATATACATTCGCCGGGCTATCTAACGCTGTCGAAAAACAGCGAGAGAAGCGGATACATGCATGGTGGTTCGAATGACAACAAAAAAAAACACGCAGGAGAAAAAAATCGCCATCAGCACAGGATCACCGTGCAGAGACATCATCTCCTTTCCATTACACGAGCGATCGGGGGCAGTGGGTGGGTGGGTGTCAGATCACGTTTCGGCCGGCAGAGGCGCTGCCAGAAGCGGGGCCACCCCGCGTGTTTGTGGGTCGGAAGGGCTAGCATTTTTCTTTCGTGTGAAGGAAAAATCTGCAGGCGAGTTGGAGGATGGAGAGGAGAGGGACTCAGGGATACGTGCGTGCGAAGGGTGGGGTGGGGTGGGGAGGCGGGGGTGGGGGGGATGCACCCCACTGCACTTGACAGTTTCTACGCTGCGACCAAATATTCGTGGTGGGTGGGGGTGGGGGGGGGGGAACAAAACCGAAAAAGATCACGAAAATCTGTATAATCAGAACTTCTGGAATCGTGGCAGGGGCGGGGGGGGGGGGGGGGTAGGGGGGGTCATAAGCCCGTACAAAACCAAAATTTTCGACATACCATCAGAGCCGCCCTAATACCTGATCTGACCCGAAAATCCGACCCATACCCCCCCGGAAACTGTCTGGGGCCCACTTGTGACACCTGATACGCACTTTTGTGATGATTTTTTGGGGTCCTAAAAAATGTACCTCAGTTTCGTACCTTGCCTTTGTACCTGAACCACTCCCGACCGCATTATTTCGTTCTTTGCAAGGGAAGGGTGTCACTACGCTCACTCAGCACGCCGAGCAACACATGCCGCGTGCCCAGGGCCTCGCAGAGGTGTCAGATGCTGCTGCAGAGGAGTACCTTGCTCGAAAGACGCTCGCCAAACGGGAGATGTGCGGGGTCTCGGCAGAGAGCGTTGTGGCAGACCTGCGTAAAAAGAAAACGGCACACGACATCGGTGAGGCGACATTATTTCGGGCGCTCCGTCGGGCTGGGTACATAGGAGAGCGAGTGGGACGTGGTGACGACAGATATATGCAGTGGTGCATCAACTGCACGCACGTGCGGGAAAGCGGCGTTCCTTGCTAGCCAAGAAAGATGTCACCTGCACTCCTACTCCTCCCACTCGTCCTGATCCTACCCCCACACCAACTGATGTGGGCAGTGAGAGTGATGGCAGCTCCAGAGCAGCAGATGATCTAGGAAGCAATGAGCGGGTCAGCCGGGCAGACTACCCCAGTCTGTACCGGAAGTACGAAGCGTTGCGGGCCCGCCACCACCGCCTCCAGGAGAGGACCCGAGGGTTGAGAGTAGGGTTGTACAACGCCAGGGGAGGGTATTCCCCTGGCGTTGAGACATCCCTGGCGACCTTGCGGTCGCAGGCTGAGTCGGCAGGCAGATGCCGATCCAATGACCTTGTTGAGTCCCCACATGGTACACTCTCATACGTGTTGTCGAGACTGCGTGGTGTGCATATCCTGCGGGGCGCAAATTACACAGCACAATCATAACCACTTCGGCTCTCAGGGCGTACAATATCCCAATCGTGCCTTCACAGGCTAAGATCGACGAAGCAAAAGCATCTACAACGCTGCCTACTAATGCCGATGCAGCCTCCCAGGCGTACGAAGTACTCACAATGACCCATATGCGATCGAAGTACTACACCCAGAAGGTGGCTGAACTCATTCTGCTGACGCAACAACACAACATTCCCACTAATCAGGTCAAGAAAGACCTTGCCGAGGCACTGGGGAAGGCAACATGCGTGCCACCTGAGCCAGAACCACCGCAGAAAAGGCAAAGAACGAAATAATGCGGTCGGGAGTGGTTCAGGTACAAAGGCAAGGTACGAAACTGAGGTACATTTTTTAGGACCCCAAAAAATCATCACAAAAGTGCGTATCAGGTGTCACAAGTGGGCCCCAGACAGTTTCCGGGGGGGTATGGGTCGGATTTTCGGGTCAGATCAGGTATTAGGGCGGTTCTGATGGTATGTTGAAAATTTTGGTTTTCGTACGTTTTTAGGGGGGCTTATGACCCCCCCTAGGGCAGTGGTGGCAGCGTACGGCCGTACGGTACGCGTACGCGTACGCCGTACGCACTTTCTGAAAATCGCGCTGCGTACGCGTACGCAGATTTTGCGTACGGCTGGTATTCCAGGCCTCTCAGCACACAGTAGGCCACCCAGCGGGTGGCTGGGCCCTGGACTTTGATCTTGCCTTTCACAGATGGTTCCTTGCCGCGCACGTGGCGAATAACTCGCAACACCTGCAAGTACACCCGCAATCATACTGCAAAAGGTACCACTTCCGACTGGAAGGCTCGAAGGCTGCCCCTGGGACACCTGAGTTCGACTGTCGGATTTGGTGTGCGGCCATGGCTGTCTCCTGTGCTCCATAGACTGCCGTACGCAGCGCCGTACGCGTACGCGTACGCCGTACGCACTTTTTGAAAATCACGCTGCGTACGCGTACGCAGCCACCACTGCCCTAGGGGGGGGGGGGGTGTCCCAGGGGCGAGCGAAGAATGTAGAGAAAGAGGGCAACAAAAAAAGGATCGCATATTTTTAAACGGCTCGTCGGAACAGGGATAACAGGGGCATGAAGGGGTGCCTGTTGCACAGATTTGGATCGTCCCACTGGTATCTAATATCATAACATCATCATGACGGGCTTTCGGGAGGTGGGGTGCAATGCCCCAATCCAAGCGCTCGATCTTTCTCCCCCCCCCACCCCGAAGGGCATCCCACTCGGGAGTGCTCGTCTTTGTTGCGCGATCCCCGCCCCTTCCCACCTGGAACCAACCACCTCTCTCCCGCTTCTTCTGAATTTATTGCCGGAGTAGCATCGCTGCAGCTCAGCAAGAGCTGCCAGCAACAGAACCCCCTTCCATGGCAAACCACCCCACCCCCCTCCAACACTCCTAGAAATACAGACAGAGTGCAACAGGAAACAGGCCTTTGGGTAGCCGGGATACATGCAACCTGCCGACCGGCTGTGGGTTGTGTGACCCGGTCACTGGTGTCCCAACTGCCCCACTGGCGTCATGGCCTTCACTTTTTTTTGACAAAGCAAACGGAGAGATGAACAGTTCATTATTGGCTGTGTCCCCCCGTTGAGTGGGGTGGTTCTCTGAATGTGGAGGCCACCGAGAGGGGACCTCGATGCGATGCGTCTCACAGAATGCACGGGCCAAACAGATGCGTGGGTTTTTTTTGTAGTGGTGGGGACCGCACCGATGGAATATTCTTGGTGCAGTTCTCACCACTGACACACACACGTCAATTGGTCACGACACAGCGACACGCATGTAGGCCCTTTGCTGCATTCGGGTGGAAACTAAAGAGGGAACACTCTGGATGCGATCGCTACCATACTGATATCCACACACATCAGTGGGTTGGGCCCGGGTCCCTCGCACACTTCGTCGGAAAGCTGGATAGCGTGGCACAACACATCACTTTTGTCGCACAGCACACAGGCAGTGCCGCCCAGTGGCTGAGAACCCATAGTCAGGCCAGATCGCCATAACGGCTCCTTTGAGAAAACACATAAAAAACAAGCGAGAGATGGTAGGGTTTTGAGGCATCAAGCCCCCCGGAGGTTCCCCACCCAAAATGTCTCGTCTCTTGGTCCACAGGCGGAAGAGGCAGGCGGAAGAGAAAAAAAACAGCTCAACGCTGGCCAAACACGCACACACATTTCTGTGTGAGTGCAAAAAATACCCCCCCCCCTCCCCCCCGAAATGGGCTGCCAAGCAAAAACAGGGCAATCTAAACACCTTGAACGGGCATTCCCGCAAAGAAAAGAGGGAAAAAAACGGGACCGCTGGTGGTGGGGGGCGGCTGGCGGGGGGCCAATACGTAGACAAACACACCCCACACACTGGAGGGTTCTGTTGCCGGAGTGTGGGAAACCACACTGGGAGCACGCACTGCTCTTTCATGTGATCACCCCTGTAACACACAAAGGGCAGGGCGAGAGGGTGCGATGTTCGATAGCGGGGGAGGGGGCGGAACAGAGAAAACTACACAAGGCTGGAGCTGGGCCCCAGCCTTGCTGTGGCTGCCTGCCTGCTTGGAGGAGCTGCATATGGCGGCGGGCGCAACAAATATCATGGACATAGATGCACAGCAGCAAGCAGAGGCACCCACACAGCAAGAAGAACGGAAGGGGCGTGACCCCGCTCCCCCACCTTGCGGGAGGACACAGCTGGTGGAGGCTGCAGGCTGCCCTAGGCATACTGCTCAGGCTCTGTGCTGTGTGGGGCATTCTTCCTGAGGAACTTCTCTACGAGGATCCTGTGAGGGGGGCGGGTGGGGCGTGGCGCGGTGTGGGCACATTGCACATTGCTGCCTCTCGAGAGCGACCCCTCACACACACACACGCGAATCTTTTTACATTAGTGTAGACACACACAGAGCACTTGCTCTTGATGCGATCTCCACTGTCGCGAGTCCTCTTCACAGAAAGCGCCGGGCAGGGCCAACGAACTGCCCTTCATTAATTCAAGCCCACAGGTCAGCATGGCGTGCTTTACACACACACCCTCCCTCCCTGTGGCGCACAGCAGGCACATACCCTCGCATGTGCTGCACAGACAGGCTGCGGTCCTCACGTGGGGTGCCGATGTCCAGGGGGCTGGACCGGCCTGGGTAGGGGTAAGCCTGTTCGCCACGCGCGCTGTTCATGCCGTCGGCAAAGCGGTCCCCCAGCATGTCGCTCCCCTCGATGGTGCCGAGCGAGCCTGCGACGTCATGCGGGTCGCCGCACTGAACGGACGTGACGCTGCTGGCGTTGCTCGCAACGTCGAGGGGGACGTGGTGCCCCAGCAAGGCATCGCTGTATGTGCTTGCTGATCTGGGGACATAGAGGGCTGGCCCAGCAGACGCGAGAGACCGGACAGACGACACAGGCGACCTGTGGGGGGGGTGGGGGTGTGGAAGCGTCAACGCATCAAACGAAGTATCAAGTCGTAGAGGAAGAGCGGCAGAGTTGAAGTGACACTTTTGTGAAAAAAACATGGCCACCACCCCCCCCATGACTCTGCACCACACAACGCCAGACACACCACACTCATCCCCCACCCCCCAAGACATACGATTCGATCGCACCGATCATCTCCTTCACCAAGAGGGTGGTGGCATCGCCCCACTGGGTCTCTATTGAGGAGGCTAGGGTCTGAACCTCGTTGACGAGGGTGAAGAGATGCTTGGCCGTCGACGCAGGCACATCGCTGAGCACCGCATCCATCGCCGGCAACACGACGGAATCCAGCATCGACGCATGGTTGCTGTACCCCACACTCACCGACGCCCCGGTCGGAGTGCTCCCCCGCCTCGCCAGCCCCAGGCTATCCCTCGGCGACATATCCACCGTCAGCGACTCTGTCCCCGACGCACGCGCAGAATCCGCTCCTCTCGAGGAGGCGAACCGCGGGGAGTGCATGTGATCCTTCGCCTCCAGAGAACCCTGCCGCGTCTTCCCGATACCCGACAGCAGCAGTGCAGGGATATCCGCCTTCCTCGAAGGCTGGCTGGTGGGAGCCGCACGCGACAGACCCCCTCCTGGGTAGTGCCCCATCGGCGATGCCGCCGCTGCCGTCGGCGACACCATCCCTGTCCGCTGCGGGGCGGGGCGTGCGATGGGGATTGCAGCGCTGGTCGATCCCGACGCCCCGTCGTGCCCCCCCATGCCCCCTTCCTGCGACAGGCGGAGGAAGGGGTCCGCGCCGAGGAGCGACTGGCAGGAGGGGCGGCTGGCGGTCTTCCGCGTGAGGCACAGCGCGACGAAGTCTGAAAACTCCCGCCCAGGCTGCCCCGGAGGGTAGAGGTCGGGAAAGGGGCCCTCCAGCACCGCAGCAGCGACACTCGCCGAGGAGTCCTGCAGCAGAGACGTGGCCTGGGATACCCCGAGCTGGGCGAGGGGCTGCACGCCTTTGAGGAGCTCCGGCCCGAGCAGGCCGAGGGCCCAGACGTCGACAAACCTCAGCATCGAAAGGGGGCTGCTGGCGATGCTCCGACCCAACACCTCTGGTGGCAGCTGCCAGGGGACCGTGTCGGCCATCCTCTGCGGCAGGTATCTCTCGAAGAGGTGCATGCCGTGGTCGAGGAATACGATGCTCTGGTCGGTTCGGGAGATCATGATGTTGGAGGCCTTGATGCTCCCGTGGATCTTCGTCTCCGCATGGAGCGGGAGGAGCGCCGAAACAACCCTTTTGATGAGCCCCGCAAGGCGGACCTCCGTCCGCCTCGACTCCGGCAGACTCCTCCAATAGGCACCCAGGTCGTCGTATCCGGTGAGGAGGGGGTAGACCAGATGCACAGCCCCCTTCGCTGCATCACCCGACACAGCCACCGGGTGGCAAAGCGATTCAAACGAGCTGTAAGCATGGAACGCCGCCTTCACCTCATCGAGGACACCCGCCATGATGGTCTGGGCAGACACACCCTGCAGGGGCGAGCCCCTCTGCCTCTGCAGGATATACTTCGACACATCCATCACCCTCACCGCGCAGGGGAGGGCCGGGGATGTGCCAGAGGAGGAGGCGGGAGAAGCACGGTCTCCTATGCTTGCTGAGGGGACCCACTTCCCAATAGAGAGGGTTCCGAAAGCACTTTGCCGCCCCGCAGGGGGGTGCGAGTGGTGGGCAGCAGCAGCGGAGCTGCTGGAGCTGGCGCCAGGCAGCGCTGATTTGGGAGAAGAAGCCTTCGCAACAGGGCTGTGCGTGAGGAGCTGGTGAGCCAAAGCGGCGCTGGCCCTCCCAACAGGCCCCTCCAGAAGCAGCGCGGGAGGCGACATCCGGCTCAGCTGGCCTCCGTGCGACTCGGATGACGAAGACGAGATAGAGGACGACAGAGACGACGATGAGGACGAGCTCCTCTGCTTCGCGCTGATGGCAATAATCTGCCCCGGCTCCGGCTGCTGTCTTCGGGATGGCCCCGGCTGCCTCTCCCCCTTCCCCCTCCTCTGCGGCCGGATGCTGTTCGGAGAAGGCACATCGTTCCCCAGGTGGTGCGGGTGGTGCCCACTCCCGGGCACGCCGGTGGCGCTTCCCCACTCCGCCCCATGCCCCCGGGTGTCCGGCACGGCCCCATCCAAGGCGTACGAAGGGGGGGGGCTCTGCTGCAGCAGCGGCTTCCCAAGGGTCACATCTGCCGCCTCAACAATGCGGATACCGCTACCCTGCATGCAGGGCTAGGCAGAGATTTGCTGGTCTCTCGAGCGTTGAGGGAGGGGGAAGAGTGTGTGCCGTGTGTGTGTGTGTATAGGCGTGTTGCGGTGTTCTCAGCCCAGAGCGCCAAATCACCGAGAAACAAAAAACAAAACACACGGCTGTGTGGCACAGCACACACACGCGCACACGGGTTTACCGGCTAGAATGCTGTATAGTCACGGGCTTCGACATGTCTTCAGGGGTTGGGGGGGGGGGGGGGGGGTTGGTTGTGTGTGCGGCGCGTGTGGGTCCTGCAAAATGAGGTGTGTGGTGTTGTGGTTTGCAAACTGCGTCTGGAGAACAAATGGGGGGGGGGGGGGGGAAAGATCCACACACACACAAGATCCAAATAGGGGAGGGGGGGTGGTGGGGTGGAGGGGTGGGGGATACTGCCGATTCAGGTTCAAACCCGGCCTCTGTGCGTGCCACACACACCTTCATCTCTCGCAGGGGGCGGTGGAGGAGGAGGGGTGTGATGTGCGTTTGTTTCGCGGTGGCTCCCCCCTTCCCCCTCCCCCCTCCCCACACACACATCTCCGTATGGTTCACTCACACACCACCCACCCACAACAGCACACGCTGCGCACAGTGCGGCGAGGCGATAAAGGGACGCCCCCTTTCCCGACCCCAGAAAAGAAGTCCGGGGGTTTTGTGCGGACGAGCGAGGAGGGGGTGGAGGGGGTGTGTGGGGGAGAGGGGAATCGGGGGGGGGGGGGGGGGCATAATCTCCGTCCCCCCACCACTACCATACACAACACACACCACCGGCAGAGATGAGCTTCTTTGCCATTTTTCTGCGCAGGGTCTACCCCCGCCCAGAAAAAGCAGCCAAAAAAAACCACCCGCTTCTCGGGGCCAATTTTTTTTGCTTTACGTTTTTTTTTGCCTTGTTTTTTGTTGTTGCCGTTTGCTGTGTGTGTGTTTTTTTTGGTTGTCTCTGCCGCAAAAAAAAGGGGGGGAATCTCTACAAAAAAAATCACGAACCACACACCCCCTCCCCCCCCCCCCCCCTCCCCCTCCCAAACACCCTTTCCCCTGACCCAGAAACACACAGAGAACCCGGACACACTCTCTCACCCCCCCGACAAGGCATCACACCTAATTCTGACACAGGATGAAGAGTTGGGGACAAACCAGGGGTAGGGTAGGGTGGGTTGGTGTACGTGGGTGGTGGTGGTGGTGTGCGCCGGGGGAAGGGGGCGGGGGGGGAAGAAGGAGAGGGTGCAGTACGATTTGGGCGATATATATTTTTTTGCCGTCCGTGTTTCCAGCACACGGGACAAAAAAACCCCCCCCGGGGGAACTCTCAGCGCTGCGGATCGTGAAGTGACAGCAAAACGGGACAACAAACCGATTCCTGCCGAAAGTTGTTTAGGAACGCAGACCCCACTCTTTTGTGTGCACCACGGGGGTTTGCAAGATCCAGCTCAAGGCACAGAAAGCTTCCCAAATTCGCTACGCCGAACTAAGAAAAAAGAACGTGGGATATTCTCTGGTTCTTCTGGGCGCACAGTGGGTACTCTGTTTCCCCCGTGATCTTGGCAGCACCCCCCAGCTGGTTTGAACGACTGCTTCTTTCCCGCACACGAGAGCCACACCTCACCTACCCCACTCTACAAAACTTATAAATAAACATCAAATCAAAAGGAGGGGTGGGTGGGGGAGGGCTCTTCATGAATCGCGGTAAAAAAAGAGAAACGCACGCTTTGTGGAAGACATCCCTCCATTGGACTACACCAACGGACAAACATAAATACTAATATTGCTTCTGCTACAGGACATATCCGAAGATGACCAAGGTGTTTGGCGATGGAACGGTGGGGGCAACGGTGTGGGTGGTGGGGGGGTGGGGGCAGTAAAAAGAATATCGAACGGAGAGGAAACTCAATGAGGCGCCGAAGAGGCACAGGGGAGGGGGTAACAAAGATGGCCGTGGGATTTCCGCATGCGGATGCATGTGTTTCGACCGGCTTTTCGAGCGGGTTGGCACTGCACATATCATAGCCTCCCCGTTCTTCACCCCCCCCCCCCACACAGTCTGAAACACCACACTCCAAAGAGAAACCTTCTTCCTTGAACATCTGTCCCTGATACAGCAGTTGGTCGCTCAGCAGAGTTCACAAGCTTTAGTGGAAGGTTTCTTCCCGTAGTCACAGCACGACAATGCCTGTATCGTGCATCGGGCCCGTGTAGCGTCTCGACGCGTTTCGTTGCCCTGGGCTTGTTCGCCGCATGTGTCGGCTGGCTGGCTGAACTGGTGAATGGGCAACTCGCAAGAGGCACGGCTTTCGGCGGGTTGCTTGCAAGGCGTGCAAATAGGCATCCGGGAATGGGAACAGATGTCAGATACCCTCTCGAATTCTTTTGAAGAAACATTTAAAACGACGGCGCCACCACCACACCAAAAACAATGGGGGTCCCACGATTTTTTGGACAACTGTTTTTTTTCATATGTGTTCACGGATCTTTCATAAATGCACGGTTTCCCAAAGCGATTCTTCCATTCTGACGCGCTCCTGGCACTGGCGCGATTCTTTCCGTGTAAACTAACTGCCCACCGGATGGAAAAGTGACATGTCGGTGGCAGGCACCCAGCCCCTAAGCACATGGCTTCACAGTGGCGGTTCTCGAGGCACCAGTGATGCCTGAGATGAAAGAGGGTGCTGTTAACCGACGGAGGCCCTTGTTCAGGACAGCGGGGCACTCTGACGACTTGATTTTACACGATATACACACTTCAAAAACCTGGCAGCGCGTGGAATAACACGCCTTACGCTTTGCGAAACCGTGTTCATTGGTTCTACAACAAAACACCCACCCACCCACTCCCCCTGTTCTTTTCAATTCTTTCTTTCTTCTCCACAGCTAAACAACAGCGACTCACACGGGAGAACAACGACATGGCATGCACAGTGCCATTGCAACTTGCTGCGTTCTTCCTCAAAACCCCCTGCCTCTCTTCCAGCATGTACTAGACCAGTGAGGTATCCAACTGGGTTTCCACATCCGTACATCTGTGAGCGTAGCGGGTGCCCCCTTTCCATTGCGGCCCTCTCTCAAGCGGAGGGGAACACCGCGGGGAAACCCAAAACTACAAACACATCCCGAGACAAAGCAGGGCCAGCTCTGTGCCATTTTGGAGCAAACCCCCCAACATGGCCGCCTTCCCACAGGGGTCTCTGCCAGCCTCAGTCCCGCAGGTGCACCAAAAGGGTCATGTGTGGTGCGCGCATGGCATCACCTCTGGGCACTTTGCTTGAGATGCGTCGGCAATTCTACACAAAAAGCCTGGTGACACCCCTTTAGGCGGGTGGGATTGCACATTCGGTTTTGCTGTGGCCCGTCGCGACTCTTCCGGTGCGCCGGGGGGGGGGGGGGGGGAATGCCACAGAAGGCCATGCCGGATGAACCACACACCCACCCAACGCAAGGCAGGAAGTTTCAGATCTCGACGGCACCTCGGGGATCAGGATCAGGGCACTCCAATAAATCAGAAGGCCCGTGGTGAACTGCCTTGGCAAGAGCTGAAACTTCACAACACGTGGTGTGGTCGCACCACCGTGCCTGGCTCACATATGAACCTTGCGTGCGCCGGAAACTAGCCCCGGTGCGGCACACCACTGCACACAGCACACATGTGAGTATCTTGTGTGGTGGTGTGGAACGCCCCGCACGCACCCCCTCCCACCCTGCTGCTCTTGATACGATCTCACCCGCTGTCACACGTGAATTGTTGCATTTTGAAGCAGTGTGGCAAATCACACACAACCTGTTCGCACAACCCCGCCGTTCGATGGCGGTGGTGCTTTCATACAAGGGGGTTGGGTGTCCTTGGAAGGACCCTGACTTGGGTTCTGGCTGGTGAGATGGGACCAACGCGGCGTAGGTGACGAAGAAGAAGAGGCGGGATGGACGGACTGGGTTCCATATGAGACACACAAACACACACGGATCCATAAACAATGCCGAAGAACCAGCCCGCCCCCGCCCCGCCCATTCCCGAGTTCCCCCCAAGACCTAAAGGAAGAAAGGTAAAAAAATCAGGCAGCACAGAGATAAGAACCGGTGAAAAAAAAACAGAATGCACAAATGGGAGATGCTCATAGACGTGAGGCATCACCCACTCTACACAGCATGCCATCGGTTGACGCAAAGGATGCCGAAACAGATATGCGAGGGGTTAGTGCGAGTCAGGATCCTCTTCCCGTGGGAACGTCGACTTACCGGCCCTCGACAGCGGCTTCTGCAAGGAGGAGGGATGTGGGTTGCGGACAGGTGGGAAGGGGGGAAAAGAACCGGCGCATGGTATGGTGTGGTCATGAGAGAGCGAACGGCCAAGTAACGAAGACATACCCTCCGGCCGTGCCGACCCCGACTGGGACTCGTTGTTGGAGCGCTTGGCGGTGGTCCAGTCGAAGACGTAGTCCATCATGTAGCCCTCCTTGATGAAGAGGTCGCGGAGCAGCTTCCTGAGGTACTGGTAGTCGGGCTTGTCCTCGAAGCGGAGGGAGCGTGTGTAGTTCAGGTAGGTGGCGAACTCGCCGGGGAAGCCCTTGCACAGCGTCTCGACGGGGGTGCTCATCTTCTTCTCGCTGATGCGGTCGTACTTCTGCTTCTTCGTCTGTGCCTTCAGCCCCTGCCACGGCAGCGACCCGCGCAGGAAGTACATCAGCACGTACCCGACAGCCTCCAGGTCGTCGCGACGGCCCTGCTCGATACCGATGTGGGTGTTGATCGACGCGTAACGCGCAGTCCCGGTCAGGTTCTTCCCCTCCTTGTACGGGATGTGCTGGTGCGTCTTCGGGTCCCGGTACTTCTTCGCGAGACCGAAGTCGATCTGTGTGTGGGTGTGGGTGTGGATGTGTGTTGTGTCTGTGGTGCATGTGCGTGATCATGTGCCTGCACACGGGTGTCACACATACCATGTAGACGTGGTGCCCCTTCTTCGCCACACCCATCAGGAAGTTGTCGGGCTTGATGTCACGGTGCAGGAAGTTCTTCGAGTGCACGAACTCCACACGCGACACCATCTGGTCTGCAAGCATCAGCGTGGTCTTGATGCTCAGCTTCCGGTTCATGAAGTTGAAGAGATCCTCGAGCGACGGCCCGAGCAGGTCGATCACCTGTGCGTGCGTGCGTGCGTGTGTGTGTGTGTGCATGTTGATGGGGTGTGCAGGGCACCAGTGACAAAGTGAAGTGCCAAAAAAAAGCAAACCAAATGCAAAGGCGGACATACCATGACGTTGTAGTCGCCCTCCACACCGTACCAGTGCACACGCGGGATGCCCACTGCCGCAGACCCGCTGTTCAGGATCTTGTACAGACGCGACTCATACAGCAGCTGGGGGTGGCGCGTCTTCACAGGCTCGAGCTTGATGGCCACAGGCTCCCCTGTCTGGATGTTCGTCCCCTGGTAGATGTCACCGAAGGACCTGTGTGTGTGTGTGGAGGTGTGAAGGGTGCGTGTGGCGGCATGCGGTGCGACGCGGCAAGACACAGCAGCATCACATACCCACCACCAATCTTCCGCCCAATGCGGTACTTGTTCCCGACACGCAAATCCATCTTGCCTGGCCGTGCTGTCCTGAAGGAGGTTCTGGTGTGATATCGCATGAGCACGCCCAAGTCATGACATCCCTTGCAACAAACGCAGACTGCCACACCGACCGACCTCCACATCTGACTTTTCGGAACAAACTCGGGCTACAACCTCACACTCACTATGTATTTATGTGCCACAGCGCACAGAACAAGTGTCAGCAGCGTTGGAAAACGCACCTGCAAGCCAGGCCTGTGCTGCAGAGACTTGCCCAACAGCAGCATGACACGACCCACCGTCAGCGCGGCAGGCCTCGGCTGCAGGAAACCCAACTAGGATTGGTGACACGGCATCTCACGACCCCCCCCCCCACCCACCACCACACGCCAGCATTCTTGCACAAAAGAGCGCACATCCCCAAAAGGATATCGCGTGCTGTCCCAGGGCAGTGATGCCTGTAGAGTTGCTCTCTCTCTACGCTATGCATCTGTTGCACCCAACCAGCCCGCGTTGGATGGCTTCAGAGAAATGTCCTTTTGCATGTGGTGTTCTCTTATGTTGGGAGGGGCCGAGGTGTGGCGTGGCGCCCCAGGAAGAGAGCTTCTCCCTCTGTTGCCCTGTGTAGCCGCAGACAGACAAGCGCAGCACAACACATCGCCCACACCCCTCCCATTTTGCTCCTCCAAAGCTCGTCCAATCAGGGAAAGGGCAACAGTGTCTGCCGCAAGAGACGGCTGTCAAAACAAAACATATCTTCTCGTGTTGTCGTTGGGACGATGGCTCACACCCAGGGTATGCACAGAACCCCCTCCCAGACTTTACATTGCATGTGCATTGTGTCGTGTGTCTGGAAAGTGTTGTAGGCTCTGCAAGAGCTCAAAGGCGAGAGAGGGTGTGTTGTCAGCCAGGGTCGCCGAGAGAGAAAAAAATGGGCGGATGTTTTGAACTGTGTTTGAACGATTCTTGGATCTGTGCCTTTTTCGCGGCTCCCGTGCTACTCAGAAGAAAGACTTTTGCATACACAACTAGAGTGTCTATTCCTCCTCAGGCTGTGGCCAACTGCGGGGCTCTCTTCTTGGCATCAACAACGAATCTGCGGCCCATCCGCCCAATAATCGATATGACCGGGTAGTGACGCACAGAATGTGGCTGGTTTTGTTTCGACTTCACGCGCGGATGCTCGATATTGGCAACTGCGCCAAGATCGTGGCACCACAGCGGCAATCACATGAATCCTTGAAAGAATTATTTGAAAGAAATCTTACTCAGATGCCCCTCTTGGCAGCGGCAGAGAGAAAGAGAGAAATGCAGAGAGACGCACACCACCATTCTGCCGACACAGCGCCGCCCGCATCCCATTCCTGTACATGCAGTGAGCACGGCCCCACAAGCATCGATCGTCAGGTGATGTGTCTTCTGCAACATTAAATTCTCTCACGCCACGCCACCCCACCCCCTCTCTCCAAAACCAGGCCAGATTCTTACTCTCAGGGAAAGCTTATTTTCCAAGGGTGACATAGCGCACCCTGGGAAGCACTCGAGGTTATCCTTCTTCTGCAACAGTCGGGCCTCCGGTTTGTGTCAAGCCGTGCGAGCGTCGTGACCTCCCGACCCAGACATGGCTTGACACCGCCGACCTCCTCCCACCCATGCGCTGTTCGGGTGGGGGGGGGGGGCTTCCCCACTATATTTTTTTTGCTGCAGTTCGAAGAGACGACTCTACCCAACCCCCATACACACACACCCCTCAGACAACGGGGGAGCGCACCACACACCCCTTTCGAGCCTGGGAGTGCGCGATTCCCGTTTGTTCGTACGGCGCCAATGCCATCACCACACCCCAACACCCGATTTGTTTAGTTCCGGTAGACAACATAGAGAGAAAAGGTCAGGTGGGATGGAGAGGGCAGGGGGAAGAGAAAGGACGTAGTATTGGGGCATGTGTGTGTGGGGAGAAGGGGCGAGGGGGGAGGTGAGGGAGGGGGGGGGGGGGGAGGGGAGGGGGGAGGGGGGGGGATGAACAGTGGCCAGGTCGGGCGCGGGTCTGATGGTTCGAGCGGGATATGAAAAAGGGAGGGGATGAAGCTAGTCGAAACGGCTATGCTTGTGGTTTGCCCCCAACCCCCTCATCCCCCCCTGTGTGTTTTTTTGCATTTTTTTGCATTTTTTTTTGCCATCGCCGATAGTCGGCAAAGAGGGGCACCGGGCTCCATCCGCCCAATGCTGAGTGAAGGTCAGGGACATTCGACGATTCCCGTTCCGTATCCCCAGAGCATATCCCGTGGTTATCCCGCAGTGACCTGGCCACCGTATGTGGGGTGTGGGGTGTGTGTTGTGTGTGATCTCTTTAGCAGGCTCACACCACTTGCCGTGGTGGCACCTCGAAACGAGCAAAAAAAACATTTTGCATGGGCTAGCGCGGTGTAAAAAAATCACAACCCCACTCAGTATCAACAAAACTAACAACTGCCGACAAAAATATTTTGTTGAAAAAAAAACACAGATCAACCGGACCAGGGTAAAAGATAGGGTTCCGGGCTGCGCGCCGAAAACCGGGGGTAATCGGGGGTAAAATTTCGGCCATTTCCCCAAATGGAAGGGCTTTCCCTTCCCACAACACACCACCCCACGCCACTCAACTGGGATGGGCAGGGTGGAGAGTCTGCAGGGGACTGACTTCGCCGCCGCTGCCAGGTCCGAGAGGAGCGCGCTCCTTCTTGTCGTCAACGCGAAGGAGCCAGTCGATGAGGAAGGCGTTCTTGAGAGCGTGGTGGTGTTGAAAGCACCGCAGGTTGCCCTTGCAGACTTGGTTCTGGACATGCACAGGCCACAGGGGGGTCTGGGGGGCGGAGCCCCCCAGCCGCCGGAGGCCACGGTAGTGAACAGCTGATTCTGCTCCATAGTCGCACGCCGCATGTCGTCAACGTGCACCTTGTGCTCAACAGGTTCATCGGGCGAACGCCTGGGGCAGGGCACTGTGCTCTTGGCCCCGGCCTCCTCTGGCCAAAAAGTACCCTGGAATAGTACCCGGACAGAATCTCAGAAAAATCCCGGTGAAAAAAAAAAAGAGGCACCCCCGGTTTTTCGGGGCAAAATCTCGAAAACCGGGGCTAAGCCCCGTTTTTCATAACAGTATCTTAAACACTGAACCGGACAATTCAAACCCGTTTGACCTCTCATGTTCTTCCGAGAAAAGGCTGTGTAAAAACCCACCACGGATATACCGGAAACGCAAATATTTTTTGGCACACAGCCATTATTCTTTGCCTGGTCCGTGCCAAAAAATATTTACAGCGGCGACTATTTTTGACAGATTCTTTTTTGCTCGTTTCGAAGGGTTTTACGGCGGATGTGAATGGCCCAACGCATACAGAACTTATTACATAAAAGTGCAGGACAAAAGGAGGCACGAAAGAGGGGGTTTGAGGGACGACAGGGAAGGAAAGGGGGGATTGGGGGAGGGGGGGGGGGGGATACGCCAAGACAAACGAGAGAAAACCTGTGTTCTTTAGCATGGATCTGAAAATGCATCGATAGGAACGCGCCGTCAAATTCTTTTGCGCCTTCTGGGAATGCATCCGGCAACATCTCCTGCTGTCCAAGACAGTGCCAGCTGCGACACGACCAAACCGTTACGAAATGACTGTCAGTTTTCCACATCACATTTTTTCCCCAATTCCTTGGCAAAATGTTGGAATCGCGGGCTGGCATCATAGAGAATTTGCAGATCCATGTTTATTGGTAACCACCTCACCGCACTAACAGCCCCTCCTCCCCAGAAGACGGGGGGTGAGGGGGTGGGGTGGCAGTAATCCTTTGCTTTCGGGGCCGTCGTTTGGTTTTTTTTTGACACGAGGCTGCCATTGCTAACCCGACACGCACCTCCTCCAATATTTATATACACACCACTACTCCATCCCCCCTTGCAGGGTGCCGTGGGGCGATGCAAATTGGCTCGGCTTGTCGTCATAATTCTATTTCGAGAATTGCCGTTTTGAGTCATGCCTTGCGAGGCAAACACACTGCGAGCATGATTCTTTGATTTGGCGCCACACCACCACATATGAGGGTGTTCACGCAATTTCCGACACAGCGATATACCAACTGCGACTTGAACGAGTTTTGAGCGAGTTTCGGCCGCCCCTCCCCTCAGCGGTTTTCCCTCTGCGCGACTTATGATGTTTGGTAGCAGAAGACCGCTTGAATGAGGCGGTGGTCTTGCTTCTAGGGGCGGGAGGAGGGGGGGGTGCAGGGGGTGCACAGGGGGATTGTACTATTTTTGAACGATTTTTTTCACAAGGGGGGGGGAGGGGGCAAGGCTGGACAAATGCTGCATTTTAAAAATAAAAAACATAAAATAAAATAAAGTGCAATAAAATGCAGTAAAGTGCAGTAAAATGCAGTAAAGTGCAATAAAGTGCAGGAGAGCGTGTTGTAGGGGTGGCTCGGCGTGACGGTGGGCAGGACGCTGACCTGCCGTGCCAGGGGACCCTGATCCGCCCACTCTGGCCAACACAAGGCCACCAAGGCAGTACCCCCGCCAGGCCCGCCCTGCTGCTGTTCGGCATGCTTGATGCTGCTTCCGAGCGCCGGGGCCAATCAGGCAGCAGGCGCACCCCAGCACCGCAGGCGCAGCAGGGCGGACCAGCACGGCGGTGTGCGGTGGGCAGTCCACCTTCCTCGGACGTTGTACAGCTGAGCTGATCTGGCGTACGGGCTCTTCACCATCCCGTTCGGGGAGGCTGGACATCAGAGCGGACTGAAAGCACTCAAAGCAGGACTGAAGCCAGGCGGAGGCCGCACCGATCAGGTCCTGCTAACCCACCGACCCAACATAGGCAGGGCACATCCATCCCGGCCTGCATTCTCTGCCGGAGCCTTGGTGCGTCCCTGTGACCTTCAGGAGAACCTCCGTGCAGGAGCGGTACTTTTTGCCATCTTCTGCGGGTTTGCGGCTGTCCGCAAACTTGCAGACGTGGCTGCACCTCTGTAAAGTGGGTGTGACTCCAGCATTTGGCCTGTCCATAGTGGTCCTCCCAGCTGTACGTATGCGAAGCCCAAGGCACCACTCAGGACCATGCACTTTATCCAAAAATCCGGAAAATAAAATACAATAAAATGCAGTAAAATGCAGTATAATAAAGTGCAGTAAAGTGCAGTAAAAATTTGCTGCCAGCCTTGGGAGGGGGGGACGGCATCCACACACACACACACACACACACGCAACACCCTCTCTCTCACCGTATCGCGTTTTCTTTTTGTTTACAAAAAAAGAGCCTCAAGACAAAAAGCAATACTGCTGTGCGCATATATGCCCGGAACAACAGCCGTTGAACGATTTGAACAACCCCTCTGGCTATGCTTGGGTTTCGTTTGATCTTGCCGGGGGGAGGGAAGGGGGGGTTTTTTTTTATTGTCGAGAGTGAATGGAAAAGCAAGTCTCCCACCTTCTCGCAATGTTAGTCCGGGATGGGGGGGGGCAAGGGGGAAGGGGGGGGGGGGGGGGAGAGTGGTCGCGGAATTTCGGGATGCAGTCGCGGCAGATGTCGGCGGAGGGGGTGGTGGTGGGTGGGGGGGCGGTATCTTTGAGGTGTGCATTATGCAGGTATGCATCTCTGTTGTTTCCGGATGAAAACACACAAAACACACTCTCACACGCGCGCGCCCCTCCCCTTTTCCCCACTCACGGGAGGCACACTGGCAAACAAAGCGGCACGTATAAATCACGCACCACCGAGAGTTCGCGCCAGATTCCAAAGGGGTCAAGGGAGCAGAGTTGCACCCCCCCTCCCCCCTCCCTTTTCCCTCTAAAAAGCCCTCAAGCCAACGCAAATCGTCAGCCGAAAAAGCAACAAAAATAAATACAGCGCACACTCACACCCTCCCCTCAGTATCGCAGGGTAGGATCAGGCCCGAACGGGTGTGCCCGCCGACAGGACCTTGTTTGGCAAGCACATGGGAGGGTGGGGGAGAGGAACCCACTGGCATTGAGAGAAAAACTAGATTCACCAGCAGAGGAGGAGGTGCAAACCATGCAAGGGGAGGGGGGATTTTTTTTCCCGTTTAGCTGGGAGGAGAGGGGTTGTCGGGAGCGTGCGGCCTCGGTTGTCGAACTTGCTAGGGACGGAGGGGGGGGGGGGTGCTCACTCTTCTTACCAGTAAACGGGGGGGGAGGGCGTATCTCTGAATTTTGAATTCACGTATCTCAGAGCTGGATTGTTTGGGATGTGGCATTCCCCCCCCCCTTCCAGTTGGTGTTTCCTCTCGGGACGGGGGGGGGGGGGGGGGGTAGGGGGGGCTAATTCAACCCAAAAAACGGGAGTAAACCCCACTTTTTCAGGGAGCACCCCTAAACATGAAATCAATGCTACAAACTGACCCAAACCAGTCCAGAAACGTGTTTCTGGGGGGTTTTGGTGACCTGTGTGGCCCAGAGAGGCCCAGAAACGCGATTTTTTTCACTTGGCACAGATGTGGTACCAGATGCGGTACCTGAATGGCCCGAGAAAAACAGCCGGCGGGCACTCCTTTCTGCAGGCACTGCGGCTTGACGTCATATGTCACCATTGCATCAATGTAGTCATGATTGAGCCACTTCGATAGTGTTCCGCCCCCTTCACAGTTTTTAAGATCGGCAAGGTGTGTTTATCGTCGTTGGCGTGCCACCGTACCTTTTTCACGTACCCCAATGCTGGCTGGCACGACATGAACTGCGCCAGCCACTCCGGTGCATCTCCCGGAGGAGGGAGACGAGCTTATCCTCCTCGAGAAGGAAAACGTTCTCGATCCGAGTGGCGCTCAGCTCGCCAGCAGGTTCCTTGTCATTTGCCTTCAATTATTTGAGGGCGTAGCCGCCCCATTAGAATGGCAAGGGCCGCTCGTTGATTACTCTCAATGAGAGCAGGGCATCAAGTGCTCACTTTGAGGGATATCGAGGTCGCTGAGTTATTGCCACCTCTGAATGGCGTCGGAACGGACAAACCCTCTGAGCAGCGTCCTGCTTCCGCCCATAGTGCGTGCCCCATCTCCGGAACCTCAATCTACAAGGGATACCAACCTTCTCAGTGCAAATACGAGTGCACTTTGGCCTCTGCCCCCACCTCGCGGTGCTGCTTGTCGCCCCTCGGTACATGGTGCTGTTACATCGATCCGCGTCATCAAGTAGAGCTTGACCGATGAACCATTCGGTTGCTTCGACCACAGGTTTCGCTGTATGTTGCAAGCAGCCGCTGTAAACTGGCACAGCACCGGTACCACATCTGTGCCAAAAAATTGGAGACGCAAAAAATGAGCTGTCCGGGCCGAATTTGGGCCTATTTCGGGCAGATACCGGATTTCCGGGGTGATATGGGGTGTTTCTGGCCTTTTGGTGCCCTTGGGGGCCTCTCTGCGGCGAAGTTGAAAATTTGGGTTTACTCCCGGTTTTAGCCCCCCCTAGGGCAGTGATAGAAAATACGTAAAAAACGTTCAACGTATTTGAACGTTCAACGTATTTTTAAAAAAATGCGTCGAAGTTGAACGTTTTTTTGGCTTTTGAGCGTTTTCACCCACTGGGTGCACTCTACACATGAAACCCCCCCTAGCAGTAGGGGGTGGGCCCCCTGCACGCACTAAAGGGGACACCGGTGGGATGGAGAGTGTCACGCGTGGCGAAAAGTCGGTGAAAGAGGGGTTCTGTAGTCCCAGAAGGGGCGGGACCCGGAAAGGGGTGGTTGGTACCCCCTCTTTTCAAGGGTGAACTCCGGAAAAGCGGGGGTACCAACCCCCTCTCGACCTATCTCCCAGTTTTACCCCACTCGACCGGCTGGACTCCGTCGTGTAGAGGAAGTGGATGGCCGAACGTGAGCTGGCCGAACCTGGGCTACGGGTACAGGACGTATGGGATATCCCGCATGGGAGAACCGGATGGCATATCCCACCGGCAGGGGTTCACCTCAACTGCACCAGCCCGCTTCATGGAGCAAAGGACAAGGGATATGTTGTCGACTGCATCGCGAAGCAAGTCGCTGTAAAATCGTGCTCCAAGGACGTCTTCCGCACGGTTGTCGTTGGTGCCACCAACTCGCCCTTGCTCTGCTTGAGGGAAGGCGGGTTTGTGACTGGTGGCCCCTGCAGACGGTAGGCAATGTGAGAAACGTTCAAATACGCTGAACGTTCAACGTATTTGAACGTTCAACGTATTTTTAAAATCGGGATTCTGAAAAATACGCGTATTTTGCCTTCACTGCCCTAGGGGGGGGGGGTTTAGACACATAGAAGAACAGGTAAAGCATAGAGCAAAGTGCGGCATATCTGTTGGTGCATGGCATCCTATCAGCCCCCACTTCCCCACCCCCCCCCTCCGATATTGAACAAATTGAACAACACTTGTTTGAGGTTCCCCCCCCCTCCTCCCTCCCCCCCTATTCCGATGAGAAAAACCCGTTGGCAATATATGTGCCGAAGCTTTGCCGGAAGAAGTTACGCCACCCCCCCCCCCACCCACCCCGTTTTGATCTCTTAGTGTATTGCTTGGCACCAACACCAAGCATCTGCTCTGCTGGGCAGGGTTAGGGCCACCCCTGTGTGTGGGGTGCGTGGGGGGGACCGGGAGAGGAGGCACTCCCAGTCCACCTCACCCTCGCCTTTCGCCCCCCCCCCCTCCCTCTTGTGTGTGTATATTGTATGTTTTTTTGTGTTGCATTATATCTCCATTCTTGGTTGCGTTCAAGACAGTGTATATATATAGCCCGCAGAAAACCACAGCAGCGCTGTGGAAGAAGTAATCGACTCCTGGGAACGGGGGAAATGGGGGAGGGGGGGAATTTGTTTCTTCGTTGTCTGGGGGAGGGGTGCTGGGTGTGGGGGGTTGTATTTGGCATTGTGCAGGGCGCTCTCTGATCCAACAGCAGGTGAGGGGTGCGGGGGGTGGGGGGTGGGGGGGAATGTGGGGGGAGGAATATTTGCGTGTGCACACGCAGCGCTGCGGCTCCTTTTTTTCTCTCTAAAAAAAAGGCTGATTCTTCGGGTGATGTGGTTAGGTCTCGATTGCCGTCAGCGTGAGGAAGCATTGAACGCACTGTCAAGGTCGACCCCTGTCTGTTGGTGGCCGCTGAGCCGAGTGGCGGAGGAGAGGGGGCGACACACGCAACGGATGGTTGCAGGGCTCACGCCTGAGGCAGAGGGAGGGACTCTATCCTGCTGACGGTGTTGCGAGCAGCACCGCCCGTTCGGCAGTAGGAGGCACCGCAAGGATCCCCCTGTGCCTCGTGAGCACGCTGCCCGCCGTGGGGCGGGCGCGTCTCGCGGCCAAGTGATTACCTGTCCTCCTGCGGGGGTGCCTCCTCAGGCTTGGCACCAGACCCCGACTGGGACTCGTTGGGGCGCTTGGCGGTGGTCCAGTCGAAGACGTAGTCCATCATGTAGCCCTCCTTGATGAAGAGGTCGCGGAGCAGCTTCCTGAGGTACTGGTAGTCGGGCTTGTCCTCGAAGCGGAGGGAGCGTGTGTAGTTCAGGTAGGTGGCGAACTCGCCGGGGAAGCCCTTGCACAGTGTCTCGACGGGGGTGCTCATCTTCTTCTCGCTGATGCGGTCGTACTTCTGCTTCTTCGTCTGTGCCTTCAGCCCCTGCCACGGCAGCGACCCGCGCAGGAAGTACATCAGCACGTACCCGACAGCCTCCAGGTCGTCGCGACGGCCCTGCTCGATACCGATGTGGGTGTTGATCGACGCGTAACGCGCAGTCCCGGTCAGGTTCTTCCCCTCCTTGTACGGGATGTGCTGGTGCGTCTTCGGGTCCCGGTACTTCTTCGCGAGACCGAAGTCGATCTGTGTGTGGGTGTGGGTGTGGATGTGTGTTGTGTCTGTGGTGCATGTGCGTGATCATGTGCCTGCACACGGGTGTCACACATACCATGTAGACGTGGTGCCCCTTCTTCGCCACACCCATCAGGAAGTTGTCGGGCTTGATGTCACGGTGCAGGAAGTTCTTCGAGTGCACGAACTCCACACGCGACACCATCTGGTCTGCAAGCATCAGCGTGGTCTTGATGCTCAGCTTCCGGTTCATGAAGTTGAAGAGATCCTCGAGCGACGGCCCGAGCAGGTCGATCACCTGTGCGTGCGTGCGTGCGTGTGTGTGTGTGTGCATGTTGATGGGGTGTGCAGGGCACCAGTGACAAAGTGAAGTGCCAAAAAAAAGCAAACCAAATGCAAAGGCGGACATACCATGACGTTGTAGTCGCCCTCCACACCGTACCAGTGCACACGCGGGATGCCCACTGCCGCAGACCCGCTGTTCAGGATCTTGTACAGACGCGACTCATACAGCAGCTGGGGGTGGCGCGTCTTCACAGGCTCGAGCTTGATGGCCACAGGCTCCCCTGTCTGGATGTTCGTCCCCTGGTAGATGTCACCGAAGGACCTGTGTGTGTGTGTGGAGGTGTGAAGGGTGCGTGTGGCGGCATGCGGTGCGACGCGGCAAGACACAGCAGCATCACATACCCACCACCAATCTTCCGCCCGATGCGGTACTTGTTCCCGACACGCAAATCCATCTTGCCTGCTTGCTTTTCGTTCTAAGCACGATTTTTTTGTCCTGCCTCTTGACCTTGTATGCCTGGAGGGTGCGTGAGTGAGGGGCCTACCCCATGAGCAACAACACATGCGGCAGTTGCAAATACACACGATGCCAAACAGACCACAACAGCGACAACCACTTGAAGTCTCTCATACACCTGCGGCACGGAGGGGGGGAGGGAGGTGGCGGGCCGGCCATTGGGGGTAGGGGTGGTCCTCTGCTGGCGATAATGCCAAAGCCTCTCAGCCTGCCCCCACCTCCCCCCCCCCCAACACTCTGGCGCAGACACCTCCCACTGCTGCTTAGCAACAGGCAGGGGTGTGGGTCCTCTTCAAAGGATCAGCAACCAACCAGGGGGGGGCCAGGGGGGGGGAGAGCACTTGCGAGGAGCACCCCAGAGTGGGGGGGGGGGGGACTACTGCATCCCAGGATGGGCGTGTCGGCAACTGGGTTGTTTGGGTTTCGACAATCAACAGCCTGGCGTGTGAGACGAAACAGACTGCGGTGTACGGTTATGTCATTTATACTTGCTGTGTGTTTTGGCACCGACGAACACAGCTGGGCAGTGCCGTCGACATCACAGCAACAGGGCGGCAAGGGCAGGGCGCCACACGGAAGGTGAAGAGGCGACGCGCCTATCTTGGGCATGTGGTGCACACCACACACTGCTCTTGATGCGCTGCAGAACTGTGCACACTCGCAAGGTGTCGGGGAGTAGACCTGTGGTACTGCGACGGCAAACTGCCGCCGCCGCAACAGCCTCCACCTTTTGCAAGGGTGCCCCATGGCTGCGGCTTGTTAACGGGTGTGGTCTGCCCAGTGTCCCAAAGGACAGACGGCGGAGGCCGACATGAGGGGTGTCTTCCTTCTCGGTCTTCCTTCTTCGACCGAGTTGTCTATTTCAATCCGTTGCGAATGGGAGGTTTGCCACAAGCCATGTTTCTTTTTGGGGCGGATAGGGCGGGGGGAGGGGGGGTGTTGAGGTCGCGGGAAGAGTCTTCATCAGTATCCATCATATCCAAGGCCACGTGAGCCAGGTGCGTGAGTGTCACGCCACGGCGCGAGGGTGAACAGGTTGAGTCTTCTTCTGCACAAAGATAAAACCCAGCCCACGTGTAAGAAAAAATGGGAGTCTTGGTTCGGCAAGAAAATCGTTGTTATTGAAAAATAGGAGCGTTTGAGGTTGCTGTGTTGCACCGAGAAGGAATATCGGGATCCTCGGTGGTTTGCAACAATGGGCTGAATGCGACACGCCGAGAGGAAAGCAGAACGTGTGAGGATAGCTCTTTTGGACCTGCGAGCAGTGCTTCGGTTCTGCCTATCTTCCTCTTCGAATTTGTGATCGTTGTGATGCGTTGACGTGTACACACTCACAAACCCTAATGTGACGAGGAGGGAGGCGCGCAGGGCATCGTTGCCAGAACCGAATCGGCACTTTCGCGCGAAAAAGCCGTGTGCGTTAAAAAATATGGGTATCGACATTATCGCAACAAGGAGTGGATGTGGCACAGAGAAAACAGGCCGTTGCATTGGTTTCAACGAATCTCCTCTCAAAAAAAACCACAATTTTTGTTTGTGCGCCTAATCCGGCAAAACATCCGCAGCCTGACGAGGAGGTTTTATTTGTTGCCCAAGCGCTGCCTACTATCTTATTTGACACCGACAGATTCCCTGTTGTGGTAAAAAGAACCCCATTCACCCCCCACCCACACACCCACACGTGAATCAATGTTAGGGATCATCGGGCGACACTGGCAGCCCCTATGAAAGGCGACACGTGCATGAATCCATCCTTTCGTCGTATTGCTGCCGCAGCTACATCGCACTGAACAGTCCCTGCTCTTCTTGCACCCACACCCTCTACATTGTCCGCGCAATATACCAAAGTACGAGTGCAGGAGCGGCAATGCCCACGGCGATGACCGGGCGATACGTCACCCAACACACCGCAATTGTAAGGGGGGTCAAGATCAGAGCCGCGACGATTGAAACGAACGCCACCCCATAGCTCGCCACCGTCCCGATAAACCCGACGAGGGAGAGGATGGTGGGGAATGGCGCCATCACCATGCTCAGCGACAGCGCAAACATCAAAAACCCGCCCACCCGCAGCACCCACACAGAGGTGGTCAGGCTGTGCAGCAGATGCTTCACCATGTCTGCAGGGGACAGCGCCCCTTCTGAGATGCAGTCCACAACATTTGACGACGACGTCACCGCGTTGATGAGGAGGGACCCCAACCCGCAGCAGGTGCAGGGGATGCAGAAGCAGGGCAGCTCATACGGCTCCACCTCGCTCACCACATAGTCTGTCAGCGAGGCACCTCGCCTGCCGCACAACACTGTAAACTGCCCGGGGAGGACGACGTCCCATGTGACACGAACATCACCCACCTTCGGGCCTGCCGTAGGATAGACTTGGTGAACCCCATCGTAAGTCCCATAGTTCACAGGAGGCTGCGGCACCTGTGACCCTGAGTTCATATACACGCTGCACTGCTGCTCGAGGTAGGCCGACATCCCAGTCGAATGCACACCGGGCTGGGTGCCCTGCAGGTCCCTCCAGTTGCTGAAGGAGCTCACCTGGGCATTGCTCAGGGTGTACCCCCCAAGCGAGGGGTGTCCGTTGAAGTCACGCGAGACAACGCTCTCCCCACCCAGCACCGGGAAGTGCGGGTTCCCCCCGGTTGGCGACCCCGGCGCATCGCCGGAGAGGTCACGCCTAATGTCAAACCAACCCGTCTTGAGGGTCGTGATGATGGTGGTCGTCTCGCCACCCCCGATGGTGTCCTTCTCGGTGGTCTCCTTACGCTCCTCGAAGAATTGGAACATCTCCACATGCCTCCGCAGGCGAAGCGCATGCGCCGTGACACCGAAGGCCGGGTCGGAGAGCGGGGCCCCTGGGATGTACCCAGAGTCGTAGTGGAGCTCAGCCTCTCCAGTAGGGATGGTCCACTCCTGAGGTGCAGGCTGGTGCTGCTGCTGGTCCCACATCGTGGGCTGTGGTGGCGCGGTGGCGGGTGGCCTGCACCACTCCTGCGTATGTGGGTCTTGTGTTGCGCATGCGGCATCCAAAGGGGGGGGCGGGGCGTTGGCGGCAGGCGGTTTGGCGTGGTAGCCCGGGCGGGCCTTGAGCCGGCGTGTGACTGCGTCGATGACCCGCATGCGGGCGACGTAGTGCCCCTCGTTGCCCATCAGCACGGCGAAGGTGAAGAAGAAGAGGACCGTCCCGAAGAAGCTTGTCGTGAAGGACTCGATCACCCTGTCAAACCAGTTGGTGCGGCGGGTCGTCACTGAGGAGGCGTGCCCGGTGGTGGCATGGCCAGCAGAGGCATGCGCGTGGCCCGAAGCGTAGAGCGCGTCAGGCTGTGTGAGGTGTGGCAGCGGCGGCACGGCCTGCCCGTGTGGGGCAGCGCCTGCGCCAGCGGAGAGGGCATCCGCAGTGTGCGCGGTGCCTGTGGCTGCTGCGGCGGCACCCCACAGGGGGGTGCACAGGGCACAGGCGAGCCAGGCAGCCATGAAGACGCCACCCCGCATGGAGGGTGTTGCATTGCGTGGCATCGTTAGCGCACTCCGCCTGTTGTTGGGTGGGCGTGATGTGATGCGATGTGACACGGCTGATCTCAGCATGTCGGCTGGCGAGACAGCCAATTCGGGCAGAGGGGCGGTGAGGGGGGGAGGAGGAGGAGAGAGTTGAGGGGGCACTCTCCCGCCGATCTTGAAACATGGGAGCAAGCGTATACGCGTGTATGTCAAAAGGGCACTCAGGGCCACGGTTGCCCCCAATGGAGCGACGTTGTGGTATATACAGACTTATGTTCTGGGGGGGGGGTTGTTAGCTTGGGGCGAAGCCCCCCTTCCCCTCCTCTTTGGTGTGTTGGTTTTCCGGATGTCCTTCCAGAAGGATAACCCGCGCACACAACACACACGTTTTTAACCTCTCCTATTTTTTTTTTGCAGAGTGTAAGGTTGCACAGAGCGATTCCATCCTTCCACTCTACCTCCCTGTCTTGAGGGGGCACGGCAGTCACGCAGCTTGCACACATACACATAGAAATCCTCTCGAAGTGACGGACGTGAGGTGCTTCTGTCGAGAACTGTTGCGCTAGCCAGACACCGCCTTAAAACTGGTTTCAACACATGCACATGTCACTCTCTCCCTGCCCCCTCCCCTCCTGCTTAATATTTCTCACAAAACTGCAGGATTCCCACAGTCTCCCCCAAGGAAAGGAATCAGCAAGGCACCAGTATATGTCTTTTTCCGGGGGCAGGTAGATAGGGGTGTCAGAGGAGCTGTGTGTGGTCAGGGGATGGGGAGGAGGAGAAGGGGGGGGGAACACCCACAATTCTTTTTGGCACTGCCAGAGGCTCACTCACGCCCTGACCCGGTGGTATAGCAGAAGCCCCCATATTTCGTAGTGCGTTCGTAGTCAAAAGCCCCGTTTTCCGCTACACCACCCGGGGGGGGAGGGAGGGGAGGGGGGGGGGGGGCTATTTGTTGGCCCCAACCTGTCTCAGGTTGTAGAAAGGGGAATGTAAAAGAACTGCTGGCAAACCTCCTGACAGGCACACAGGGTACAGACATACAAAGGAGCTGCATCGGGTGAGGGCCCTGCCTGGAGGGAGGCCGGGGATGAGCTGGGATATACACACAGTTGCATCGCTCCAGATGCACGCACCCACCCCCCCTGCTCCAGCGGGGTGTCTCCTTCTCGGTGCACTTCTTCGAAGGCCATGCTGCAGTGGAGAGTCGGTCCCTCCCCTGAGGGGTTTTGCAGCTGGCGGAGGCAGGGTTAGCAAGAGCCCCGCCCTTGTCCTTGTGGGGATAGCGGGCAAAGCTGCCTCCTGCACAGGGATGCCCGTCCCTGCTGACAAGCAGGCACGCTGTGCGGGTTGTGGTGGCGGCGTCTTGCCCCCCTGGCCAGAAACGCCGAGTCAGCCAAGGCGTGGTGACGTGGAGGGCACAGGGCATGGGTGAGAAAAGCCTCATAGCGTCGTCGAGCTCAGTCTCCGCGGGCGGGTGCCGCGCTGAGCTTCGGGGCAGGTGTGGCGTGGCGCCTGGTGGCAAGCCCAAAGCCCAGGGCAGGTGTGGTGAGGCGGGTGGCGGCAGTGGCAGCTGCTGAGGTGCAGAGGGGGGTGCCTGTGGGCTGCGTGTGGCGCAGGAAGGCGGCGTGGTGTGGGAGCTAGTGGTGGCTTGGCGTGGCGTGGCACTCCAATGGCAGGCACGCGGGTCTCACTGTGGCATGTCTTTGTCCAGGTCTCTGTCTCTGTCTCTGTCACGCTCCCGTTCCCGTTCCCGTTCGTGTGCCTGTGAGGTTTCGAGGCCCCGTTTCACCGTCCAGTCGAAGATGTAGTCCATCTGGTACCCCTCGCGTCTGAACACCGCCTGGAACATATCCCGCAGGTATTTGTAGTCAGGCTTGTCCTCGAAGCGAAGTGCCTTCGTGTAGGTGAGATAAGATGCAAATTCAACAGGAAAGCCCTTGCACAGCGTCTCGACGGGGGTGCTCATCTTCTTCTCGCTGATGCGGTCGTACTTCTGCTTCTTCGTCTGTGCCTTCAGCCCCTGCCACGGCAGCGACCCGCGCAGGAAGTACATCAGCACGTACCCGACAGCCTCCAGGTCGTCGCGACGGCCCTGCTCGATACCGATGTGGGTGTTGATCGACGCGTAACGCGCAGTCCCGGTCAGGTTCTTCCCCTCCTTGTACGGGATGTGCTGGTGCGTCTTCGGGTCCCGGTACTTCTTCGCGAGACCGAAGTCGATCTGTGTGGATGCATGTTGTGTGTGCGTGTGGTGCCTCATGGAACGGGGCCACGAGAGTCAGTACCTCGCCGCTCCAAGACCAATCACCACCACACACATACCATGTAGACGATGTTCCCCTTCTTCGCCACACCCATCAGGAAGTTGTCGGGCTTGATGTCACGGTGCAGGAAGTTCTTGTTGTGCGAGAACTCCACACGGGAGATCATCTACAAGGGGAAGTGGGAAGAGGCAGTCGCACAAGCCATACCTGGTCTGCAATCATCAAGGTGCTCTTGACAGTCAACTTCCGATCACAGTAGTTAAAGAGATCCTCTAAAGACGGCCCCAGCATGTCGATGACCTGCAGAGCGGGAGTCAGTACACACACTGGAAAGGCCATACCATCGCATTGTAGTCACCCTCCTGCCCATAGAAGTATACGCGGGGCACGCCAATGGTGACTGAGCCGCTATTGAGGATCTTGTACAACCTGCTCTCGTAAAGGAGTTGGGGATGTCGGCTCTTCGCTGGCTCGAGCTTGATGGCCACAGGCTCCCCTGTCTGGATGTTCGTCCCCTGGTAGATGTCACCGAAGGACCTGTGTGTGTGTGTGGAGGTGTAAAGGGCCAACCTACCTCTGCTACCACAAGGGGGCCCTACGCTACCTGGCTGAGGCAGGGGTGACGGAGCACAGCGAGAAGGACTACCTGATCTCGTGAAACCTGCAAAAATCAACAGCGGTCAAGGGCTTCGGCCTGACACCCCAGCACCCCCCCCCCCACCCCCAGACCCACGTCACTTTCCACGGGCCGCCAGGCGCGTCAGCGTCGGCGACCGCCCGCCCCCAGTCTGAGAGGCAGCAGCCACGACTCGGCAGGAGGCGGGCACAACAAAAAAAGGGAGAATCGTCACTGTGCATATCAGCACGGTCCCGCCCTCTGAGCCAGACTAACCCGCCCATAAAGGAAAAGAGGAAGAGGCGACGTAAGGCAATGCCTCCGTGCGGCAAGGAGAACACGAAACAGCGTCCCCCCTCACCGGGGGACGCGACGAGCACGGCCAAAAATCGTTCAAATCGTTCAAGGGGACATGGTGCATAAAAAGGATGAGACTCTGCACCACAAAGGAGCCGAGACATGAGATCCGCCCGGCAAAGACGAAGGGGGTCCATTTGAAAGGAGCATACCCAGCGCCAATCTTTTGCCCGATCTTATACTTCAGGCCGACACGTAGGTCCATGGTGGGTACCACCCGTGGGTGGTGTGTCACGCTTCCGAGAAGCGCATCTGCGGTCAGGGAGGGTGGTGTTGGATGACAGCAGGGTTGCACGTGTGTACGGGACGGGAGGGCCCCATGTGCGTAGATCTCGACGTGCTTCCGTGGCGCAAGCTCATTGCAGAGCGAAGCACAAGCACCCGGTGTAGCTGCCTTCGTCACGTTGCCTTGTGTGTGTGCCTGTGGCAACACCGCACGAGCACCACACATCTCGCAGTCTTCATGACCACACCGCAGGACGGAGCCACACGGCGGGAGATACAAGCAGCTTCAGAGACGACACACACAAACACAAACACGAACGAAGGGGGGAAAGCTTGAAAACAGGCTTCCGTGACGTGATGAAGATGTGTGCTCCTTCAGCATGAAACTGTCAGCGTTAAGGCAAAGTGAATCAGCACCAAGCAGAGCCCGGGTCATTGGAAAGAAGACTTGGAACCTAGTGTCTCATCAATGGATGCACGTGCTTGCAGATCGAGGTTGCAGCAGTCCCGGGCTGCGAGTCAAGTGGAGGAGTGAGGGTCTCGTGTGTCAGCAGATCAAATGTGTGTGTGTGTGTGTTGCAATCAATCAGGAGGCTTGCGCCCGCTCAGCGTGGTGCATGGTCATAATGACGATTCTCATCAGGTGCAAGTGTGTGTTTCGGGTCCACAGACGGTGTCACGGAGATAGTGGCACGGTAAGTCAGTGGGAAACACAAGGGTGCGGTGGTGCGGGTGGTAGAGGGTGGGGACGTCGCTTCTCAACGAACTTGCCATCAGTCGTAGTGGGCTCCTGGCCTTCTGTTGAACTGCAGAAAGAATGATTTCAATCACCCCAGAAACCTCACTTACAAGAAGCCCACGCAGGTTCGAGGTGCCTCACCTGCCAGCACCTTGAAGATACAAGACACACAGTCGACCTCCTTTCTTACGCACTTCCGAGGTATGGTGCGGGTCCCGAACAGGAGTAGACCCGTTCGTTACATTTACCAGGCACCTTGCAGTCGGGAGGGTGGACGAGTTCGGGAAGTGGGGCGCTCCGCACTGTCACGCCTGCATGCACGGAAGTCTGAGTTCCAGCAGTGTGGCGCCAGTGCAGAACGCACCCTGCTGTAGGCACTGCAGGCGCGGCCCGGCATCACCGCCAAGACTATCCGGAGGGGTGTGGGAACCAGACAGCCTTTGCATGCGACTCTGAATAGGATTGGCAGCATCTCTTTCCCGTTGAATCGCTGCCTCCTGAACACAAAAGGGAAAGGCCTCACGAGGGTGAGGCATGCTGTGACGCCTCCTGCTGAGCCACACATGGTGGCTCAGAGAAGCAACCGAGAAGGGGTGGTGCTAGAGAGAAGAAGAAGAAGAAGAAGAGGCACAGAGCGTCGACTCCTGTTGCCCGACAAACACTGCAGAAACCGCATCGTGCGACCGGGCAGAGGGCAACGCAATGTGCCCCCTGATGCAGCCCTCAATGCAACACGATCAGTGGGCACACCAGTCCTGGTGTTGACTTGCAGCAGCAAGTCAGCACCAGCAATGGTGTGCAGCAAGTATCTCGTGGTCACCCTTCAGGCTGTCGTGTGCGTACTGGAATGAGGACGCACGTTTTTGAACTGCAGCAAGAACGATCTCACGATCACCCTTCAGGCTGTCGTGTGCGAACTGGAGCGAGGACCCATCTTGTTGAACTGCAGCAAGAACGATCTCACGATCACCCTTGAGGCTGTCGTGTGCGAACTGGAGTGAGGACCCACGTTTTTGAACTGCAGTAAGAACGAACTCACGATCACCTTTCAGGCTGTTGTGTGCGAACCGGAGTGAGGTCCCATCTTGTTGAACTGCAGCAAGAACAATCTCGTGATCTCCCTTGAGGCTGTCGTGTGCGTAATAGAGTGACTCCCCATCTTGTTCAACCGCAGCAAGAACGGTCTCACGATCACCCTTCAGACTCTCGTGTGCGAACATCAGGGTCCTGCCATCCTCTTCAAGTGATGCCTGAACAAGTTCACGATCACCCTTCACGGTGGTGTGCGCATATTCCAACCACGTTTGCGGTTCTTCTTCATAGTAGTTGACACACTCGTCCGCGAACTCGCGAACTGCTTGAATAATCTCATCACGTGTCGTCACCCACAGCGGGACCTCCCACAGCTTCTTCTCCCCCCTGTGGACCGCATCGAGGTGACGGTCGGGACAGAGGGTGACGTGAACCAGACACCCGGCTTCGACACCTGCATGGCTCAGAGGCTCGTCGTCACACACCGCTTTGCCCCCCACCGACAGATGCACGTCCTCTTCCTCCACACCATCAGGGTAGCGGAACGCCTCGCGTGCTTCGAGCTTCAGCCTGTCGGGCTTCTCGTCCATCCCGATGTCGACAGCGTGCGTCACGCCTGTCGCCGCATCCGTCAGGAACACCTCCATGACCATGCCTGCGAAAAGTTAGCAGCGCCCTGCAGGGTGGTGTGGCTCTGTGTGTGTTGCAATCAATCAGGAGGCTTGCGCCCGCTCAGCGTAGTGCATGGTCATAATGACGATTCTCATCAGCTTAGGTGCAAGTGTGTGTCTCGGGTCCACATACGGTGTCACATGACTGGTGTGTTGTGAAGTGCGGTGGAGGATGTGCAACATAAATGAAAGCAGACCACACTGCAACCAGTCGTGCAGGAAGCACAAACCGAACAAGGGTGTGGTGGTGCGGGTGGTGGAGGGTGGGGACGTCGCTTCTTCGTAACTTGGTGTGGACCAGCGGCTCGCGGTGCAGTGCTAGAGACACACCACGCACAACACGGGTCGAGGCGCACATGGCGCACAGTCAACTGAACAGAGATAAAGATGCAACGATGGATGGGGCGAGGTTCTGCTGCAGTGCAGAACAGAATGCGGCAAGGAAGCGAATGGACGCCGCACAGCTGTACGCTAGAGGTCTGGGGCAAACAAAAGACGCCTGTGGGCAGAAGAACAAAACAGCAAGAACGCAAGCAGAACAGGCCCGAGACATTGCGTTGTGCAACCGTCGCCCGATTGGGTCCGAATCAGAGATAGAAGGAAGTGCCACAACAGGCTCATGTCGGGTGGGAAGGGGGAAGGGAGGGTGTGGTTAGTAAAGCAGACAACAGCAAGGCACGCTGTTGTGGTTGTGTGTTGTTGAGGAGGAAGGGACGAGGGAAGATGTGCTTCACAGGGTTGCGTCACGTCGGTGGTTCGTTGTGTCGTTGCGTCTCAGCAGAAGGGCAAGAAGGCATGCGGTCAGGTCACGCTGCCATTTGTCGCCGTTCCCGTCTTACAGCAGCCCCTCCAGCACACGCGCCACATCCCCGTTGTGCTTCCACACGAGTGCACGCAGTGGGTCCGTCATCTCGAAGCCCATCATCTGCAGTGCACGCACAGAATCCGAGTCCAACTCTGGCTCCGGTGCCTCCAACACCGGATCCACGTCCGTCTGGAACACACGGCGTGCACAGTGCGGCCCGTGCTGCCCACCCTTCTTCGCGCACCGCCTGCAGCAGTGTGTCGTGTGCACGCCTGTCACCTGGAAGCCGCACCCTGCGCAGCACACCTGTGCCGCACACACCGCCTGCCCGACAGCGGGTTCCTCCTCCTCCTCTTGCTGATCCTGCGGCACATGTGTGCGCGGCTGCATCTCCACGTCGCTGCTGGAGGCCACGACGGCACGGGTCTCGGTGCGAGAAGCAGTGGCAGCGTTTGCATTTGCCATGCTGCACTTGCGGCCGTGCTTCCCTGGGTGGTTCACACTCCGCCTGCAGCACGCCTGCTGCACGTCAGAGTCAGAGGAGGTGACAGCGTCAACGGCGAGTGTGCGGGCAGCACGCATCACGCATGGACGCTGTGCACAGTGGGGCCCGTGCTGACCAGGCTTCTTCGCGCACCGCCTGCAGCAGTGTGTCGTGTGCACGCCTGTCACCTGGAACGCACACCCAGCACAGCCCTGCTCCTTCTGCTGCTGTGCAACCTCCTCGTCGCTGCTGGAGCTGTCTGCCACCTTGCCGGCAGCCTGTGCGGCAGCCCTGCGCTGGCAACGCGGCCCGTGTGCATGTGCGTGTGCCCCCTCCTCCGCACAGCGCCGGCAGCAGTGCGTCTTGTGCAGCCCGCCGACAGTGCGCGTGCACCCCTCCCCAGCGCACACAGCAGACTGCCTCGGCCTCTCCACCACAGCGGCATCGGTGTCGGTGTTCGCGTTGCTGCACCTGCGGCCGGGCTTCCCTGGGTGATTCACACTCCGCCTGCAGCACGCCTGCTGCTCCTGCACCTGCACCTCCTGGTGCACATCCTGCGCCCCACACCCTGCGGCAGTCCTGCTGTCGGCGGCAGCGTCAGCGTGCATGCGTGCGTGGTGCCTGCGCCACCCCCACCACCCCCTCAACCCCATGAAAGGGTGCTGCGGGGCTGCTGCCTGCGAGTGGGCGCTCTCCCTCGGCCCCGCTGCCCTCCCCCTCAGCTCCACCACGAGGCAGAGGGCGGGGCGTGCACCGCTGCCCGCCTGCTGGCACCACAGGGACACGCACTCCGCCCACTCCTCCTCCACGTCCACCGCCACCACGTCCCCCTCGTCGTCCACGTACCGCACCCCGAAGTCCCCGCACGCCCACTGCCGTGCGCAGCGCTTCACATCCTCGAACGTGGGGCTGACGAGGCGTGTGCGGCGGCGCTCCACCACCACACCCCTCCGCACCAGCACGAACTTCACAGGCACCCCCTCCAGCCCCGTGTGCAAAGCACACAGCGGCGCCTCGGGTGCGGACGCGGGTGCACCTGACATCACCGCGCTGTCAGTCGGCAGCTGCTTCTCCACTGCGTCGAAGTGCACGGCCTGCATCGTGGTGTGGGCTGCTGTGCCGGTGATGCTTGCGGCTTGCTGCTGCTGCTTGATGTGTCGTCTGGGCACAGGCTCTCTTGTGCGCTGTGTGTGTGTATGTTGCAGGTAGGGAGAGAATGTCTGGCAAACAAGGTGTGGTGTGTGTTGGTGTGTCATCACGGAATGGCTGTGATCCTGTTGCTCTGTGGCAGGCAGTGCAAGGGTGCGCATGCGTGCGTAGTGAGTGAGGGCTGGTGCGTCCTCACCACGTCTCATCTGTCACAATATCAGAAGCGGAGCTGCCCGACAAGCTGCGGCAAGCTGTGTGTGCACGTCCCGTGCAGTGGCGCGAAGCTTCTCACGACACAAGCACAGACACACACAACACCAACAGCCCGCCATCATCTGCCAACACCGTGCTGCCTCCGTAGGTGAGACTCAACTCGCAACACAGGTGTGTCGATCTCACAGACGGTGCAGACTTGCATGTTGCATGTCACGGTGTGGTTCGGGCAAGAGTAGGGTTTGTGGCACAGCACACGCACACGCGTGAACACAAGGACATCACTGCAGGCAGTGTGTCACAGGAATAGGAAGCGGAGTAGAAATGGAAGCAAAATAGAAGACGACGTCGAAGTCGACACGATCGGAAGAGAGCACAGCAAGAAAGACAACAGTTCGCGCACCTCACTTCTTCTTGTTTGTGTGAGGCACGACAGGAAACACACACAGCAGACGGAAACTAGCAGCACAGTGTGTTTTCAAGGCACGTGCCGTGGGCTCGACACAACTTCAGCGGACCAGAGAGGAAGTACGAAGGCGGCGCTAGCTGCGCTCGCCCCCCTTCACTACCCTCCCTACCCCACGTCCGTCCCGTCTCGCTCCACACGCACCGACCTCGACCTGCACCACCTTGATTTGACGTGCAGTGTGCCGCATGCAGGATGCAAGACACAAAATGCCACATGCAGCACAACAACAAAGACAAGAGGAGAGAGTAGCTGGGACTAGACTAGAGCACCCAGGTGCGGCAGGTGATGGTGTGGCAGCACCGCGTCGCAGTCTTGCAGATGCCTGCGTCCCACATCAGCGAGTTGCACACAGACGGGTCTGTCTCCTGGAACCCGGGCGGGCACACGGGCAGCGCCTTGCACGGGTCCGCGCAGTGGCACGTCCCGGGCTGGTGCCCGTTGAACGTGCAGTCCAGCCCGTCCGCACACACGTTCGTCTCGCACTCCTCCACAAGCCCGCCGCACTTCTCCCCCTCCTGCGACTTCTTCGTGCACACCTTGAAACCGAAGCACTCCCCGCGCTCCGGGAACACCGCAGCCGTCTTCAGCAGCGACCGGCACGTCCACCCCGCCTCGCAGTGCTTGTCCTCCGTGCACGGACGCTGCAGCGACGGCACCAGCGCAGCCACGACCAGGAGCGACAGCATCTTGTCGTGGGTACGGTGTATTTGTCGGGGTTGACGTTGAGGTTGGCCCTGTGGGTGTGTGAGGTGTCTTCTCTCCTGCACCAAGTGCATCCAAAGCAAGGCGGTTGGTGAAAGTGCAGGTCAGGACCCTCAAAGTTAGCAACATTGTGCCTTGTAGCACTCGGGAACACGGACCAAGGGTGGTATTTTCATCATGCCTGTTGCATCCCGTCTGCCTGAAAACAGGCTTCCGTGACGTGATGAACATGTGTGAAAACCAAAACAACTCGTCCTTCCTGTGCTCCATGTGTGCTCCTTCAGCATGAAACTGTCAGCGTTAAGGCAAAGTGAATCAGCGCCGAGCAGAGCCCGGGTCATTGGAAAGAAGACTTGGAACCTAGTGTCTCATCAATGGATGCACGTGTCCGGTGGCTCTGCCTTCGTCACGTTGCCTTGTGTGTGCCTGTGGCAACACCGCACGAGCACCACACATCTCGCAGTCTTCATGACCACACCGCAGGACGGAGCCACACGGCGGGAGATACAAGCAGCTTCAGAGAGACGACGCACAAACACAAACACGAAGAGCAACGCAACCCACGTCTTTGACAAGCGGTGGCAACAATGGCCCCACATCACTGCGACCCTCAAGAACTTCCAATGGGACAGTCACTGGGCGGGGGCCGGCTCGTTCGTTGCTCATTATAGCTCCCGACACTGACTAACTTGGCACCGGCTGCACTACTTAGAAAAGCAGGCCGCCTCAGGCCCGAACACAACCTTGTAAATGTGGGCCAGCCCCTCCTGATAGGCAAGTGAACTGCCTGCAGCAGAACAGGCCCTCTCTGAAAGACGCACACACACGCAGCAAAAGAACAAGACAAAGACCAACACAGACCGCACGGCACAACGCGTGATGCACGGTTCTGAGCACCCGACCACTCTCCCACCCGAACCCACCTGCCTGACACAAAGCGAGCACCCCTGGCGTGCAGAGCTTGAAAGCTCACACCACTGTCGGGGGGCGGTCCTTGGGACCCGGCCGCCCGAGCGCGTGCGAAATCCTGTCGAGCTCGTTCAGCCTGTCCCTGAGACGTTGCATGTCCTCCTTGTTGCGCATCATCTCATTCCGCAGGTGGTCGGGGATGGCACCCGCGTCCCGCGTGGCCGTCTGCGCCTGCACCATCTTGACCTCGCGTCTGAGCTGGTTGATCTCCTGGATGAGCAGCACATTCTCCGACATGATGCGCGTCGCATCTGCCCGGTGCGTGTCCGCATCCTTCACAAGCTTCTTCTTCAGGGAATCCACCGTGCGCTCCAGGTAGTCCCTCTGCCGGTTGCTCTCCCGCTGCAGGTCCTCCTCCCCTTCGTTGCCCCTGCGCGTGTCGTCCTTCACATGCTTCTGGTACAGCCGTTTGCTCGCCTCCCGCAGAAGCTTGGGCTCCTGCCCGATGCCAGCCAGCTCGGCGATCTCACGCTGGATCCTGCTCTTGTAGAGGTCGCTGTCCTTCAGCTTGAGCAGCAGGCTTGCTATCTCCTTCTGCTGCCCGTCCAGCTTCAACTTCAGGTCGTTGATTGTGAGCACCAGCTGGTTGTTGTTGAGGTGATACCTGTTGCAAGGTGCAGGGTGTTGGGGGGCACTACAGAACCAGAGCCAAGGACAACTCAACGGCTCGCCAGGCATCTTGCATACCTTTCGAGCTCACCATCCATCGCCTTAATCTTATGCTTAGCCTCCACAATCTCGACCTGACGCGGCTCGATCTGCGACTTCAGCTCTCGGATTTTGTAGTCCAGCACAAATTTGAACTTCTCCAGCTCCTGGTTCTTCTTTCGAAGGTCGTAGATGCGCTTCTCCTTGTCGCCGATTGTCTCGTCACGCTCGCGGATCTCGTTGCGCAGCGCGTCGATGTCCTTCTCGAGCCCCTTGATCTTCCCCTCCTTCTCCCCCTG
Organism: Rhynchopus euleeides; assembly: GCA_963210315.1. Classification (NCBI taxonomy): domain Eukaryota; phylum Euglenozoa; class Diplonemea; order Diplonemida; family Diplonemidae; genus Rhynchopus; species Rhynchopus euleeides. The sequence continues at coordinate 465,076 of OY723280.1, forward strand.
CGACTCAAAGAGGGACGCAATCTCCGTCTTCTTGTCCTTAATGTCCTTCAGCAGGGTGTAGAACTTCTTCTTCATTATTCCGTTCTCCCCCTTCAGGTGCAGCAGCTGTTCGCGGGCCTCGCGCAGCTTCCGCTCATACTTCTCCTTGATGTCTTCGATGTCGTGGTCGGTCATTGACTCGATCATCTTGCGTGTTTCCTCATGCTGGGTCCGCAGCTCCTTCTCCTTTGCACGCAGCTGCTCGCAGGCACCCTTCTCAGCGGCGAGCGACTTCTTGAAGGTCTCCTCTTCCTCCTTCACAGTCTTTTCCAGGAAGGACTCCTGCGCGGCAAGCTTTGCGAGGTACATCCTCCGCTGTTCGTCGATCTCCTGCTGGAAGCGTGATATTTGGTCCTCGCTCGCCTGCAGCTGGCTCTGGTAATCCCCCTCAAGCTTCGCCATCTCCCCCCGGTGCTTCTCTGTCGTCTCACGGCGGATCTCGGTGAACTCGATCTCCTGCTCATTCTTCAGGGTCAGCAGCTGTTCGAATTTCTGATATTGCCGTTCGCTATGCTCCCTGCAGGCATCAAGACAGAAATGACGGCGGACTGCATCAAAAGGGCTCGCTCACAAAACAGATTCTAGGACAGGTTTGGCTGGGTCTTGCCCCGTTGTCTGTGGGGTGTCCCTTCCCCCTTGGGCCAAAGTGGGAGGAAACACGCCATACCTGTGCTCATCCTCGAGACCCTTCATCTCCTTGATGTGCTGGATGTCGTGCTTCTGCGCCTGGTACTCCATGTCCAGCTTCAGGTCCTCCACCTTTGCTCGCTGGGTGTTGATGTCGCTGTTCTTGTCCTCGAGGTCATTCTTCGAGATGAGAATCTCCTCAGCGTACATGATCTGCGGAAGCGAGGGGAGAGTGGTGGCCGCAACAACACAGGCGATGCACCGCAGGTGGTCACACGCGACACTCCGCTTCAGGACTCACTGTAGTGAGTGTCTAGTGCACATACCTCGCGCTTTGCCACGCGCCCCTCCCTGTCCTTCACATCGTACACATACAGTGCGCAGTCTTCGCCAGCTGTGAACAGCAGCGACTCATCGAAGGTGAGGGCAATGCGTGTCACAGGTGCGCCGTGCGCCAGCACAGGGTCCCACTGGCTGCAGTGCGCACCTGCCGACAGCGGGACAGGGATGGTGCACACGGACCCGTCATCGCTGCCCCCCAGCAGCAAGCGGTGCTGCGGGGAGAACACGATTGTCGACAGAGGCGCATCGCCCGTCTCCGGCTCCTGTTGCGGACCGGCGTGCAGTGTGGTCAGCTCAAACTCGCGCAGCTTTCGGTCCCCTGCCACCGCCCAGACGAAGGGGGCGGAGCTGTTGCCCGAAGAGGGGTGCCCAGCAGTGACAGATGTGTAGTGAGCTGACTTGATGACGTAGTCGTTCTCCTTCCTGCAGTCCTTCAGCGACCAGTCGAACACAGCGCCGTCCATCCCGACGCTGACCAACCGCGTGTCATCAGGTGGCATCCAAAACAGCGACCGCACCTTCCCGTTGTGCCCCCTCAGATGCCCGATGGTCTCGCATGTGTATGTCGAGTAGATGCTGATGATGTTGCCGTGCACAGCAGCGAAGTACTGCCCGCCAGTGGAAAACCTGCACTCGCTGCACTGCCTGATGGGGAACGACTTGAACTCGCGGATATCATCCCCATACAGATTCATGAACCGCAGCTTGTCGGAGAACCCCACAAGGATGTGCAGCCCTGACGGGTGCATCGCGATCGACGTCGCCTCCGTGTGGAACGTCTTCGACATCTCCAGGGAGTGATCCTGGTGGTTCCAGATCTTGATGGAACGGTCCTTGCTGCACGTCGCAACCAACGGTTTTCGGATGCACGTATCGAGCCCGGTGATTGGCGCCGAATGGAAGGGCTGTGCGAGATGCTCAAACACAGCATCCTCGCCCTTGCTGAAGTCAGCATTACTCAGGTTCAGCATGTAGATCTGGTTGTTTGACGTCGACAGCGCGAGGTATTCCTCCTGCGCAGTCAGGGCGAAGGAGCGGACCCGCATGCTGTCGCTCTCCACAGTAGCCTCCGAGTCACGCTTATAGTCCACCTTCATCGACTTCATCTTCCGGAAGACCTCCTTGTCGTCAGACCTCTCGAAGATGAACACAAGCCCCATATCCCCGCCGCAGATGAACCCCTTCGCATATGTGATGATCGCATCGATCGACAGCCCCTCGCTGGGGGACCCCTGCAGCACACACCGGAATTCGAGGCCCTCCACCAGCAGCAGGTCCCCCGACTCCGTCGACACCACCAGCCGGTCCTCCGGCGGGAGCCAGGTGTGGGCGAGGTAGTTTTGCGGCTCACGCTTGCCCATGCCAGCACCGCACTGCCTCAGCTGCCCTTCGATGAGCCGGAAAAACCGGAACAGGCCATTGCCGCAGACGCACACCACGGTAGGGTCCTTCGGGCTTATGCTGATGCTGCTGACCAGGCGCTTGTCCTGCGCAGCGCTGATCTTATCGAAGGCAGAGCAGACCCACGACACAGCCTTGCTCCGATCCCACGCCCAGTAAACGAGGTTCCATTCAGGGGCCCCACCCTGCGAGATGATCATCTTCGAGTCGGAGGAGAAGGCGAGGCAGACGTACTCCTTGCTCCCCAGGTCGGGGAAGGACATCCCCTGCCCCGGGAGGGATTTCTTCTTCCTCCTGTTGGAGGTGTCGTAGATGCTGATAATCGGCATCTCCCCGCCGCACTCCGCCACGGCGAGAAACCGTTTGTTGGGGGACAGCGCCATGGCGGTCACCCCTTCGCATTTGTCATTCCCCGGGATGAACTTCTGCTGGTTCGCCTGCGTGCTGTACATCGCGATGTTTCTCCCTATCGGAAACGCGCATGTGTTGTCGTCGACAAAATGGATATTATCTGCAACATCTGTCCGAATCCCAAAGGCATGCCGCCGGCACAGCCGGGGGTCCCTGTGATCATCCTTCCCCGACATATTCCACCAACCTACTCCCTGGCGAGACTCACCGACTCACTCTCGCTGAAAGAGAGAGAGCGGGTGGGCGTAGGAGACAAGGCACACAATATGCCGGAGGTGCAGTGTACGGGGAGAGCTGACAGATCAACAGAGAGAGAGAGATGCCGTATAGAGGTGTAGAGGGGTGGGGTGGGGACGGGGTTGCCACCCCTCCCACCCGTGGGTGCCGGGGGAGGGGGTGTCGGTGCTCTTCGTGTTCTGAAGAGAGCGGGTGAGGGGAGTGGGTGGTAGTCAGCAGCAGGCCATGTGTAGGGGGGGGATGAGGGGGGGAGTGTTGCTGTGTTGCTGCTGAGGTGTGGTGTAGATGTGGATGGGGTGGCGGAGCAGAGAGAGAGGGGGAGAGGGGGGGGGGAATAAAACAGTCCAGCAATTGGGTGGGAGAACATGTGTTCCGTATTACTGTTTGTCGAGCCCACACGAGAAAAAGCCGGGAAAATCGGTAAAGACATCCTTCTTCATCCGATATGCCAAGCCATAAAGATTTCGGATTTTGTTTGTGCGCACGAGCGGAGTGTGGGGGGTGGGGAGAGGGGCTGGAGCGGGCCTGTCAACCCCCCCGGTTCTCATCGCCCCGTGTCTCCGCGTCACCAAACCCCATTCCCTCCACCCGGTATCCCGGCTTTTGAGAATAAATACCAACCGCGACGCTGCTGCAGGCAACCGGTGCTCTGCTGGTAGGCTAGGAGAAGCAGGCCACGGGCACCACAGCGCTGCACGGTGTGACTGACGGGTGGGGATGGATGCGCAGAAAGCAGAGACAAAGCCGGATCATCGCACTCAATGAGGAGGGGGCGCTGTGTGCAGCACAGGCTGCGGGCCAGGCGACACAAACAAAGCCTTTCGAAAGGGAGGCACAGACAGCCCCTATCTCTTTCTTTCCCACACACACACACACCCACACCCATCCCATCCCACCCCTTCCTGATGTGTTTGAACCCACCCCACTCCCCCCCTCCCTCCCTTCCGCCCCTCCCCCGCCCTCCACCGCGCGAAATGCCATATTTTGCGTAAACCAAACGCAACCCCGAGTGAACAGGCAGAGAGTTACACACCCCACCCCCACCCCTGAAGTGTTATCAGCTCTCTTCCGCCTCCTGTGGGATCACAGGGGGGGCGCCGCCATCCGCACCAGCGGGGGGTGCCACTGGGCAATCCAGCTCCCCGCTCCCACCTGGCGATGCATCCGCCTCGGGAGCAGCCCCACCCCCCTCGCGGCGTGGGGGTGTGCCGGGCCCTGCGTTGCCGATCCGCCTCTTGGGGAGGATGCTGATGAATGCCGCATCCCAGTCTTTGTTCAGGGCAAAGTGTCCCAGAATCTCCACAACGTGGTTCGTCGTCAGCGTCTTGCAGATGTTGATATGCTCCGGGTGGCGTTGGATGAAGCTGTCGAGGGGAAACTTCGCATGCTGCATCCCCAAAGCCTCCGCCTTCTTCAGGGTGATGCCCTTATGCTGGTTGCGGTCCACAATACCACCCACAAAATAGAATGCACCGGGGCGCAGCTCCTCCAGCATGTTGCTGCTGTCCCCTGAAAGGTATGTCACACTGGCGCTGGGGTGCGACTCAACCACCTTGTCGATAGGGTCGTGCGACAGGGTGAGGGTCCAGTTGCTGAAGTTCTGCTTCAAGGAGACCTGGGGGAGGAGCTTGCCGGTGCTGTTCATTCCCGCAAGGGTTAGCCAGCAGGGGAGGCCAGCCTTGCGCAGGGTGGAGTAGCTGAGGCAGAGCTGCTGCGCCATGCTCTTGATGGCCTTGTCGTCCATCTCCTTCTCAAAGTCGCAGTCGATCACAACCTGCGGGCGTGACATGGGATCCGCAATAGCCTCCTCAATGGATTTATCCAACGCCTGCTTCTCCTCCCGCTTCTTCAGCCACTCCGCCGCCGCCGCCTCCTTGCGTGCGGCGCGCTGCTCCTCTGTGAGCGACTGCCACTCCGCCTCCTTCTCCTCACGCGCCACCTTCTTCCTCTCCTTCACACGCTCTTTGTATTCGCGCTTCTTCTGCTCCCAATGCTGGCAGATCCCCTCATACCCCCCGAGGCGCTTCAAACGCTTCTGCTTCTTCTTCGACAGCTGCGACTCAGGCGTCAGCAGCCCTGCATAGGGCAGGCCGTGCGGAACGGCAGAGGGGCATGCGCCGTCCTGCCCCTCCGCCCTCGCGCCGCCCTGCTGCGGACCGCCAGCGTCCCCCTCCTCCGGGGTGGCTTCAGGCTCCTGCACACCCGCAGTCGCGGGAGGGGGCACCGTGCCTGCTGGCTCGTGTGGTGTGTCCGCCATCTCACCTGCGACCCGAATGCCAACACTGCGGCAGCAGCGGTGTCACCTCCTAGAGTGTGGTGGGGGTGTGGTTGCGTCATGCCTGTTTCGCCGAAAAGTAAGGCGCGTCATGAAAATGGGTGGAGTGGGGGGTGGGGTGTGCAGACCGACCGACACGGCTATGCGTTAGCGCACCCCCTCTGATGGGTTTTCTGAAACGATACATGGGATGCGTGTGCCCAGGGGGGGAGAGGAGGTGGCTGGGCACGCCAGGCGATGTTGGTTGGGGCGCTGGGGGGGATGGATCCACAACACACACTCGCATGCAGCGGATGCAGGCTGGGCGGGCACCGCACAGACGTGTGAAATATTTTTTTTTGCAGCAGTGGATGGGACACCGAGCAACCTGCTCTTGATGCAACCAACACTGCCACACACACATTGTGGATTGACCCAGCCACACCACGGCAAGGATGAAGACAATACTGACACGGTACGCGAGTCACACGAGGCTGCAGCCACACGTCGCGCAGCGCATTGTTCCAAATCACTCCACCATACTGTGGTGACCGTTGCACAGGCCGGAACGGGGCACAAGGCCATTCAAAGAGAAGGGGTGGAGATCAGCAGGGAGGAAGGGAGGGGGGAGGGAGAAAGCCCATATTGCTTTGGAGGGGGCGGCGGGGCGTCGTCGCTGAGGGGTGGCAGGAAAAAAAATGGAATTTTTGGTGCATTTCGCCTGATTGCACCCCCCGAGGGATGATGTTTTTTGTCTGGAGCCCCTCCTGGTTCGCAAAGGCCACCCCGACCCCTACCCCACCCTTGAGCAAAGATGAAGAAGAAGTGTTCGGCACCCCCCGCATTGGCATGATGACGAGCAGGGGAGGATGAGGGGGGGGGGGGGGGGGGGGGGGAGTGCCGCCCCGGCCTGCTCCAGGCAGGGTGCGAATGTGTCGCAACCACTTCGTTTCTCCAAAGGCCTCCCTCGCGCTCCTCCCTCTCAACGCACTACCACCACCACCACCACCGCACCCCGCGCATATATTCGTTCAACTGCCACAATAATTTGAAGCGCTGGCGTCCAGTCTTTGATTTATCAGACTTTCAGACTACGCCCCGTCATCGTGGGCTGGGCTGGGCTGGGCTGGCACACAGGGGAAGGGGGAGGAACGTTAGGGTTATTCTGTAGAATGTAGCTTAGTCGCGGCCAGAGCCGCGAAGGCGCATCCCGGGATTCACACTGTGCGTGTGGCTGCCTGTTCTTTAGCTGCCGTCGTGTGTCAACACTGTTGTGTGTGCGCCTTGATGCGAGCACCTGGCGCACACAGGGCACACTGCTGAGATGCCTCGTATCACTGTTTAGCGCAGACTTGCACCGAATGAGCTCTGGTGCGAATAACACTGTAACCACACATGGCACACGCGAATGGTATTAACTTCTTTGCAGCGGTGGAACAGCTGCACTGAGCACACCCTAAAACCGGGTGCGACTCTCGACGCCACCACCACCTCCCCTGCACACACGGATAAAGAAGATCGCAGGGGCAGCACAGCCCCTTTATGCAATGCACACACCCCCACCCCCCACCCCAGGGGCGAGTATAACACACACTGGAAGCACACACCACACCACATTACACCCCCCACCCCATCCCCCCCTCTCCCCCCACAAGATGCACTGCAACGGCTTGGGCAGGCACAAACCACCCACACAAGGCACCCTCTCCTCTGTCCCCATCGCTACTGCAGCTTCGCGATGCTGGCAAGAGGGGCGACATAGGGTGCGTCGTCTGGATGGTCCTTCCAGCGGATCACCGCGTCTGTGCAGCTGCTCGAGATGGTGTGGATGATGCCCACATCCGTGTCGGACACCCAGCGCGAAGCTGCTGGCTCCTTCCCCTCCTCCACCTCCGCCTCCTCCTCACGCTCGTAGGTCACCGTCACCGCCTCCCCGAGGGAGAACCCCAAGGGGGTGACGTGCTGCGGGGGGCTGGCGTAGGTCTGCTCGTGATCCACCACCGACCCGTCCTCCCCAATCCAACGCACCGCGATCATGCCGGAGCGGAGGTGGCTGACGATAACCGCAGGGGCTGTGTCTGTCTCCCACTGCTCGGGGTTTGTCTCCGACTCCCTCTCGTACGACACAACGGCAAGCTCGTTCCCCGTGTCGAGGGCAGGGGGCGCAGCGGTTCCGCCGGAGGCTGCCATGGAGGAGGTGGTGCCCACGGTAGACAGCAGGGCAGGGACAGAGGAGGTTCCAAAGGCGGCGTCGATGCATGCGGTGTCCGCCGCGTCGGCGGGGCTGACAAACGACACGTCGCAGTGGTAGAGCGACTCGTCATCGCCCCAGTCAATCGCAATGTTCCTCCCGCTGACGCTCACAACGGTTCCAAAGTCGTGCTGCTCACACCATCCCCCTTCTGGGGACTCTTCCTCATACCGAACCACCACACGATCCCCACGGGTGGGTTTGAAGGCAGAAGGCACCTCCGGGGCAACCTCGGCCCCCCTCCCTGCTGCCGCACTCCCCGCCTCGCCCCCACCGACCCTCTCCTTCACAAAGCTGGTCGGAATCTGGAAAGCTGGGCTCTCCCCGTCACACCAATCGATGGTGTACTCCCCCTTTGCAGCGCTGTACGCCGTGATACGCCCTTGCTCCTCTGACATGACCCAGATATCGCTCCCCTCGGTGGTCTCCTTCTCGAGGGAGACCGTCACTTCAGTCCCGTTGGGGATGACGGGGTGGTCGGAAGACACGCCAGTGTCGGCGTTGGGGGCAAGCGGGTCCTCTGCGTCGGGAGAGGAGAGGGATTGCACAGAGATGTCGATGCCAGCCCAACCCAGGGTGGTGCGAACCATCCGCTCGATGTAGTTTGATGCGACTATTGTCTGGATGAAGTCGTAGCGGGGTTTGTTGGTGTGCTGGAGCCTCGGCACGACAAAGCAGTAGGTGAAAGCAAGCCAGACCACAACCGCAGGGGGGAGTGGGTTGACCAGCAGCACAACGAGAAGCGACAGGGTCTTCTTGAGGATCGCCTCCGTCCTGTCCTGCTGAGCCCAGGAGAAGACGCTGCGGATGTCCTCCAGCATGTCCGTCATCGCCACGATGTATGGCCCCGACTGCTCGATGACAGCCTTCAGCTCCTGGTCCTGCTGCTCCTTCTCGCGGAGAGCGGCTGCTGCAAACCCCTCCCGCGACTGCGACTTGTCCGATGACACCCCGAGGGGGGACATCACGTTGGATGCCACACCTGAGGCGACGTTGGCTGCGGTCTTCACCATCCCTGTGACGAGCCCTGCCATTTTGCTGGATCCCTGCGTGACAAAATTCGTCGCGGTGGCCAAAGCGGATGTCGCGTTGTGGTTCTCCGCGATGTACTTTGCGTCCACACCGCAGGCGGTCTCCATGAAGACCCGCGTCTCCGCAAACTTGAAGGGGTAGTCGGGGATGCCACCGCGCTGCTCGTCACCCCCCTGCTGTGCGTCGTGCCACGTGCTGGCCTTGGCGAAGAAGCGGAAGATGAAGAGCAGCGTGAAGGGCACCGCAGCCCGACCCAGCCTCTCTGCGAACTCAAAGGGGAGATAGGCCATGAGGCACATGCATGTCACAAGGAGGTACAGCGTCGTGCGGTGGGCGTCGACGAGCTTCACCGTGAGGCGGAGTTCGTCCTGCTGTGCGGTGGGGCTGCGGGGGCCGTCGTCTTTGTCCTCCAGGACGTGCTGGTAGCCGAGGGTGTGGATCTTCAGCCACACCAGCGGCATCATGAAGTTGTGGAAGTGGTGCCCGAGCCTCGCAAAGTTCTGCGAGATGACGGAGAAGTCCGGCGGGGGCACCACGGGGGTCTTGATCAGCTTCGCCCCGTCGACAGTCCCGTTGAGCTGGTCGAGGAGGTGCTGCGAGGCGAGGAAGCGGGACAGCCCGTAGAAGGTGTAGCTGTATGCGACACGGATCTGCCCCAGCCCGCCGTACTTCTTGCTGAGGGCCAGGTCGTCGAGATCACCGTCACGCGGCTTGAGGTCGAGCCAGACGATTGCATTCTTTGGCGTATTCTTCTGCCCCAGAGTGAGCTCTGCAGCTCCCATGAAGTCGTTGGACCCAACAGCGTCGTAGTCATAGGCCTCGAACCTTGCGGTGACAACAGGTTTGTCCACCATGAAGACGTAGTCCTTCTCGGCGTCCCACTTCGGGTTGAGCGTGCGGAAATCCACTCTGGTGGTGTGCGTCGCGCCTCCAAACGTGACCTTCACAAAGGGGTCAGACGTGCCGACTGTAGAGAGAGTAGGGTGGGGGGTCGGGTGGATTTGTGAGAGGAAGAAAATAATCGGGCCAGAGTGAGGCGCGATGCTCAGTGAAAAGAGATGAGAGATGCAGGGGCATTGCAGGCACATCACAAAGACGGGTAGTGATCTGCAAGTGGTTGTCTCCGGTGTCTCCCCCACTCCGCAAGAAGCTGCAGTAAAATTCACTGTGCTTCGGTCAAGGCAGGGTTTGTGTGCGCGGAGGAACTATACAAAGCGGCAAGGATGACGAATTACCACCACTCGGAGTCTCCCGCAGAAGAAGCTCAAAGAGGGGTGTGCAAAGCTGAAGAAGATCAGCGAGTTTCTCGCCCCCGGTGGAGTAACTCCCAATCTACTTGACCGCCCGTGGGCCTCTGGGACCTGTTCAATACGTGCGGGAGGCGGTGCCGCTGCAGGATGATCAAGCAGATCAAGAGGATCAAGAGGAGGTGGCTGGAACGAACAAGTGGTGTTGAGCCAAACGGCAGGCTATATGTGTGGAGGACCCCGTGACTACAAGACGGCATGAACCAATTACACCCCCAATCCCCACCACACGTTACACACGGGGTCTCCGGCAACTCGGTGAAAGACGTCCCCACCAGAGATCATGCGCCGCAGTGGCTGTGTCTCCCCCACTCCGCAAGAAGCTGCAGTATAATTCACTGTGCTTCGGTCAAGGCAGGGTTGCATGTGAAGGAAAGGGCGCTAAATGCAAGGTGGTGCGTCAGCCCAAGCAAACCCCCACACACGCAATACACACGGAATCATATTGTGCAGTGGTGAATAGTGTGGCCTGACACATGATGTCGAGACACACAGCCCACCGAAGATGCCCCCATCTGCCCTATGCATGCAGGGTGGCAAACAAGCTTGGGACAAGGCGGAAGGGCATACGCGAGTCCATCGGCACCATCTGACGACCCTCGATGATCCGCACCCGCAGTGACCCCGCCATTGTGTGTGTGTGGTGCACAACGCACCACGCAGCTCCTGCGGCCGAGGCTGTGTGGCTATATGCAGACATGGCAGGTGCCAAATCATCGATGCAACTGACAGCTCGGCGATAACGTAAATGCACGTTGTTTGGTTAGGTAGCAAAGCGGCACAAGACATGGAGGGCACATCGGGGTGGTGGTTCGGGAAGTGGGGCGTTCCGCACTGTCACGCCTGCATGCGCGGGAATCTGCGTTCCGGCAGTGTGGCTGGAAATGCAGAACGCACCCTGCTGTAGACCCTGCAGATACGGCACAGCGCAAGCACGGCATCACCGCCAAGACTATCCTGAGGGGTGCGGGAACCAGACAGCCTCCTTTGCATGCGACTCTGAATATGATTGGCAGCATCTCTTTTCCGTTGAATCGCTGCCTCCTGAACACGAAAGGGAAAGGCTTCATGAGGGTGAGGCATGCTGTGACGCCTCCTGCTGAGCCACACATGGTGGCTCAGAGAAGCAACCGAGAAGGGGTAGTGCTAGAGAGAAGAAGAAGAAGAAGAAGAGGCACAGAGTGTCGACTCCTGTTGCCCGACAAACATTACTGCAGAAACCGCATCGTGCAACAGGCAGATGGCAACGCAACTCGCCCCCTGATGCATCCGTTGGAACACCTTTACCACCCTCTGCAGCGGTAGGCAAAACCTGCAAGATCACGTATCTCAGGATCCTGCTTCAGGCTGTCGTGTGCGTGCTGGTGTGCCCACCGATCTTCTTTCACTGCAGCAAGAACAAGCTCACGATCTCCCGTGAGGCTCTCGTTTGCGTACTCGAGTGCCCGCCCAGCTTCTTGAACTGCAGCAAGAACGACCTCACGATCACCCTTCAGGCTGTCGTTTGCGTACTCGAGTGAGGTCCCATCTTGTTGAACTGCAGCAAGAACGACCTCACGATCACCCTTCAGGCTGTCGTCTGCGTACTCGAGTGAGTACCCAGCTTCTTGAACTGCAGCAAGAACGATCTCACGATCACCCTTCAGGCTGTCGTGTGCGTACTCGAGTGACCGCCCATCTTGTTGAACTATTGCATGAACGAACTCACGATCACCCTGCACGGTGGCGTGTGCAAACTTCAACCAGTCCCAATGATTCATCCCCTGTTCGTCCTTAAACTCCCGAACTGCTTGAAGGACCTCATCACGTGTCGTCACCCACAGCGGGACCTGCCACAGCTTCTTCTCCCCCCTGTGGACCGCATCGAGGTGACGGTCGGGACAGAGGGTGACGTGAACCAGACACCCGGCTTCGACACCTGCATGGCTGCACAGAGGCTCGTCGTCACACACCGCTTTGCCCCCCACCGACAGATGCACGTCCTCTTCCTCCACACCATCAGGGTAGCGGAACGCCTCGCGTGCTTCGAGCTTCAGCCTGTCGGGCTTCTCGTCCATCCCGATGTCGACAGCGTGCGTCACGCCTGTCGCCGCATCCTCCAGGAACACCTCCATGACCACGCCTGTGGAAAATTAGCAGCGCCCTGCAGGGTGGTGTGGCTCTGTGTGTGTTGCAATCAATCAGGAGGCTTGTGCCCGCTCAGCGTGGTGCATGGTCAGAATGACGATTCTCAACCGTAATGGGCAAAATCAAGTGGCGTCTTCCCAGCTTCCGACAGGCATGCTGCTAAATGTGAGATTTTTGGACCAAATTTCGGAATCCCGATACATTTTTTTTGGGGGGGCGAGTTTGTTAGGAAAATAGGGGTGGCGCAGCGTCGTTCTTCCACACAAGAGGGTCGTTTTTGGCATCAACGGTTCAAACTCTCTTCACGGCGACCCCACTCAAATATTTTTGAGTTATTGGGGGCCATTTACTGTGCGTCAAAGTGTCGACGATTGGCCACCTTTTTGGTGCCGTGGCTGGTGGGTGGCCATGGGCACACGCTACAAGGGGGGTGGGGGGCAGAGCCCCCCAGCCGCCGGAGGCCACGGTAGTGAACATCTGTTCATTGTGGGCGTAGAATTCTGTGAGTTGGCTGCGTCCTCCTGAGGCCTGAGGCGACTGGAGTGGTTGGATTCCCTGACTTGATGGGTATCGAAGGGCTCCAGGGGGGTCTGGGGGCGGAGCCCCCCAGCCGCCGGAGGCCACGGTAGTGAGCATATGTTCCTGCAAAACCTTCGACGTCGACCGTCGAACCAGTGTCGCCAGGTTGACGCTTTGTCGGGGCTTACCAATCGTCGACCCAGTAAAACTGGGTCGACGCTTTTTTATGGGGGGTGGAAACCCAAAATCACCGGGTCGACGGCCGACGCTTAGCGACATGCCTGCCACCGGGTGGGTGGGGGGCTGCGCCCACCCACCCCCACCCACCCAATCTCGCCACCAAAAAAAATGCGAGGACCCCGAAAGTCCCAATCCCAATGGGGGCCTTCGCTCTGTGTCAAACTGTGTCAGTGTGTCACACAGGCGGTTTTTTTCACCTTAGGCGAAATCGGCAAAAACGCCGCCAAGCCTTCGCTCTGTGTCACTGTGTGTCACTGACTCAGAGCGAAGGTCCCGTGACACAGGGGTGTTGGGGACAATGCAAAATTTGCGAAAAATCTCGAAAAAAAATTTCTGGCAGAGGTGAAAAAATTGGGTTCCACACAAAACTGGCTCCGAAGTGACATACTCCCACGTGGTCCTTGCACACTGTGTCAGGCCCCCCCTGGCTTCTAACACAGTGTGTCATGCCCCCCCAGGCTTCCAGCACACTGTGTCATGCCCCCCCTGGCTTCTAACACACTGTGTCATGCCCCCCCAGGCTTCCAGCACACTGTGTCATGCCCCCCCAGGCTTCTAGCACACTGTGTCATGCCCCCCCAGGCTTCTAACACACTGTGTCATGCCCCCCCAGGCTTCCAGCACACTGTGTCATGCCCCCCCAGGCTTCCAGCACACTGTGTCATGCCCCCCCAGGCTTCTAACACACTGTGTCATGCCCCCCCAGGCTTCCAGCACACTGTGTCATGCCCCCCCAGGCTTCCAGCACACTGTGTCATGCCCCCCCAGGCTTCTAACACACTGTGTCATGCCCCCCCAGGCTTCTAGCACACTGTGTCATGCCCCCCCAGGCTTCGAACACACTGTGTCATGCCCCCCCAGGCTTCTAGCACACTGTGTCATGCCCCCCCAGGCTTCTAACACACTGTGTCATGCCCCCCCAGGCTTCTAGCACACTGTGTCATGCCCCCCCAGGCTTCCAGCACACTGTGTCATGCCCCCCCAGGGTTCTAACACAATGTGTCATGCCCCCCCAGGCTTCTAACACACTGTGTCATGCCCCCCCAGGCTTCTAACACACTGTGTCATGCCCCCCCAGGCTTCCAGCACACTGTGTCATGCCCCCCCAGGGTTCTAACACAATGTGTCATGCCCCCCCAGGCTTCTAACACACTGTGTCATGCCCCCCCAGGCTTCTAACACACTGTGTCATGCCCCCCCAGGCTTCCAGCACACTGTGTCATGCCCCCCCAGGCTTCTAACACACTGTGTCATGCCCCCCCAGGCTTCCAGCACACTGTGTCATGCCCCCCCAGGCTTCTAGCACACTGTGTCATGCCCCCCCAGGCTTCTAACACACTGTGTCATGCCCCCCCAGGCTTCCAGCACACTGTGTCATGCCCCCCCAGGCTTCTAACACACTGTGTCATGCCCCCCCAGGCTTCCAGCACAATGTGTCATGCCCCCCCAGGCTTCTAACACACTGTGTCATGCCCCCCCAGGCTTCTAACACACTGTGTCATGCCCCCCCAGGCTTCCAGCACACTGTGTCATGCCCCCCCAGGCTTCTAACACACTGTGTCATGCCCCCCCAGGCTTCTAACACAATGTGTCATGCCCCCCCAGGCTTCTAGCACACTGTGTCATGCCCCCCCAGGCTTCTAACACACTGTGTCATGCCCCCCCAGGCTTCTAGCACACTGTGTCATGCCCCCCCAGGCTTCCAGCACACTGTGTCATGCCCCCCCAGGCTTCTAACACACTGTGTCATGCCCCCCCAGGCTTCCAGCACACTGTGTCATGCCCCCCCAGGGTTCTAACACACTGTGTCATGCCCCCCCAGGCTTCTAGCACACTGTGTCATGCCCCCCCAGGCTTCTAGCACACTGTGTCATGCCCCCCCAGGCTTCCAGCACACTGTGTCATGCCCCCCCAGGCTTCCAGCACACTGTGTCATGCCCCCCCAGGCTTCTAGCACACTGTGTCATGCCCCCCCAGGCTTCGAACACACTGTGTCATGCCCCCCCAGGCTTCTAGCACACTGTGTCATGCCCCCCCAGGCTTCTAACACACTGTGTCATGCCCCCCCAGGCTTCTAGCACACTGTGTCATGCCCCCCCAGGCTTCCAGCACACTGTGTCATGCCCCCCCAGGGTTCTAACACAATGTGTCATGCCCCCCCAGGCTTCTAACACACTGTGTCATGCCCCCCCAGGCTTCTAACACACTGTGTCATGCCCCCCCAGGCTTCCAGCACACTGTGTCATGCCCCCCCAGGCTTCTAACACACTGTGTCATGCCCCCCCAGGCTTCCAGCACACTGTGTCATGCCCCCCCAGGCTTCTAGCACACTGTGTCATGCCCCCCCAGGCTTCTAACACACTGTGTCATGCCCCCCCAGGCTTCCAGCACACTGTGTCATGCCCCCCCAGGCTTCTAACACACTGTGTCATGCCCCCCCAGGCTTCTAACACAATGTGTCATGCCCCCCCAGGCTTCTAGCACACTGTGTCATGCCCCCCCAGGCTTCGAACACACTGTGTCATGCCCCCCCAGGCTTCTAGCACACTGTGTCATGCCCCCCCAGGCTTCTAACACACTGTGTCATGCCCCCCCAGGCTTCTAGCACACTGTGTCATGCCCCCCCAGGCTTCCAGCACACTGTGTCATGCCCCCCCAGGGTTCTAACACAATGTGTCATGCCCCCCCAGGCTTCTAACACACTGTGTCATGCCCCCCCAGGCTTCTAACACACTGTGTCATGCCCCCCCAGGCTTCCAGCACACTGTGTCATGCCCCCCCAGGCTTCTAACACACTGTGTCATGCCCCCCCAGGCTTCCAGCACACTGTGTCATGCCCCCCCAGGCTTCTAGCACACTGTGTCATGCCCCCCCAGGCTTCTAACACACTGTGTCATGCCCCCCCAGGCTTCCAGCACACTGTGTCATGCCCCCCCAGGCTTCTAACACACTGTGTCATGCCCCCCCAGGCTTCTAACACAATGTGTCATGCCCCCCCAGGCTTCTAGCACACTGTGTCATGCCCCCCCAGGCTTCCAGCACACTGTGTCATGCCCCCCCAGGCTTCTAGCACACTGTGTCATGCCCCCCCAGGCTTCTAGCACACTGTGTCATGCCCCCCCAGGCTTCCAGCACACTGTGTCATGCCCCCCCAGGCTTCCAGCACACTGTGTCATGCCCCCCCAGGCTTCTAGCACACTGTGTCATGCCCCCCCAGGCTTCGAACACACTGTGTCATGCCCCCCCAGGCTTCTAGCACACTGTGTCATGCCCCCCCAGGCTTCTAACACACTGTGTCATGCCCCCCCAGGCTTCTAGCACACTGTGTCATGCCCCCCCAGGCTTCCAGCACACTGTGTCATGCCCCCCCAGGGTTCTAACACAATGTGTCATGCCCCCCCAGGCTTCTAACACACTGTGTCATGCCCCCCCAGGCTTCTAACACACTGTGTCATGCCCCCCCAGGCTTCCAGCACACTGTGTCATGCCCCCCCAGGCTTCCAGCACACTGTGTCATGCCCCCCCAGGCTTCTAGCACACTGTGTCATGCCCCCCCAGGCTTCGAACACACTGTGTCATGCCCCCCCAGGCTTCTAGCACACTGTGTCATGCCCCCCCAGGCTTCCAGCACACTGTGTCATGCCCCCCCAGGCTTCTAACACACTGTGTCATGCCCCCCCAGGCTTCCAGCACACTGTGTCATGCCCCCCCAGGCTTCTAACACACTGTGTCATGCCCCCCCAGGCTTCTAACACAATGTGTCATGCCCCCCCAGGCTTCTAGCACACTGTGTCATGCCCCCCCAGGCTTCTAACACACTGTGTCATGCCCCCCCAGGCTTCTAGCACACTGTGTCATGCCCCCCCAGGCTTCCAGCACACTGTGTCATGCCCCCCCAGGCTTCTAACACACTGTGTCATGCCCCCCCAGGCTTCCAGCACACTGTGTCATGCCCCCCCAGGGTTCTAACACACTGTGTCATGCCCCCCCAGGCTTCTAGCACACTGTGTCATGCCCCCCCAGGCTTCTAGCACACTGTGTCATGCCCCCCCAGGCTTCCAGCACACTGTGTCATGCCCCCCCAGGCTTCCAGCACACTGTGTCATGCCCCCCCAGGCTTCTAGCACACTGTGTCATGCCCCCCCAGGCTTCGAACACACTGTGTCATGCCCCCCCAGGCTTCTAGCACACTGTGTCATGCCCCCCCAGGCTTCTAACACACTGTGTCATGCCCCCCCAGGCTTCTAGCACACTGTGTCATGCCCCCCCAGGCTTCCAGCACACTGTGTCATGCCCCCCCAGGGTTCTAACACAATGTGTCATGCCCCCCCAGGCTTCTAACACACTGTGTCATGCCCCCCCAGGCTTCTAACACACTGTGTCATGCCCCCCCAGGCTTCCAGCACACTGTGTCATGCCCCCCCAGGCTTCTAACACACTGTGTCATGCCCCCCCAGGCTTCCAGCACACTGTGTCATGCCCCCCCAGGCTTCTAGCACACTGTGTCATGCCCCCCCAGGCTTCTAACACACTGTGTCATGCCCCCCCAGGCTTCCAGCACACTGTGTCATGCCCCCCCAGGCTTCTAACACACTGTGTCATGCCCCCCCAGGCTTCTAACACAATGTGTCATGCCCCCCCAGGCTTCTAGCACACTGTGTCATGCCCCCCCAGGCTTCGAACACACTGTGTCATGCCCCCCCAGGCTTCTAGCACACTGTGTCATGCCCCCCCAGGCTTCTAACACACTGTGTCATGCCCCCCCAGGCTTCTAGCACACTGTGTCATGCCCCCCCAGGCTTCCAGCACACTGTGTCATGCCCCCCCAGGGTTCTAACACAATGTGTCATGCCCCCCCAGGCTTCTAACACACTGTGTCATGCCCCCCCAGGCTTCTAACACACTGTGTCATGCCCCCCCAGGCTTCCAGCACACTGTGTCATGCCCCCCCAGGCTTCTAACACACTGTGTCATGCCCCCCCAGGCTTCCAGCACACTGTGTCATGCCCCCCCAGGCTTCTAGCACACTGTGTCATGCCCCCCCAGGCTTCTAACACACTGTGTCATGCCCCCCCAGGCTTCCAGCACACTGTGTCATGCCCCCCCAGGCTTCTAACACACTGTGTCATGCCCCCCCAGGCTTCTAACACAATGTGTCATGCCCCCCCAGGCTTCTAGCACACTGTGTCATGCCCCCCCAGGCTTCTAACACACTGTGTCATGCCCCCCCAGGCTTCCAGCACACTGTGTCATGCCCCCCCAGGCTTCTAACACACTGTGTCATGCCCCCCCAGGCTTCCAGCACACTGTGTCATGCCCCCCCAGGCTTCCAGCACACTGTGTCATGCCCCCCCAGGCTTCTAACACACTGTGTCATGCCCCCCCAGGCTTCCAGCACACTGTGTCATGCCCCCCCAGGGTTCTAACACACTGTGTCATGCCCCCCCAGGCTTCTAGCACACTGTGTCATGCCCCCCCAGGCTTCTAGCACACTGTGTCATGCCCCCCCAGGCTTCCAGCACACTGTGTCATGCCCCCCCAGGCTTCCAGCACACTGTGTCATGCCCCCCCAGGCTTCTAGCACACTGTGTCATGCCCCCCCAGGCTTCGAACACACTGTGTCATGCCCCCCCAGGCTTCTAGCACACTGTGTCATGCCCCCCCAGGCTTCTAACACACTGTGTCATGCCCCCCCAGGCTTCTAGCACACTGTGTCATGCCCCCCCAGGCTTCCAGCACACTGTGTCATGCCCCCCCAGGGTTCTAACACAATGTGTCATGCCCCCCCAGGCTTCTAACACACTGTGTCATGCCCCCCCAGGCTTCTAACACACTGTGTCATGCCCCCCCAGGCTTCCAGCACACTGTGTCATGCCCCCCCAGGCTTCTAACACACTGTGTCATGCCCCCCCAGGCTTCCAGCACACTGTGTCATGCCCCCCCAGGCTTCTAGCACACTGTGTCATGCCCCCCCAGGCTTCTAACACACTGTGTCATGCCCCCCCAGGCTTCCAGCACACTGTGTCATGCCCCCCCAGGCTTCTAACACACTGTGTCATGCCCCCCCAGGCTTCTAACACAATGTGTCATGCCCCCCCAGGCTTCTAGCACACTGTGTCATGCCCCCCCAGGCTTCGAACACACTGTGTCATGCCCCCCCAGGCTTCTAGCACACTGTGTCATGCCCCCCCAGGCTTCTAACACACTGTGTCATGCCCCCCCAGGCTTCTAGCACACTGTGTCATGCCCCCCCAGGCTTCCAGCACACTGTGTCATGCCCCCCCAGGGTTCTAAGACAATGTGTCATGCCCCCCCAGGCTTCTAACACACTGTGTCATGCCCCCCCAGGCTTCTAACACACTGTGTCATGCCCCCCCAGGCTTCCAGCACACTGTGTCATGCCCCCCCAGGCTTCTAACACACTGTGTCATGCCCCCCCAGGCTTCCAGCACACTGTGTCATGCCCCCCCAGGCTTCTAGCACACTGTGTCATGCCCCCCCAGGCTTCTAACACACTGTGTCATGCCCCCCCAGGCTTCCAGCACACTGTGTCATGCCCCCCCAGGCTTCTAACACACTGTGTCATGCCCCCCCAGGCTTCTAACACAATGTGTCATGCCCCCCCAGGCTTCTAGCACACTGTGTCATGCCCCCCCAGGCTTCCAGCACACTGTGTCATGCCCCCCCAGGCTTCTAGCACACTGTGTCATGCCCCCCCAGGCTTCTAGCACACTGTGTCATGCCCCCCCAGGCTTCCAGCACACTGTGTCATGCCCCCCCAGGCTTCCAGCACACTGTGTCATGCCCCCCCAGGCTTCTAGCACACTGTGTCATGCCCCCCCAGGCTTCGAACACACTGTGTCATGCCCCCCCAGGCTTCTAGCACACTGTGTCATGCCCCCCCAGGCTTCTAACACACTGTGTCATGCCCCCCCAGGCTTCTAGCACACTGTGTCATGCCCCCCCAGGCTTCCAGCACACTGTGTCATGCCCCCCCAGGGTTCTAACACAATGTGTCATGCCCCCCCAGGCTTCTAACACACTGTGTCATGCCCCCCCAGGCTTCTAACACACTGTGTCATGCCCCCCCAGGCTTCCAGCACACTGTGTCATGCCCCCCCAGGCTTCTAACACACTGTGTCATGCCCCCCCAGGCTTCCAGCACACTGTGTCATGCCCCCCCAGGCTTCTAGCACACTGTGTCATGCCCCCCCAGGCTTCTAACACACTGTGTCATGCCCCCCCAGGCTTCCAGCACACTGTGTCATGCCCCCCCAGGCTTCTAACACACTGTGTCATGCCCCCCCAGGCTTCTAACACAATGTGTCATGCCCCCCCAGGCTTCTAGCACACTGTGTCATGCCCCCCCAGGCTTCTAACACACTGTGTCATGCCCCCCCAGGCTTCTAGCACACTGTGTCATGCCCCCCCAGGCTTCCAGCACACTGTGTCATGCCCCCCCAGGCTTCTAACACACTGTGTCATGCCCCCCCAGGCTTCCAGCACACTGTGTCATGCCCCCCCAGGGTTCTAACACACTGTGTCATGCCCCCCCAGGCTTCTAGCACACTGTGTCATGCCCCCCCAGGCTTCTAGCACACTGTGTCATGCCCCCCCAGGCTTCCAGCACACTGTGTCATGCCCCCCCAGGCTTCCAGCACACTGTGTCATGCCCCCCCAGGCTTCCAGCACACTGTGTCATGCCCCCCCAGGCTTCTAGCACACTGTGTCATGCCCCCCCAGGCTTCGAACACACTGTGTCATGCCCCCCCAGGCTTCTAGCACACTGTGTCATGCCCCCCCAGGCTTCTAACACACTGTGTCATGCCCCCCCAGGCTTCTAGCACACTGTGTCATGCCCCCCCAGGCTTCCAGCACACTGTGTCATGCCCCCCCAGGGTTCTAACACAATGTGTCATGCCCCCCCAGGCTTCTAACACACTGTGTCATGCCCCCCCAGGCTTCCAGCACACTGTGTCATGCCCCCCCAGGGTTCTAACACAATGTGTCATGCCCCCCCAGGCTTCTAACACACTGTGTCATGCCCCCCCAGGCTTCTAACACACTGTGTCATGCCCCCCCAGGCTTCCAGCACACTGTGTCATGCCCCCCCAGGCTTCTAACACACTGTGTCATGCCCCCCCAGGCTTCCAGCACACTGTGTCATGCCCCCCCAGGCTTCTAGCACACTGTGTCATGCCCCCCCAGGCTTCTAACACACTGTGTCATGCCCCCCCAGGCTTCCAGCACACTGTGTCATGCCCCCCCAGGCTTCTAACACACTGTGTCATGCCCCCCCAGGCTTCTAACACAATGTGTCATGCCCCCCCAGGCTTCTAGCACACTGTGTCATGCCCCCCCAGGCTTCTAACACACTGTGTCATGCCCCCCCAGGCTTCTAACACAATGTGTCATGCCCCCCCAGGCTTCCAGCACACTGTGTCATGCCCCCCCAGGGTTCTAACACACTGTGTCATGCCCCCCCAGGCTTCTAACACACTGTGTCATGCCCCCCCAGGCTTCTAGCACACTGTGTCATGCCCCCCCCAGGCTTCCAGCACACTGTGTCATGCCCCCCCAGGCTTCTAACACACTGTGTCATGCCCCCCCAGGCTTCCAGCACACTGTGTCATGCCCCCCCAGGCTTCTAGCACACTGTGTCATGCCCCCCCAGGCTTCTAGCACACTGTGTCATGCCCCCCCAGGCTTCCAGCACACTGTGTCATGCCCCCCCAGGCTTCTAGCACACTGTGTCATGCCCCCCCAGGCTTCTAACACACTGTGTCATGCCCCCCCAGGCTTCTAGCACACTGTGTCATGCCCCCCCAGGCTTCTAGCACACTGTGTCATGCCCCCCCAGGCTTCCAGCACACTGTGTCATGCCCCCCCAGGGTTCTAACACACTGTGTCATGCCCCCCCAGGCTTCTAACACAATGTGTCATGCCCCCCCAGGCTTCTAGCACACTGTGTCATGACCCCCCAGGCTTCCAGCACACTGTGTCATGCCCCCCAGGCTTCGAACACACTGTGTCATGCCCCCCCAGGCTTCTAGCACACTGTGTCATGCCCCCCCAGGCTTCCAGCACACTGTGTCATGCCCCCCCAGGCTTCTAGCACACTGTGTCATGCCCCCCCAGGCTTCGAACACACTGTGTCATGCCCCCCCAGGCTTCTAGCACACTGTGTCATGCCCCCCCAGGCTTCGAACACACTGTGTCATGCCCCCCCAGGCTTCCAGCACACTGTGTCATGCCCCCCCAGGCTTCTAACACACTGTGTCATGCCCCCCCAGGCTTCCAGCACACTGTGTCATGCCCCCCCAGGGTTCTAACACACTGTGTCATGCCCCCCCAGGCTTCTAGCACACTGTGTCATGCCCCCCCAGGCTTCCAGCACACTGTGTCATGCCCCCCCAGGGTTCTAGCACACTGTGTCATGCCCCCCCAGGCTTCCAGCACACTGTGTCATGCCCCCCCAGGCTTCTAGCACACTGTGTCATGCCCCCCCAGGCTTCGAACACACTGTGTCATGCCCCCCCAGGCTTCTAGCACACTGTGTCATGCCCCCCCAGGCTTCTAACACACTGTGTCATGCCCCCCCAGGCTTCTAGCACACTGTGTCATGCCCCCCCAGGCTTCCAGCACACTGTGTCATGCCCCCCCAGGGTTCTAACACAATGTGTCATGCCCCCCCAGGCTTCTAACACACTGTGTCATGCCCCCCCAGGCTTCCAGCACACTGTGTCATGCCCCCCCAGGGTTCTAACACAATGTGTCATGCCCCCCCAGGCTTCTAACACACTGTGTCATGCCCCCCCAGGCTTCTAACACACTGTGTCATGCCCCCCCAGGCTTCCAGCACACTGTGTCATGCCCCCCCAGGCTTCTAACACACTGTGTCATGCCCCCCCAGGCTTCCAGCACACTGTGTCATGCCCCCCCAGGCTTCTAGCACACTGTGTCATGCCCCCCCAGGCTTCTAACACACTGTGTCATGCCCCCCCAGGCTTCCAGCACACTGTGTCATGCCCCCCCAGGCTTCTAACACACTGTGTCATGCCCCCCCAGGCTTCTAACACAATGTGTCATGCCCCCCCAGGCTTCTAGCACACTGTGTCATGCCCCCCCAGGCTTCTAACACACTGTGTCATGCCCCCCCAGGCTTCTAACACAATGTGTCATGCCCCCCCAGGCTTCCAGCACACTGTGTCATGCCCCCCCAGGGTTCTAACACACTGTGTCATGCCCCCCCAGGCTTCTAACACACTGTGTCATGCCCCCCCAGGCTTCTAGCACACTGTGTCATGCCCCCCCCAGGCTTCCAGCACACTGTGTCATGCCCCCCCAGGCTTCTAACACACTGTGTCATGCCCCCCCAGGCTTCCAGCACACTGTGTCATGCCCCCCCAGGCTTCTAGCACACTGTGTCATGCCCCCCCAGGCTTCTAGCACACTGTGTCATGCCCCCCCAGGCTTCCAGCACACTGTGTCATGCCCCCCCAGGCTTCTAGCACACTGTGTCATGCCCCCCCAGGCTTCTAACACACTGTGTCATGCCCCCCCAGGCTTCTAGCACACTGTGTCATGCCCCCCCAGGCTTCTAGCACACTGTGTCATGCCCCCCCAGGCTTCCAGCACACTGTGTCATGCCCCCCCAGGGTTCTAACACACTGTGTCATGCCCCCCCAGGCTTCTAACACAATGTGTCATGCCCCCCCAGGCTTCTAGCACACTGTGTCATGACCCCCCAGGCTTCCAGCACACTGTGTCATGCCCCCCAGGCTTCGAACACACTGTGTCATGCCCCCCCAGGCTTCTAGCACACTGTGTCATGCCCCCCCAGGCTTCCAGCACACTGTGTCATGCCCCCCCAGGCTTCTAGCACACTGTGTCATGCCCCCCCAGGCTTCGAACACACTGTGTCATGCCCCCCCAGGCTTCTAGCACACTGTGTCATGCCCCCCCAGGCTTCGAACACACTGTGTCATGCCCCCCCAGGCTTCCAGCACACTGTGTCATGCCCCCCCAGGCTTCTAACACACTGTGTCATGCCCCCCCAGGCTTCCAGCACACTGTGTCATGCCCCCCCAGGGTTCTAACACACTGTGTCATGCCCCCCCAGGCTTCTAGCACACTGTGTCATGCCCCCCCAGGGTTCTAGCACACTGTGTCATGCCCCCCCAGGCTTCCAGCACACTGTGTCATGCCCCCCCAGGGTTCTAGCACACTGTGTCATGCCCCCCCAGGCTTCCAGCACACTGTGTCATGCCCCCCCAGGCTTCTAGCACACTGTGTCATGCCCCCCCAGGCTTCGAACACACTGTGTCATGCCCCCCCAGGCTTCTAGCACACTGTGTCATGCCCCCCCAGGCTTCTAACACACTGTGTCATGCCCCCCCAGGCTTCTAGCACACTGTGTCATGCCCCCCCAGGCTTCCAGCACACTGTGTCATGCCCCCCCAGGGTTCTAACACAATGTGTCATGCCCCCCCAGGCTTCTAACACACTGTGTCATGCCCCCCCAGGCTTCCAGCACACTGTGTCATGCCCCCCCAGGGTTCTAACACAATGTGTCATGCCCCCCCAGGCTTCTAACACACTGTGTCATGCCCCCCCAGGCTTCTAACACACTGTGTCATGCCCCCCCAGGCTTCCAGCACACTGTGTCATGCCCCCCCAGGCTTCTAACACACTGTGTCATGCCCCCCCAGGCTTCCAGCACACTGTGTCATGCCCCCCCAGGCTTCTAGCACACTGTGTCATGCCCCCCCAGGCTTCTAACACACTGTGTCATGCCCCCCCAGGCTTCCAGCACACTGTGTCATGCCCCCCCAGGCTTCTAACACACTGTGTCATGCCCCCCCAGGCTTCTAACACAATGTGTCATGCCCCCCCAGGCTTCTAGCACACTGTGTCATGCCCCCCCAGGCTTCTAACACAATGTGTCATGCCCCCCCAGGCTTCCAGCACACTGTGTCATGCCCCCCCAGGGTTCTAACACACTGTGTCATGCCCCCCCAGGCTTCTAACACACTGTGTCATGCCCCCCCAGGCTTCTAGCACACTGTGTCATGCCCCCCCCAGGCTTCCAGCACACTGTGTCATGCCCCCCCAGGCTTCTAACACACTGTGTCATGCCCCCCCAGGCTTCCAGCACACTGTGTCATGCCCCCCCAGGCTTCTAGCACACTGTGTCATGCCCCCCCAGGCTTCTAGCACACTGTGTCATGCCCCCCCAGGCTTCCAGCACACTGTGTCATGCCCCCCCAGGCTTCTAGCACACTGTGTCATGCCCCCCCAGGCTTCTAACACACTGTGTCATGCCCCCCCAGGCTTCTAGCACACTGTGTCATGCCCCCCCAGGCTTCTAGCACACTGTGTCATGCCCCCCCAGGCTTCCAGCACACTGTGTCATGCCCCCCCAGGGTTCTAACACACTGTGTCATGCCCCCCCAGGCTTCTAACACAATGTGTCATGCCCCCCCAGGCTTCTAGCACACTGTGTCATGACCCCCCAGGCTTCCAGCACACTGTGTCATGCCCCCCAGGCTTCGAACACACTGTGTCATGCCCCCCCAGGCTTCTAGCACACTGTGTCATGCCCCCCCAGGCTTCCAGCACACTGTGTCATGCCCCCCCAGGCTTCTAGCACACTGTGTCATGCCCCCCCAGGCTTCGAACACACTGTGTCATGCCCCCCCAGGCTTCTAGCACACTGTGTCATGCCCCCCCAGGCTTCGAACACACTGTGTCATGCCCCCCCAGGCTTCCAGCACACTGTGTCATGCCCCCCCAGGCTTCTAACACACTGTGTCATGCCCCCCCAGGCTTCCAGCACACTGTGTCATGCCCCCCCAGGGTTCTAACACACTGTGTCATGCCCCCCCAGGCTTCTAGCACACTGTGTCATGCCCCCCCAGGCTTCCAGCACACTGTGTCATGCCCCCCCAGGGTTCTAGCACACTGTGTCATGCCCCCCCAGGCTTCTAGCACACTGTGTCATGCCCCCCCAGGCTTCTAACACACTGTGTCATGCCCCCCCAGGCTTCTAGCACACTGTGTCATGCCCCCCCAGGCTTCTAACACACTGTGTCATGCCCCCCGAGGGTTCTAGCACACTGTGTCATGCCCCCCCAGGCTTCCAGCACACTGTGTCATGCCCCCCCAGGGTTCTAGCACACTGTGTCATGCCCCCCCAGGCTTCTAGCACACTGTGTCATGCCCCCCCAGGCTTCTAACACACTGTGTCATGCCCCCCCAGGCTTCCAGCACACTGTGTCATGCCCCCCCAGGCTTCTAGCACACTGTGTCATGCCCCCCGAGGGTTCTAGCACACTGTGTCATGCCCCCCCAGGCTTCCAGCATACTGTGTCATGCCCCCCCTGGCTTCTAACACACTGTGTCATGCCCCCAGGTCGCCTTCCTCCCCCACTCCATCGCAGTCACTCAGTGGCTTTTCGGCGATCGCAGTGCTCCGTCCCTCCCGCTGCAACCAACTGAGGCTTCCGTCCCATTGCCCGTCACCACCTCGAGGGAGGTATCCCGGGGTTTCGGCAGCGTCGTCCGGCCCGCCCTCGCCTCACGCTGCCGACCTCCGCCAGTTCCGCCACTCAGGAAGCACAGCTTTGACACCCGCGCCCTCGTCACACACATCTCTACCGCGCCCCTGCGCTGTGCTCCTCCGTCTCGTTCGCACCCCCTTTACCCTTCATTCCCGTGCAGCTTCTCGCCTCGAGATGCAGCAGACACCCGTGAGCAGAGAAGGGAGTGTAGCAGTCCCTCGGTTCGCCCCCGGGTAGCAAAGTAAGCCCGTGCAGCCCTGTCGCCAGCTTTCCGGCGTAGTCGCCGCCGGTGTCCGCTGAGGTTCCACAGGAACGGCCGGCAGACAACTTCGTGACAGGCAGCCGCCCTCGTTCCTGTGCCAGAAGTCAACAAACGCGTCGGTGATCCGCTCCCGCTCCGCGGCAGCCCTTTCGGTGACCTCGAAGGTGTGCACCAGTTCCGACTGCGCCTCGCGTTGCAGCTGCCCGCCCAACTCTTTCCCCTCCCGTCGCCCAGTCAGTGGTCGATCGCCTCCCTCTCGCGTGCCGCCAGCTTTGGACCACACCCCGCTCGGCCCGCCTCGGCAGTTGTTGTCCCCAGTACGCGCGCCTCCCGGGTCGGGTTCGCGCCCACCCCCGCACGGGCGGCTCTCCGTGAGGGAGAGGTCCACCCTTTACCAGCCCCCTTGCGCATCGTTTTTTGAGCGCACGGGAACGCGCAGCACCCCCTGGCCATCGGCCAGTCGTCACCCCCCCGGCGCCCCACCGCCCCCCGCGTCCAGCGCAGGACAGCACATCCCCTGCTGAAACTTTTGCGCGGGGGGCCGCGCGAAGCGCGGCCCCGCGACCCCACCCCCACCCCGCGCGAAGCGCGGGGTGGGGGTGGGGGTTTAACCTTATCTTCCTTGGGGGTGCAGGACCTCCCCCAGGATTGACGAGTTGGGGGTATAGCTTGGCGGACGATGACGTGGTATCGACAGCGGCTTGCCCCCCCCCGCCCTGAAATAGGCGCGTGAACTCTTACGTCACTTCGCACAGTGTGCATCATGTTCAAATGACACGCAGGAGCCAGTAGGCTGCCTTTCAAACGGGGTGCCTGTCCCTGCTGGACAGGGGGGTCTGGGGGGCGGAGCCCCCCAGCCGCCGGAGGCCATGGGAGTGAACATTTATTCCTGGTGGGCGCGGTTACTCACGGCATGGTCCCTCGGTGCCAGGCTGCGATGCCAGCACGCTAACCCAAATTGCAAAACGGCGGGCGCAGATCGGTGTGAATTGGGCTGCATCCTGGGTAGCCCGGACCCTACCCGATGTGACGATAAATTGTCGCGCAAGGACATGCCACAGGGGGGTCGAGCCCCCCAGCCGCCGTAGTGAACGTCTGTTCACAGGTTGACATGATTCGTGCCATGCCAAGCCCCTTACCAAATTCGGTGGGTCGTTGGGTCGATTGTTACGAAGAGCCCTGCCACCCACATGTGCAGGACACGCCCGCCCGACATGTGCATTGTACAGCACCACACCAACTTCCCGTACGGATTTGTCTGCAAGCCATCCCCGACCCAAATGCCTCCTGTCTCACCGAGTCTGGAAATGCTGCCGCACACACTGCCACACCTGAACCCTGCAGGGGCTGCCTGCCGTTGGGTGGCTCGACGATCCGGCACAGGTCCTCCTGCAGCCACCTGATGCGCTCTTGCTTCGCAGAACTCGCCATCGTCACGCTTCTCCCTGACGCAGGCCTCCGCGAGCTGCTTCACCAGCTCCGCCTCCTCCGCGTCCCCCCGATGCAGCGACTGCGCGCGCTGGAGGGGGGCCCCGGATGGGAGGGCTAGGCGGTGCCGCATGGCTACACCTCGTGCAGGCTGCTGGATCGACGCAGCGGTCCCTGCAGCCGGATCGTCGCAAAACCCAGAGCTTGTGCGGCCAGGTGCAGGGCTGCGACCTGTCTCGACCTGCATCTCCGCCCAGGCCCGCCCAGTCCCGTAGCTCACGTGTTTCATCGCCTCGGGGATGAACCCCTCCGGAACTGGGTTCGTCCCCAGCCGTACGGCCTTGTCATACAGCGCCCGTCTCCTGTATCGCTTTCATGAGCCGCTCGCGAGGGGGTGAAGGTGTAGCGCCCCTCGACGGGGTGCTGGAGGATGGCCCTCAGGTCATCGGGCTCATCGCGGTGGTATTGACAACTTGAGGCCCCCTGTAGTTAAGCCCCCCCTTGCCAGACCCCCCAGGGGGGGCTTAAACACGGGGGATCCCAGGTAATAGCGTTTTCCTCGCTGCCTCCCGTGGGGTCTCGACAGCACTAGACATTTCGGCGCAGGTAGGTTGCCTCCACTACAGGCTCACCCTAGACGAAGAGGGTGTCGCCATGGGAACCAAAAACCTGATTAAGGGGTGTAGTGCTAACACGCCATGAACGCCTCGCCAACCTGGCCAATTTAGCCGGAGGGGTATCGGTCTACCTGGAACAATGAGACGCTCAAAATACCAAGGGAACCCGCACGTCTTCTTTGGAATTCCCCTCAACGGGGAACACGCATCTGACCTGGTGTCCCAAGGCCACGACGCCTCCCCCCACCTGGCACACCGGATCCCGCTGGACTGTGGGGACGCCACTAAAGTGATTGCGTAACACTGTGTTCACCACCTCCGGTCTTCACGGTCAGGTGAAGATCAATTTTGCAGATCGCGACATGTCATGACCATGTCATGGGGTTCTTCGGGTGTCCCCATTCAGAAAACACCCGAAAAATATGACAACTTTGCTAAACTGGACCCAACTCCCCACACTCTTTTTTTTGCCATTTTTTCCATTTTTGGGCTCACTTTTTCTCACTTTTCTCACTCCAGAGCGAAGGCCCCCAATATCATTTAGCAGCAAGCATGCTCGAATGAGAACAGATCTTCGTCTTCAGCGCGGGGGTCCATCGACATCTCGGTGGGGGTGGTTGGGGTGGTGGACGCGTGCGCCATGCGGCAGTCGGAAGGGGCTGAGTCGTTGTTGTTGAAGCCGCCATTCGCAACTGCCTGCGCCTGCTGTCCGCCCGCGGCCGGTGTCTGCTGGGGCTCCTCGTCCACAGACATCCGGGCGCTCAGACAGTTGCGGGCCTGGGCGCGTCCCTTCATCGCCTGCTTCAGAGGCTGCCCCCGACGAGCCGCGGCAGCGGATGCGAGGAAGAGTGGCTTGGTATCCCGGGGGTCCTGCGCCACCGTCTGGGCTGGTTGACGGGGCAAGGGCCCAGGGAGGGGCCGTGGCATCGGCATTGGCGGCACCGGGGCGGCAGAGGGGCTGGGGCTGTGTTGTTTGAGCCACCACTCAGCTGAATGGGTTGCTTTCGAACCCCCCCCCCCCCACCACACCATGAATCTAGAAAAAATCAAAAAGTATGAACGGTCTTCTTGCCCAACACCTCCCCGACACCACGAATCTAGTTCGAGTCATGCAGCACCGATCACCTGATCGTGACGGGAACTCCACACACACACGCGAATCTTGACTTCAACACATGAACCACCCGCAACCAACCCACGACACTGCCAGTCCACTGACTCAAAGGTGCCGAAAGAAACATAATTGCACTGCACGCGCCGACCGCTTCATCTGCGAGAATCCACGCCGTTGGAAGTCTCGCACACCCCGTGCCAAGGCAGGGAAGGGGCTCAACCTGCAGAGGTTTCTTGAGAGCCTTGTGGGACGGGGAATCCAGCATCGAATAGCTCGAGTATGTGATGAGCGACGGTGCTTCCAGCATTGGAGAGCATCTGCATATTTTTTTTTGCGACCTGCACCGTCAGGGCATTTTATAGGGGCGAAATCTACGCTCATTTGGGCTTAAATGTGAGGCGTTCCCCGATTTTTTGACGGACCCCCCGGCAAGCGAGTCTTGTACTGAATGGGTCACCTCCCGGTTCCTCTCTCAGGGATCCGTGCTCGGGTCCAGCCTCGGGTGCCGGAGGTTAGTCCAAAAAATGGATTTCGGGACCGATCGGACGCGCAAGGACTTGTATGCATACAGGCACAAGCCACGGGGGGTCTGGGGGGCGGAGCCCCCAGCCGCCGGAGGCCACGGTAGTGAACATCTGTTCCTTGCAGGTGTACAGATTCTGCATGAGCTGGCTGCCTCCTCCTGAGGTTACTGAGGGTCTGATGGTCTGCATTCCATTCTCTGATGTAACCTCAAAGGTTTGGGTACAAGACAGGTATACAGCACAGGGGGGTCTGGGGGGCGGAGCCCCCCAGCCGCCGGAGGCCACGGTAGTGAACGTCCGTCCCTTCGCGGCCTGCGTTTTCTCGGGGTTTGACAAAGAAACTGGACAGAAAAACGGTCGGGTAAGTTGCTCGCAGTCTGTGGGCATGAGTCCACTCTCATCTGCGAGGCTGCCCAGCCGCCACCAGTTTTCCACCCCCCGGATTTTTCCCGGAAATCTTTTTTTTTTTCCCTTAAATGTGAGGGATCGCCTCAGTTTAGACCCCCTATAATATGCTCTGTGCACCGTGTTGTATTTTGTTTCGTTTTGTGTTTGTGTTTTGTTTTGGGATTGGGGGGCGCCCCTCTTCGTGTGACACGTTAAGGGGCTCGGTACAGGCGAGGATCAGTCCTCTGTGAGGCACTCCTACGCGAGCCCTCTGGGTTTCCCCAAATGACCCCCGTATGCGGGCCGCTTCAGGCGCTGCGTCGCCTCGGCGGGGCTCTCTTCCCTCGCAGTGTCGTGGGTGTGGGTAGGGGGGCAATCTGGTTTCGTTGTGTTTTTGTTTTGTGTGGCTGTGCAGCTGCAGTCGATGGCCGCAGGTTGCACCACCCGCTACTTGTTCCGCCTCCTGATCCGGTGGGCGGTGGGGGGGGGGGGGTGACTTGATAAGAGCAGTCAAAATGATACTTGGGGGGGGGGGGGGGGGAGGTTCTGGATTCTGCATCGACAGGGCAGCTGACTTCTAGAGGTTGGAAGAAGCCGTCCCACAGGAGAGGAGTAACAGAGCGGTGCGTGTCGTTGGCTTTGTTGAGGATGGCATGTGTCTCGAGACGGATCGAGGCTGTCAAAGCATCTCACCCTTCCTGTGCTCACTCAGCAAGAAACTGGCAGCACCAAGCAGAGCCGGGTCATTGGAAAGACGACATGGAACCCAACCGTGCCTGCAGGTAAATTGAGTCTGCTCTGTCAGAAGATGAAATAGTACCAGGCTCCTTTCAGTCGGGACACGCCTCGGGGTGGTGGGGGGCAAAGAAACCCGTGTAGACGGGAAAGCCTTCATGAGGGTGAGGCAGGCTGAGACGCCTCCTGCTGAGCCACACATGATGGCTCAGAGAAGCAACCGAGAAGGGGTAGTGCTAGAGAGAAGAGGAAGAAGAGGCACAGAGTGTCGACTCCTGTTGCCCGACAAACATCACTGCAGAAACCGCATCGTACGACCGGGCAGAGGGCAACGCACCACCCCCCCTGATGCATCCCTCAATGCAACACGATCCGCGGGCACACAACTACTGGTGCTGACTTGCAGCAGCAAGTATCTCGCGGTCTTCCTTCAGGCTGTCGTGTGCGAACCGGAGTGAGTTCCTATTTTGTTGAACTGCAGCAAGAACGAACTCACGATCACCCTTCAGGCTGTCGTGTGCGTACTGGAATGAAATCCAATGTTGTTGAACTGCAGCAAGAACAATCTCACGATCACCCTTCAGGCTGTCGTCTGCGTACCAGAGTGAGTACCCATCTTGTTGAACTGCAGCAAGAACAATCTCACGATCACCCTTCAGGCTGTCGTCTGCGAACTTCAGGCTCTGGCCATTCTCTTGAATTGCTGCATCAACAAGTTCACGATCACCCTTCACGGTGGTGTGCGCATCTTCCAACCAGGGTGGCTGTTCTCCACTATCCCACTCGTGATCCAGCTCACGCACATCGCGCCCGAACTGCTCCCACTCGTCCGTGAACTCGCGAACTGCTCGAAGGATCTCATCACGTGTCGTCACCCACAGCGGGACCTCCCACAGCTTCTTCTCCCCCCTGTGGACCGCATCGAGGTGACGGTCGGGACAGAGGGTGACGTGAACCACACACCCGGCTTCGACACCTGCATGGCTGCACAGAGGCTCGTCGTCACACACCGCTTTGCCCCCCACCGACAGATGCACGTCCTCTTCCTCCACACCATCAGGGTAGCGGAACGCCTCGCGTGCTTCGAGCTTCAGCCTGTCGGGCTTCTCGTCCATCCCGATGTCGACAGCGTGCGTCACGCCTGTCGCCGCATCCTCCAGGAACACCTCCATGACCACGCCTGTGGAAAGTTAGCAGCGCCCTGCAGGGTGGTGTGGCTCTGTGTGTGTTGCAATCAATCAGGAGGCTTGCGCCCGCTCAGCGTGGTGCATGGTCATAATGACGATTCTCATCAGGTGCACATAACTGGTAATGCACAAACCAGAGACCTGATCACAGGGGCAGTTGGGGACGGGCACGCTTGACATGTCCTCGAGCCCTTCCAGACAACGCGAGGAAAAGGATCGCCACCGCCAAGACACACTGCAGCATGTAGGCTCGCAGTGCAGGGCTTTCTCTGCGTGGATGACACACGCGCAGGCACACAGTGACACAGAGCGAAGGCCCCCGTTGTGTGTGAAAAACGCACCTCGTCCTTCCTGTGATCCATGTGTGCTCCTTCAGCATGAAACTGTCAGCGTTAAGGCAAAGTGAATCAGCACCAAGCAGAGCCCGGATCATTGGAAAGAAGACTTGGAACCTAGTGTCTCATCAATGGATGCACGTGCCTGCAGATCGAGATTGCAGCAGTCCCGGGCTGCGAGTCAAGTGGAGGAGTGAGGGTCTCGTGTGCCAGCAGATCAAATGTGTGTGTGTGTGTGTTGCAATCAATCAGGAGGCTTGCGCCCGCTCAGCGTGGTGCATGGTCATAATGACGATTCTCATCAGGTGCAAGTGTGTGTCCGACGCTGGGGCAGTGGGAAGTCAGCGGGAAGCACAAGGGTGGCGGTGCGGGTGGTGGAGGGTGGGGACGTCGCTTCTTCGTAACTTGGTGTGGACCAGAGGCGCCGCACAGCTGTACGCTAGAGGTCTGGGGCAAACAAAAGACGCCTGTGGGCAGAAGAACAAAACAGCAAACCCGTCTGTCTGGCGAATGTCTGGCAAGGAAGGTGTGGTGTGTGTTGGTGTGTCATCACGGAATGGGTGTGATCCTGTTGCTCTGTGGCAGGCAGTGCAAGGGTGTGCATGCGTGCGTAGTGAGTGAGGGCTGGTGCGTCCTCACCACATCTCATCTGTCACAATATCAGAAGCGGAGCTGCCCGACAAGCTGCGGCAAGCTGTGTGTGCACGTCCCGTGCAGTGGCGCGAAGCTTCTCACGACACAAGCACAGACACACAACAGCAACAACAGCCCGCCATCATCTGCCAACACCGTGCTGCCTCCGTCTGCGAGACTCACCTCGCAACACAGGTGTGTCGATCTCACAGACGGTGCAGACTTGCATGTTGCATGTCACGGTGTGGTTCGGGCAAGAGTAGGGTTTGTGGCACAGCACACGCACACGCGTGAACACAAGGACTGCACTGCAGGCAGTGTGTCACAGGAATAGGAAGCGGAGTAGAAATGGAAGCAAAATAGAAGACGACGTCGAAGTCGACACGATCGGAAGAGAGCACAGCAAGAAAGACAACAGTTCACGCACCTCACTTCTTCTTGTTTGTGTGAGGCACGACAGGAAACACACACAATAGACGGAAACTAGCAGCACAGTGTATTTTCAAGGCACGTGCCGTGGGCTCGACACAACTTCAGCGTACCAGAGAGGAAGTACGAAGGCGGCGCTAGCTGCGCTCGCCCCCCTTCACTACCCTCCCTACCCCACGTCCGTCCCGTCCCGCTCCACACGCACCGACCTCGACCTGCACCACCGGGATTTGACGTGCAGTGTGCCGCATGCAGGATGCAAGATACAAAATGCAACATGCAGCACAACAACAACAAAGACAAGAGGAGAGAACTAGAGCACCCAGGTGCGGCAGGTGATGGTGTGGCAGCACCGCGTCGCAGTCTTGCAGATGCCTGCGTCCCACATCAGCGAGTTGCACACAGACGGGTCTGTCTCCTGGAACCCGGGCGGACACACGGGCAGCGCCTTGCACGGGTCCGCGCAGTGGCACGTCCCGGGCTGGTGCCCGTTGAACGTGCAGTCCAGCCCATCTGCACACACGTTCGTCTCGCACTCCTCCACAAGCCCGCCGCACTTCTCCCCCTCCTGCGACTTCTTCGTGCACACCTTGAACCCGAAGCACTCCCCGCGCTCCGGGAACACCGCAGCCGTCTTCAGCAGCGACCGGCACGTCCACCCCGCCTCGCAGTGCTTGTCCTCCGTGCACGGACGCTGCAGCGACGGCACCAGCGCAGCCACGACCAGGAGCGACAGCATCTTGTGGTGGGTACGGTGTCTTTGTCGGGGTTGAGGTTGAGGTTGAGGTTGGCCCTGTGGGTGTGTGAGGTGTCTTCTCTCCTGCACCAAGTGCATCCAAAGCAAGGTCCGTGTGTGTGCAAGTTTTAAGGCGGTGTCGCCCCACGAGGCAGTGGATGCATCATCAGTGGTTTCCGATGCACTGAACACGAAACACAAACTTTGACGCGCGTGTGGGGGTGGTGGGGGAAGGAGGGGAGGATGGGCGAGAGGGGTGCCTACTAATCCGGATTGTACTAAAGTAGGCCGACAGGCCTCCCTTGCTGTACCCCGACCACTCCCCCCTCCCCCCCTCGCCTCGTTCCCGATATGTATCTCTCTCTCTCTCTCCCCGTGCCGCTGCCAGACAAGGGTGTGTCGCAAGGCAACACTTGTTTGTCTCGCCGAAACCACACGACTGGCTGA
Source organism: Rhynchopus euleeides (assembly GCA_963210315.1). Lineage (NCBI taxonomy): Eukaryota > Euglenozoa > Diplonemea > Diplonemida > Diplonemidae > Rhynchopus > Rhynchopus euleeides. The sequence continues at coordinate 500,259 of OY723280.1, forward strand.
CGCGGGACAATGGTCAGGGCTTGAAGGTGTGCTTGATTGCTTTGTTTTGCGTTTGTTTTGTTTCACAGATATGGAACGCGCGTTCTAAAAATAAAAAAAAGACGCCCAGGATTTTTCGCGCGTGACGGGAAAAAAAAGCGCAGCGCGTTTTAAAAAAAGCGCGCGTGAAAAAAAAAGGAAAACGCGCGTTTTGCTTTTTTTCACGCGTGACGCGCGTCGAAAAATGACACGCGCGCCCGAAAAACGACACGCGCGTTTGAAAAAGGCGCCTGCCTTTTTCATTTTTCAAAACGCGCGTGTTGTTTTTTTTAGGGTGTGTTTTTTTTGTCATTTTCAAAATGCGCGTGCTAAAACGCGCAAAAAAGAGGCACGCGCGTTCCATATCTGTGATTGTTTTGTCGGAAAAAAAATTCTAACGCCACTTTGTCGAGTCCAAGGGACTCCACATCAACAAAGAACAGACCGACTCTGCACACACAACAGAAACCCGCACGACAATCCCCTCAGAGACGTCTTACGCGGACCCTGCACACCCTCACCCTCACACCATCCCATCTAATACGCCACAGGCCCCCAGGGTGCATGGGGCCGGTTCAGGAGCTCAGACATGGCGCTGATGAGGTGGTCATTGAGGAGCGTGCTGTCCTCGGCAAACTTTTTGCACCACGACCTGAGCATCTCATCCTCCAGCAGGAGGTGGTCGGCCTTCAGGCAGATGACAGACGCGTCCTTCTTGCTGCGGTAGAACTTCCCGCAGCTCGAGGGAACCCACTCCGTGTTCAGCAGGTTGATGTAGTACTCGTTTGAAACCTTCGGCTTCGCAGAGGGGGACCAACGCGACCCATCAGGGATGCCGGAGACCGAGGCGTGAGTTTTCCCCACATTGTGCAGGCACATCAGGGCGGTGAGGTGTATGTCAGTCATGGCACCGCGGTAGAACGCACGGCGGAGTGACCTCGTCTCCTGCACATCCAGCTTGATGTCGGACGCCTCTGCGGGCTCTGCTGTCTCCCCGTCCACCCTGCCAAACTTGAAAGGAACCGCAGGCCCCCCGAGGAACTGCACCGCAACACACGCCGCAAAGGCCCAGAGGTCGGATCGGGTGATCTGCTGCGGCGCCGCCTCGCCCTCCTTGAGGGTGTCAAGAGCTTCAGCGTGCAGGTCCTCGCGCACCCCGTCCAGTGCCTTGAGCAGGCCTGTCATCGCAGCAAAGCAGGGGAGAGAAGTGTCGACCTGGCCCGAGCATGCGTGGCGCTCCGCCATGGGTTTGTTGTAGAGGAATGCCGAGTTGCTCAGCCACACCAGCTGGATGGCCATGGGGGCGTACTCCGGGTGTGCCAGGAAGACCTTCTCGATGAGCATGCGGGCTTCGAGGGTGTCGAAGGTGCACACCGCGTTGTTGCCGTACATCACACCCTTGACGTACCACACGGCGATTGTGCCCAGGAAGACGAAGCTGACCAGGGCGGTGACATACAGCCCACCCTCCCTGTGGTCGACAGACGTCTTCTTCTTGATAACCTTCCTCTGACCCCGCGCCTTGTTCTCGGGGTTCTCGACGAAGACACGCACGCCCTCATCCTCGACAGGGCGGGAAGCGCTGTCTGTGGCCCGGTCGACGTGTGTGCGGTAGAGGCGTGTGGTGCTACGCAGGCGGTGCAGGCGGAGGAGGGCGGCGGGCATGCCGGCCGAGCATGCTTGGTGTGCGCGCAGCAGGCCTGGAAGCATGTGGCGCGGCGCGGCTATCCGCGTGGCGGGAAGCATCGCGCCTGCCCCACCCGGCCCCCGTGTCCCTGCCAGGCTGGTGTCTGTTAAACCCAGAGTGTTGCCACACCCCACCAAGCTAGACACAGCGTTGAAACACGCCGTGTGGGTGGGTGTTGCGAGCACCTCCGGTAGCAAGCACGGTTAGGCACAACCGGATGCCACTTTGCAGCGGAGGGCACATGCATACAATAATATCAACATTCGGGTTGCTGATGCGGTGTGGCGGATGAGCGACACCCGTACACCACGATGCAGAAATCACGGAGGATGAGAGGGGGAGGGGGGCGGGGGCGTCCCCTCACTACAGTGTATGCGATTCACTCTGTTGTTCATGTTTTCGTTCGGGTTCTTCCGGAGGGCGAGCTCTCCTCGCTGCCATGCCGCGCCACTGCCCCACCCCCTGGCTGTGCGGGGAGCGCGACCCGCGCCACCCCCGCCACGGGAAGGGAGACAACACTTCTTACTGTGTGCGGCAAAACTGTGTTTTTCCCCTTCTTCATCACGCAGGGCCCGTTGTCGGGCATCGACAGACCACAAGCTACGAGGGCTCGGCTGCTGCGTAGACCTGAGGGGATCGCGATGGGAGCCTTGGCTCAGAAGTGAAGAAACGTGAGTCGCCTCACAAAAGGGAAGACGAACCCGACACAGGTTGACACACAATCGAAGGCCTCCACTGCGCCTGATAAGCAGATGCACACTGTTTTACCCCCCCCTTGTTTCGCCAAGGGGGGGGGGGGTACATTGTGCCACATAACATGAGGCTTGACCTCACACAACCAGCACCCCCTCCCTGACATGCCGGGACAGGCCCTCAGGGAGGCATTGCCAATACAGCCCCCTCCTGGTGCTTGTGGCGGGGCACATCTCTCCCTCCTCCTCCCCCACCCCCACCCCCATTTCTGCAAACAGCGTAGACGAGGTACACTGCGGGGGGCCCACACATATTATTCCTCTGCCGCCACGCCCCCATTTGCGCCATTGCAAAAAATACACCCAGACTCATCACACCCACCCCCACCCCCACCCCACCCCCCCCTCCCTCCCTCCTTCGTCTTTGGCTGAGAACACAGCGTGTCGGGCGCCCACACTGCGCGCCGTAGCCACCCTCCGCTCCTCTCAGATCGGGCCGGATGGGGGTGTTTTGGGGCCGTGGTGGTGGGGGGGTGCACACCGCCATCTCCCACAGCACCCCCATCACAAAGCTCTCTGGCCTCCTCCCCTCCTGCAACTCGGGCATGGGTCACGCCACGCCGTGCAGCTAGCTGGCTTTGGGGACAACACCTTCTGCAGCCCACCCACCCCCCAATCCCACCTCCTGTCTGGAGGCGATGGTTCCGCTCAGAAGTGCCCCTCGGGTTTGCGAGGGAACGGCTTAAACACTTCCCTTCTTCTGCCGTTATATTTCGCGCTGTGTTTATCGGCGTTTAGGTCTCGCGTGGGTCACACCACAGCGAGAGATGAGGTAGGTTGGACAGAGGCACCCAAACTCCGTGCCACACACATCACCTGCGCGGCATGGGTTTTTGTCTGATGGCAAGTCGAGACCCACGTCACGAGCAGGGTGAGGGTCCAGCCTGGGCCTTCACCCCATCCCCACACACACAGCAGCCCACACCCAGACCTTGTGGCTGAACCGCCTGTCCGGCGCGTAGCCTCTCCGGGTATGGGGTGGGGTGGGGTGGGAGGTTCCCCAACAGCGGGCACCAACTCATCCCCGCCATGCCCCGTTGGGTGGGGAGGGTATTCCCGCAGGGGTGTGGGGAGAGAGGATCAGTAGGGCGCGAACATGGGGAAGCTCGGGGCGCCCCTGGCGCCCTTGCCGCCGAAGCCGGGGGGGAAGCCCATCGACATGGGGAGGCCCTTGCCGCCCTTGCCGCCGAAGCCTTTGCCGAAGCCGCCGCGTGCGCCGCCCGCCATGATGGGGTTTCCCTTGATGCCCTTGCCGGCGAGGCTGTTGGTAGACCCGCTGGCCGGGGGCATCATCATCTGTGAGAGGAAGGGAGAAGGAGGGTGTGGGGGTGACGCTCCGAGGGGGGAGCATGGCACTGCGTGGGTCAGGAGGACAGCATATTCGTGAGGAGATCGAGTGCACTGTTAGAGTAAGCTGTTTCGTTGTGGCAAGCAAGCTTGTTTGGGGAAGGGGTGGGGTGGCGGGAAATGGAGGTGTGAAATACCTTGAGTGGCACGCCAAGGTTCAGCCCCACGTCCATCCGCTTGACGTCGCTCGACTTGTCATTCACCTTCGGGCAGACCTGCAGCTTCAGGCCACGCCAGTTCAGCTTGTGCTTCTTGAGGGCGAGGTCCACCCCGTCAACTGACTGCGCGGGGGGGGAGGAAAGTGGGTGATATCAGTGGGTGGTTCCCTCACCCCCACACCCCCCTGACACAGAACAAACCCCCCGGGAGATGTGTTTTTGCAGCAACGCACAGCACACCGAGCGCATTGCTTTTGATGAGTGATCTCTGCTGTCACCACCACCACCACCACCACCGCCCCACCCCCCCCAATGCCTTGCGACTCAACACTCTTTGCATACCTCGAACTCAACATAGGCGAACCCAAGCGGGATGCCGTCGGGGTTGGTGCGAATCATGATGTTCTTGATGGGGCCACACTCCCGGAAGATGTCGAAGTACAGCTCGTCAGGATGTGTCGAGACGTCGATGTGGCCGACGTAGATGGTGCGCTTGTCAGGGTCCTGGTTCCACACGGCCTTCTTCAGGTTCGACAGCTCGTTCCCCCGAGTCGAGACACGGTCCTTCAGCGTGTCGATGATGCCGTCCAACGAATCGCCCTCGGCAGAATCGCTGTCGCTCTCCTCCTGCCGCTCCACCTCCACATCCGTGGGGGGCTTGGTCGTGATCTGCAGCGGCGCCTCCTCCTCCTCGCTCTCGTCCCCATCCGCAACCTCCACAAGCTCCTCGGGTGCCATAGCTGCGCAGGGGTGGAGGGAGGAGGCCCTGAAGGTGGCGGTGGCAGTGGCGTGGCATGCGATGGCGGCGTTGACGTGTTAGCAAATTAGGGGTTCGGGGTGGGGTGGAGGTGGTGGGGGTGGTGGGCGGTCGCGTTGTGGGATTCACTTTTCTATTTACCAAAAAGAGACAAAAAAAAAGCAGCACCTCAAAATCTACGAACCAGGGAGTCCCGGCGCCCTGTGCCTGTGGAAGCACATTTCTGCTCCCCGAGCCCCAGCAAAAAAACAAAGAATAGATGCATTCTTGAACTTCTTCGCTGCGGGCCTGTCATACGATGGGGGGGGGGGGGGGGGGGAAGCCCATAACCTACGACGCACCAGCCTCGAATTTGGTATGCGAATTTGAAAATAAAGAACATTCCGGTTATCGCTGTTTGGTTGTGTGCAACACCCGGGTAAAACAACCGCTGCTAAAACACTCCCAGTGCCCGAGAGGCACGCCTACCGCCCTCCCAGAGACAGAGCGAGATTTGTGCGCACTGCGCACGGGGGTGTCCATCCACTGCCTACAGCCTTCTACACCTGCAACCTGAGGCAGCCCCACAGGTGACGGCACAACAAAAAGAACTGCCAAACTGGGCGAATCCCAAAAGAGAAAGGGGCGCAACGACGACACCTCTCCCCCACCCTGGCAATCGACCACCTGCAGAACAAGCCTGCGCAACACACACCCACACGGCGACTACATTTCCTGCAAGGCTAACCAGACGGGCGGGGGGGGGGGGGGGGGGGGGGATCTCGAGGCTGTCCTGCCCCAACCACACCCTCTCACCCCCTACAAAGGCGAGGGGCTCTCGGGAGCGAGAACCCCCTATAATATTCTATGCACTCATGTGCTGTCCCGGGGAGGGGGGGGGGGGGGGGAGTAAGGGCTATGCAAAAAAATCAACGACACTCTGCGGGGATAGTGCCTTTTTTTGACAAGCGGTGCCTTTGTGTGCTGTCTGACGCACGGCGCGTGAATGAACACACCCTCTGTCAGGAGACTCGAGAATACCCACACGGCACGCTAAGTCCATCCGATACTGCTGAGTGGCGCGACCTAGGTGGCCTCGGTGGCCTTCGCTGCGGTGACCGCTTGTCGAGGGGGGGTGGAGAGGGGACTGAAAAACATGCATAGCAGAAATGGCACGCAGCAAAAGCAACGCGACACTAAAAAAAAAGCGGGTCCGGGAGGTGTGGGTGGTGGGGGGTGGGGGTGGGGTGGGTGATGCTCTGAAAGCAGAATATGTGGCTGGAGGGGCTCTCAACAAAACGCGCGGTCCGATTCTAACTCAATTTGAAGAGAAAAAACACGAGCAAATGGGCAGCATCTAAAGAATGCAGAACACTCGCCTGCAGGGTAGGAAGGGTGGGGACGACAAGGAAGAGGCCCGGACAAGGTTTGGTCAAAACTCCTCCCCAGCAATGCCGGGGCCGGCAGGGGGGGAAGAGACTACAAGCCGACAGATAGGCGGCTGGTGGTCCCCAGACCAAACCACGGCTCGATCCCAAGAGACATGGCTTGTGGCCACGAAGGGGGGAGACATGTTGTATCGAGATGCGCGACGCCACAGAGAGAGACGGAAGCCGAAAAGCCGGGCACCCTGACCGACCTGCCTTGGTGGGAGGGGGAGGAGGACAGTGCAGCGGAAGAGAGAGACCACCATCCTCCCAGGCAGTGTTGCAATTTTTTGGTGTCGACAATCACGTAAGAGCTAGGCTACTGCACAAGTCCGGTTTGTCCCACACACCCAGGCAGTGTTGCGTTTATGTCTCGAACTCTTGTCTGAAGTTAGGGGTTGTGCAGGCAACAGCTCAACCCCTCGAGCTGCCAGCTGCAACTGTTTTGGAGCCCCTACTTCCGAGACCTCTTCGATGCCACTGTGGACGGAGTTGTCGACGCAGTACGCTTCTTCGTGTCCTTCGGCGCAGGCTTCTTCGCACCCGCCTTTGCAGCAGGCTTTTTCGCAGACGCCTTGCTGGACGCCTCACTTGTGGCACGCTTCGATGCGGGCTTCGAGCTGCTGGCCCCCCCCGAGACAGATGCGAGCTTCCGCTTCCCGGTGGTGGCAGGGCTGCCTGCCTGCCTGCCTGCAGGCGTGGCGCTGCCTGACCCCTTCTTCGGCGATCTCGGCGACCTCGGGGAGCGCTTGGGGGAGCCGGCACCCCCATCCTCATCCAGGTCCAGCGGGTTCGCCTTGCCAGCCTCCTTGAAGGTGATGGGGACAAACTTCTTCTCGTCGATAAACACGCGCGTGATCCAGTCGTCGTGCTCTGGGGACGCCTCCTTGAAGAGCGCTGGGATGCGGATAACACCCGGGTAGTTGTTGTGCTGCACGCTCTTCTTGTTCGCAACTGTATTCAACACCATCAGAGCAATGTCAGCGATGAGACGGGTGTCCGTCGACTCAGGGTTCGCCGCGTCGTCCAGCTTGCGGATGCGCAGCACCATCTCCTTCAGGAAGTCGAAGCACTGGGGCTTCTGCAGGAGCTTCTCGAAGAAGCCGAACAGCACGTGCTGCACAGGGAGGTACGAGGGGGCCTGGTCCTCCAGGTTGGGGAACCGCGACAGCAGGTGCAGGAGCTGCGGCACGATGTACTCCGGGCAGAAGGCAGGCGCATGCGGGGTGTCGAGCATGATGTTGTTCTTCGCCTGCTTGTCGCGGTAGGTCGCGATCAGCTCGCCCAGGCGCTGCCCGGCCAGCACGTAGTTCTGCTTGTTGCTGTCGGACAGCGTGACCACAAGCAGCTGGGCAAAGCCCAGCCACAGGTGCCCCTTGATCAGGTCGCGGTGCAGAACACGGCCAATCTCACTCCTGCACTCCACACGGTTCTCAAGCATCAGAACCATCACGCGCTGTGAGTGTCGAGGGGGGTGCAGCGGAGAAGACGCAATGAGACAGAAGCAGCGCACAACAGCCCGGAGGTGGCACCCGACACCCATTTTCACGACACGCAATAGCGGCAACAGACGGGAGCGGTGTGTGGGGGGGAGGGAGCAAGGCACTGCTACACACCTGCCAGTTTTGAGGCTGCTGGTTGCTGAAGAACACCTCCCGTGTCCCACGGTAGCGCCCCAGACGGAGCATGGCTTTGATGATGTCCATCGTCTGGATACCCTTCGCAAGGTTGGGGGTGCCGTCCAGCGTATGCGGTGCGAGCTGTGTGTGGGTGTGTCGGGAAGAGTGAGAAAAGTGCGCATGACACCATTTGCATTCACAATGCCCGACATATCCCTCCCTCCCCTTTTCTGTAGACACCCCACTCGCCCTTGCTTGGCATGTCTGAAGAGCAACACGAAAAGAACTTACCCCCCCCCCTCTCCACAACGCAGATGGACATACCCCCAACACGAGCTTGTTGCAAATCTGTGTCGTCTCCTTCACAATGTCGTGCGTCTCGATGCGGTGCAGCACTGCGAGGTACGTCGTGATGTACTTCAGGCACATCCGGAACACGCAGCACGCGACAGGGGGGGCTTCGAAGGAGTGGTGTTTGGTGAACTTCACCTGCTCCTTCGCCAGGGCTGGGAGGACCACTGCCGCAAACTTATGCCCCGGCGACAGGAGGGCGGTGTTGGTGTGGGGGTGCAGCAGAATGGCCTGCTGCAGCACCCGCATCACCGACACGCTGAGATATGTCGCAGGCTTCTTGCTGTCCAGCAGCTTGGCGCCCTCATCCACCAGCTTCTTCAGCGCCTCCGCGCGGGTCTGGAGGTCTTTCGACGATAGAGCGGCAATCAGCTTCACCGTAACCTTGGTGATCTTCTCCGTGGAATACAGCGCCAGCTTATTGAGGGACTTCAGGAGTTTCGTGAGGACCTGCTTCGGCAGCTGCTCCAGCAGAGGGGGCACAGCCGGTGCAGAGGTGAGGTCCGCCACGGCAGGCTGAACCGCCGTGTTGTGCGACGCGAGGAAGTGCAGCGACTTCAGCGCGTTGAACAGCGCCTGCCTCCTCTGTGCCAGGCTCATCGTCTTCTTTTTCTTCCCCTTCGCGGGGGACGAGTCGGCGCGGGGGACGAGGGGGTCGTCCGCTGTTGCCTCCCCACCCCACGACTTGGCAGCCGCTTCATCGTCTGCAATCATCAGCACCACATTGGCCAGATCCGACACGGCGTCGCTGCTGTGGAGGAACATGTCAGGGAAAGACTGCGCAAGCACCATGTGGAGGTGTGATAGCTGCACCGCCTTGGTCCCGTCGGCGTTTTCATAACCGCTGCGTGCGTGCGCCCCGACGCTGCGGATGAGGCTGGTCGAGACAGGGAAGCAGAGGCGGGTGAGCAGCGACTCGATGATGATGGGAAGCCGCTTCACCCGCTCGCGGATCTCGTCCTTCTCGATCTTCGGCAGCGCCTTCGGCAGGGCCTTCTTCAGCTCCGACACGATGCTCTTCTTCAGCGCCATCCCCTCCGACGGGTTCTCGAAGATCTTGGCGATCTGCCCCACCACATTCTTGAGAATGTCCTGCCCCGGCACATACAGCAGCAGCTCCAGACCCCCGTCCTCCGCCAGCCTGCAGGATGCGTTGAGCTGCGCGACAATCTTCTGGAAGAGGAGGACAATTTTCACCCTCTCGGGGTCGGCGCGGCGCTTCCTCAGCTCGTCGTTGCGGGTGGCAGGGTCGAGGTCTTTGTTCTGGGTCAGCTTCGTGTCATCCAGCTTATACCTCTTTGTGCGCAGCACCACTGCGGGGAGGACGTGGGCAACCTCACGCAGCTGCTTCTTGGAGATGACCAGCTTTGCGAACAGATCCTGCGCCTCCTCCGGCAGCGAGTTCCACGTCTTGATCATCGAGAAGGCAAGCTTCCCCACCTCAGCAGGGTTGTGCTGCGACGGCTCCTCATCCTCGTCGTCATCCTCAGGCAGGATGAAGCGAATCAACGCCTGCTCCACCTGGGTGCGCTGATCAGGCTTCGCCAGCTTGCAGGAGTACGACTCCAGCATGTGGCGGGGGATTTGGTTGAACGGCGCCTTCACTTGGTCCTGCTTCTCCATCATCTCTTGGAACACCTTTCCGAAGCGCTTCACGGCGACGCTCCGCACAGTAGGCTTCTTGTCGCGCATCCGGGTGAATGCGGCCTTCACAACCGACAGCGGGAGGAGGTGGGCACCACCCGGCAGCTGCACGATTGATGTGACGGCCTCCAGCGCCGCGACGCGAACCGAAGCGTCGGGGTCGATGAGGGGGTCCAGGAGGCACTCTGCCAGATCCGGGCCCAGCTCGTTGTTGTCGCCGATCAGCGACTCGCGGCGGGATTCGACAAAACCCTCATACCACTCCACCATGTGGAGGCGCACCTCCTTCTCCGTGTCGTGGAACTGCTTCAGCGTCTGCTGGAACAGCAGCTGGTACTCCGTGAAGTGGGTGGTGTGCATGTTGAAGGCTCTGCACATCGCGTCCGTCGCCAGGAGGCGCAGCGCCTTCTCCTCGTGGTGCTGCCTGGAGGAGATGCGGGGGAGAAAGGCGGAGTTGAGGGCGCCGTGCCCCTCGCTGACGTTCATCATCGTGTTGAAGATGCGGCGGATCTTGTTGATCACGCCTGCGACAACTGTAGGTTCGTTGCCCTTGGCCGACAGCGGTTTCTCCGTCTGCTCCAGCTTGCTGACAAGGTGCTCCGAGATGGCATTCAGCATGCTCTGGTTAAGCCTGCGGATAACGTTACGGACAAGGGTGCGGGAGGATCGTGTTGACCCTTCACTCTTCTTCTGGGATGCAAGCGGGGCGAGGAAGATGTCGAGCAGGGCCTGGGGCACCTGCGACATGCTCTTGAGGATGCCCAGCAGCAGGTCCTCCAGCTTGCCCCGCAGCGCCGTGTCGTCTGTGGTGCGGTCCTTCAGCTTGTTGATTGCGGCGTCGAAGACCTCTGCGAGGAGCTCGTCTGAACCCGGCAGGGTGTCATCGGTCAGAACGGCGCTGAACAGCTCTGTTGCGACAATCCCGTCGAGTATGGCGAACACAAGCCGGTAGGTCTCACCGTCGGCTGCCGCCTTCTCCATCTCCAGGTGCTTGAACTGCCGCAACAGGCACTGCATGACCTGCTTGCGCTTCGATGCATCGAAGGGGAAGTCCGGTGCGGTCAGCCCACAGCCTTCAACCAAGACACGCGCTGCAAGGATCTGTGAGAGGTGAAGGAATGGGTTTGGGATAAGGGATCAAAGAGTAGGCAGATAGGCAGAAAGTCGGAGTGGTGCGTGTTGTGAAGGGTGGGGCAATGTGGTGTGTTTGTGTGTGTGGGGGAGTCTTCGGTCGGACATAAGACACAAAACATCAATATCAAAAACGCGTCTCGTGGGAGATGGGGGTAACTCAGCCACCGCTTTTCCGTTGCATTAGGCACCGTTCAGTGCAAAAGCTGACGTACGGAGGGGCGAAGGCAGGGAGCAAAACACCCCTCGCGACTTCCCTGGCAAAAAAGAAAGAATCACACACACCGCCTTCAAGCGGCTTCCACGATGCGAGCGCCCTCCGCGCGCACCCCAAGCGAGCAGAGCGGCACCTCCGCGGCTCCTGCCGACTGCTTGCGGGACCACCCGTCGGCCGGCATCACCTCTGTGGTGATCCAGCGGACCTCCAGCTGCGTGCCGCTCTGGTCGAGCGCATCAGTCACCTCGCGCAGCATGCTGTTCCCCCAACGCGTCCTGGCGTGCCCTTTTCCCAGCACCAGCCGGACGGCGTCGTTGTCGACGAACAGGATCACAGTCCTGTGGCCACGGTGGATGGCATCCGTGACCGCCCGTCGAGCTGCCCACAACTCCAGGTGGAACATCTCCGCAGACTCCTGCGGTGCCGCCCATTGGCCCCACCTCGCGCGTGACGCCCCGTCACCTGCCTCCGTGGACACGTAGCCCCACCCCGTCGTCGAAGCGTCCGACCAGATCGCGACCGAGAAACGCCGCGGGGGCGGCACCGGCGGGGGCAGCCACTCCTCCGAACCGAGGAAACGCAGTATCATCCCCTGTGCCTCCTGTCGCGCCCCCTCGGGGTAGCCGCACTCCGTGTCCCACGTGGCGTCCCCGCTGGTCACCCTTCTCGCCCACGCCCGCATGAACTGCAGCGACCCGCAGAGGTAGCACAACCGCAGCCCGTGCACGTGTGCCACCCGGAATAGGAGGCCGAGCATACCCCACCACCGGTGCAGAGGGAGCGCCCGTGCGCCCAGACAGGCTTCGACCCGCGTCTGGGCCTCAGCTCGCCAGTCCTGTGGGATGCGGTAGCTCGCGTTCGGCACATCCCACTCCAGCCCGATGTAGCGCACCAGCCCCGCAGGGGTCTGCATGCTCTTCCGCTCGTTCACCTCCCCATTCGCACACGCCATCCTGTCCCGGATGTATGCAGCCCGGGCCCGCACCTCCACCTCACACGCACCCCACACCAGGATGTCGTCGAGGTACACCGTCGCTCCGCGGTCGAGGAGACCCCCCAGGAACACCTCCGAGGTGGATTGTGCGATGAAGGGGGCATATGAGAAACCCATTGGGAGTCGGCGCCATCTGTACCACGTCTGCCCGCTTCGCACACAGAAAAAATTGGACACCTCGTCCCCCAGCGGGAACTGGTGGAAGTACCCCTTCAAGTCGATGACCTGCGCCGCCACGGCCCCAGTCGCTGCGAGCGCTCCGGCGAGTTCCTGCGGTGTCGTGAGGCGAAACTTCGGTGGCGCTGGGAGGCGTGAGTTTACGGGACGACCGTCGACAATGATCCTCCGAACGCAGGGGTCGGTTTTCGGCACGTCGAAGACAGCTACCGCCCCCTTCTTATCGTCCCGTCGCGCCGCCTTCTCCATCACCCCCGCCTTCAGCAACGCCGTCACAAAACTCGGGCGCAGATCGCTCTTCGGTCCCGGCACTGGGACACTCTCAGACAGAGATTCTGCAAACACCCGACCCGATGTGCACCACAGCAGAAAGTGCGCCGATTTTCCCAGTTCCTCAGCCATACGCCGCACGGCCTCCAGGTCGAGCACGCCCGTGGGGAAGTCGTCAAGCCGCTGCTTGCGTCCCACCGCCCGGCCTGCCATGGCACAGGGGCCCCGCGTGCTGGTGTAGTCGTGCATTTCGCCTGGCTCGCTCAGGCAGTCATCGTCCAGCTCGCCGTACCCACGGGCACATCCTCGCTCCACAAGGGCCTCCGCCTGCTCCGCCGCCGCTCGCGTCACCTCCCCCCTCATTGCAGGGTACCCAGGAGGGTCTTCTCCCTCTCCCGTCGGTAGGCGTTCGTCGGGTTGAGGTACTTCTGCGTCACATTCCAGTTGTTTTTCGAGTGACGCAGGAAACGGGAGACGTCCTCGTCGCACACCCCCGTCTCCTCGATCTCGTGGGCTGCCCCCCTCTTCAGGGAATGCAGCCACGACCCCTCGGGGAGAGCGCTGTGGATCCTCCTCTTCAGGTCCACATACTCGCCCGACTCTCCCCCGAAGGCGTACCCCGTCCCCTGCCACTGCCGCCAGAATCGCACGGCCACCCCTGTCAGGCGCCCTGGTGGGAGATAAATCCCAGGGCGTGCCTCTTTCGCGCCCTTCTCCTTCGCGTACAGCTTTGCACCCACGGTTGCTGGCGGCCCCCCGCTGTTCTCGAGCTCTGCCCAGTCTTTCGACGTCATGAAGCTCCTTGGTGTCCCGAATCGATAAAATGGCATGGTCCAGTTCTCTCCGTTCCCTCCAGGACACGTCCCCCGCTGCTTCCCCCTGCTGGAGCTCCGGCGGGGGCACCGGCTGCAGATCCCGGTACCTGGTTCCCGCTCCCGGGCGCGGCGGGGTCACTTGCTCGGAATCCTGATCCGCCGGTTGGGAGTTCTGTGCGCCCACGGCTGCACGGTTGCTCGGGGTCTGTGCGCGTGTTGCAGCACGTCGGGCGCCCCGTGGGCCCGCTGTCCCTTGGTGTCTCGCCCGCCCCCTTGGGGCCACCATGTTGCTCGGTTCCTGCTCGCGATATGCTGCAGGTCGTTCTGTCTGTGCGCCGGAGGCTGCACGAATGTTCTTTTTCTGTGCGCTTGAAGCTGCACGGCGTTCTATCGGTGCGCCCCAGTGGGCTGCACTGTTGTTCGATTTCTGCGCGCTCGAGGCTGCGCGTTTTTTCTGTGCGCTTGAAGCTGCACGGCGTTCTGTCGGTGCGCCCCAGTGGGCTGCACTGTTGTTCGATTTCTGCGCGCTCGAGGCTGCGCGTGTTTTCTGTGCGCTTGAAGCTGCACGATTGTTCTGTGCGCTCGAGGCTGCACGACTGGGTTTCTCCTGTGCGCGGTACGCTGCACGATGTCCCGATGGTGCGCTCATGGCTGCACGGCTGGGTTGCTCCTGTGCGCGGTACGCTGCACGGTGCCCCGATGGTGCGCTCGAGGCTGCACGGGGTTCCGTCGGGGCGGTCACTTCCGGGGGTAGTACCGGTTGTTCTTCCGAAAAACCGGCGGAGGGACAGGCTGCTGGTCCCGGTAGCGCATCCTGCTGGACTCCCCCCCCCGCCGTCCCCGCTTCGTCGGCCCTCCCCCCTGCTCCTGCGTCGTGCGCTTCGTGCCGCACCGCATGGCAATGTGCGTCGCCTCCTTCAGCGCCTTCGGCGCCCGCTCGTCCACATTCAGGTGATCGATGAAGGCGGTAGCGGCCCTCACACCCCGCTCCGCCTTATGGTGGTGATAGAGAAAGGTTTTGAAGATATCTCCCAGCAGCGTCGAGGGGGCAGCGCCCTGCAGCAGAGTCATCATGTGCTTCAGCAGGGCATCGAGGATGGTGCGCGCCTCCCCCTGCTGTTGCGGGACGTACCTCTCCAACAGCACCTGGAGGCGCATCAGCTGGAGGGCGGAGAGGTTCAGCCACCTCGCCGGGTCCAGCTCCACCTGCTCGGCCGTGAGGCTGCGGTCAACACCCGGTGCAGGCAGGTCGTCGTCCTCTTCTTCGTCCATGCTGTCGGGCTTGTCGTCCTCCTTCGGTGCCTCTGGGACCTTCACCTTCTTCGCCTCCCCGCGCACCTTCCGCTGCGGCGTCTCCTCCGGGGCCTTCTCGGCCGCCACCACCTCCGCCTCGGTGGGGCTGCCCGCCCCCAGCTCCGATGCCGCCGACTTGGTGAGCCGGTCGGGGGCCTCCACTGCCGCGACGAAATCATCCTCCTCCATCGCCTTCCGCAGTGCGGCAAGGCACAGCATCAGCCTACGGGTCGTGAACTGAGTCCACGCCTCAACGGCAGTGCTCGTCACCTCCGCCAGAACGAAACGCACTCGCTCTTCCTCCTCCTCGTCCGCCGCCACAGACTTCCACGTGGCGAGGACCGTCTCCCCCTGCACGGAAACCGTGTTCACGCGGAGGAGGTGGGCCACCGCCGTCTTCACGCACTTTGGCGCCATGCCGAACTTAGCGGCAAGGCACTTCGACATCTGGAAGTAGAAACGCTTGCCAGATACGATTTCCGCCATTGTGCGTGTGGAGTGTGTGGCGAGCTGACGTACGGAGGGGCGAAGGCAGGGAGCAAAACACCACTCGTTGGCCTGATGAAGGGTGGTGTTTGTTCCGTTCGCCCCCCTTCCAACCTTGCAAGAAAACTGTTGTTGCAAGTGGTAGAAAAACAAATACCGTATACGTAAATATTTTGGAACGTAAATATTATGGAACGTAAATATTATGGAACGTAAATATTTTGGAACGCTGGTGGGTTGGCGTTCCAGATTTTTTTCGTTCCATAATATTTACAGGGCTTTCTGCGACTCGGGGACTTGGACCAGGTGATCGGACGGCATACAGAGTCCCTGACGGGACCTACTCGTGCACTTTTCGCGCGATTCCTGACGCAAGCCGTCCTCACCACCGAGTCCCCAACTGGCCCTGTAAATATTATGGAACGTAAATATTATGGAACGGACCGGCCAAAAATGGGCCCGTTCCATAATATTTACGTTCCATAATATTTACGTATACGGTACGCACAGGGAAGTCGTCTTCTCTAGTCCTCCCTTGACTCCCTAGTCGCACCGAAGGTGCTTAAACAAGTTTATTACCGGTCCTGAAACCATTATTACCGGTTTCCTGCAGAAAGTCCATAAGCCAAGAGGTAATAATAAACCACTTTACGAGACTTAAAGGCGATATTATTGACCATTCGGTAATTAAAAAGTTTTTATCAAAACTAGGAAATAAAGCAGTCACAGGAATATAGCCTGGGTTTAGTGACTTCATCCATTATTTACACTCAGCTTTCTTATTACCGCAATATTGAGGGCAATAATGGAAATCTTTATTTCCTGGAAAAAGCGGCTGGGGGCAGGGGCGGTGTGGGGGCGAGGTCCTGGCCAGTTTGCTTGATCCACATTGCTCCTACTCGCTACAACACTTCACAGGGGCTAGAGGGCATCACCTCGGCAGGTTGACGTTCAGATCCACAGTCACCCTGCTCTGGCTTGGCGCTCCCGTCGTCGTCCCCTGTGCAGGCTGGCTTGACATCATGTGCGCGACGTTCCGCTGGTGTGTCGTGGATGCATCAAGGTAGAGCTGCGGCGTCGATTCTCCGCGCCAGCCGAAATGCCTGCGGAGATCCATGGTGGACGCGCCGCCATTGGCCGCTGCCAGCGCGGCGGAGCGTCTCATGCTGTGCCCGGTGTATCCCTCCGGGTCCTTTTCCAGGCACAGCGCAATCTTCCGTGGCAGCCCGTAGAATTGGTTTCGCCCGATGGGCGAAGCGAGGAACGCGCTGCCGGCCTTGTTGATGCGTCTTGCGACAGGCCCCGTCACGAGGTCCGACAGAGAGAGGTGGGCCAGATGGGCCTTGAGGACGTCGTAGAACACAGCTTCTTCGTTCAGCATCTTGGGGACCACAAACGACCGTTCAATCGCGACGCTTCCCTGCTTTGCACCGTAGAACTTCACGCTGATCTGCTCATCTTGGACGGTGATGTTTTCGATCGACAGGTTGCGGAGTTCAACGCAGCGCATCCCACCGAAGAAGGCCAGCACCACAAGCGCACGATCCTGCTTGCTCGCCAGCGACCCGGTGCCCTTGTCCATGTAGTCCTGCAGTTCTTGAAAAGAGAAGGTTTTGGCTTGTTTGGTGGTGTAGCCCTTTGTTTGATTCTTCACGTACTGGTGGAGGCGTGGCATCTTTGTCTTGATCATGTTCCCGTGGACAATCTTGACCTTGAAGTTGATGATGGAGTAGTAGTTCCAGATTGACGATGCGGCAGAACCCCCCTGCAGCTTGGCCTTGAGATAGCCCTTGATGTGCTTCTCGGAGTAGATTGTCTTCATGGAACGAACCCGGGGAGCCTCCTCAGCGACGTACGCCTCGAAGTCAGTCAGTCGATCGGTGTATGCCTTCCTGCTGCGGACTGGCATGAGGTCACCGTCACTTGATGTGCTGCTGCTGCTGTCGCTGTCATGATCGGCGGCGCGGGGCATGATGTGTGTGATGTTGCGTGATCTGTGGAGGTTGTGGCTCTGGTACTACGGAGGCTTTCTGCAGGTAACCGATTATAATGGTTTCAGGACCGTTAACAAACTACCATATAACCGGTCCTAATTGAGTACTTTCTGGATTTCGGGAAATTACGTCCCCTCAGCAAGGTACTCGGGTGTTTTTGTTCCCCTCGGGAAGGCCCTCGGGCTTCGCCCTCGGGCCTTCCCTCGGGGAACAAAACACCCTCGGACCTTGCTTCGGGGACGTAATTACCCTCAATCCATAAAGTACTTTATTATTACCGGTAATAAATAGCTATTACTGAATGGGGTGTGTGGCTTACCGTCAGCATGAAACTGTCAGCGTTAAGGCAAAGTGAATCAGCACCGAGCAGAGCCCGGGTCATTGGAAAGAAGACTTGGAACCTAGTGTCTCATCAAGCGGTGGCACAGCGAAAGGGCCCCACAACACTGTGTGCGACACCCCCCCGCGCATTCCTAATGTCAGAAGGGGGCAGGCACACCCTCCTGCTTGATTCCCAAAGCCAAGCTGTGTGCTCCTTCAGCATGAAACTGTCAGCGTTAAGGCAAAGTGAATCAGCACCAAGCAGAGCCCGGGTCATTGGAAAGAAGACTTGGAACCTAGTGTCTCATCACCAGAAGCAACCCCACCTTCGTCCCACCTCCACCTCTGTGAGGGGACGCCAGCCTGGAAAGCCGAAAGCCAACAGGCTGTGTCAGCGGAAGTGGTTGCGAAGTGTTGTTTACATCCACCCGCACAGGGGTGTCGGAAGTAGCGAATATTCTTCGTGTCTCATCATGCACAGGGCTGCGAACCTGGGAAACCCTTCTTGCCTGCAGGCAGCACACACATGCTGTTCTGCGGGACTCACACTGGCACTGGCAGTGCAGGTCAGGACCCTCAAAGTTAGCAACATTGTGCCTTGTAGCACTCGGGAACACGGACCAAGGGTGGTATTTTCATCATGCCTGTTGCATCCTGTGCGGAACCCCCTCTTTTTTTATTCAAAATTTGTTTGGATCGTGAAACAAAACAAATCACAGCTCGCTTGAAGCGAAGACATACTTGCGTTGCAGGGTCGGTATCCTTGCCGATATAGGGCGTGCGGACAATCTCACCGCAGAACCCATTGTCGCGGAATATACGGAGAATCCTCCTCTTGGAAATGGCCCCAGAATCCGCAGCGTCGCACTCATTGAGCTGGTACAGCATGTCACCCAAGTTCCGCAGCCTCTCCTTGATGGTCGAGCTGTTGCAGCCTTTCAGCCCTTTGGCATCGGACAGGTCAGACAGCTCCTGCTCCTTTGCGGAAAGCTCCCCGTCCGACCTGTCGTCCTCCTCCTCCTCCTCCTCGTCCTCCTGGTCTGCGTCCTGCTCCGCATCCTGCGCATTGCGTTTGGTTGGCGGTGGCATCGCAGCGAGTGTCCTCCCGCACTGCTGACACCTGCCAGGGTGTGATGGGTGTCAGGCGTGCATGGTGTCCACAGGCATGTTCCATAGTGCCATGTCATATTGAGATCGATCGGGAAGGGGGAGGGGGGTAGGGGCATCCATTGCGTTCCATCCACGTTTGACTGACAGATGAGGGCGGGGGGTGGGGCAAGGGAGGGGCTAGCGGCGGGTGGGGGATGAGGGGACAAACACAGCCCCCTCCAATCCCGCAGCACCGTACACCAACCCAACCCGCCCCACCCTGTGACAGCCATATACTACTATGGTTTCGTTCTCTCGTTCCATCGTCTGGTCAGGGCCCTGCCTGCCCGTCTGCTGTTGCTAGAAAGAGGGTGCACGTTGCACCGACCAGATCCTCTTAGATGCCAGAAGAGGAAGCCCAAATACGGCAGTAGGTTGAAGTGATATATGAGCGAAGGCCACAGGCAGGCCTGTTTTATCCCATTTGACCCTCTCTCACCCATGAGGGCGAGAGAGGCTACTGCGTCTTTGAGGATTGAGAAGTTGGACGAACAGAGCACATGCAGGTACCTTGGTGGCGCCAGTGTGCGAGAGAGAGAGAGAACAAAAGAACCGCACACACACACAAACTCCGTCTGATCTGGACTGTTTTCCCAGAGGGGTGGTCAGAGAGTGCGGAGGATGGACTCGGGATACTCGATTTTGTGGTGCCACAGCGGTGCGCGAACCACAGCGCGGGGGGGGGTGATATGGACAGTGATCACCGGTTGTGCCGCGCCCAGTGCGTGGTGAAGCACTGCCACTCCTTCCCCCGATAGTTCGTTTGAGTTCTGGAGGTGATGTAGCATGACCTGATGCACGTTCATCGGGTGTCCGCGAGGGGTGCAGACACGGGGGGGGGGGGGGTTGATGTGCATGGAACGGAACAAATGGAGAGACCCCGCGGCGTTCTTTCGGTTTCAACGACCAAAGGATATCGAGATCTTCAGACATGCAGAAAAGGAAAACCCAACTCCCTAACAAAAAAAACCGGCTGCAAGAGACACAGTGACACAGAACGGTACTCCTTCGCTACATAACACACTCTGTTTGCGACTTTTCGTCACGCCCCATGTTTCCTCCATGACTGGCAACGTACAAAAATGGCCAGCAGCACACACGCCATACTAACCTTCTTCTTCTGGGATCTTCGTCTCCTCACGTAGCCGACTATGCCATGTCCTCCTCTGACCAGCTGTACTTCAGCATCAGCGGGAGATCATGGGAACATGGGGTGACAGCTCCGGACGAGGGGGGTGCGCTGCCGGCTCACTCGAAGCCGGCACAACTCCCTGGTCTGAGCAGCTGAAATAGCGGATGTGGCTGCAAATGGGGGGGGGGCAGGGGGGGCAACAGGGCGCATGAAAGAACAAGGAAAGGGGGCCATGCTGACAACTCGTTACTCGTAGTAGCGTTCGTCACCGCAGCCGTGACACTGCTGATTGTGGTGAGTGAGTATGTGAGAGGGTGCGGGGAATTGAGAGAGGAACGACAGGAATATCACTGTGTGCAGTAGCCCCTCCCGTTGGGCTGCGCCTGTGGAATTTGGCGGGAGGGGGGCACCAACCTTTTTGGGACGCATCCAGCCGACGGCCGTCAGCTCACAACATACGAATGCGACGAAAGACAAGATGATCGGGTCGGCACCGGAAACACTGTGAATTGCCGAGGAATCCAGGATCCCCAAGAAGACGTTGGGCGGAAGAAGAAAGAAGCGGGTAGGCAAATATTGGCGAGCGGCCACAGATCGGGAAACATGATGTTGTTGTAGTATTTTCGACGGCAATCAAAAACAAATACATCAGCCGTGACCCGGAAATTCTAGCCATGTGAAAGTGCGCCAAACTCAGCCGCACCTCCTCTCGGGGAGATAACACATCTGAACCAGGGGCGCAACAAACTGAACGGATCCTATTCACAAAACAACAAAAACGAGACCAAAAATGGGTTCTGTCAGCAGTGATTCTTGTCCAGGCCAGTCAGGAGTGCATCCGGGATGTGTGACCACCCCAACACCCGACAGATAATCCGGACAAAAAAAACACTGCCGGGTTCAAAGAGTATTACAAAGGCAGGGTAAGTCACTGAACAACTTCAACAAGTAATTACTTAGAATGAGAATAAGGGCGGATGTCGCCAGGCAGCTGGAGGGTTGTGGGAAAACGTACACGCGTCCCTCCGCCACCTCTAGGAACCACCTCTGTCGTAATTTCTGACAACCAGGAGGGGCTTCTGAAATGCAACATGAATGCAGTAGAGATGACATAAACATACTAAACAGACAGCCGGTAAAGGCACGTATTTGAGAGCTGGTATCGCCCTCACAGCAACCCGCAGAATGGTCGGAAAGCAGTCTTCAAAACGCAGCCTGGGGAGATACTATTCTACCTAACAGGGGAAGGGGGCTTCGCTCGCAGTAACGTTACGGCGTATTTCAGCAATTCTCACCTCTAATAAAGAGGAGGAAATACCAAAAAGGTGCACCGTTCTCGGGACCGTATCGAAGACACCCCTTCCCACAATGCATTTTTGCTGCGGAAGAAGACAATTCCTGGGCGGGGCACTGAATCGCCAAAGGGAGGGGGGGGGGGTGGGACGGGGTGAGGAGAATGTAGTGATGACGAGGGGGGGTGTGATGGAGAATAGGGGGGGGGGGGTGGGGGTGTAGTGATGGCAGTAATTTGCAAAGCCCAGCAAAAAAAACCGGCCCATTTGGGGTTTCTCAGGTGGTGACCGAGGCCTGGGGAGAAGTGGTGAAGACAATCACAACAAAAAAATAAGCTGATGCGGGTGCTCCCCTGAAACCCTCCGGAAGAACCACGTAAATCGGCCTTTTCGGGGTCACTATCTCTGAGTTGTACTTTAGCTGTCGTTTCTGGTTTTTCAGAATGGCCCGTCTACTACCCCCGAAACGGATCCCGCCCGAGAGAGCTCTGGAAAATTGGCAGCTGCCCACCAGAGCAACCTGTGCGGCAACCGTTGGGTTCAGGGTTGTCAACGGAGGTCAGAAAACGAAACGAAGGCCTGTGTGGGGGGTCACGTATGGACGAAGCCCCTCACACACGCGGAAGCCGTGTGTGCATGAGGTGCAATTCACAACAACAACACCGGCATTATTAAAACGGGGGTCATGATGATGGCTTGATGCACATCCCCGAGGGGAGAGGGTTATGGCGTGAAAGGGGTAATCCCAAACAAGTCAAGAGACAGAGACAGGGGGGTTGCCTGGGGGGCGCGTCGACAAGGAGGGGTGAAGTGAAGTGTGGGGTGGTGGGGGTTCATGTGAAGAAAGCGCAAGAATTGCATATATGCGGATGGCCAACGGCTGCAAAAAAGGGGGGGGGGGATGGTCATGCCCGCTGACGGGCAATGGTTTCATGACGTTGGGCTTGTCAGGCCCATGAGATATCTTGGCAACACGCGCCTTAATCCTTCGCAGTCGACGAAGCAAGCTTTTAACAAAACGAACAGCGTTGTTGTGGAAAAACCAAAAACCTCTGCCATCCCGGCCAGACTCAACCACCCCAAACCTGGAACGGAGAATAGGGTGACACTGGGTCTGGCGCCATGAAGCACCGGCGAGCATATGTCTGGCTTTGTTTTTTTTTGTGCGTTTATCGGACACCCAAAGTGTGCGCCTACTGAAGCTGGCCTACCAAAGCTGGGGCCTTCACAAAACACACAAAGAACAGTTGTGTTCCTGCAAAAAACCTCGCCCAACAACATGCAATCACACAGGCGGGTCTGGCTGCGGCAAGAATATGGGATGGGGAAGAGGGGGGAGGGGGGGTGTGAGGTGGGGAAAGGTTGGTCCACTCAAAGCGACTTGGAGTCGCGTTGCCCGGATGTCGGGATTTCCCTTGTTTTTCTTGAGAAAATCCCAGTGTTTTCAGGGGGGGGGGGGGGGGTAGGGCGGGTCGAAAGCCTGTCCCAAAATGGGGTTTTTCGACATAGCAGCTGCGGCCCTCTTTTTGACCTTCTGACCCCCCAGAACCCACCATACCCCGGTTTTTGGGCCCTATGAGTCCGATTTTCGGGCTCCCGAGCCCCGGAAAGTCGATTTTTGATGATGTCAAAATTTTGTTCCCTATACTGCACCTCAGGGTCACGCACAGGTTCACCAATACACCGTCAGTCCATGTGCACGCCCACTTCCTCGACCTCCTCCACCCCTTCCTCCCCTGCGTCCTCAAGACCCACCATAGGTGCCAATCCTGCATCTTTTGACCCTCTTCCCACTCCAGCGTCGCACCAAACTGTTGAATGCGGGCAGCCACCATCTCCTTCTCTGTATACACTGCCAGATCGTGCAAAGATCGTGCATACTGATGCAGAGTGGGAACCGTCATCAACTTGCACAGTGTGCGGTGCTTGGCTGCAAGGGACAGGCGGCACAACTGGCCACTGCTCCGACACGATGAGATGCTGGTCTGGCCAACGAACTCTTTGTAAGTTGAAAGGTCTCCTCTGTCGGGAGGGGGGTTTGCAAACCAACCCTCACGACTTGCTCATGGCTTGCTGAGCAAGGCGTGCAATGACTTTCTGATTATTCAGGACGTGCATTCGAAGCCCGCGCACTTCTTCTGTGAAATGGTTGTTGCGAGAGTTGCACTGTGTGATTCCTTGATCCCCTTCCTCGCCTCATCGTACGGAGGACGCTTGCATGTCCCGAGCATATCCTTCGCAGCGCCTTTAGCCAGTTATGCGCACTCGTCATTCCATAAGGCATAAATACCCGGACACTGTTCTGAGACCAGGTCCCACAGGACCCTGGTCTTGAGCGCCCAGAAGAGAACCTTGATGATAAGCTCGGGCTCTGCGTTGCAGCTGGGTACTCGCTGCGCTCTTCACCTCCCTTGACTGTCTGCATCCACAGGAGAAATGCTTCGCAGATAACGGCAGCAGTGGCAAGTGTTTAGTCGGGACAGTTCACCTGCCTTGCATTCTAAGAGAGCATTCTTATGAGGGCATCAACACTAATGCATCACTGTCGGCTATGATGACATCCTCCCTGTTCCTGGCAGCTCCGAGTTCAATAGCAGGCCACCCAACGACTGTGTCAGATGGCAGTATTCGATGCCATCTTCTCACTGTCCGAATCGTTGGGATACGACGTTGTTTGTGGCGCGGATGAGCGGTTGCATCAGAAAATCACAGCCGCAGGATGGTGTGCGCTCGGACGTCCCAGGATGAGAGTGTTTTTACTATCTGCCCGTGGCAGGCGTCCGTGCCATGACCCGGAGGTGCAGTATAGGGAACGGAAAAATTGACATCATCAAAAATCGACTTTCCGGGGCTCGGGAGCCCGAAAATCGGACTCCTAGGGCCCAAAAACCGGGGTATGGTGGGTTCTGGGGGGTCAGAAGGTCAAATAGAGGGCCGCGGCTGCTATGTCGAAAAACCCCATTTTGGGACAAAAAAAGGGGGCTTTCGACCCCCCCTACTGGGGGGGGCTAAATAGAAGGGGGGGGTCAAATACAAGGGGGGGGCCTATTAGAAGGGGGGGGTCTGAAAATTCGAAATCCATAAAATTTTTCGCCGAATACAAGGGGGGGGGGCTTGTATTCGGCGGAAGCCGAATTTCAGCCAAATTTCAAATTTTCAGCCTGTTTTTCCAGTCATAACAGGCACCCCATGGTCAAAATGACCCCACTGCGGTCCGCACGGAATCCAAGCATTCAAAGGAACGGGGGTTTGGACACCAGTGTGGGGGTCATCGCAGGTTGCTGACTCCCGGGAATATCCCCCCATTATCAGGAGCCAAACCAGACCCACATTTCATGAGTGAAACTTGGCACCTCCACCCACAAAATGACCCCACCACGATCCGCACGGATTCCGAATAGTGCAATGGAAGGCGAAAATCGCGATTCCACGAGGTCACCTGGGGCAAAATTCACCAAAATTTGGAAAATTCGGCTTCCGCCGAATACAAGCCCCCCCCCCCCCCCCCTTGTATTTGACCCCCCCTTCTATTTGGCCACCCACTGCAAAAATTGCCTAAAATTTTGGGCCCTCGAAAACCCCCAAAAAAACTCGATCCTACGCCGAATACAAGGGGGGGGGGGGGGGGCTTCTATTTAGCCCCCCCCCAGTAGGGCAGTGGTGGCTGCGTACGCGTACGCAGCGTGATTTTCAAAAAGTGCGTACGGCGTACGCGTACGCGTACGCGTACGGCGCTGCGTACGGCAGTCTATGGAGCACAGGAGACAGCCATGGCCGCACACCAAATCCGACCGTCGAACTCAGGTGTCCCAGGGGCAGCCTTCGAGCCTTCCAGTCGGAAGTGGTACCTTTTGCAGTATGATTGCGGGTGTACTTGCAGGTGTTGCGAGTTATTCGCCACGTGCGCGGCAAGGAACCATCTGTGAAAGGCAAGATCAAAGTCCAGGGCCCAGCCACCCGCTGGGTGGCCTACTGTGTGCTGAGAGGCCTGGAATACCAGCCGTACGCAAAATCTGCGTACGCGTACGCAGCGCGATTTTCAGAAAGTGCGTACGGCGTACGCGTACGCGTACCGTACGGCCGTACACGGTGGACTTCTGCATTGCGTGAGTAACTGTTTTCAAGAGTTCCGATTCGCAGGAGTACCACTTCCGCAAAGCAGAAGTATACTTAGGAAATGCAGGAGTATACTTCTGCATTCCAGGAGTCACGCAAGGCAAAAATGAGTGAACGGGCAGCATGCCGTTCCTCTTTTTTGCCTCGTGAGAGGTTCCCCCCCCACCAGGCAAGGTGAAAAATGAAGAAATGGGCAGCATGCCGTTCTACATTTTCCCTTGCAAGGCAGGGAGGGCGCCCCCCATGCCAGACAGCAGCCACCCCTGGAGGGGCAACAACTGACGGGCATGGGGGAACGAGGTGGGTCTGGACCCGACACCGCCACCACACGCGCAGTGCACCTTTCGGATACGCTGTCGTGAGTGGGGTGTGGGCAGTTCCCCTATCCTGTGAGCTCCTTTCGGACGAAGAGGTGCAGCGGTTATCTGCAACCTTCGTCCTGGACTTGCCTCGGGGGGAACGCCACGGTTTACCGCGGGTCCCGACGAGGGCACTCAGGCAGGATCT
This sequence comes from Rhynchopus euleeides, assembly GCA_963210315.1. Classification (NCBI taxonomy): domain Eukaryota; phylum Euglenozoa; class Diplonemea; order Diplonemida; family Diplonemidae; genus Rhynchopus; species Rhynchopus euleeides. The sequence continues at coordinate 525,892 of OY723280.1, forward strand.
TCACGCCACCCCGCACCGAGGTCCCTTCTCACGCGGCGTGTCTCCCAGGTTCATGGCGGCGTCATCAGGTCAGGCTTTGTAGTCTCTACACCATCAGTAGTAAGGGAAATCCTAAAACCATACATGGAATCCACCTTTTGGGCCGCTGGTGTACGAGGCTTGTTCCTCCAATTGAATCATGTTTGCTGTGTCAGGCAATATCAATACAGCCGCTGAAAGAAGTCGAGGTGTTGTGGATCTGCTGCTCACAGGAAGGATTCAGGGTGGATCACAAGACTGACCACCCTCTTTCCTTTGTCAAGTACCCTGTAAAACATCAGAACACCAAGTATCTTTCAACACTACATGTTCAAAGAGAGGAATCAGTGGAATCGGAAGGGGTCACCTACCACACGGACACAGTTCCCGCGACTAATAAATGCCGAGAGTTCCGGTGTCCGACCACCTGGTATTACTTGGCTCCATCCACCCAGTCATTACGAGGGGGCGTCCCTTGAAGCCAGTTCCGCAGAACTCAGACCCCCTTAAAACCAATGTCCTGTGTAGACAACTACTTAGCCTGCCTGATGACGACACCAATTCGCTGGGAGAGAGGCCGCGGTCCAGGACCCCAATGGGGATGACGTGGCATTGTTTGACCGGATCGGTTGTGTAAGTGTGTAGCCCCCTCCGCCCTCTGTCCCTCCCAGGGGTGGTGTGTGGAGGCGAGAAGCGCAAACAGCGGCAAGCAATGCAGGCATAGCAAAAAGTGGATCCCTGCAGGTAGACCCTCGGGGTACATCCCTATCATCGGGTCACCTGAAATTTCCCAATTTGAAAATCTGCAACAATCAAGGCAACACGCGATGGGATGGGGCACATGACCTTGCACAGGGGTGGGGGGGCAGAAGGCAGGGGGTGGGGTTGCGGTTGGGGTAGGTATAGCGTTTGAATACTTGAGTTTTGTCTGAATTTCGCACAAGAGACGACCCGAACCTCATTTGGCCGATTTTCTCCCCACAACCCCGATTTGGAGGCAAACCTCATTTGCTTGATTTTTGGGATCACATGAGTGAATTCGGGGGGCGAAACCTCGCGATTTTCTCAGTGGCATGAAGCACGGTTATTCAGTGCCATCACGAGAGAGAGTCCAGATTCAGACCGAGTGTCAATCCTCTTCCACGGCCAGGCAGAGCTTGCGCGGGGGCAAGATGGCTGAGGTGCCGGGCGTCTACAGATGCTCCACACACACGACGAGCGCCAGCAGGAGTACTGGTTTCCCACAGATTCCCGACCTCCTCTACTTCCACAAGGGCGCAGGCAGCCACATGGGAGTGCTCATTCCATTCCCAGACATCCTATAGTTCGCCCAACTTTGACATGTTGGGCGAACTCAGATGGCAATACATGGGGCGTCGATGCGGGTGGTCCGCACCAGCGCCCCATGATGTCTTGAGTGTTTGTATTTCGCCCACAAAACGACCCGAACTTCATGTACAGTCATCCAACAAACATTAGTGGGGTAAAAACCCACCTTAGCTCCAAAATCGTACTCCTTTCGCTATAATAAGAGAAACACCCTGCCCAGCAACTGCAAAAAGGCAGATCCGGGCTACTTTTCGTTGAGCGCACACTCCTGTATCAAAGGCTGTGTAAGCCCCTGTGAAGTGGCATGAAGGTGATCCTTATAAAGCTTTCGTCGTACGATTTCCTTCGTTACTTCGCGACTTCGCTCCGCTTCGTCGCTCGTAACTGGTTTTAAAAAAAATCCTAAAACCCACCTTAGTTTTTACCCCAGGGCAACAGAACACAAAGCAGATTTTGCAGAAATGTGGTGGGAGGGGGCGGGGGGTTGGGGACGGCTGTCTTGCAAAGCGCAACTCTCTCCTCAGCATCAGCAGAACAGCAGGTACCGACACAGTGTGAACTTTGACGAAACTTAGCGGTGTCCCCTGTAGACAAGCACTACAGGAAGGGGGACGGTGCCTCCCTGCCGCCGGAGGCCACGGTAGTGAACATCTGTTCCTTCCGGGCTGAACTGGATCGCTCCGACATCAGGTCGGAACCCAGTGCTGCGCGGGAGTCACTGGAAGCAGTAGAATGACAGCACAAGAGTGAACATATTCCCTAGAAAACAACCCGCCCTGCTTCCCGAAAAATCTGCAAGGGGTGTTCCGTGTAGGTTCCGTGTCGGTTGCGTGTGGGTCAAAAACGCGATTTCGATCACCCCAAATATGCATTGTGTTCTGCTGCCCTGGGGTAAAAACTTTGATGGGGTAATAACCCACCTTCGCTCTGAGAAATCCTGAAATCCACCTTAGTTTTTACCCCACCAATGTTTGTTGGACAACACTGAGAAGTTCCCGACCACTGGGACCCGATTTTGGGGAAATATGTTTTTGGGGCATCTTTGGGGTGAGGATTCACCAAGGCCAAAAAAACGGAAATTCACGTACGCGTTTTGAGGCGTTTTAGGGCCCAAAATGGGCTCAAAACTCAGAAATTCCGTCGAAATCGGCCTCAAACAGGCAAAATGGACCCACCCAGAAAAAAAAATTCGAAAAGGGTCCCCCTATAATTCGTGGTTTTACGACTGATTTTCCTAAGTATACTCCTGCATTTCCTAAGTATACTTCTGCATTTCCTAAGTATACTCCTGCTTTTCCTAAGTATACTTCAACAAGGTACTCCTGCGAATCCGACTGCGAAAACAGTTACTCACGCAATGCAGAAGTCCACCGTGTACGCTGCCACCACTGCCCTAGGGGGGGGGGGGGGGTTTGTTTTTGTTTCTGTTCGTCTTCTTTCGTTGCTGCGGCACGCTGCACACCGCACAGACACACACACAACCCCTCCCCCTCCCCCGCCCTCCACCTCACTCCCACTCCCTCCCCCCCCCATAACCAACTGCCAGAAAAAAATATGAGAAAGCCTCGGTACGGAGGGGGTGCGTAGCAAGAAACACTGGAAGAAAGGGCACATTACACACGGCGGAGTTAGAAGTCGAAGAAAGGTTGTCGGAGCGAACTACGCGAAAAAATCATATGGTACCCCCCCCCCCCCCCCCGAAGCCGAAGGGGTGGGAAAGGCAGGAGGGAAGGGGGGGGAGGGGGAGGTAGGTGGGTGGGTGGGGCAACATTCCGACAAGGGGAAGTTTTTGTCTGCCGCTCTGAAAAAAAATGCAACGGGAATGGTTGCGTTTTTTTAAGGGCGAAATCGTACTCCTTCCACTTGCTGTCGCGTTCGCCCCTCCCCAACACGCCTAAGGCACTCCTACATAACGAGGGCTTGAAACAAAACCAGGGGCAGTTGGCATCCCTGTTCGTTTTTTTTGATCATTTCAAGCATTCGTGGCCTGCCCTAGCATAACCATTTACTCCCATCCCCACCATCCACACACACCCCCCCCCCCGCACCCTACCACCCACAAGGACCGCCCCGACCCGCCAACTCAACTGGCGGGGTCATAGGTGGTGTTGGCCTTTACCCACCCCCCCCCCCCTCTCTCCTCCCACACGGTGGACTCCCGCCCGGTCAGACACCCACTTTGCAGATTGGGGAATTAGCGGGTGTCCTGGCACCCGCTAGTGGGAATTGGCTTGGTCGCAAGAGCTTGGCGGTGTGCATAGACGCTCACAAAACCTCGTATAAAGAACAAAGGGAGGGGTTATCGGGAGGTTCATCCTACTTGTACTTACTAGCGGGGTTAGCCCCGGGCTGTGGTGTCACAGCCACGAGGCCTCTCCGCCAGCCCCGTCGCAAGTTAGGAGTTGTTTAGGAACCGCCCCACCGCCAGTGACACTTCACGGAAATGTGAAGGTGTAGAAAGCTCGGCCTCGGAGACACGTGACGGAAGGTCGGCAGGGTTGTCAGCAGACTTAACATACGCAAGTGAAAATGAGGCTTTGAGGGACCGAAGCGTCTCCAAAGCCTGCACCACCGCGTCGTTTATGATTCGGTTCTTTATGCAGGACCTACGGCGGGCCACACCTAAAACGGTGGTGTTATCAATGAAGACAGAAAAGGAAAAAGAGGAAAAAGAAGAGGGGACAGAAGCCATCGTATTTTTAAAAGCCAGCGCTTCCAGCTGGTTGATATGGAGGCCGCGCGCCTGGCCTTTCCAAGCGCCGCCGACAATCGCAATCTCTGCCGTAAAGGGTGGGTACCAGGGCGGGAAAAGAAGAACGAAAAGCGAGAGGCGAAGCGAGCGCGGGTTAGTGTAACCTAATTCAGAGGATGTGTGGATTCTAAGAAAGTAGAAGTCAACAAATCAAACCGGAGACACACCCGGTCACCGCCTTGGCTCCAAACTCCTGCCGATTCCCTTAGCTAAACACTCCGAGTGTCTAAGCGGGTGTCAGACACCCACTAGTGGGTGTCTGACACCCGCTACGCTACTTTACTATATTCTCGAGGTGAAAATCTGGCTGGATCAGGGGCATATCCCGGGATCCTGGCCGGGGTATCCCGGTATTAGAGAGAAGAGGGGGAGGGATGATGAGGAGGCCCCAGACCCCAGCCCCTGCCACTTGTCATTTGCGTGTTGCCTTTGCGTGTGCGCCTGTGCCTCCCTGTTCTGTATTTTTTTACCCTCACGGGTATCACGATACAGGGCAGTCCCCCCCCTCCTCCCCCCAAAAATCGTTCGCATCATCTTGGCGCCCATTCCTTCCACTTTCTGTGGATGTGTTTGGTATTTCCGAACGGAATTTTCCAGCGTCAAGACTGATACCTCGCCGTTTTCGAGTCAGTCACTTCCACCGCCGCTGCGATTTGCGTACCGGTAGTTGTGCAGAAATGCTAACATTTAATTTGCTCTGTGGAACCTGGACTGCACCTTCTGGGATGTGAGTCTGTAGATAGTTGGACAGTTGCGGTACCCATCTGTTAGAAAGCTGAAAGGAACCTTGTCGGGCGATCAAGGACGACTGAGGGTTCAGTTTGAGTTTAATGTGGTCCAAGGGTACAACAGACATCACTGCTTTGCAGATCCCTCTTGCTTGTCCCTCTGGTAACTTCCAACGGCTCAAACTCCTCGACTTCCTTGGGTGGGCATTTGCCATACCTGACGTAAAACAGTGATGCTTCGTGCTAGTGGTGAACCTGACGTTAGTAAAGGAAGGGTGCTGCGGCTGTCCACGAGGGGCTCTGATGCCTCCTCACGGTGCCTGGTTGGTCGGTTCAGGATGAAACAGAGCAAATTTAGTGTTAGGGGGATGCCTCTGGTCAAGGCCTTTTCACAAAAATTGACCCACGGCGCCGAGTTGGGCCGTTGGTTCCTGGTTGTAGCTCGGTCTACGCCAGGTTCCACACCCCGTCATCGCAAAACGTACGCATACACAGAGGCAAACACAACAGCCTCTGTGGTACGGGAGCATGGCGGGAGGAAATTTTGCCTTTTGGTCAAATAGGCACCCTTTTGGAAACAATTGACCCGCAGGGTGGCTGAGTCTTATCAGACAGGCCGACCTATATGTTGATCAGTGGAACCACACAACCTGTTCAACCTGCCCCCGGGGTGGAAGTCCACCCCTGCCGTAGCGTAAGATAAGCCTACGTCGACCCTCGTCGTCCCCTTCGTCGTCCTAGGACTGTGGAGTTCAGCAATCAAGGATGCGGAACTGCTGTGAGCTGCACACTCTCTTGACACACCTGCACGTATCTGCGTTACACTCGTGGTAACCCCGAACCCTGTATTTATACAGGAGACTTCCATCTGGGACAGTTTCTGTTCCAGATGAGCTTTGGCAGTGGTAGCCATCTTTGCTATGGAGCCATCGTCATTGCTATCGTCGTCACTCGGACCCATGAGCAGTGGATACAATTGGTGTGGAAGGAGAGGGTGCAGTTCTGGATCAGCAGGTCTGAATCTGAAATTGACTGAACCCCACAGGTCTGAGATGACTCCAGTCGAAATCAGCAGGTCCCAGGTTGACCTGACATGATTTCCACCCAGAATTACAGGGAATCCCCAGTAATTTGGTGGTGAAAAGAGGGTGCCAGACACCCGCTTTGGTGGTAAAAAGAGGGTGCTAGACACCCACTAGTGGGTGCCAGACACCCGCCCAGAGGGTGCCAGACACCCACTAATTCCGCCAAACTATTCACCCTCTTTCAGACACCCACTTTGGCCTGTGGGAGTCCACCGTGCATCACTCCCACCTTCCCGAACCCCAGACGGCTTATCATTTGTTTCGGGGGTTGTGTGTTGAGGAGAGAGCTGTCGTACCTCTCCCCCCCTTCCCCCCACCAGTTGGGCTATGCTTAAACAGCCAAGAATAAAATAGCAGGGCAGAAAAAAAACAAAATAAAAAAGAACAATCGTGAAGAGTGCAGCAAGAGTTGGCATAGCAGCAATATGGGGGATGGGGGGAATCCAAATAAATTTGGTGTGGGATGTCCAGCAGATCCGGCGTGGTCCCCTGTGTCAAAAAGATAAGGCTGTTGTTTGTGCGCCAAATCCGGGCAAAACAAAAGCAACTCCGCAGCCTGATGAGGAGGTTGAATTTGTTGCCCAAGCGCTGCCTACTATCTTTTTGACACTGACAGGTTCCCTGTTGTGGTAAAAAAGAGACAAAAAAAAGCAACGCGGTGGGTGGGGTCGCACCACTTTGGCAGCATTAGTCCAGAGTAGGGTGCGGGGCTAGCTAGGGTAAGATAAGTTAGGGTCGAGAAGTTAGCAGCAACACGCCACAGAAGCAAAAAAAACCAAAAAACCGGGGGGGGGGGGGGGGGGGGGAGGAAGAAGGGAGAGTGGCAGTGGTGTGGAGAAGAGAGAAGGTCTCAGAGGCCCGGCACCTCTCCCCCCCCCCCCTCTCACCCCCCAACCCCCCCTCCCCACCCCACTCTTTCTCTTCTTCTTCTCCCTCATCTGCTCAGCCTCGTTGTTGCGGACAGCTGTCGAGTGGGTGGGACCTGCAACGACCTGTCAACAAGGCCAACACAACACCTCTGGATGACCTTCATTCCGTGTGCCTGAGTGATGTGCCAGAGTTGACCCTATTTTGCTAGGCAGGGCCTCACATGTCTACACTTGAAGAAAGAAGGCACCGCTGTTATTTTTTTAGGGCATGTGGGATAAGGGGAGTGAAATGATTACTGCCCCAGGGTGTGTGGGTGTGGTGTACCTGGTTGCTGTGCGCTCTGCTGGGCACAGGGTTCTGGTTGCAGTGAACTCCTGATGCTTATATACCATACCGAAGTTGTCGTTAGGGCAGAGCGCTTCGGGGGCAGGCAAGCCGATCGAGAGACGGGGATGTCCAGAAGAAGACATGACCTTTACCCTTCGTTTTGGGTTGATACTTCTCATTGTGCGCAATGTGTGTGAGTGTGTCGTGGCTAGTGCGATATGTTTGAAAACAGGCCTTGCATAGCAGAACCCCTTTACGTTGCCAGAGATATGCGAATACCCGGCGATGCCCATGACGAACGGTGCCTTCGGCATAGCATTCCCGGGCAGCACACTCCCGCTTGGGGTACTACGCAGTTCCCACACTACGTGACACGTGTGGATCGTGCTAAACAGGGACAATGGCTTTTGATGCCACTCCATGATGACAGTGTGCCTTGCACAGCAGCATGGGGAGGTACGCCCCCCTGTGCACAAGAAGCAATGCGTGTGTGTGGTGTTTGTGTTTGCGGACAGTGGGGGCAGCATCAGAGGTCTCTCAGATGCGACCTGCACTATACAAAAAATTGCAAACGTGTGTTTGTGTGGCGCATGCGCGGGGAATGTACCCACCCCCCCAAAGGGTCAAGTCAGGCCTGCCCCCGTCGTCCCTGCTCAGTGGAGGAGGCCGAAGGTTTCGAGGGTCGCCAGGAGAAGCTCGCGTGTGTAGAAGGTTGTCTTCATGGCAGCCTGCGTGCCGAACTTGATGATCGGCTTCTGCAGGAGCCTCCCGTTCACCCACGCCTCTGTGCGCACCGTCTGGAAGACGAAGGTCGTGGTGGCACCGGTCCCCGCGAAGCGGTCGATCCACTTCCCCAGGACAAAGCCAGAGAAGAAGTCAGAGCTGTCCACGCCGTAGTAGTGCTTCAACTGCGACACCATCGCGCTGTACTCACGCATGAGCACATCACCGAGCAGCCTGAAGTCATCCTGGAACTGGCGGGGTGCACCAACCGTGGCAACGGCCTCCGCCAGGTCGATTGTGATGTGGCTGTTGATGCCAGACGCTGCGAGCCTCAGCGCATCCGACGAACACTCCTCCGCAAGACGGAAGAAGACACCCCAGTGCGCCTGCGTGCTGAGCCCGCTGAGGTAGCGGTGGTAGTTGTTGAGGTAGGTGTTGGCAAACACGATGATGAGCTCGTTGGCGAGAGGCGTGTTGGCGTACATCCCGTCCTGCACAGACTTTGCGGCCTCGGTTGCCATCACGGAGTAGACGACGGTGAAGGTACCCCTTGGGTCGGACTTCTTCCCGAGCATGTGGGCAATCTCACGGAGGCGGCTCGCAACATCGGTGATGTCTGTGACTGTCCGGGTGTCGGTGAGGGTCTTCAGGTGTGCAATCTCATCAGCGCTGTACCGAGGCAGGCAGCTCAGTGAAGCCGACTCTGCAACAACAAAGAAGGCGCACAGGAGGACAAGAGATGCGTGCATCGTGAAGTGTGTAGGGTGAGAGATCCAGGAATTCTGCCGCGTGTGTGTATGTGTGTTGGTGCACCAGGGTGAGGAGGGGTGAGGAGGCAGGGTTATTCCTAACTTTCCAGGGTCGGGGGAAAACTGGGTCGATGGGGGGAAAAGGGGAGGGGGGAGCTGGGCAAAGACTGTCAAAAAGGGGCGCAAAAAAAATGTCGCGCGCTTCGCGCGCGAAACGTGCGCGCTCAGCAGCTCCATGTTGGCCCGTGTGTTCTTGGAGCCACCTGTCAGCGGAAATGGTTGCGAAGTGTTGTTTACATCCACCCGCACAGGGATGTCGGAAGTAGCGAATATTCTTCGTGTCTCATCATGCACAGGGCTGCGAACCTGGGAAACCCTTCTTGCCTGCAGGCAGCACACACATGCTGTTCTGCGGGACTCACACTGGCACTGGCAGTGCAGGTCAGGACCCTCGAAGTTAGCAACACTGTGCCTTGTAGCACTCGGGAACACGGACCAAGGGTGGTATTTTCATCATGCCTGTTTGCTTTGATCATCCCTCTGCTGCCGAACAGCCGCACACATGCAAGCAAACACATGCACCCCGCCTCTGCATCTCGGCGTGCTTCCGTGGCGCAAGCTCATTGCAGAGCGAAGCACAAGCACCCGGTGTAGCTGCCTTCGTCACGTTGCCTTGTGTGTGCCTGTGGCAACACAGCACGAGCACCACACATCTCGCAGTCATCACAACCACACCGCAGGACGGAGCCACACGGCGGGAGATACTATAAGAGCTTCAGAGACGACACATCACAAATCACATAAGACGAAGGGAGGAAAGCTTGAAAAAAGGCTTCCGTGACGTGATGAAAATGTGTGCTCCTTCAGCATGAAACTGTCAGCGTTAAGGCAAAGTGAATCAGCACCAAGCAGAGCCCGGGTCATTGGAAAGAAGACTTGGAACCTAGTGTCTCATCAATGGATGCACGTGCTTGCAGATCGAGGTTGCAGCAGTCCCGGGCTGCGAGTCAAGTGGAGGAGTGAGGGTCTCATGTGTCAGCAGATCAAATGTGTGTGTGTGTTGCAATCAATCAGGAGGCTTGCGCCCGCTCAGCGTGGTGCATGGTCATAATGACGATTCTCATCAGGTGCAAGTGTGTGTCTCAGGTACACAGATAGTGGCACGGTAAGTCAGTGGGAAGCACAAGTGTGTCAAGGGTGGTGGTGCGGATGACGGAGGGTGGGGACGTCGCTTCTCAACGAACTTGCCATCACTCGTAGCGGGTTCCTGACATTCTGTTGAACTGCAGAATGAATGATTGGGATCACCCCAGAAACATCACGAACAAGGAGCCCACGCAGGTTCGAGCCTCACCTGCCAGTACCTTGAAGATACAAGACACACAGTCGACCTCCTTTCTTCCGCACTTCCGAGGTGATGGTGCGGGTCCAGAACAGAGCAGACCCGTTCGTGATATTCACCAGGCTCCTTGCAGTCGGGAGGGTGGTCGAGTTCGGGAAGTGGGGCGTTCCGCACTGTCATGCCTGCATGCGCTGAAATCTGAGTTCCAGCAGTGTGGCGCCAGTGCAGAACGCACCCTGCTGCAGGCACTGCAGACACAGCCCGGCATCACCGCCAAGACTATCCTGAGGGGTGTGGGAACCAGACAGCCTCCTTTGCATGCGACTCTGAATATGATTGGCAGCATCTCTTCTCCGTTAAGTGACAATCTCACGATCACCCTTCAGGCTGTCGTGTGCGTACAGGAGTGAGGTCCCATGACATTGAACTGCAGCAAGAACGATCTCACGATCACCCTTCAGGCTGTCGTGTGCGAACCAGAGTGAGCCCCCATGTTGTTGAACAGCAGCAAGAACGATCTCACGATCACCCTTCAGGCTGTCGTGTGCGTACTCGAGTAAATACCCACATTGTTGAACAGCAGCAAGAACGATCTCACGATCACCCTTCAGGCTGTCGTGTGCGAACCAGAGTGAGCCCCCATGTTGTTGAACTGCAGCAAGAACGTATTGACTTTGTTTATAGACTGACTCATCCAGAGGATCCAGGGAGCCCGGCGCAATTGCCAGACCCCCCAGACGGCCAGAAGACGCCGGTCTTCGCCGGGGCGGACCCAGCTAAAAGCAAACAACAAGAACAGCAATAAAAAGGGAGAGCGTGCTCCTATCTCTGTCGGCTGGCGGGAAAAGGCTCAAAGGTAGAAAGGAAGAAAGCAATGTGCAACATAAATGAAAGCAGACCACACTGTAACCAGTCGTGCGGGAAGCACAAACCGAACAAGGATGTGGTGCGGTTGGTGGAGGGTGGGGACGTCGCTTCTTCGGAACTTGGTGTGGACCAGAGGCGCGGTGCAGTGCTAGAGACACACCATTACTGGTGCTTTTTTATTTTATTTTTTTAATGCGCTCCGGTGTATTGTGCTTTTTTGTTTTGTTGTCGATGGTGGTCATTTTGTTTTGCAATCTGCCGCCCCTTGAGGGCGGGCAACACACACGGTGAGGTTCAAGTCCTCTGTAGGGCACTTATGCTGTAGTTGATAGCACTCGGGCCGCGTCAGGCCTGGGGCGACCACGGCGGGGCACCATTCCCATGTCACGCACTCACTCGGCCCATCCCTTAGTGTGCACTGTTCTGTTTTGTCCGGGTCAAGCTCTGTCCGTCAACAAATGTGGATGACCTCGCGGAGAAAGGCGCAAGATGCTTCTTACTCAAAGGAAAAGTAAACATACTTACTCGAAGAGGAGTACTGGGGTAGGGGGATGAGGATACTTCAGCTCAGTTGGAGGATAGGTCAGAACCAATTTCGTTGCCTGGGTGCTGAGATGCAGCAGCAAGGATCTCGCGGTCTTCCTTCAGGCTGTCGTGTACGTACTCGAGTAAATACCCATATTGTTGAACTGCAGCAAGAACGATCTCACGATCACCCTTCAGGCTGTCGTCTGCGAACAGGAAGGAGATCCCATGACATTGAACTGCAGCAAGAACGATCTCACGATCACCCTTCAGGCTGTCGTGTGCGAACTGGAATGAGCCCCCACATTGTTGAACTGCAGCAAGAACGATCTCACGATCACGCTTCAGGCTGTCGTGTGCGAACCAGAGTGAGCCCCCATCTTGTTGAACTGCAGCAAGAACGATCTCACGATCACCCTTCTAATAGAATGAGGGCCCATTTTGTTGAACTGCAGCAAGAACGAACTCACGATCTGCCTTCAGGCTGTCGTCTGCGGACTCGAGTGAGCCCCCATGTTGAACTGCAGCAAGAACGATCTCACGATCACCCTTCAGGCTGTCGTGTGCGTACTGGAGCGAGGACACATTTTGTTGAACTGCAGCAAGAACAATCTCACGATCACCCTTCAGGCTGTCGTGTGCGTACTGGAGCGAGGACACATTTTGTTGAACTGCAGCAAGAACAATCTCACGATCACCCTTCAGGCTGTCGTGTGCGGACTGGAGTGAGCCCCCATGGCGTTGAACTGCAGCAAGAACCATCTCACGATCACCCTTCAGGCTGTCGTGTACGTACTCGAGTAAATACCCGCATTGTTGCAATGCAGCAAGAACCATCTCACGATCACCCTTCAGGCTGTCGTGTGCGTGCAGGAGTGAGCCCCCATCTTGTTGAACTGCAGCAAGAACGATCTCACGATCGCCCTTCAGGCTGTCGTGTGCGTACTGGAGTGAGCCCCCATCTTGTTGAACTGCAGCAAGAACGATCTCACGATCACCCTTCAGGCTGTCGTGTGCGAACCAGAGTGAGGGCCCATGTTGTTGAACTGCAGCAAGAACGAACTCACGATCTGTCTTCAGGCTGTCGTGTGCGTACTGGAGTGAGCCCCCATGTTGTTGAACTGCAGCAAGAACGATCTCACGATCACCCTTCACGGTGATGTGCGCACATTCCAACCAGTCTGGCACTTCTTCGTCCCGTGGGACCTTCTTTAACAACCCAACTGAGTGAAGGATCTCACCACGTGTAGTCACCCACAGCGGGACCTGCCACAGCTGTTTCTCCCCCCTGTGGACCGCATCGAGGTGACGGTCGGGACAGAGGGTGACGTGAACCAGACACCCGGCTTCGACACCTGCATGGCTGCACAGAGGCTCGTCGTCACACACCGCTTTGCCCCCCACCGACAGATGCACGTCCTCTTCCTCCACACCATCAGGGTAGCGGAACGCCTCGCGTGCTTCGAGCTTCAGCCTGTCGGGCTTCTCGTCCATCCCGATGTCGACAGCGTGCGTCACGCCTGTCGCCGCATCCGTCAGGAACACCTCCATGACCACGCCTGTGGAAAGTTAGCAGCGCCCTGCAGGGTGGTGTGGCTCTGTGTGTGTTGCAATCAATCAGGAGGCTTGCGCCCGCTCAGCGTGATGCATGGTCAGAATGACGATTATCATCAGGTGCAAGTGAGGGTCCGTGTGTGTGCTTCTGATGGCCGGTGGGTACCAGTGTGGCTGGTGTGAAAGTGCAGGTCAGGACCCTCAAAGTTAGCAACATTGTGCCTTGTAGCACTCGGGAACACGGACCAAGGGTGGTATTTTCATCATGCCTGTTGCATCCCGTCTGTCTGTCTCGAGACAGGTCAGTCATACAAACCACCTCGTCCTTCCTGTGCTCCTTCAGCGTGAAACTGTCAGCGTTAAGGCAAAGTGAATCAGCGCCGAGCAGAGCCCGGGTCATTGGAAAGAAGACTTGGAACCTAGTGTCTCATCACCAGAAGCAACCCCACCTTCGTCCCACCTCCACCTCTGTGAGGGGACGCCAGCCTGCAAAGCCGAAAGCCAACAGGCTGTGTCAGCGGAAGTGGTTGCGAAGTGTTGTTTACATCCACCCGCACAGGGGTGTCGGAAGTAGCGAATATTCTTCGTGTCTCATCATGCACAGGGCTGCGAACCTGGGAAACCCTTCTTGCTGCAGGCAGCACACACATGCTGTTCTGCGGGACTCACACTGGCACTGGCAGTGCAGGTCAGGACCCTCAAAGTTAGCAACATTGTGCCTTGTAGCACTCGGGAACACGGACCAAGGGTGGTATTTTCATCATGCCTGTTGCATCCCGTCTGTCCACCTGATTTTCCCCTGAGTTTGGCGGAGTTGGGCCGTGGTGTGGCGGCGCGCAGAACACCGTATTATTAAGGGCAAAATCAGGTGGTGTGTGCCGTACCCTGTGGCGGACCATCTGGCCTCTGCAATGAGTGCGCGGGAGGGTGGGGGTTGTCGGGCGCTTCTGCATTACTTTCCGTACACATACCCCTTCCCTGGATACCTCCCAAGCGATGCTGGGCATACCCCTGGGCGAGCCCAACAGGCACCACACACAATCACTTTTCGCTCGAACCCGCTGTTGTCCGCGAGCAGACTCTACTGTGCACATCCCAAGGCAACCATCTCTAGCAACTCCACACACGGACACTGGACATCACAGCGAACCCACGCAACTCGCGGTGTTCGCCCCACGAACACAGTGACACACAGGGCTTTTGTCGGCACTCCACAGGGGAGATGGGTGGCATATTCCTGCAAAACTGCTTATTTGTTGCACTCTTCCTTTTGCGAAAACCCGCCATCCACGGCGAGAAGGAAGGGACGCCTCCGGAGCTCTGCCCTCACAGAGTGCTGGCCACGCACCCTCTCCAACGCTGATGCGGCCAACGCCACCTCCTCCAACGGGGAAGCAGAATCAGAGAGAAATGTCGTCTTGGAAGGCCGAAACTACAACGAGAAAGCGGCCCCTCTCACGTGACGCTTGTTTTGGTCTACGCTTGCGTAGGCTGGTGCTTCAGGGCAGCACGCCAGCGCGGCGTCGGCAAGCGCTTGAGAGAGAGGCAGAGAGGGGGGGTTTGATCGTCGAGAGTGAATGAAAAAGTAAGTCTCCCAGCATCTTCTTGCAATGTTAGTCGTTTTTGTAAGAGACAGAGAGGGGGGGGGAGGGGGGAGTGCTGGACCAGATGACTTTTCCGCCACAGCAAAGGATAAAGAGCAGCCTGCAGGTGCCACCCCCTGGAAGGTCGGGCGGTTCGTGCAGGCTCAGGGATATGTCGGGGGAAGGGAAGGGGTTTCAGCAGTGGGCGGGTGGGCGGGGAGTGGGAAACGATGCCTGTGCACCCCCCAGTCGCCCCTGCCGGACTTGCCGACCCCCCCCCCCCACACACACCCCACCCCCCCAGCAGTTGGCTGGGCTGAACTCTCAAGAACCAGAAGGCTGATCGCAAATCGATTTTGCATGCCGCGTCCCCGATCACCCCCTCTCCCGACGACCTGGCCTGAATGGGCCGCAGACACGCGTGAATCTTGAACGATTGGATCTTCCTTGCAGGTGTGCAGAACACACCACCACCTATCTCCCCGACTCGCCTTGATACACAGCGCGGTTGTCAAAGAGATGACGAATAGTTCTTTGACTCCGCGCGCTGTGTATCAAGCACACACATGGACCTCCTTTGTTTAGTGCGCAGGTGTAGCAATACCAAGCAAACGGTGCAGCGATACCTCCACTGACACACACCTGCAGCACATGCCCCCACACCCAGAAACAGCTCCACAAGCAAATGGGAAATGATGACCACACCCTCTCTTGCAAATAAAAGGGCAGCGTTAGCCTTCTTCCCCCCCTCCCCTCCCCACGCCCCAAAATAACGTAAAAAAAGATAAGGATGTTGTTTGTGCGCCAAATCCGGGCAAAACAAAAGTACTCCGCAGCCTGATGCGGAGGTTGCATTTGTTGCCCAAGCGCTGCCGACTATCTTTTTGAAGACATGGACATGCCTGCGCCAAGGGTGGGTGGGGGAGTTGTGTACTATATATCGGGCCAAAATCGTTGGTTTCGCCCACACACACACACATACGCTCTAGACAAACAAAGGAAAAGCTCTTCAGCTGGGAGGGACGGGGGGGTATTGAAACATAGGTAGAATGAAGCACAACGGTGATCTCCATTCACTTATGCAGGTTAAATCCAAAGAATATCACTTCAGCTGGGGAGTGAGGGATCCTCAAGGGCGCCAGCAGGTAGTCAGTGCATGCCATAACTTCCTCCCTCCCGACCCTGCCCTACGTTGTTATCCCTCTCCCGCTCCATTCCGCAGCCACACTACGAACGCTCCTTCTGGTTGGACCGATCTTACGAAAGGGAGAGGGGAAGTGTGCGGGGGGGGGACAGGCACAAAACACCCCCCCTCCCCCCCCCTCCGGATAACTCTATCTGCCATGCCTTCTGTTTTGTGTTGGGATTTTGCAGCATATCGGCGAATGACCAAGCAGGGGATAACATGCACTCAATGCGTTGTGCAACCGGGGATGGGAGGTTGATTGTCGAGAGTGAAAGCAACAAGGATCCCAGGGGGGGGGGGGTAGTGAAATCGAAATTGAAGGGAACACAAGAATCCCAGGGGGGGGGGATTTTGCAGTGCGAATAGGAAAGGGCAGTGATGCCCGGAGCCCGGCGCTTCCCTGCAGGCTGAAAATAAAGAGCAGCTGAAAGGAGGGGGTTGGTGGGGTGGATGGATGGGTTTGCTTTGAAGGGTGAATACTGTAGTGGACGCGGGTATACAACACACACAGCACGCTCCCCTCCCCAGACACACAGGTCCTGCAACTCTAGACTCTAGGGACAGGCGATGGTGGCATCGGCAGAGAAGTTTACAGGTTCTCATAATCATCTGCAAGCTGGTGCGCCTGTGATTGGTTTTGGCGATGGTTTTGGTGTGAGAGGGAAGGAGGGCTGAGCAGGCCGTTCGCTCGGGGCGAAGTTGGGCCCAACTTCGCTAAAAAAATAAATCTTCAGATTTACTTCGTCCCAACTTCGCCCAACAACTTCGCCCAAGGGGACGAAGTTGGGATAAAAAAATTCTGGGCTCGGCCCCCACCCACCGAAGAGGGGGTGGGTGGTGAAAGAGCCCACGGGATCACGAGGCTCAGGGGATGGGGAATGCACGAGGAAGGAAGTGTCAGAAGGAGACCACAACGACCTTCCCCAAAGTACGACGTATTGCTCCGCCCAGACCCCCCTGTGGCGTATGTCTGGTGCTCAAGTCCTTTCAAGTTACATGAATCTGTCCATCCGCAATGAACAGATGTTCACTACCGTGGCCTCCGGCGGCTGGGGGGCTCCGCCCCCCAGACCCCCCTGGCAGCCGAACTGTGTGGCACAGTGGTCCCTGCCAATCCACGGGCGTTTCGCTCATAAGCAAGGTTATTAGTGCCTCCGGAGGTACTAACAGCCTTGCCAGAAGTGCAGCGATCTGCCCTCTCAAGGAAAGGTAGCCAATGTGTACCTCCCTCGGGGGCGCGAAGCGCCCCCGAGGGGCGCCTCCCTGTGCGTGGTTAAAAATCTCAAAATTCCAAAATCCCAAATAAAACTTCGTCCACCCCACACGGGATCTGTGGACGATAGCGAACGGCCTGGGGCTGAGGCAAAAAAAATTGGGGAGGTCTTCTTCTTTTGTGCGAGCGACGCGGGTTTCTCGGAGTTATTATTTTCTTTTTTTTTTTGCAAAATATCCAAATACTGCCCGAGCTTCGGTTCGGAGAAATCAGCCCACCACTGCACCCCCCCTCCCTCCCCCCTCCCTTCCGACACCGTGGTGTATCCCAGCAAACCCTCCTGCCATACCTGCTGATACAGCTGCCTGCTGATAACATTATTGTGCATCACCTGGGCACGCGGGTCCCTGCGGATGGAGACAGGAGATGTCAACTGCTGCTGCAACACGAACATACCAGGCAGGCACGCTGGGGTCATAGTGGTGCTCGGCGGCTGGGGAAGCAAACAGCGGTGGCACGACAGGCGCCCCGCCGCCCTGGCGGTGGTCCTGCTTGAGAGCGGGCTGCGGCTGCCGGTAGGGTGCTGTGACATGCACAGACGTGGGTTGCTTGCGCATCTGCCACTCCCGTGTCGCCCGCTGCCGCACCTCGCGGTCGAGGCGGATGCGCTCGCGCTTCCGCTCCAGCTCCTCCTCGCGCTGCAGCAGCACCTCGAGGCGGTGGTTCCGCAGCTCCGCCTCGTGCGTCTGCCGCTCGAGGATTTTCATCGCCTTGCTCTCCGCCTTCCGCATCTGCTCTGCACGCTGCGCCTGCGCCTCCTTCTGGAAGCCGCGCTCCCACAGGTCCATCTCAAACCGCTGCATCGCAGTCAGAGGGCTGTGCCCGCCCCGCGTCATCGGAGATTTCCACCCAGCCTCCCTCTCGTGGGCGTCGGCAGGGGGCACGTCACGGTTCGGCGTCCGGCTCCGCGGGCGGGGTGCCACGTAGAACTGCCGCTTCGGAGGCGCGTTGCCCTGCGGTGGGGTGGGTGGTGGTGGGCGATAGAGGGTGTGGAGAAGCCTATCAAGACACACGGCAGGCAGGCAGGCAGGCAGTCTGCGAGATGGAATTAATGCGCAAACTCGCAAGAAAAACCCCCCCCCCCATCACCCAGCGCCCCTCACAAATCATATTTTTTTTCACAGCACAACGCAGCACAGCACCCCTGCTGAACGAGTACCACAGCCTCTGCGGGCCGTCAGATGGGTTTGCACTACCAGGCCCTCACGCAGAAGGTTGCAGCTCTGGGATACTCTGCCAATATGGCAAGCGGGGCTATCCCTGAAGATGGGGAGGTCCGCTTGGAGGCCTTCCAGCGGGCCTCCTCTAGGGGTGATAAAACCATCCTGCCGTACTGCAAATATGCAAGGCGGTAGAATCGCTTCAGGAGCCGGTCAGGGTAGTGCGTACCACCGCCTGCGGGTATGAGCTGGTGTTCCGGATGGGGGCACCTGACATGCAGGTGAGAACGCAGCTCGCCGGGCTGCTTGACCTCAGTGGTATAGCACTGAAGTTCGAGGGGCGTTTCGTGCTGACGGCGGAGAGGAAGAAGGAAAACCGGATGAGGTGGCTAGAGCAGGCGAAAGGGAAGTGGGAGGGCGTGGGATTCACCGCCAGTTCCACACTTTCGAACTGCGAGCATTGCTGCAAACAGCGGGACATACCCTCCCAGAGGGGGCTCGTATATACCCGGTCTTCGGAGTGCTGGCGACGGAAGTGGGGTATGTAATTGAGGGCATCCCCGAGGACGTGATGGCGGATGTACAGCGAGCGGCCTACCAAAACCCCTTTGGCAGGGAGATCCGCCTGGGCACGATGGTGAGCTTTGGACTGCGGGACGGGGCTGGGGTGCAAGGGGTGGTGGCCCCACCAGCGCCACAGCAGCAGCAGCAGCAGCAGCAAGACGCGATGAATGTGGATACCTCGGTGAGGAAGAGGGGCATCGCTGACTGGGATGACAACGAGGACGAGCAGATGGGAGAAGGGGAGCAACCCAACAAGCAGGCCCGCAGGGTGAACCTGAAGACCGCGAGGAAGCCTGCCCCCAAACTAGGGGCGACTGCAACATCGAGCGTTGTCGAAAGCGAAGGAGGAGATGCACCGATGGCACTACAACCCACACCAGCCCAATCGTGGAAGCGATCGTCCGATCAGCGGATTTCCGTGAGTTGGTGAGAATGCGCACGACTTTCACGAGGGGTGCTGTTGCGTCTTCGCTCATCAAGATAGAGTGTTCGTCGACAAGACGTCCCCGTGCAAATCACGTGTTTTTCTTTCCGGTTTTGACACGTGGTGACTATTCTCTCCCCCCCACCCCGTGCCCCCGCCCTTTCCATACCTCGGCAGAAGCCCCGCCACTCGAGGGTGCGGTGCCCGTCGATCGTGCCCGGGCTATCGGCTTCGCCGCTTGCACCTCCGCACGCCCTCGTGCGGCCTTCTTGGAGAACGCCTTCCTTGCCGGGGGGGTCTGCTGATGGTGTTGCTGCTGCTGCTGCTGCCCAGCAACCTGCTGGCGCGTCGGCTGCGGCTGGACCGGCTGCTGCTGCTCCACCTGCCTCACAGGCGGGGCCCCCTCCGCCACCACCTGCACCTGGGGCTTCGGCACCACCCCCTGATGCTGCTGCTGCTGCTGCCTCGCCTCCGACGACTCCCGCACCTCCGGCACCACCTCCGTCGGCGGCAGCGACTGCTGCATCGCACGCTGCACCGCAGCGGGGATCGCCTCGCTGGGCAGCGTCGGGGGCGTCACCTGCGGGGGCTCCTGCTGCACCGCCGACACATCGTGCAGCTCATGCGCCTCGTGCACCCCACCCTCCTGCCTGGGCGCACGGGGCGACATGCGGCGCTGCTCCGAGTCGTGGTGCTGCGGCGACAGCGGGTTCGGCATCCCGTCGTCCACCTCGGCCTGCTCCCGCGTGATCGGCGGGTGCCCCTGCGGCGGGGGGATCTCCACCTCGGAGTGCTCCTCGCCTGTGCTGCGCGCCGACCCGCCACACTCATCCCTCTGCGCGGCACGGTCGTACTTCCGCTTCCCCGCCTCCGTCCGCGGCTTCACCGTGTTCCAGTTGGGGATCTTCCCGCCAGGGTTCCCCGTCTGGTGCTTCCGCCTCTCCAGCTTCTGCGCCGCCTCCGCAACCTTCTGCGACGACAGCGACGTCCACCGCGGCTGGTTCACCCCGGTGCCCGGCTGCTCCGCCGCCGCACCCCCGCCACCCCCACCCGAGCACCGCCCCGCCCTGCTCTGCGTGGGTGTTGTCGACCTCCTCGGCACGTCGGGCTTCCTCTGGATAGTCGTGCCCGCCGCAGGCCCGCCCCGCCTCCCCCCGCTCGATGTCGACCGCGGCTTGGGGTACGTCTTCGACAGCTGCCGCACAGGCGTCGGGATGGGCGTCACCTCTCCCTCACCCTCACCCTCACCGGCAGGGCCGACACCCCCCTGCTGCTGCATCATCAGCGGCGCGGTCCGCGGCAGCGACCCCCCCTGCGGGGCCCCAACGGACCCCTGGGGGTCCAGGGCTGCGACAGGCGCGGGGGCTCTCACAGAGAGCCCGTTCGGCGCGGGCTCCGCCCGCGCAGGCGTCACGATTGGCTTCCTCGGCACAGCACCCGACGATGCCGACCGCGACGGCGAGCCCACCCTCCGCGCGGGGCCCGGCACCCGCTGCTGCCCCACACGCCCCGCAGGCCTGCCGCCGCCGCTGGGCTTCGATGCTGGGGAGGGGCGCGGCTGCTGCTGCTGCTGCTGCTGCTGCGCAGCAGCAGCAGCCGCCGCCTCCGGAGACCGCACCCCCGCCGGGTCCTGCTGCGCGGGGCGCCGGGGGAGCGTCTCGTTGGGGCAGTATTGGTTCTGCAGGGCGATCCACAGGTTCTCCTCCTCGCCTGCGAACTGGCGCAGCAGCTGGGGGACCTTGGGCACCTTCTCCGGGTTGTGCACCTTGTAGAACTCCGAGATGCGCGCCGCCCAGTCAACGCTGTACTGCGTGGGGGGGACAGGCACCGCAACAGGCGCAGGCGCAGCAGCCGCTGCCTGGGGCTGCTGGGGTGTCGCAGCGCTCTGCGGCGACCGCCCCACCTCCGCCGCCCGCCGGGACGGTGTCCCCGCCCCGGGGGACCGCGTGGCGGTGCGCGATTGCGCCGCGGGCGAAGCCGCCGCAGCCGCAGCTGCGGCCCTCTGCTGCGCGACAGGCAGGGGCAGCATCCCGGGGGGAGGTGCCGACTGGTAGACCACCTGCTGTGGCGGGGGGATTGCCTGAGGCACAGGCACCGCCACCGCCTGCTGCTGCTGCTGCTGCGGCTGCGCGGGGGGGTGGGAGACCCTCTGTGGCGAGGCATTCCAGCTCTCATTCGTCAGGCTGTATTTGTTGAGGAGCATGTTCCACAGCTGCTGCTCCTCATGCTGGTACTTCGACAGCAGCGCCGGGACGTTGTCGATCTTCGCCGGGTTGTGCCTCCTGTAGAACTCCGCAAACAGCGCAGCCCAGTCGGGGCCCCCCTCCTCCGCACCCCCTGCCACGCCACCGCCACCACCCCCGGCCACCGCCTCCCCCACACGCAGGGGCGGGGGCAGCTCGTCCAGCGCGAGGCCCCTGGTGCGCGGGCTGTCCTCGTCAGTCTCCCAGATGCCCAGCAGGTAGAACTGCGGGAGGGGGCCCAGCGCCGCAACGTCATAGGGCTCCTCCAGCACAAAGCAGCCCCGCCTGCAGTGCCACCAGTGGGGCACTGCCCGCCACTCCTGTGGTGCCTGCGGCCAGTGCAGGTGGAGGAGGCTGCCAAGGCGTGGCTCCGAGATGAACTTTTCGCCGACAGCCTCATCCTCATGCAGCCAATACTCTGGGATAGGCAGCTCGTAGTTCACGAGAGGGCCGCTGCCGTTCTGCAGGCGCGTCGCAACCCTGATGGTGATCATCCGCTTATCGGTATCGACCGGAGGGGACGACAGGGCACGCGGCTGCGTCGAATGCGGCGAATCCCTCGGAGGAGTCTGGGTGGGCTGTCTCTCCTGTCTCTCCTGCTGCTGCTGCTGCTGCTGGTGGTGGTTGTCCCTCTGAAAGTCCCTCTGCGGCGTCGCCACGCCCACCCCCGAAGACACCGGGGGCTGCGGCAGCGACAGCGGTTCGGGGCTCCCCAAAAACCCCATCGCCTCCGGAGGGATCGCCCCCTCAGACTCCAGCACCTGCTGCTGCTGCTGCTGCTGCTGGAGGTGCTGCATCCCCTGCTGCACCTGCAGCCCATCCAGCGGCACCGGCGGGGGCAAGCTCTGTATCGCAAGGCACCCCGACCTGGGGCTCTCCGGCTCCTCCGTGCCGACGAGGTAGAACTGCGGGGGGGCGCCCCCCTCCCCCAGGAGCATGTCGGGGGTGTAGATGAATGGCTGGACAAAGGCGCCTTCGTCACCCCCGCCTGCGCTTCCCCCCTGCCAGAGGTACGGCACTGCGCGCCACTGCACCGGGGCGTCGGGCCACGCGGAGGCGAACAGAGCACCGAGCCTCTCGGGCCCCACGATGTCGATCGCTGCGGTGTCGCTTTCAAACCAGGAGCGGGGGACGGTGGCCTGCAGGTTGCGCAGCTCGCCAACCCCACCAGGCCCCATGCGTGCCGCGATGTTGATAATCACATTGGGGTCGTATCCCATCGAGGGCCCCTCCGGCTGTTGGGCCTGCGTGTTGCGGGATTCCCTGACGAGCTGCAGCAGGTCTTCGATGTCCTCCCGCGCGATGCTGAGCTGCTGCTGCAGGATCTCGTCGTCCTGCATCGCCGTGGAGAGAGCCCCGATCTCCTCTAGAAGGGTGGCCACCTCCTCCTCCTCCTCGAGGATCCCCTTCACCGCGGCTGGGGTGTCGCTTGCCGAGAGCCGGACAACGCGTCCCCGGATCGATGCGATTTTCACCTTCACGCAGGAGACAAAATCATACGCAGCTTCGTGCCGTCGCCTCGCCGCCTCCTCCGGTGTGGTCGGGCTTGCAATCCCCGGCGTCGACCCCGGCAGCGACGGGGGTGGAGCATGCTGCGCAGGAGGCGCAGCGTGGTGGTGTGGCTGCGCAGGGCTCGGGGTCTGCAGCGCTTCGAACTCCTCTGGCATTGCCATCTCTGGCAGCCCTCCTGGGCTATCGTCCATCGGCAGGAGAGGGTGGGGTTGGTAAGGCAACCTCAGCCCGACAAGAAGGGTGTGTGTGTGTGGGCTGCGGACGTCCAGGGCCCCTGGCCCCTCGCGTGTCCCTGCATGGTGGGGTGGGGTGTGGTGTGTCGTGGCAGTGCGACGGAGGGGAGGAGAAGGGTGAAGGAGGGAGGGGGTGAGGGGCAGAGGAGCAACCGCCGTTTGACTATCATGGTATAATCTATTGGAAAAAAATATAGCGGGGAGGGGAGGGGGGGGGGGGGGGAGGCAGAGAGGAGGGTCACAGAGAAGGGCCACCCCACCCACCCCACCCCATCCCCTGCTCTTTTGGTGCGATCCCCGCTTGTCTACACACCACCACGGGGGGTCTGCGCTTAGTAGTGTAGAGAGAGGCGAGCCACCTCACAAGCAGGAGCAGGAGACAGACTGACACAGTTATGACACAGAGCAAAGGCCCCCCGTCTCCCCCATGCTGCAGCCCTTCCTCCCGCTGTCCCTCCCTCCCCTTCCTGTGCCTGGCACCCTAGGGCATCTGCAGGCGCAAGCGCACCACCCCTGTTGGGCTATCTCTTCCGCTTTGCCTCGCCTTTCCGCTTCACGGCGCGTGGAGCCGCAAAGACACCCTCGAGGAGGGACAGCGACATGCTGCAGCTGTGGTCGAAGATCACCCCCTGCGGCACATCGGCAGGCTTGGCATCCGCTGGGAGCGGCGCGGGCAACGCAGGCGCCGCCGGGGCACAGATGTCCGCCACAGCGGCCCGCCTCCGCTTCGCAGCCTCCGGCGCAGGGGGGGTCGGCTGGGGGGGTGCGGAACGCTTCACACCCGACGCCTTTGCAGGGACTGCCGCGAGGGTCTGCTGCGGCTGCGGCTGCGACACATGGGGTGTGGTGCGGACAGTGGCACGCTTCGCCGCCTGCAGCACCAAATGCGGCGATGCCGCAGGAGGCCCTCCCCTCGCAAACCCTCCACCCGCCTTCTGCTGGAGATACGCAGATGCAGGTGTCGGCGGCACCGATGGCTTGGGTGCTGATGGGGCAGCAGGTGCAGGCGCCTTCACCCCGCTCTTCGGCTGCACAGGCAGCTTCGACTGCTTCAGCGGTGCCGCCTTACCGGCATCGGGTATCCACCGTGACCGGGCAGGCATCACGTGCCCTGCCCTGCCCAATCCACCTCTGTGTGGCCAGGATTGAGGGGGGGGGGGGGTGGCGAGAGAGAGAACAACGCCGTGGCGTGGTTGGTGTGGGGTTGGGGGGTGCTGTACTGCAGCGGGTGTGCGAGAGCCGGGGAGGGGTGGGGGGTTTGGGAGGGGGGGAGTGAGGGAGGAAGGGGGCCTCTTTCCTTTCATATATCTTTTGAATGCAGAGCACGCAGCTCTCCCTCTTCATGATGTTCGTCTAAGGAGCTGGGCATAGGGGGGAGGGGGATGGGGGTAGTGAAGCAGAAGAAGCGGGAAACCAGGGCTGGCATCCCTTCACTCGGGGTATGCAGGTGGGGGGTGGGGGGATCACACCACTCCCAGCGGAAGGGAGGGGCGTGAAATGGCGACGCATCACGACGTTGCAGGTTTTGTGGCGCAGGTTTTCAAACATCGAGCGGGCTATAATGCCCCTGCCTCCACTGGGGTCGATACCAACCCCACACCCTACCACCGCACCCCCACCCCCACACAGCAGCCAACTGGTATTCTAGACGGGGGGTGGGGAGTGGTGGGTTATTTGGACCAAGAAAAAATCCCTCCTTGCTACCCCCACACACTGCTCCGAGACACGTTTTGAACAAAACACCCTGCCACAACCCCTGGCAGTGTTGACAGCAACACACACAGACACACCCCGGATAGACGCTTCGGGAAGCGCTTCCTCTGCCCTTCTTGAGTAAAGGGGTATAGCTTGCCCATGAGATTGGTTCACTTCTTGACAACGTGCTGTGCTCCAGCATAGCCAGAAATACAAACACACCCATCACCCCTCCTCCCCCACGCGAACTACCCTGAACGATTCTTGGTTTCGACGACCAAGGTCTGGCGCTGAAGTGATGAGACGTGGGGCTGTTGTAGGGGTGAGGGTGAGGCAACGCAGAAGACAGATCAGGATGCAGAGCGCTTGCCCTGCTAGGTGTGTTGCCGCCCTGGAGGGATACACAGGGGCAGAGGGGCGGTCCGAGAGAGAGAGAGAGAGAGAGAGAGAAACTAGTTTTGCAGGCAGCTGTTGCATATGGTGAGAAATGAGCACGGGTGATTTTTTTGGCTTTTTTGTTGTTTTTTTTTTTTGCGCACACCCCCCCATGGCTGGGATGGGTCTGTCCCACACCGTGACACGAGCATTTTTCTTTTTTTTGACGATAAAGCCTGAGACGGGTACAGCGACACACCGTAACCGAGGCACCTATCTGCACCCCACCCACTCAAACTCGCACCTCCAAACAGGCTCCAGCATTTTCAAAGAGAGGACTACTGCGTGAGGCTGCTCGCTTTCCTGCACTACAGGACGAAGGGTGTGGGTACCCTGCGAAGAGAACTGGGAGAAGGGAGGGCTTGCCAGTCAGGGGGGGGGGGGGGGGGGGCACCGTACCGAAGGGCACGCGTGGCTTGTGGCACTGTTCAAAAAAGGGGGGGGAAACGCCTCGAACATCAGCACGCATCACACGAGCCTTCTTGCACTGAACGCCTTGAACAAAATTTGGCCGTGCGCTGAGCAGCCTCCCGGTTAGGGGAGCTGCTGTTTCGAATTCTTCTGGCTGCACGGCGTGCCTTTCTTGGCTGATACCCTCTCCAGTATTTACAACCGGACAGAGCTAGACGCCACAACAGCCAAGGCTAAAACAAAGGGGGTGGGGGGTGGGAGGACGGGGGAAGGGCCATCTCGCCGTGGCTAGAGGGTTCACTGAGTTATGTTTTTTTTCCCGGCGAAAGGCCACAATGTGACAATCCACAACACAGACACACGCTCACCCCTCCCTCCCGCTTCTACGCATCGTCATCCGAATGGGAGAAGCAGAAGTCAACACCGGAGCCTTCGTCGCTCTGTGGGGCAGGCGGTGGCGCAGCGGAGGTGCGTTTGATGACACGGCCGGACGTGGCCGCAGCAGCACCACCACTGCCACCACCACGGCGGGCGCTCACCAGGCCTGGGAGGGGCTGGAGGTTGAGAGAGTGGCCTTCGCTGTCGTCGTCCATCCCGAAGTCGAGGCTGGCCGCACGGGCCGCCGGGGGCAGCACCGGGGCCCGTGTGGGCGGGGTGCCCAGGAGCGGGGGGCTCACGTCCTCCGTGATCCCGATGATGTCCTCGTCGCCCCCTTCGGAGTCGGATGCGATGATCACGTCGATCCCCTCGCTGCCCTCCGAGCCTGCGTCAGACTGCTCCTCTTCGACAACATCGAGCGAGACCTTCAGCGAGTCGTGCAGCAGCACGGAATGGACCCGGCTGCTGTGCCCATCATACACACTCTGAAGCACCGCATCCTTCGAAGCGTGGAACGACCAGTCCGTGGGGGGGATGGAGTCAAACGACTTGAGATCGGCGCGTGACCACTTCCCGTCGATAAAGTTCATCGACATCCGCAGCTTCGCCACAGTTCTTGCGAAGATGGTCTGCTCGATCGTCCCCTGGATGATGAGGCGGTACACCGTGACGGGCCTCAGCTGGCCATAGCGGTATGTCCGGTAGATCGCCTGCAGCTCCGACTGTGCATTCCACCCGACACCATACAGCACAACCCGCGTCGCTCCGATAAGGTTGATCCCCAGCCCGCCGGAGCGGGTGGAGACGAGAATCAAGCTGCTCCGAGAACCCGCCAGGTTGAAGTCCTCACACATCGCAGCCCGCTTTGCCGCAGAGGACGTGCCGTCGAGCCTGTGGTACTCCGTCCCTCGCCTCCACTGCGCCCGCGCCGTCCTCCGCTTCTTCGCGCCGGTGTAGCTCCGCTGCTTCGGCGGCTCCACTTGGGGCAGGCACAGCTCCAGCACATCCAGGAGGGCAGTGCTTTCGGAGAACACCGCCATCTTCTCCCCAAGCTCGGTGGCCTTCTGGATCATCGCCAGCAGGACCTGCAGCTTTGGGTTGTCATCGATGGCCTGGTTGCTGTCCACCCGCGCGATATAGTCATCCCTGAAGAGGGGCGCTGCCCAGGAGAAGTCCTTCCCCTGCTCATCGTACAGAACCTTCCCCCTCCGGAGCTGCTCCCGCAGGTCGTGCGAAATGGCGAAGGTATCATCCTCCTCGTTGGGCGGGACGGCCGATGCGATCTGCTCCTCCAGCGACTTCACACCCTTCGTCTTGCAGTACTCCTTTGCCAGGTTGGTGTGTGCGCACAGCTTCAGGAAGATGGAGCCCAGGGAAAGCGCCTTGCTTGCCTTCACCTTTGCGGATGCGTCACCGCCCGATGCTGTCATCAGCTGTGAGTAGATCAGCTTCTGCAGCGCAGAGGGTTTTGTGTAAATGACGTACTCCGTCAGAGGGGGGAGCTCCTCTCTCAGCAAGCTGCAGTCGTACCGCTGGATGAACCCCTTCATCCCGTGCACCAGCTCCACCCTTGCCGTCGGGTCGTTGTTTGCCCTGTTGTAGAGATCGGACAGCTCTGAGAAGTCCCAAGAGTCGGGTCTGACGAAATCGATCATCGTGTGGTACTGCCGCAGGTTGTTCTGCATCGGAGTCCCCGTCAGGACCACCCGGTTGAGCGTCTCCACCTGCGCCAGATTCTTCGTGAGTGCGGAGTTCGGGCTGCTGATCTTATGCCCCTCGTCGATAACCAGGAGGTCCGTCTTCGGCTTCAAGATCCCCCCCACCTCCGCCAGCAGAGCTGTGGTCGCAGGGTCTTCCTTCTTCGCCTCCTTCGCCGCCTTCTCCACCTCCAGCTGCTCCGCCTCCTCGTCATCGTCGACATACTGCGACGCCTGCATGATGCGCTGCACCTCCTGGTGGTCCTCTTCATACGCACCGTCCTTCTCCTGCGCGCCTGCCTTCCCATTGGATGCCTTCCTCCGCTTCTCCTTCGCACCTGCGGCAGGCGTCGTGCTGCTCGCTGGAGCCGCAGCGGTGTCGCCGGAGGGGGAAGCAGGCCTAGGTGATGACGCGCCGTGAGACCCGGCCTTCAGCCCGATGAAGCGCACCAGCATTGCGTAGCTAAGCAGGAGCACACCCCCATCAGACCCCCACTTGCGTGCCCGGTCGGCGTGCTTCACACCTTCTACGATGTAGACAGGCGGGCATTCGTGACGCGACGCCTCACACCAGTCTTCAAACTCCTTCTCCCACTGCCGGAGTGTGCTCTTCGGTGCGACGATGAGAGTGCGGGAGCCCTTCCCGACGCGGTTCCACATCAGGACAAACGCGATGGTCGTGAGGGTCTTCCCCAGACCCATGCCGTGGGCGATGATGCACCCGCCAGCGACAGGCTTGGCTGCCCCTGCCTCCTGCTGCTGCATCAGGGCGGGCACAGTCACGAGGTTCTTCCACAGGAAGCGGATGCCCTGGATCTGGTGGTGTTTCAGCAGCTCTGCCAGGCTCTTCGGCAGCACGAGGGTATGCGAGCCGGTGGTGCCCAGGAGGCGCTCCGACAGCGCGGTGGCGGCGGAGGACGCGAGTGGGTTCGGTGCAGCCCCGGGAGGGAGGCGGCCCGTCTTGTCGGCAGCGGTGGCGCTGCGCGCGACCCCAGAGGCGACGCGGGTGGCGGTGGCGGCGAGGCATGAGTTGTCGATCTGGAAGGCGTCGCCGGGGAGGCTGCCCTCACCGCCCGGGCTCTGCGCCTCCAGGTCGGCCGTGCGGCCCTGCTGCTCTGCGTCGCACAGCAGCGTGCGGGTCTGTTCCTCTCTGTGGGGGTGGGGTGGGGTGGTGTGGTGTGGGTGGTTTCGGCAAATCAAATCGTATACTCAGCAGGACCACGGGGGGGCTTGCGTGGGACAACGTATGGGTTGTAGAGAGTGCAAAGCGGGGGGTGGTGGGGCGGGCTGCAGAATGCGCTGGTATACCTGTCATCGAGGTCGTCAAACAGCTTCGCCCGTGCTGCGCGCATCCTGGCACGAACCTGTTGGGGGAGGAGGAGGGCGTGCAACAGTGTGCCCCAACTTACCCCCTGATGCAGACCAACACCCACCCACACCCACACGGTTTGTCGACATACGTTCTCTTGTTTGGCCGGCTTCGCCGCCTGTCCTGCAAAGGCCAGCAGGCGCGTCTCCTCATCCTCCTGGTTCGGGTTGAGGAGCGCCAGCTCGGGGTGCTGCTGCAGCAGCGCCTCCTTCTCCTCCGCAGCGCGCTCCTCATACGCCTGCTTGCGGGCCACATCCAGGTTGCGCCACGCCTTCACCAGGGCCAGCCGCTCCCCTTTCCCAGACTTCGCCTGCCCTGCCTCACGCGCCGCCTCCAGCCGCTCGGCACACATCATGTCAAACCCTGACCGGAAGCTCGGAAGCCCATTGGCCTGCGCGCGCGCTGCCCGCGCCCCTGTCAGCCCACGCGCCTTCGCCGGCGCCGCCTTCGACGAAGCACTCCGCGGTTTCCGCTGTGCCGCCTTCCTCTTCGGCTTCGCCGAATCCTTCGATGCTGAGACACCCACACCCTCCGCCGCAGGCGGCGCAGCAGCAGCAGCAGCAGACTCCTGCCTCACCCCCTCACCCGCATCCTCGGCACGCTTCCGCTTGAGATTCGCCGCCGCCGCAGCAGCGCCACTGGGCACAGCACCGGCGGGCGACGCAACCGCCTTCCGCTTCGACTGCGGCGTTGCCGGAGACGCCTCACCACTCTTCCGCTTCGCGTCCCTCCTGGGCGAAGCCGCCGCCGCCGCCGCACCGCCGACGCCACCACCCCGCCCGGCAGCCCCACCCGCAGGACAGGGGGGTGCTCGCGCTGCCGCCGCCGCCGCCGCCGCCGCCGCAACAACATCAAGCGCAGCAGCAGCACCCGCCACCTCCTCCTCCTGCCCCTCCAGCTCCTCCTCCAGCTCGCTCCTGTCGATGCCCAGGTTGAAGTCGTGAAATTCGACAGGCGTCAGCAGGGGGCGGCTGTCGGCACTCGCCTGCTGCGAGCTGCCACCCACACCACCACCACCACCACCACCCCCTGCCACCACACCCGCAGCAGGGCTCTTCTGCACCGACGCCTGGTGGGGGCTGGGCGAGACGAGAGGTCCAGCCGCCTGCGGCGGCTGAGGCACCCCCTCGCTGCCCCTGGCCTTGGCTAGGGCGGCGTGATTCTGCAGAGCTGCGGAGATCATGCTGCCCTCCTCTTCGGTATGCGCAAGGAGCCTCCGCTTGGGCCGCTTCCCCTTCTGGCTGGAGCTCTGCGACCCGGGCACCGGGGTGGCGGGGGCGGCAGCGGCAGCGGCAGCATCCGGCTTCCTCGCTGCAATGCCCAGCGTGATCCGCGATGGGGGCGCCGGCATCATCGTCTGCTCGGCGGTGGCGAGGGCGGCAGACCTCAGCTGCAGCGCAGGCGGGCTGGCCTGCAGCGACGCACTCTCTCCAGTTCCCCCGGCACTCCCTGGGGACCTCGTGTCAGGGACGCGTCGGTCTGCCTGCCGCCCGCCTGGCGACGCCTTCGACGCAGCAGGGGATGCCTCCTGTGGGGGTGCTGCGGGGGGCGGAGCCTTGGCAGGGCTGGCTGCAGCCTCACCCCCCTCCTCCGGCAGGTCTGCCGTGGGCGGCACCGCCGCCAGCTCCTCGCTGAAGATGGAGTTGTCAAACGGGTTCCCGCTGCACGGCGCGAGCACGGAGGAGGGGGCGGGCGCCTCCGCAGCGCCCAACCCGCCACCCCCCGCGCCGCCCGCCTGCTCCTCCTCCGCCTGCAGGGCCTCCATCTGCCCTGTGAAGGACCTCACCGACACCTGGGAGTACTGCTCGTGGGTGTCTGGGCCGAACTTAATCCGCCCCTTGTCCTGCGGGGTAGTCGAGAGGTGCAGCACATAGGACACGGGTGTCGGCACACCGGGGGCGGGTGACTTGTCGAGCTTCCCCCCGACGGGGATGCGGGAGCCGCCCCCGAAGCAGATGTAGTCCATCGCTTTGAGTGGGGCTCCCGTGGAGTCGATCTTATGCCAGTTGAGGAAAGTCCCGTTGACGCTTTTGCCGTCCATAAGGGAGAGCGTGTATTCCCCAGAGGGGAGCCGGCTGCGCCGCAGGCGGCAGTGCTGGCGGGAGATGGAAGGGATGGCCGGCTCATAGTGTTGACCCGGTGGTGGTTGCACCTCCCCAGCAAGGGTGATGTCGCAGGCACCGCCACGCCCGATGACGAGCTCGTCAGAACCCTTCACACTGAACAAGGCACCGAGGTCGATGAGCCGTGGGTAGTGGTGGATGGGGTCGCCCTGGTCGACAAGGACAAGCTGGGCTGCAAAGAACCCGGCCCCTTCCGGCCCGGTCACCGGAACTCCCATGGCGGAGGGAGCCACACCGTCACGCCAGCAGCCAATACGGCTGCGCTGCGGCGGCTACGGAGGGTGTGGGTGTGGGGGGAGATTCCTGGAGTGGAAAATGAAGGGGGGGGTGTGGAAGGTGGTGGGGTAGTGAAATCGAATTTGAAGGGAGCACAAGAATGATCACCCTTCACTCGTTATGCAGGTTGGGAAGGTGGTGGGGGGGGGAGCTGGGTGACGGAGAGAAGGGAAGCAGCGAGGCGGAGAGGAGGAAGGGAGGGGTGGGGTAGTGGAGTCGAGGTGGGAGGAATCACAGATGCGTGTCCCGACAGAAAGGAGCCGGGGACATATCATCTTCTGGACAGAGCAGACTCGGTTTACCTGCATACACGGGTAGGTTCCAAGCCTTCTTTCCAATGACCCTTCTTCCTGGACACAATCTAGACTATCCTGAGGGGTGTGGGAACCAGACAGCCTCCTTTGCATGCGACTCTGAATACGATTGACAGTGTCGCTTTTCCGTTGAATCGCTGCCTCCTGAACACAAAAGGGAAAGGCCTCATGAGGGTGAGGCATGCTGTGACGCCTCCTGCTGAGCCACACATGGTGGCTCAGAGAAGCAACCGAGAAGGGGTGGTGCTAGAGAGAAGAAGAAGAAGAAGAGGCACAGAGTGTCGACTCCTGCTGCCCGACAAAAACCACTGCAGAAACCGCATCGTGCGGCCGGCAGAGGGCAACGCAACTCGCCCCCTGATGCATTCGTTGCAACACCGTTACCGCCCTGCGGTAAAGGTGTTGCCACGGTAAGCAATACCTGCAATATTACGTAGCTCCGGATCCTCCTTCAGGCTGTCGTGTGCGTACTGGAGTGCACACCCTTGTCGTTTAACTGCAGCAAGAACAATCTCACGATCACCCTTCAGGCTGTCGTGTGCGTACTTGAGTGAGTGTCCATGTTGCACTGCAGCAAGAACGATCTCACGATCACCCTTCAGGCTGTCGTTTGTGTACTCGAGTGAGGCCCCACGTTGTTGAACTGCAGCAAGAACGATCTCACGATCACCCTTCAGACTGTCGTGTGCGTAGCAGAGTGAATTCCCACATTGTTGAATTGCAGCAAGAACGATCTCACGATCACCCTTCAGGCTGTCGTCTGCGAACTGGAGTGAGTAACAATTTTGTTGAATTGCAGCAAGAACGATCTCACGATCACCCTTCAGGTTGTCGTGTGCGTACTCCAGATTATAGCCATACTCTTGAAGTGCTGCATGAACAAGTTGACGATCATCCTTCACGGTGGTGTGCGCATATTCGAGCCAGTCTGGCACCGTCCCCCCTCGTGCAACTCGTCCCACTCGTCCGCGAACTCCCGAACTGCTCGAAGGATCTCACCACGTGTCGTCACCCACAGCGGGACCTCCCACAGCTTCTTCTCCCCCCTGTGGACCGCGTCGAGGTGACGGTCGGGACAGAGGGTGACGTGAACCACACACCCGGCTTCGACACCTGCATGGCTGCACAGAGGCTCGTCGTCACACACCGCTTTGCCCCCCACCGACAGATGCACGTCCTCTTCCTCCACACCATCAGGGTAGCGGAACGCCTCGCGTGCTTCGAGCTTCAGCCTGTCGGGCTTCTCGTCCATCCCGATGTCGACAGCGTGCGTCACGCCTGTCGCCGCATCCGTCAGGAGCACCTCCATGACCACGCCTGTAGAAAGTTAGGAGCGCCCTGCAGGGTGGTGTGGCTCTCTGTGTGTTGCAATCAATCAGGAGGCTTGCGCCCGCTCAGCGTGGTGCATGGTCATAATGACATTCTCATCAGGCGCAAGTGTGTGTCTCGGGTCCACAGACGGTGTCACATGACTGGTGTGTCGTGAAGTGCGGTGGAGATGCAACATAAATGAAAGCAGACCACACTGCAACCAGTCGTGCGGGAAGCACAAACCGAACAAGGATGTGGTGCGGTTGGTGGAGGGTGGGGACGTCGCTTCTTCGGAACTTGGTGTGGACCAGAGGCGCGGTGCAGTGCTAGAGACACACCATTACTGGTGCTGAGATGCAGCAGCAAGGATCTCGCGGTCTTCCTTCAGGCTGTCGTGTACGTACTCGAGTAAATACCCACATTGTTGAACTGCAGCAAGAACGATCTCACGATCACCCTTCAGGCTGTCGTGTGCGTACTGGAGTGAGCCCCCATGGCGTTGAACTGCAGCAAGAACGATCTCACGATCACCCTTCAGGCTGTCGTGTACGTACTCGAGTAAATACCCATGACGTTGAACTGCAGCAAGAACGATCTCACGATCACTCTTCAGGCTGTCGTGTGCGTACAGGAGTGAGCCCCCATCTTGTTGAACTGCAGCAAGAACGATCTCACGATCACCCTTCAGGCTGTCGTGTACGTACCTGAGTAAATACCCATGTTGTTGAACTGCAGCAAGAACGAACTCACGATCACCCTTCAGGCTGTCGTGTGCGTACTGGAGTGAGCCCCCATGGCGTTGAACTGCAGCAAGAACGATCTCACGATCACCCTTCAGGCTGTCGTGTGCGTACTGGAGTGAGCCCCCATGTTGTTGAACTGCAGCACGAACGATCTCACGATCACCCTTCAGGCTGTCGTGTGCGAACCGGAGTGTGTTCCCATGTTGTTGAACTGCAGCAAGAACGAACTCACGATCACCCTTCAGGCTGTCGTGTGCGTACTGGAGTGAGCCCCCATCTTGTTGAACTGCAGCAAGAACGATCTCACGATCACCCTTCAGGCTGTCGTGTGCGTACTGGAGTGAGCCCCCATGGCGTTGAACTGCAGCAAGAACGATCTCACGATCACCCTTCAGGCTGTCGTGTACGTACTCGAGTAAATACCCATGACGTTGAACTGCAGCAAGAACGATCTCACGATCACTCTTCAGGCTGTCGTGTGCGTACAGGAGTGAGCCCCCATCTTGTTGAACTGCAGCAAGAACGATCTCACGATCACCCTTCAGGCTGTCGTGTACGTACCTGAGTAAATACCCATCTTGTTGAACTGCAGCAAGAACGAACTCACGATCACCCTTCAGGCTGTCGTGTGCGTACTGGAGTGAGCCCCCATGTTGTTGAACTGCAGCAAGAACGATCTCACGATCACCCTTCAGGCTGTCGTGTACGTACCTGAGTAAATACCCATCTTGTTGAACTGCAGCAAGAACGAACTCACGATCACCCTTCAGGCTGTCGTGTGCGTACTGGAGTGAGCCCCCATGTTGTTGAACTGCAGCAAGAACGATCTCACGATCACCCTTCAGGCTGTCGTGTGCGTACTGGAGTGAGCCCCCATGTTGTTGAACTGCAGCACGAACGATCTCACGATCACCCTTCAGGCTGTCGTGTGCGAACCGGAGTGTGTTCCCATGTTGTTGAACTGCAGCAAGAACGAACTCACGATCACCCTTCAGGCTGTCGTGTGCGTACTGGAGTGAGCCCCCATCTTGTTGAACTGCAGCAAGAACGATCTCACGATCACCCTTCAGGCTAGCGTGTGCGAACCAGAGTGAGCCCCCATGTTGTTGAACTGCAGCAAGAACGATCTCACGATCACCCTTCAGGCTGTCGTGTGCGTCCTGGAGGCAACGGCCATCTTGTTGAACCGCTGCATGAACAAGTTCACGATCACCCTTCACGGTAGTGTGCGCACATTCGAACCAGTTTGGCACTGTTCCCCACTCCCACCCGTCCCACTCGTCCGCGAACTCCTGACCTGCGAGAAGGATCTCATCACGTGTCATCACCCACAGCGGGACCTCCCACAGCTTCTTCTCCTCCCTGTGGACCGCATCGAGGTGACGGTCGGGACAGAGGGTGGCGCGAACCAGACACCCGGCTTCGACACCTGCATGGCTGCACAGAGGCTCGTCGTCACACACCGCTTTGCCCCCCACCGACAGATGCACGTCCTCTTCCTCCACACCATCAGGGTAGCGGAACGCCTCGCGTGCTTCGAGCTTCAGCCTGTCGGGCTTCTCGTCCATCCCGATGTCGACAGCGTGCGTCACGCCTGTCGCCGCATCCGTCAGGAGCACCTCCATGACCGCGCCTGTAGAAAGTTAGGAGCGCCCTGCAGGGTGGTGTGGCTCTCTGTGTGTTGCAATCAATCAGGAGGCTTGCGCCCGCTCAGCGTGGTGCATGGTCATAATGACATTCTCATCAGGCGCAAGTGTGTGTCTCGGGTCCACAGACGGTGTCACATGACTGGTGTGTCGTGAAGTGCGGTGGAGATGCAACATAAATGAAAGCAGACCACACTGCAACCAGTCGTGCGGGAAGCACAAACCGAACAAGGATGTGGTGCGGTTGGTGGAGGGTGGGGACGTCGCTTCTTCGGAACTTGGTGTGGACCAGAGGCGCGGTGCAGTGCTAGAGACACACCATTACTGGTGCTGAGATGCAGCAGCAAGGATCTCGCGGTCTTCCTTCAGGCTGTCGTGTACGTACTCGAGTAAATACCCACATTGTTGAACTGCAGCAAGAACGATCTCACGATCACCCTTCAGGCTGTCGTGTGCGTACTGGAGTGAGCCCCCATGGCGTTGAACTGCAGCAAGAACGATCTCACGATCACCCTTCAGGCTGTCGTGTACGTACTCGAGTAAATACCCATGACGTTGAACTGCAGCAAGAACGATCTCACGATCACTCTTCAGGCTGTCGTGTGCGTACAGGAGTGAGCCCCCATCTTGTTGAACTGCAGCAAGAACGATCTCACGATCACCCTTCAGGCTGTCGTGTACGTACCTGAGTAAATACCCATCTTGTTGAACTGCAGCAAGAACGAACTCACGATCACCCTTCAGGCTGTCGTGTGCGTACTGGAGTGAGCCCCCATGGCGTTGAACTGCAGCAAGAACGATCTCACGATCACCCTTCAGGCTGTCGTGTGCGTACTGGAGTGAGCCCCCATGTTGTTGAACTGCAGCACGAACGATCTCACGATCACCCTTCAGGCTGTCGTGTGCGAACCGGAGTGTGTTCCCATGTTGTTGAACTGCAGCAAGAACGAACTCACGATCACCCTTCAGGCTGTCGTGTGCGTACTGGAGTGAGCCCCCATCTTGTTGAACTGCAGCAAGAACGATCTCACGATCACCCTTCAGGCTGTCGTGTGCGTACTGGAGTGAGCCCCCATGTTGTTGAACTGCAGCACGAACGATCTCACGATCACCCTTCAGGCTGTCGTGTGCGAACCGGAGTGTGTTCCCATGTTGTTGAACTGCAGCAAGAACGAACTCACGATCACCCTTCAGGCTGTCGTGTGCGTACTGGAGTGAGCCCCCATCTTGTTGAACTGCAGCAAGAACGATCTCACGATCACCCTTCAGGCTGTCGTGTGCGTACTGGAGTGAGCCCCCATGGCGTTGAACTGCAGCAAGAACGATCTCACGATCACCGTTCAGGCTGTCGTGTACGTACTCGAGTAAATACCCATGACGTTGAACTGCAGCAAGAACGATCTCACGATCACTCTTCAGGCTGTCGTGTGCGTACAGGAGTGAGCCCCCATCTTGTTGAACTGCAGCAAGAACGATCTCACGATCACCCTTCAGGCTGTCGTGTACGTACCTGAGTAAATACCCATCTTGTTGAACTGCAGCAAGAACGAACTCACGATCACCCTTCAGGCTGTCGTGTGCGTACTGGAGTGAGCCCCCATGGCGTTGAACTGCAGCAAGAACGATCTCACGATCACCCTTCAGGCTGTCGTGTACGTACTCGAGTAAATACCCATGACGTTGAACTGCAGCAAGAACGATCTCACGATCACTCTTCATGCTGTCGTGTGCGTACAGGAGTGAGCCCCCATCTTGTTGAACTGCAGCAAGAACGATCTCACGATCACCCTTCAGGCTGTCGTGTGCGTACTGGAGTGAGCCCCCATGTTGTTGAACTGCAGCACGAACGATCTCACGATCACCCTTCAGGCTGTCGTGTGCGAACCGGAGTGTGTTCCCATGTTGTTGAACTGCAGCAAGAACGAACTCACGATCACCCTTCAGGCTGTCGTGTGCGTACTGGAGTGAGCCCCCATCTTGTTGAACTGCAGCAAGAACGATCTCACGATCACCCTTCAGGCTAGCGTGTGCGAACCAGAGTGAGCCCCCATGTTGTTGAACTGCAGCAAGAACGATCTCACGATCACCCTTCAGGCTGTCGTGTGCGTCCTGGAGGCAACGGCCATCTTGTTGAACCGCTGCATGAACAAGTTCACGATCACCCTTCACGGTAGTGTGCGCACATTCGAACCAGTTTGGCACTGTTCCCCACTCCCACCCGTCCCACTCGTCCGCGAACTCCTGACCTGCGAGAAGGATCTCATCACGTGTCATCACCCACAGCGGGACCTCCCACAGCTTCTTCTCCTCCCTGTGGACCGCATCGAGGTGACGGTCGGGACAGAGGGTGGCGCGAACCAGACACCCGGCTTCGACACCTGCATGGCTGCACAGAGGCTCGTCGTCACACACCGCTTTGCCCCCCACCGACAGATGCACGTCCTCTTCCTCCACACCATCAGGGTAGCGGAACGCCTCGCGTGCTTCGAGCTTCAGCCTGTCGGGCTTCTCGTCCATCCCGATGTCGACAGCGTGCGTCACGCCTGTCGCCGCATCCGTCAGGAACACCTCCATGACCACGCCTGTGGAAAGTTAGCAGCGCCCTGCAGGGTGGTGTGGCTCTGTGTGTGTTGCAATCAATCAGGAGGCTTGCGCCCGCTCAGCGTGGTGCATGGTCATAATGACATTCTCATCAGGTGCAAGTGTGTGTCTCGGGTCCACAGACGGTGTCACATGAGCAGCAAGGCACGCTGTTGTGGTTGTGTGCTGTTGGGGAGGAAGGGGATAGGGCAGAAGCGCTTCACAGGGTTGCTTCACGTCGGTGGTTCGTTGTGTCAATTGCTTTGTAATGCTCATCCTGGTTCGTTGTGTCGTTGCGTCTCAGCAGAAGGGCAAGAAGGCATGCAGACAGGTCACGCTGGCAGAGATAGAAGGAAGTGCCACAACAGGCTCATGTCGGGTGGGAAGGGGGAAGGGAGGGTGTGTATAGGAAAGTATAGAACAGTGAAGCACACACTCGACCTCCCTTCATTCTCAATACCGGCAGTTTCCGAGATCTGCTGTTCTCGCGCTGTGTTGTTGAGAATGAACAGGGAAGAGT
This sequence comes from Rhynchopus euleeides, assembly GCA_963210315.1. Classification (NCBI taxonomy): domain Eukaryota; phylum Euglenozoa; class Diplonemea; order Diplonemida; family Diplonemidae; genus Rhynchopus; species Rhynchopus euleeides. The sequence continues at coordinate 564,437 of OY723280.1, forward strand.
GAAGAGCTTCGCAGGGTTGCACCAGGTCGGTGGTTCGTCCTGCTGGCATACGTCGGCGTTCCCGTCTTACAGCAGCTCCGGCTTGCGCACGTATCCCCATAGTGGGGCGACGGTGTCCGACTCTGGCCACGGCACCGCCTTCAACTCCGGCTGTGGTCAGCACACACATGCACGACTGGCAGGGGCCTTCTGAGGGACAGTGGCAGAGCGTCGCGTTGCTGCGGCCGTGCTTCAACGGGTGAGTCACACTTGACCTGCAACACTACTGCTCATTCACCTGCCCCACAGCAGATTCAGGGAGTGGCACCGGCAGTGGCAGTTCTTCCCGCGATTCCCAGCATCTCCGTGGTGGTGTGTCCGGCACCGCCTGCAGCCCGCCTGCTGCCCTTGCACCTGCACCTGCTCTACGTCAGAGGCAGAGGAGGTGGCAGCCGCAGTGGCACGGCTGACGCCATGATCCCTCCTCTTGCAACTGCCCCAAGCGAGACTCAGAGAGTGGCAGCGGCAGTTGCCCCGGAATTGTTGCACTTGCTGCACGTCAGAGGCAGAGGAGATGACAGCGTCAACGGCGTGTGTGCCGGCATCACGCAGAACGCATGGACGCTGTGCACAGTGCGGCCCGTGCTGACCAGGCTTCTTCGCGCACCGCCTCCAGCAGTGTGTCGTGTGCACGCCTGTCACCTGGAACGCACACCCAGCACAGCCCTGCTCCTTCTGCTGCTGTGCAACCTCCTCGTCGCTGCTGGAGCTGTCTGCCACCTTCCCGGCAGCCTGTGCGGCAGCCCTGCGCTCGTGTCTGTGTGCAGCCTCCGGAGCGCATACACCAGACTGCCTCGGCTTCACCACAGCGGCATCTGTGTCGGTGTTCGCGTTGCTGCACAGGGTTCGCCTGCTTGTTGGCAGTGCTGCCTGCGAGTGGGCGCTCTCCCTCGGCCCTGCCGTGCGCAGCGCTTCACATCCTCGAACGTGGGGCTGACGAGGCGTGTGCGGCGGCGCTCCACCACCACACCCCTCCGCACCAGCACGAACTTCACAGGCACCCCCTCCAGCCCCGTGTGCAAAGCACACAGCGGCGCCTCGGGTGCGGACGCGGGTGCACCTGACATCACCGCGCTGTCAGTCGGCAGCTGCTTCTCCACTGCGTCGAAGTGCACGGCCTGCATTGTGGTGTGGCCTGCTGTGTCGGTGATGCTTGCTGCCCGTCCGCACACACGTTCGTCTCGCACTCCTCCACAAGCCCGCCGCACTTCTCCCCCTCCTGCGACTTCTTCGTGCACACCTTGAACCCGAAGCACTCCCCGCGCTCCGGGAACACCGCAGCCGTCTTCAGCAGCGACCGGCACGTCCACCCCGCCTCGCAGTGCTTGTCCTCCGTGCACGGACGCTGCAGCGACGGCACCAGCGCAGCCACGACCAGGAGCGACAGCATCTTGTGGTGGGTACGGTGTCTTTGTCGGGGTTGAGGTTGAGGTTGAGGTTGGCCTGTGGGTGTGTGAGGTGTCTTCTCTCCTGCACCAAGTGCATCCAAAGCAAGGTTCGTGTGTGTGCTTCTGATGGCCGGTGGGTACCAGTGTGGCTGGTGTGAAAGTGCAGGTCAGGACCCTCAAAGTTAGCAACATTGTGCCTTGTAGCACTCGGGAACACGGACCAAGGGTGGTATTTTCATCATGCCTGTTGCATCCCGTCTGTCTGTCTCGAGACAGGTCAGTCATCCAAACCACCTCGTCCTTCCTGTGATCCTTCAGCATGAAACTGTCAGCGTTAAGGCAAAGTGAATCAGCGCCGAGCAGAGCCCGGGTCATTGGAAAGAAGACTTGGAACCTAGTGTCTCATCACCAGAAGCAACCCCACCTTCGTCCCACCTCCACCTCTGTGAGGGGACGCCAGCCTGCAAAGCCGAAAGCCAACAGGCTGTGTCAGCGGAAGTGGTTGCGAAGTGTTGTTTACATCCACCCGCACAGGGGTGTCGGAAGTAGCGAATATTCTTCGTGTCTCATCATGCACAGGGCTGCGAACCTGGGAAACCCTTCTTGCCTGCAGGCAGCACACACATGCTGTTCTGCGGGACTCACACTGGCACTGGCAGTGCAGGTCAGGACCCTCAAAGTTAGCAACATTGTGCCTTGTAGCACTCGGGAACACGGACCAAGGGTGGTATTTTCATCATGCCTGTTGCATCCCATCTGACCCTGTCTCGAGACAGGTCAGTCATCCATAAAGATAAGGCGTTGATTGTGCGACAAACCCGGGTGTACAAACCTCACGTGTTCTGCCTGATGAAGGTTGGTGTGAATGTGCGCACAGTCATAGCAACAAGGCAAGGTAGATTGTGTTTGTCACCCAAGCGCTGCCAACTATCTTTTCACTGTGACAAGCTTCTTGTTGTGTGTGAAAAACGCACCTCGTCCTTCCTGTGCTCCTTCAGCATGAAACTGTCAGCGTTAAGGCAAAGTGAATCAGCACCAAGCAGAGCCCGGGTCATTGGAAAGAAGACTTGGAACCTAGTGTCTCATCAATGGATGCACGTGCCTGCAGCTGAACGGGGCGTGTTGGCTGTTCTGCCCAGAAGCTGCTCGTCAGTGATCAAAGGTTGTTGTGTTCGGTTACATGTTCTGTTTCAATGCGAATATTCAGTATGGATCATCAGGTGGCAGCACAGCACACAACAGCACAACACAGTGTTTGATCTCGGCGTGCTTCCGTGGCGCAAGCTCATTGCAGAGCGAAGCACAAGCACCCGGTGTAGCTGCCTTCGTCACGTTGCCTTGTGTGTGCCTGTGGCAACACCGCACGAGCACCACACATCTCGCAGTCTTCATGACCACACCGCAGGACGGAGCCACACGGCGGGAGATACAAGCAGCTTCAGAGACGACAAAGGTTGCATTACCACACTCAAACAGGCTGTGTAAATCAGCAGATCAAATGTGTGTGTGTTGCAATCAGGAGGCTTGCGCCGGCTCAGCGTGATGGTCATCGGAATCATTCGCAGGTGCACGGAACCGGTAACTTCAGGACGAAGTCACAAACCTACCCACCCACAATCTGCTCGCAGGGCCTGTTCAACGGGACGGAGTGGGGCGGGGAAGACTCTCGACACAACCTGTTCGTATGGCCTTGCCTCTGGGAGTGCCGCTTTGTGAGGAGACCCGCTGCCGAGGCCAGCACCTCGCATCGCACACCCGTTGTTTGCACTGCGGATCGGTGATCCCCCTTGGCCACACACAGGCCAGTTTGATGATCGTGCAGAACTCCAAACCAGCCCAGGAAACCCACCCTCGCGGGGCACGTATGCAGCCACGCATATGATAGCAGTACCGCATTCAGCAAGAAGGCCAAATGGACTGGAGCAGTGAAGCAGACAGAACACGAAATCATTGCATCTTGCTTGCACGGGGCGGGGGCCGAATCGCGTGCCGCGAGGTGCCACGTACACAGAATGACAGACAACCCCTACGCAACGGGGGAGGTTAGGGATGCAGAATCCAGAACAGAAACGCAACCTGGAAAACCCCTTGCGGGAACCCAGGGAGGCAGGGGATGAATTGGGTGGCAGCAGTTTTTTTATCGGAACTTGCAAAACAAAATGAACAAAGAATATATCCGGCACCCGATTGAAGGAATATGAAGAGCCGAAGGAGGGGCATCCGTTTGTCGGCCACAAGAGCACCCCCCCCCCACTTGCCACCCTTCCACTCCCCACAGGGAAGGAGTTGGTTGCTCTCTGGCACAGTTTCCTGCGATGCAAGTCCACCTCCCGAACGAGCACCAAATCCAGAGATGTTGGGTAAGTTCAAGGAAACGCCTTGGTTCGTTTTGACCACCCGGTTGATTTGACCTGGATTTTTTTTGGCAGAGATGCATGCCGGAAACCAGGGACTGGATAACTCAAGTGGGGCCATGCTGACGAACCGCTCAGGATCAGCAACCCTCTCGCCTTCAGCCGATGCCTGGCAGATGTGTTGCTTCCCCGTCAACCGAATGCCAGTTTGACGCCGCACTCTACTGACACATTCAACCAATACAGAGACCCACTGGGAAGATGTGTACTGTCTGCACACATCCCCCCCGTATGAGGGATCTCGAGGCAGAGCTTTCTCCGCACTTCCCGCAGCACAATACCTCATCCCCCCCCCCCCTCAGTGAACACCTGTCGAGCGGGACAGCCCTCTGTCCGTTGTGCTGAGAAGCGACAGAGGGTGCCGGGAGGGGGTCAGTGTAACGGGGCTAGTGTCGCATCTCCCTGTGAAGGAAGCTTGCACACTCAACCTGGGTGGCTGGCAGTTATGTGCGTGGTGCTGTCATCTGAAGGGATGAGAAGAGACAACAGGGGTTTGTTATTCGCGAGGACACGCAGCACACACACGCGCGTGAATCCCACTTTGCAACCTCTTGTATAGTGTAGGTCTCCGAGCGACACCTTTGGCGCTACCTCCACTGTGAAACACACACGTAAATCTTTTTAGAAAGCGTTGGTGGCACCGAGGGGGGATTTAACGGTAGACAAGCTTCACTGCATACAATTTTTTTGTTGGTAAGCCACACGTGGGGGGTTTGCTTGTCGAGAGTGAAAGCAAAGCCACACATGGAGGGGGGCAGACCAGTGACCTCGCCTTCAAGCTCATGGGGCTTGCTGCATGGTGATGATTTCCTTCTGAATCAATGTGATTTGCACAGATGCTCTTCAAAGCCCAAAACCAGAAACACAAAAAACACTACATCCATCTCTGAAAATGGGGCTACCGCATCCAGGGCGCAGAAGGGAGGCAGCTCCAACAGCGGCAGCAGCAGCCTGCTGTTGGGAAAGACGGTATTTTGAACGCAAACACAAACACACACTCACACACCACTCCCCTCACGAGGCCAGCTGCTGGCCACGGTATACACATCGAGCGCGATGCAAGAAATATCATCTCCCAATTGCACTCCTGCAGATCCGTCAGGGTATTGACTAGGTGGTTGACCAGGCCTGCCCCTGGTCAATGACCAGGGACAGGCCTGATAAAGCCCTGACAAGGCCACCGTGTGCGATGGGTGGGTGGGGGGGAGGGGGTGGAAAGGACCTCCGCTCCATCTATGATGCAGAGAGCAGCGAGTGTCCAACCTAAAGAGGCACTAACACTTGGCACAGGGTTTGGCAGGCAATATAGACTTACTTTTTTTGACACTCTACTGAAGACAGAATACATAGCAGTGGAGAGGGTGCCGTCGGTGATTTTCCCGCTACTCCTCCAAAAAATAAAACGCCACGCGTGCACAGATTCATGCAGGCGGAACACGGGGGTGGCTAGACAAGACAGAAAAATCCGCTGAACGGGAGGGCGGGGCGAATGAAAACCAACCAATCCCACCCCGCACTCCTCCCTACGTCTGGATATCTGGTCCCTCGGGGCAAGATGCAGGGTTCAGTGATTCCATTGCACAGAGAGGCCTGGGTCACATGACACAGCATGTGGATGACTCCTGCGTGTCATGAACACGGGCGGGGTGTGACGTGGCTGTCGGGCGCGGTGTCGTCAGCGAGAAAGCTGCCTTGACAGGGCGGTGGTCGCTGAAACGAAGATCCTGCACGCTGTTATACTCCAAAGGCGACATGGTGAAGGGTTTGGGCTGCACCGGACGTGCCAGCATCGCGTCATGTTGCTTGTAGAGGATCCTGTCCGTCCACGAAGGAATGCGCATCTTTTTCGTCTCATACTCGTCTGTGTTCTCCGTAAATTTATAGGTCGGGAGGAAGGCGATCTGTCCCTCGTTAAACCCACGGAAGACCCTGTCCCCTTTCCGCTCCCTCGTCAGCTGGTCGTTGCTGAGGAGGGCGGAGCGAGCGACAGGGTCGCCCTTCAGCATCGCCTCCACCGCACCCCGCGTCCCATCCACACGGTAGTTGAAGTCACCCATGAAGAACGACAGGTCGTACTCATTTGTGACATCCCTTTTGGTGCCAACCAGCGCATTGCCGTTGAGGCTGACAGGGCGACCTTCAGCAGGCCCAGCAGGCATCTGTGGGGAGGGGTCGAGAACTCTGTTTGAGGACTTGCCCCGTTTGCCCAGCTTCATATCCCGCACGATAACCTCGTAGTCGTTGTTCCGCTCCGCGATGGAGTTCTGATGGGCTGCGAAGTGCGCCGAGAGGAAGAGAAAGCTGATGCTGTGAGCGCTGTCGACCGGCCCCAGCACAAATCCCACACCGACACCCCCCTTGTTCCCAAGGCTCCCACCGAGCAGGCCCGTCGTCACCTTGGCGCTCTCCACGCTGCTCTCGCAGATGTGATGCCGCACGTCATGCCGCGCGAACACAGCCACATGAGTCGCAACCAGTGTGCAGCTCGAGACCATCTGATAGGACCCACCCAACGCATCCAAGACCTGGGTCTCCCAAGGCCCTTTTTCCGACTTCAGAAACGACTTTGGTATGGTCCGGAGGCACTCCTGCGATGCAACGGCGTATATGTGGTGCTCGTCACGCTGGATCAGCAGGGAAATATCTTCGGGGGCACCCTTCCCCTCCATGTTCCACGTCCCGCAGAAGATTCGCAGCTCGTCGCCTGGATGCCACTCCGACGGATCGATGGGGGACTTCCCCAGGTCAGGGTTGAGGGGGATGAAATGGTTTCGCCTCTGCGCTTCTGCGACAGCATTATCGTGCTCCTTCTGTCGCCGGGCCAGCTCCTCCTCCTGCTCGGCCAGGGTGAGGACAGGCGCAGACGCGGAGCGCCCAGAGCGGATCTGCGCCTGAATCGCATCTGTCTCAAAATCACGCACCTTCGCAGCGCCGCCACCCATCCCGACTAGGCGGAGTGCGGGGAATAGAGATGTGTTCGGGGCACTATAAACCACGGAAAAACCCTCCCCCGCCCCCCCCCCCCCCCTCCCGGTTGTGTAAGCTGAGTTAGGCGGGGGGCCTGTGTGGAGCACGGGCTGTGGGAAGGATGTTGTTGTTGTTGTTGTTGTTGCTGTTGCCGAGAGAGGAAATGTCCCCGCATAGAACCCGGATCGCGTTGTCGGGGTGTAAAGGTCGGAGGGGGGGGTAGGGGTGGGGATGGGGAGCAGAGGGTGGTGTGGGGGGATGCAAGAGGTGGGAATACTGTGACCCCCCCCCCCTCCCCGCTCGTCCCTCTCTCACAACAGCCTGTGAGCATGCGCGCCGGAAGCAGAGCGGAGACGGGGTGGGGCAAAGGGCAGGGGACCCAAAGCAAGGATGGCTTACCCTTCGCTGCCTCACTCCACCCCCCCCCCCCACCCCAGCCGCCTCTGGGAACAGGGGGTGCCTCCAGCACACGCGCAGCGTCACGGCGACTCAAACAAACTTCTTCTCATACAGGAAGGCTCGGAGGTGCCAGTATACGGCAGCAAAGGCTACCCCGCTGGTGACGCAGGTCGCCGCGGTAAAGAAGGTAATCATCTGTGACGTCCCGTCAACTGTCACCAGGAAGCGCTTCGACGACACCTGTAAGGAGTGGGGGGGGGGAGGGGGGAGGTAAGGGGTGGGGTGAGCCTCGCGAACCCCCTTGTGTCAAATTTTCCCGTCGGTGGACCACCAGGAGGGGAGGGCCCCCGGGGTGGCGGCGGTTGTGCCTGCCTGATTCTCGTCTGGAAATGAAAAGGTGGGGAAGAACGAAACGGAGGAGGGAGGGGGGGAGGCCCCTGGCAGATGCCATACCAGCATCGACTGTGACTGCACCTTGCAGTCCTCCATCACAGCCACGAGGTCCTGGAGCTTCTCGCGCATCTCCACCACCTGCACGAGAGTGATGGCCTTATCCGCTGCAGACGGCTCGCCTTGGGAGAGCGACATCACGAGATGCCGGTCGGCATGGTCTATCGCAACCTCAAGGGGGGCCCCGTCAGGCTGCACGGCACTGCCTCCAGAGGGACGGGGCGTCACGCAGATGGTGTACGACCCGAACCGCCTGTCATCCCGCGTGCTGCTGTCGGCTATGAAATAGAAACTCGAAGGGGCGGCAGAAGTTTCCTTGCTGAACACCTCCACATCCGCATCATCCACGACACGCCACTCCAGCACGACCCCCGCAGCAGCCCTGGCAGCTGCGCTGACCCTGCCCTGTTGTGGGTGCCCATAGTGCACGGTGACGATGTCCGCCCCACTGCCTACCTCCTCCATAAAGCACCGCGGCAGCCCAGCATGCAGCAGCAGGTAGAAGGTCTCGGCCTCCTGTGACAGGTGGAGCAGCACGGCTGCACCGAGGACGAGCCTCAGCAGATTGGAGCCATGCATCGGCCAGCAACGTGGGGTCGGGCCACGTGTGAGAGATGTGCAGCAGCGAGAGGTTGTGCGGTTAGGGGATGCCAACCAAACTCCCACAGGGTGCTGTGCGCTTCAAGCCATGGATGACCAGGCCCCGCCTGCGCAGTGGGGTGGGTTTGGAGTGTGAAGTGACTGGGAGAGAAACACATCTCCCGGAATGAACAACACGCCAGGCCCCCCCCCCCCCCGACAAGACAGGGCTTGAATTTTCTTTGCGCAAAAACTGGGCAAAAACAAACGCGATGTCTCCTTGGTTACCCAAAAGCGTTGCCCTACGCCCCCCCCCCCCTCATAATTTGACGCAGAATGAAAATGAAGACAAAGGGGGTCTTCGCTGGTCGACAAACTTCGACAAACTTCGTCAGTTTTCAGCTAATTCAACAGGAAATGCACCAAAATGCACTGACGACCACCCCGTAGCGAAGACCCCCAAAGCAGAAGAGGTCGTGATCTACTCCACCAGGCAGGAAAGGGGGAGCGGCGGGAATCCCATCGATGCAACGCAGATGAAGGCCATCGAGTCTCTTCGGAAGCGTTGCGAAAAACTGAGCGGGGGAGGCGGGGGGGAAGGGGTGTCGTCCAAATCTCTTCTCCTCCTCAGGGGATGGGCGTGCGTGTGTTCCTCGTTCCGAGGACGGGCACGGGGAAGGGGGTGTGGTGTGGCGGGGGGTGGACGGCGAGAGGGAGGAGAGAGAGAGGGCAATAGCAAGGAGGCTGCGGTGGGGGTCCCGGTGGGTGTATGTGCGCGGAGGGGCACAGGGCTCGGAGGCCAAGCACCGCACCATCATGACACCAGGTGGTTGCACAGCACAGAACAGACCAGAACCTGCAGTGGAAACTGCAGGGACGCAGAGGGGGGACGGACTGTGTAAAATGAAACTCGTCATCATTGCGAGGTCTGGTACATATCGATCTGTGCAGTGAGGAGGGGTTGTGTGTGTGCGTTGTGTTGGGGTGGTGCAAAGGAAATGTGTGAAGCCGAATGTGGTCAACAGAGTGGGCAGGTGGCGGAGAAGCATCAGCAGGGGAGTGGGGAGTGCAGGCAGGGGGGGGCTATACCTTGTCGAGGAATGTGTTCGGGGTGTTGGGGTCGAAGTACTCCACGATCTCCGGCGGGTACGCCTTTGTGATCTCGAGGATGGCCTGGTGCAGCTTCGACCCCTGTTCCGCCTTGATCTTCTGCAGGGTGGCCAGCCCGCGGTTTGCGACAAACTCGCGCTTGGCTCCGATGTCTGTGGGCAGGATCTTGGCGAACTGGCCACACACGTATTTCAGGATGTTTGGCGGAGCAGTGTGGTGCAGCAGCGGCTCCAGCGCAGGCAGGTGCACGCACTTCATCACAATGCTCTTCAGCGACCGCTTCGCCTTCATCTTCAGGTCGTCCGACGATTCCTTGTCCAGGTATGCGTCCAGCAACTTCGGGAGGATGTTGCAATCGGCCACGCTCTTGGCATGTTCTGGTGTGTGCCGCCCAATCTGCCCCAGCGACCACGCAGCAGCTGCGCGGAGGTGGTCCTCCGTCTCCTTCTCCAGTGCGTCGCCCAGCGGCGGGATACCCTTGCTGACCACCACCGCGAGGGCAAGCGTGTCGGAGAAGGCAGAGATGTAGCCGAGGGTCATGATGCCGGGCAGGCGTGCGTTGCCGGTCGTCTCCTGCACGTAGTCAACGAGAGCACCCACACCGCCTGCGTTCACAATCAGCTGTGCCAGCTCCGGTGTGTGCTTTGCAACTTCACGGATGCACGTTGCCGCGTTCTTCCGCACCACATCGTCCGCGTCCTTCAGAAGGGTGAAGATGCGCGGGAAGATCTCCCCTTCCACCACCAGCTCTGCAAGCTCCACGCTGTGCTTGGCAATCTGTGCCAGGCACTGGCACACCTGTGTGTGTGTGTGGGTGGGTGGGTGGGTGGGTAATATGATCGGAAGATGAACACAACACACTACCAAAACCCACATGATTGCACCACGGACAGCAATGCGCAAGTCATAATCATCATACCTGGCGCTTCAGCTTTGCATCACTGCTGGTGATCAGAGGGGCCAAGTGGTTGATGGCGCTGTTGTCCACCACCACCTGTGCCAGCTCTGGCGAGTGCTTCGCAATGTCCGAAAGCGTCGACGCAGCAATGCGCTTCAACGTCAGCTCCGGCTCCTGCACACACAGCACGAGGTAGTGCGTCGCCTCATTGTCCACCACAGCCTGTGCAAGGTCTGCGTTGTGGCGTGCAATGTACCCGAGTGCCCATGCGGCGCCCTCCTTCACACCCGGGTCAAACTCCTCCAGACACCCAACCAGCTGGTCCACAGCCCCGGCATCCACGACAGCCTGTGCAAGCTGTGGCGAGTGCTTTGCCACGGACCGCAACACGAAGGCGGCGCTCTTCTTGTAGTATCGATTCTGTTCTGACAGCGAGTACACCTGCAACAAGGGTCCGGTGTGCAGGCAAGCAGCAGCAGCAACCCACACATACCAGCTGCTGCAGGATCTCTTGCTGCACCACCTGCTCTGCCAGCTCGTCGTTGTAGGATGCAAGCCTGTGACGAGGGGGTGGGTGTGGTGCAGGGCGCAACGCAATTAGGACGATGCATCCGAACGGAATGGAATGGAACGGAACATCAGCAGCAGCACCATGGCAACAGGCATACCTTCCCAACGCAAGCGCCGCGGACTGCTGGATCACCTCGTTGTTGTCCAGCAGCAGCGGCCGCAGCAGCGCCATCACACCCGCGCTTTGCAGCGCGACGATCAGCTGCGGCCGTGTCGCAAACTCCGCAATCGTCTGCACAAACTTCACCCGGGCCTTTTGGAACTCGTCCAACACTTGCATCATTTGACGCGTCATTACTCCTCCCACGCGTGAGCTGTGAGACCTGTTGTGATGCACGTGCCTGCAGCTCAACGGAGCCTGTTCCGTCCAGAAGATGCTCGTCAGTGTTCAAAGACTGTTGTATTTTAATTAATTTAGTTACCTGTTCGGTTTCAATGAATATTGTGCGGCGTGCTTCCGTGGCGCAAGCTCATTGCAGAGCGAAGCACAAGCACCCGATGTAGCTGCCTTCTTCACGTTGCCTTGTGTGTGCCTGTGGCAACACCGCACGAGCACCACACATCTCGCAGTCTTCATGACCACACCGCAGGACGGAGCCACACGGCGGGAGATACAAGCAGCTTCAGAGACGACAAAGGTTGCATTACCACACTCCAACAGGCTGTGTAAATCAGCAGATCAAATGTATGTGTGTGTTGCAATCAATCAGGAGGCTTGCGCCCGCTCAGCGTGGTGCATGGTCATAATGACGATTCTCATCAGGTGCAAGTGTGTGTCTCGGGTCCACAGACGCTGGGGCAGGAAGCCAGTGGGAAGGACAAGGGTGTGGTGGTGCGGGGAAGTGGAGGGTGGGGACGTCGCTTCTGAACGAACTTGCCATCAGTCGTAGCGGGTTCCTGACATTCTGTTGAACTGCAGAAAGAATGATTGCAATCACCCTTAGAAACATCACTGACAAGGAGCCGACGCAGGTTCTCACCTGCCAGCGCCTTGAAGATACAAGACACACAGTCGACAGCAACTGGTTGGCAGCCTCTCTCTTCCGTTGAATCGCTGCCTCCTGAACACAAAAGGGAAAGGCCTCATGAGGGTGAGGCATGCTGTGACGCCTCCTGCTGAGCCACACATGGTGGCTCAGAGAAGCAACCGAGAAGGGGTAGTGCTAGAGAGAAGAAGAAGAAGAAGAAGAGGCACAGAGTGTCGACTCCTGTTGCCCGACAAACATCGCTGCCGACACCGCATCTTCTCAGTGGCAGAGGGCAACGCAACACGGCCCCTGTTGCATCCGTTGCAACACCTTTACCGCCCTGGGTCGAAGTGACTCGCAGCAGGACGGATCTCAGGATCTCCTCCTGTTTTGATATCCTCTCAGGCTGTCGTGTGCGTACATGAGTGAGCGGCCATCTTGTTGAACTGCAGCATCAACGATCTCCTGATCACCCTTCAGGCTGTCGTGTGCGTACCGGAGTGTGCACCTAGTTTGTTGAACTGCAGCAAGAACGAACTCGCGATCACCCTTCAGGCTGTCGTCTGCGAACTGGAGCGAGTCCCCATGTTGTTGAACTGCAGAAAAAACGATCTCACGATCACCCTTCAGGCTGTCGTGTGCGTACGCGACTGAGTCACCACATTGTTGAACTGCAGCAAGAACGATATCACGATCACCCTTCAGGCTGTCGTGTACATACTGGAATGAGTACCCATCTTGTTGAACTGCAGCAAGAACGATCTCACGATCACCCTTCAGGCTGTCGTGTCCGTACTTGAGTGAGTCCCCATGTTGTTGAACTGCAGCAAGAACAAGTTCACGATCACCCTTCACGGTGGTGTGCGCACATTCGAACCAGTCTGGCACTCGTCCCCACTCATACTCGTCGTCATACACGCCCGTCCACTCCCGAACGGCTTGAATGATCTCATCACGTGTCGTCACCCACAGCGGGACCTGCCACAGCTTCTTCTCCCCCCTGTGGACCGCATCGAGGTGACGGTCGGGACAGAGGGTGACGTGAACCAGACACCCGGCTTCGACACCTGCATGGCTGCACAGAGGCTCGTCGTCACACACCGCTTTGCCCCCCACCGACAGATGCACATCCTCTTCCTCCACACCATCAGGGTAGCGGAACGCCTCGCGTGCTTCGAGCTTCAGCCTGTCGGGCTTCTCGTCCATCCCGATGTCGACAGCGTGCGTCACGCCTGTCGCCGCATCCTCCAGGAACACCTCCATGACCACGCCTGTGGAAAGTTAGCAGCGCCCTGCAGGGTGGTGTGGCTCTGTGTGTTGCAATCAATCAGGAGGCTTGCGCCCGCTCAGCGTGGTGCATGGTCACAATGACATTCTCATCAGGTGCAAGTGTGTGTCTCGGGTCCACAGACGGTGTCACATGACTGGTGTGTCGTGAAGTGCGGTGGAGATGCAAAATAAATGAAAGCAGACCACACTGCAACCAGTCGTTCGGGAAGCACAAACCGAACAAGGATGTGGTGCGGTTGGTGGAGGGTGGGGACGTCGCTTCTTCGGAACTTGGTGTGGACCAGAGGCGCGGTGCAGTGCTAGAGACACACCATTACTCGTGCTGAGATGCAGCAGCAAGGATCTCGCGGTCTTCCTTCAGGCTGTCGTGTACGTACTCGAGTAAATACCCACATTGTTGAACTGCAGCAAGAACGAACTCACGATCACCCTTCAGGCTGTCGTGTGCGTACTGGAGTGAGCCCCCATGGCGTTGAACTGCAGCAAGAACGTATTGATTTTGTTTAAAGACTGACTCATCCAGAGAATCCAGGGAGCCCAGCGCAATTGCCAGACCCCCCAGACGGCCAGAAGACGCCGGTCTTCGCCGGGGCGGACCCAGCTAAAAGCTAACAGCAAGAACAGCAATAAAAAGGGAGAGCGTGCTCCTATCTCTGTGGGCTGGCGGGAAAAGGCTAAAAGGTAGAGAGGAAGGAAGCAATGTGCAACAAAATACGATTAATGCACTCGTTTGTTAACACCGCGCCGGTCGCATAATGCTGCGGTCGGATGAACGATTGACTGATCAACTCCAACCCAGTGGGCGTAAAAAGGAGAAGACGGGAACAACGGCTGGTCTAAACAGGACGAACGGACACTCACCACCACAGGGTATTCCAGAGGCGTTCCTGGCCGCGGCTCGACTCGTCGAACAACAGGTGACGGGCAAAAGATCGTGGTGAAAAAGAACTAAAAGTAGGAAGGCGAAGGAAGGCAAAGCCGGGGGATCCACGTGTGCGTGTGCGTTGAACTTGTCCCACGTGCGCGTGTGCGGTAAACTTGTCCCACGCGCCCCGGTGAAAAACACGTAACACGGTTGCCGCCCACAGTTTCTTCTGGCCACGCGGCGCGCTTCATGAGCGCCGCGTGCAGCCTGACTGGTCTTAGCGGCCTAAGCGAAACACCGGGTCTCCAGAGGGATACATCCAGCCTACACGCAATGCGCTACCTTAAGCCAAAGCGTGCAGCGTAGCTTACCTCAACGGTCTGTTCGCAAAGGCCCCCAGGGTTCACCACGTGGAGGTGCCAGCCGTAGTCGCCAGGTCCGCTCCCCTGACGACCCATCACCCCTGAACTGCAGCAAGAACGAACTCACGATCACCCTTCAGGCTGTCGTGTGCGTACTGGAGTGAGCCCCCATCTTGTTGAACTGCAGCAAGAACGATCTCACGATCACCCTTCAGGCTGTCGTGTACGTACTCGAGTAAATACCCACATTGTTGAAGTGCAGCAAGAACGATCTCACGATCTCCCTTCAGGCTGTCGTGTGCGTACTGGAGTGAGGACACATTTTGTTGAACTGCAGCAAGAACGATCTCACGATCACCCTTCAGACTGTCGTCTGCATACTGGAGTGAGCCCCCATCTTGTTGAACTGCAGCAAGAACGTATTGACTTTGTTTTGAGACTGACTCATCCAGAGGATCCAGGGAGCCCGGCGCAATTGCCAGACCCCCCAGACGGCCAGAAGACGCCGGTCATCGCCGGGGCGGACCCAGCTAAAAGCAAACAGCAAGAACAGCAATAAAAAGGGAGAGCGTGCTCCTATCTCTGTGGGCTGGCGGGAAAAGGCTAAAAGGTAGAAAGGAAGGAAGCAATGTGCAACAAAATACGATTAATGCACTCGTTTGTTTCCACCGCGCCGGTCGCATAAAGCTGCGGTCGGATGAACGATTGCGCGGTTCAACTCCAACCCAGTGGGCGTAAAAAGGAGAAGGCGTAGCAACGGCTGGTTGAACAGGCCAACGGACACTCACCACAGTGATTGCAGAGGCGTTCCTGGTCGCGGTCGGCTTGCCGACAACAGGTACGGACAGAAGATCGTGTTAAAAAGAACTAAAAGTAGAGAGGCGAAAGGAAGACAAAGCCGGGGGAGCCACGTGTGCGTTGAACTTGTCCCACGTGCGCGTGTGCGGTAAACTTGCCCCACGCGCCCCGGTGAAAAACACGTAACACGGTTGCCGCCCACAGTTACTTCTGGCCACGCGGCGCGCTTCATTAAGCGCCGTGTGCAGCCTGGCTGGTCTTAGCGCCCCCGACCACGCACTGCGCTACTGCGCTACCTTAAGCAAAGCGTGCGACATATGTGACGCATCATTACCTCAACGGTCTGTTCGCAAAGGCCCCCAGGGTTCACCACGTGGAGGTGCCAGCCGTAGTCGCCAGGTCCGCTACCCTGACGACCCATCACCCCTGAACTGCAGCAAGAACGAACTCACGATCTGCCTTCAGGCTGTCGTGTGCGTAAAGGAAATGGTGTTATCGACCCCCTGATATTTCGTGCCCTGTTCGTGCCCAAAAACCCGTTTGGGCCCCGTTTTTTGCGGCCCCCGTTTTCCCCGTTCCAGGAGCTCGTTGCCACGCAGTGGCGCAGAACGCACCCCAGAACACTCAATGCCGGGCTGGATACGGACAACTACTCTCCAGATTCGCTTGATTTTGCCCGTCGGTGGACCACCAGGGGTAACTTGAGAAGATCAGGTGGGCGGGGAAGCTGGGGCGGGGCGGGTGACTCAACATTCAGGTTTCGGGCCCGGTGCCTGCGCGCATCCTGTCGTACTGTGGGGGGCGCAGCAGGTTTCTCCCATACTTTTCCAACGGGCTCTTCGCACGATGATATGTGCTCCACGAACAACAACACAACCAACTACAAGAAACCGCGCACTGGCCGGGGTAGAACTTGGTGGTCCAGGACCATGAACAGGTCCTGGAGAGCAGCCGGTATGTTGCAGCACGGCATCCCGTTGCGGATCAGGGAGCACACCCTATGGCGTAGCTCCTTCCGCGACCACGGGCTCGGCAGCTCGGTGCACTGCACCAGCACCACGTCGCTCTCCCGCAGGAACGGGAGCACCTCCTCACCCACCTCCTTAAACTCTGTCGTCCAGAGGTCGTTCCGCTTCAGCAACCGGTATCCCGGAGTGGACGGGAGGTAGCCCTCCTCTGTGAGGGTCGTCTGCACAAGCTGTGCAGTCATGCCCACGGGCAGATCCTTCGGGATCACATGGCGCTGCGCGCTGGTGATCACGGAAACCTCGACCACGAGTACGGGACAATACATGCCTGTCCGGGTCTATCCGGGCCTATACATGCACAAAATTCACGCGAAATTTGGGTGGTTCATGAAAACCACAGGCAATGCGTGAAAAATCCCACCAGAGCATATTATAGGGGGTCTAAACTGAGGCGATCCCTCACATTTAAGGAAAAATCGTACTCCTTTCGCTTTATTATAGACACCCTGTCCAGCAACTGTGGGAGAACAGTTCCGGACTACTTTTTGTTGAGCGCACACTTGCTGTCTCAAGGCTGTGTAGAGGCCCTGTGAAGTGGCATGAGGTGCTAAACCAAAGCTTCAGTCGTACGATTTCCTTCGTTACTTCGCGACTTCGCTACGCTTCGTCGCTCGTAACTAGTAAAAAAAAAAGATTTCCGGGAAAAATCCGGGGTGGTGGTGGAAAACTGGTGGCGGCTGGGTAGCCTCGCAAATGAGAGTGGACTCATGTCCGGTCAGACTGCGAGCAACTTACCCGACCGTTTTTCTGTCCAGTTTCTTTGTCAAACCCCGAGAAAACGCAGGTCGCGAAGGGACGAACGTTCACTACCGTGGCCTCCGGCGGCTGGGGGGCTCCGCCCCCCAGACCCCCCTGTGCCGTCTGCCTGTCTTATATCCAACACCCTTTGGGGTCAATTGATGGAGTACAGACCACCCCGGGAGGATGCAGGCAGCTCACAGAATCGTACAGTTACAAGGAACAGATGCTCACTACCGTGGCCTCCGGCGGCTGGGGGGCTCCGCCCCCCAGACCCCCCTGTGCTGTATACCTGTCTTGGATCAAACCCTTTGGGGTCCCATCAGGGAATGGGATGCAGCCCACCCTGTGTAGCCCCTGGAGGACGCAGCCAGCTCATGCAGAATCTGTACCCACGGAAGGAACAGCCCGGAATCTGTACGCCCGGAAGAAACAGATGTTCACTACCGTGGCCTCCGGCGGCTGGGGGGCTCCGCCCCCCAGACCCCCCTGTGGCATGTGCATGTATTGTATCCAAGTCCTTGCACGCCCGGGTCTGCGGCAGATCGGTCCCGAGATCCATTTTTTGGACTAACCTCCGGCACCCGAGGCTGGACCCGAGCACGGATCCCTGAGAGAGGAACCGGGAGGTGACCCATTCACCACAAGACTCGCTTGCCAGGGGGTCCGCCAAAAAATCGGGGAACGCCTCACATTTAAGCCCAAATGAGCGTAGATTTCGCCCCTATAAAATGCCCTGAATCCCACCAAGAAAAAAAAAAAAAAAAGGGCCCACCCTGATATTTCGTGCCCCGTTCGTGCGAAGTTGCCCCTATTTCGATAACACCAGGAATGGGTACCCATCTTGTTAAACTGCAGCAAGAACGATCACACGATCACCCTTCAGGCTGTCGTGTGCGTACTGGAGCGAGGACACATTTTGTTGAACTGCAGCAAGAACGAACTCACGATCACCCTTCAGGCTGTCGTCTGCGTACTGGAGTGAGCCCCCATCTTGATGAACTGCAGCAAGAACGATCTCACGATCACCCTTCAGGCTGTCGTGTGCGTACTGGAGCGAGGACACATTTTGTTGAACTGCAGCAAGAACGAACTCACGATCACCCTTCAGGCTGTCGTCTGCGTACTGGAGTGAGCCCCCATCTTGTTGAACTGCAGCAAGAACATATATGCTTTGAAAAGTGACTTACCCAACTCCCCCCGACTGGGGGAGCAGGCAGCGCCACTTGGTCCCGTGTCGTTATCGCAACCCCCACATCCCACGGAGGGTGCGATCGCCGCTCTTCGGGTGGTGCTTCTTGCAGCACTCCTCCACCTGCACCCTGCGTGCGCTCGTCTTGCCCTTGCATTTGTCGCACAACTCCCTGTTGTGCTTTACGCATGCGTGGTGCCTCTTGCAGCAAATCGCGGCGGACGTCCCTGCCCTCAGGCAAGCCCCGCACGCTGTCTTGCTGTGCCTCTCGCACATGTCGACAACCTTCGTACACCGCTCCTCAACGTCTTCGTCTGGGTGGTGGTGCGCGCAGCAGCATTCAAGCATCTCGACTTTGTTTTCGATGCAGTCCTCGCACCGCACTCGCTGGTGTTGCCGGCATGCGCGTTCACCCGCTACCTTCCGCCTCGCATCTGGCACCGTCACCGGGTCGCCCACTGGCAGTTCGGTGCTCGTTTCCCTCGCGCTGCATTCATCCACACGATCCCTCCACTCCGCGCATTTCCTCTCCCATTGCTCAGCTCTCTGCGCACGGCCGGGTGCGTGTTCGACCACCGCGTCCTCACCCCATACGTGCGCCGCCTCCTTCTTTGCAGTTGCTTCCCTCTTTAGAAGGAATCTCGTCTTCGCAGAGGCCTGCACCCGTCTCAGGATGTCTTCTACCTCCTGTGTCATCGTCAGCTTGGGGCGCGACGTGAAACCCGCCAGGGGCGGAGCCCCGAAAGTCTTCAGCGTGTGAATGCTGCGATTATCCTCTCCCTTGCGCACCTCGCGCCCGTTGCCCGCCGCCCCTGCCTGCCGCAGCAGGACGCCCATCTTGTCCGCCCGTTCCTTCAGACTCAGACTCTCCCCCAGGTCCAGGCCCGAGAAGGCCTCGAAGTCCAGCGCGAGCTCGAGCTGCGTGATCCCTACCGCTGTGTCATCAGACCAGCTCAACGCAGCGAGCCACTCGCGGAACGCCCAGAACATTCCTTCGTCACCCGCCCAGCGCCGTTTGAGGTATTTGCTCCAAACCGTGCGCTCAAGCGGGTTCAACGTGACGGTAGGGCCTGGAGGTGTCCAGCCCCACGGGAACCCCGATCGCTCACGCTCCGCCACTTTGCGTGCCTTGTCACCTGCCTTGTCCTCGTCAAAGCGCGCGATGGCAATGTCAGCCATCAGCCTCTGCACCCTCGACACGATCCCAACCCGCCGCTGTTCCTGTCCGATCACAGCGGTGAGCCACCCCTTCTGCACAATGCCACACCTGGCAAAACACGCCGGCCACGTGCGTGCCTCCCGAACCAGGTCTTCCGCACCTCGACGCAAGTGCGCCCACCTGGGGCACCGCCACCACATGTGCATGTGGGTCTCCACCGAGTCTTCGCAGTAGTGGCACAGTGCGGTTATCCGGATCTTCTTCTCCGCCAGATGTTGTCCCGTCGCAGTCGCCCCCGCGATGTTGCCCCGAATCACCCCAGCGACGTAGATGTCCGTCCCCCGGTCCTTCCACAGCGCGTTCGTCGCCTCTCTGTCGATGCCGCGTTCGACACCCACCATCGACTTGCGCTCCTTGGCCACTTCCGTGAAGTATTTGGCCCGCTGCGCCTCCCGCATCTCATGACCCCACCTCCCGGCATCGAAGGCGTCGATGTGCACCCGGAGGCCGCACCTGAGGCCGATCATGTCGAAGGCGCTCCCCCAGTCCCAGCCAAGTCGTTCGAAGTCTCTCTGCAGCAGCGCCATGGGGCCCTGCGTCATGTTGTCCACCCTCAGCTTGTTGAGCTCCCATACCTCCCTCGCAAGGTCATGCGTCTCCCTGTCCTTGACGAGGCGCAGGAATGTCCGAAATCGCATTTGCGGCACAGCCACCTTCGTGTCGATCACCGTCGGCGCCAGCACCTGGCCTACAATGGTGTGCGACCGCTGCTTGCGCTTCTCCCCCCACACACTCTGCACGCAGGCCAGCGATGTATCCCTCTCCAAGTACGCAGGGATGTCCGTCACCGTGCAACCATACAGCATCATCGAGTGCGCTAGCGAGTTCACCAACTTGCACTTTTCAGCGAATCGCAAAGGCGTTTTGCGGATTCGCTTCAGCACCTTCGTCGCCTTCTTCACTCGCGAGCAGAACGTCTCCTTCTTCTGTCTTCCCTGGAAGACCATGTCGGCGCCGAGAGTCTTCAGCGACTTCTTGTGGGGAACACCCCGTGGCTCAGCCCGAAGGAGGTCACCCCTTTTTTATCCGTGGTGAAGCCTGCGCACTTCTCAGGCTTCGCTTCCATATCCGTGAGGGTGATGAAGTCTTCCGTGATCACCGCCGCCTGCGCCACCTTCACCTTGTCCTTGTGCAGGGCATAGATGTCGTCGGCGTAGGCCTCACCCTTCACCCCCGCCTCGCGCTCGATCGCGTGCGTCCAAACCGCGATGATGGCATTGAGGAGCACCACTGACAACGGACATCCTTGCAGAATGCCGTTGGTGCAGCGGAAGGGCTCACCCACCCCAACACCACCGATCTTGAATCTTCGTTCGAGGGTGCTGTAGGCCGCTCTCAGTGGCCGCATGATGCGGTCGTGTGCACCCCACTCCGTCGCCAGCGCCAGCGAGATTTCATGGGGAACACGGTCAAAACATTTGGCGAAGTCAATCGTGAACCCCCACAACGCCCTCGCGTCTCCCTGCAGTAGCGCCTTCTCGACGCGCAGCGCCATCTTCCAGTACAGCGCATCGGTCCCGTGGTGTGGGCGGAACCCGTGCTGCCCATCCGTCACCCACGACTCCTGCCACTTGATCAGGCTCCTCAGCCTCGTGGCTGCCCAGAGCCTGTACACGCATGATGTCACCGTGATCGGCCTCTGCTCGAGGGGCCCATCACCATTCCCCTTCGGGATCAGCGAGATCAGCGCACGCATCAGCGACTTTGGCCACTTGCCAGTCCTCTCGACCACGTCGAACACGTCCGCCAGTTTGTCCAGAAGTGGCGTCGGCAGCTGCTTCAGCTCTGCCATGCGCCACCCTTCGATCCCGGCCGACGTCTTCGTCTTCATCTTTCGCAGCGTCTTCCGTAGGTCGTTGCCGTCAAGCTTCGACAACTTCATCTCGCACCCCCTCCCGGCGATGTCCGCTTCGAAGCGCTCCCTGAAGGCTTCATACGTCGGCTCGGGCTGATCCTGGAACCGCCGGAAGATTGGGGACCACGCCTCACGTAGCAGCTCGTCGGACTCCTTGTGGTTAGCTGTGAAGGTCCCGTCACCCCGCTTCAGTGACGTGACCTTCTTGTACTCCACCTCTTTGCAGAAGTCGAATACCGCCTTCGGGGCGTTCTCCCAAGCTTCCCGCAGGCGGTGCTTCCAGCGGCGCGTCCTGTCTTCTGCCACCTTCCGACAGAGTGTGTCAAACTTCTGCCTCACCTTCTTGCGCCATACATGCAGCTCCTCCAGCTGGGGCTTCTCCATTGGTGGATGGAGGTCGGCGAGACTCGTCATTGTGCCGCGAGCGTGGTCCCAGGCCCGCGCGATGTCGTGTGGCGTCTGGCCCGGCTCGATCTGCTTCTTCGGTCTTATAGCATCCACGACGCATTCGTCCAGCTGGGCGAGGCACTTGAGCAGCCGTCGTTGGCGGATGATCAGCGGGTCGCCAGTCTGCCTGTCCGTCTTCGTCGTCGCACGCACCTCTGTCGGTTCACGGCATTCGCCTCTGCCCCGATATGCCTGTTGCTTGCCTTCGAGATGATCGTCGCACGCCTCACAAAGGAAGTCCTCCGCCCAGGTGTTCCATCGCCGCCACATTGCCTCTGGGTCCCCAGCCGACCCGCCCCAGTGCAACTCGCTGTCCCACATGTCTCGCGCCCTCTGCAGCTTTTTCTGCGCCTCGTCGACAGGGAATCCTCGCGGCACGCGGTAGCGGCTCACCATCTGGTCGTAGGCATCTATCTGCAGCTTCACCTCGATGGGGCGGTGTTGCGGTATCCCCGTGACTTGCAGGACCTGCACCTGTTGTAGTCCGAGGAAGGCAGCCCGGTTCAGCACGACATAATCGATACGCGACTGCGACTGCACGAGGTTGCCGTCCTTGCGCCTGCGTGTCGACACGCATGTCACATCCGGCTCCATGTCGCGCGCTACGGCATACTCCTTCGCAGCGTCCAGCCAAATGCCCGTGTCCAGGCTCGCGCTGAGCGTGGCAGAGTCTACAGCTGTCGTGTTGAAGTCTCCCCCGATAACGCACGGCGCATCCCCCTCACGCGCCGCCGACTCAAAGGCGGACATCAGCTGCTCCTCGCGCATCTCCTCGTCTTGCACGTCACAGTACAGCGAGGTGAAGTCCAGCCAGGTCGACCCGTCCTTCAGGGCCACTTTCGCACGCACCCATCTGCTCGAGCCCCACAGCTGCCGCTCATTGTCCGATTGCGGCTCGACCCACCTGTGGGGGATGCCTTTCCGCACCAGAATCGCGACACCACCCGGCTTCGCCTCGTGATCCGAACGCCATGTAGGCAGCGGCTTGCCCCACACCACCTCCCAGCCCAGCTCACGCAGCTCGCTGGCGACGAGCGTCTGGCTCGCCTCCGTGCACTTCGTCTCCTGCACAAGGATCACCTGCGTGCCTTCCTCCGCCGCTCCCACCAGCGCGGAGAAGTTCTGCTGCAGCGACGTCACATTGGCGCTGATGAACGCCGACCCTGCCGCCGCAGCATTAGGGGGGCTCACCCCCGCCACGGTTAATGCTGTTGCGGCGAGGACCGTTGATGGCTCCTCTCCTTTTCCCTGCCCCGTCTCCCGCCCTTCGGATCCTTCCCATCATCTCTGTCTCGCGACGCTGCTTTGTTCTGGAGATCTTCCACCTTCGACCTCGCCTTCTTCAGCTCGTCAGCCATGCGCAGCACCTCCTCTTTCAGGTCCTCCTTCTCCTGCGTCAGGACCTGCACCTTCTCCTGGGCCTGTTCCATCCCCGCGGTTGCCATAGCGAGCTCACCCTGTATCTCCATCATGGCCACCCGCTGCCCATCCACCTCATTCTGCAGTGCATTCATCTTCGCCCCCATCTCCTGCCTCATCTCCTGTCTCAGCTTCGCCAGCTCGGCTTCAAGTGAGGGAGCTGGAGTGGGTGCAGGTGGAGGCGCAGCTGGGGCCTCTGGCGCTTTCTGCAGCAGCGCGAAGCCCTCCAGCACCTTCTGCACCGTGTCTACCAGGGAGGCGACCTGCTTCTCCAGCCGGTCCACCTTGGGGTCTGATTGCGGCTGCTGGCGCTGCTGCTGCTGCGGCCGCGCCTCTCCGGGTAGTGGCCAATGATCCTTCTGTTGTTGGGGGTGCCTCTGTTGTTGCCGGGGCGTCGACCCGTTCTGCTTCCCGTTTCCTGCCACGTCCGCCCAGCGGCGCTCTCCTGACGCGGGGGCAGTTTTCATCTTCGCCTTTACCCGAATCTCCTTCAGACCGCTGGTTGAGCTCTCCGTCGTCGCTGTCGTAGCCCCACCGCCGCGCCCACGGGCCCGTGGATGCCCAGTTATGTCGCGGATCCACGCAATGCTTCCGAACAGCTTCATGGCCCATTTCGGGGGCGGCTTCGGCGCTTCCAGATACCAGACCGCGTTCTGTTGCGTCCGCAGCGTCACCCCATCCCATCCGATCCCGGCCAGGCCCTTTTCGATAGCCGCAGCCTGATACCTCGGCAGTATTCCGTACAGCTCGAATCGGCGTGTCACACATCCCTCCTTCAGGGCCGCAATCGCCTTCGGCAGGTCCCTCGTGTGCACCCTGAGAGAGGTGCCCCCCGAGTGGCGCCTCCCCAGCCCGAGCGTCACCACCGACGACCTCTGCAGCGCGGCTTGCATCACCGCCGTGGTCACCCCCCACGTGTCCTCCCACAGGCAGGACACCGGGAACGCGTCCTGCTTCTCCGCCAGCACCCGGATGTGCGTCCCGTTCTCCCCGCTTACCTGGAGCGTCGCTTCCACCAGTGACGGTGACACGTGGATGATGCCTTCGATCCCCCCGTCCACCTCGCGGACGCTCACCAGGCTGTCTCCAGCCAGCACGTCCCGCTGCACCCGTTCCACCGTCTGCTCCAGCGACTCGTTCTCGTGCTGCGCAGCGAACACCACCACCGGGATGGTTTCGGCGTTCACCACGATCGGCTTCGTGCAGGTGCCCCACGACGAGGCCCATTTCTTGACCTCTACTACTCCATCGTCCATCTCGACGTGGACGAAGACTTTCTCCGTCGTCGCCCCCTTCACAGGCGAGTTCGTCAGCAGCGTCAGCCCTGTGTGCCGCTTCAGCTGTAGCAGCGCATCCACGATGCTTCCTGTCCAAAGGGCCACCGTCCCCTTTTCCACCACTGCACGTCCCGCCCGCAGCTCGCCTTCCTGCAGCACATGCACGCCTGACGCAAACTCCTCCATGAGGAGCCTGTCCTTCGTCCGGTCTGCCCGCTGGGTTGGCTTCTGGACCTCCGTCCACCCCGTGCCCTTGCCCTTCTTGTGGGGCTCCTCCTTCTTCCGCTTCTGCGCCTCCTTCGGCCTCCTCGTCTTGAGGTTCGGTGCGTGTGCCGTCCCGGGCAGTTCCCCCTCTTCACAACCTGTCGATGTCACCACTGCAACGTAGTGCATGCCATCAACATACCCCAACTCTAAGGGGGCGCCCTCCGCCTTCACACCCCCGGAGTCGTCTGTCTCCATGGCCCCCGGCGTCACTTCTACGCGGCGTAGCTTGCCATCAGGTCCCACGTCGTATATATAGATGGGGGGTCTGTGTGGCGTCGGCGACTGCCCTGGCTGCGAGGTGCCCCACCCAGGTCCCCTGCTTCTCTACGGTGTCCGCATATTCATCGGGCGTGCATTCATCGATGAACGCCCCGTACTCCGCGAGGTTCTCGCGAATATGCTGCGCCGCCCGCCTCCTTAGTTCCCCATGCCAATCTGTACTGCCGATCAAGGCGTGGGAGAGTGCCTTGAACATGCAGTCTCCCCCACCCCCGCATTCCACCGTTCCCTTCATGAAGGGGTTGAGCAGGCTCGCCAGCGAGCGAGCCGTGCTCGCAGCCACCGCCACCTGCTCGTCCGAGCGCTCCAGGGCCTCCTTCGCGCGTCTGAACGTGGCGTTCATGTGCTCATTCTCTGTGTCAGTGCAGCCGTATTGCGCCGCCCGACCCTTCCCCCCTTTCTTCCAGTCCCGTAGGGCAGCCGTCGCTTCTGAGACCAGATGCTTCGTCGCGACATCTCCCTGTACCCCGCCGTTCATCACATCCACGGCGTCGGACAGGTCCGTCCACATCTCCAGGCACTTGGCGCCGCCCCCCCGCTCTACCAGCTCCTGCAACCCAGCGAGTAACGCACGTACACCCGCTGCGAGCTCCGTGCCCTGCTCCGCCCGCCGCTCGACGCTCCACAGCATCGCGCCCTTCTCAGACACCGCCGTCGCCGCCGATCCCCACTTCCCTCCGACAGAGGCACATGTGAAGAACATGCGGATTGTCCCCGGCGCCTCGCCTCCGACACCCCAATCCTGCTCGCACGCTGCCGCCGCCAACTGCTGGGCATCAGCCCCGTCAGCGACGCCGCTCCCCCGGTTGTAGAAGGAGGCCCTTTGGTCCCCGCCCCCGTCGTTGGTGCCCCCGCGGGCCCCGTGATACCCCTTCGTTACAGAGTCGCCTGGTGGCGATTGGGCATCAGCCCTGCCATCATCCCTCTGCACCTCCCCCGTCCCCGTGTTGATACTCCCGCTGCGCTCGAGCAAGGTACCGGCCTTGCGAGCACAGCGGCCCCCTTCCACACCTGCGACATCCGCCGCCACCCGGGCGCCGCTGCCGTCCCCCCCGTTGTACACACAGGCCCCCTGGGCCTCCCCCGGGTCGCTGGAACCATCGGTCTCAAGCAAGGTACCGGCCTTGCGAGCCTCGTGGTCAGTCCCTTCGTCGTCCCGAGGCTCGTGCAGGGGGTACGCCCTGCGAGCCTCGCGTTCCTCCCCCGCTCCAGTGCACGCGCTGCGCTCAGCATCCCCAACAGGGGATCCCAGGGCCGCCAACGTGGAGGCGGCAGCGCGCGGCACGCAGCCTACATCGGGGGCAGTCGCTTCGTGAAGACTGCTCACCCCAGGCCCCTGAACTGCAGCAAGAACAATCTCCCGATCACCCTTGAGGCTGTCGTGTGCGAACCAGAGTGAGCCCCCATGTTGTTGAACTGCAGCAAGAACGATCTCACGATCACCCTTCAGGCTGTCGTGTGCGTCCTGGAGGTAACGGCCATCTTGTTGAACTGCTGCATGAACAAGTTCACGATCACCCTTCACGGTAGTGTGCGCAGCGTCAAACCAGTTTGGCACTGTTCCCCACCCCCCCCACTCGTTCGCGAACTCCTGACCTGCGAGAAGGACCTCATCACGTGTCGTCACCAACAGCGGGACCTCCCACAGCTTCTTCTCCTCCCTGTGGACCGCATCGAGGTGACGGTCGGGACAGAGGGTGGCGCGAACCAGACACCCGGCTCCGACACCTGCATGGCTGCACAGAGGCTCGTCGTCACACACCGCTTTGCCCCCCACCGACAGATGCACGTCCTCTTCCTCCACACCATCAGGGTAGCGGAACGCCTCGCGTGCTTCGAGCTTCAGCCTGTCGGGCTTCTCGTCCATCCCGATGTCGACAGCGTGCGTCACGCCTGTCGCCGCATCCTCCAGGAACACCTCCATGACCACGCCTGTGGAAAGTTAGCAGCGCCCTGCAGGGTGGTGTGGCTCTGTGTGTGTTGCAATCAATCAGGAGGCTTGCGCCCGCTCAGCGTGGTGCATGGCCATAATGACGATTCTCATCAGGTGCAAGTGTGTGTCTCGGGTCCACAGACGGTGTCACATGACTGGTGTGTCGTGAAGTGCGGTGGAGGTGCAACATAAATGAAAGCAGACCACACTGCAACCAGTCGTTCGGGAAGCAAACCGAACAAGGGTGTGGCGGTGCGGGTGGTGGAGGGTGGGGACGTCGCTTCTTCGTAACTTGGTGTGGACCAGAGGCGCGGTGCAGTACTCGAGACACACCACGCACAACACGGGTCGAGGCGCACATGGCGCACAGTCAACTGAACAGAGATAAAGATGCAACGATGGATGGGGCGAGGTTCTGCTGCAGTGCAGCACAGAATGCGGCAAGGAAGCGAATGGACGCCGCACAGCTGTACGCTAGAGGTCTGGGGCAAACAACAGACGCCTGTGGGCAGAAGAACAAAACAGCAAGAAAGCAGGCAGAACAGGCCCCAGACATTGCGTTGTGCAACCGTCGCCCGATTGCGTACGAATCAGAGATAGAAGGAAGTGCCACAACAGGCTCATGTCGGGTGGGAAGGGGGATGGGGGGGTGTGTATAGGAAAGTATAGAACAGTGAAGCACACACTCGACCTCCCTTCATTCTCAATACCGCAGTTTCCGAGATCTGCTGTTCTCGCGCTGTGTTGTTGAGAATGAACGGGGAAGAGTGAAGAGCTTCGCAGGGTTGCACCAGGTCGGTGGTTCGTCCTGCTGGCATACGTCGGCGTTCCCGTCTTACAGCAGCTCCGGCTTGCGCACATATCCCCATAGTGTGCCGACGGTGTCCGACTCTGGCCACGGCACCGCCTTCAACTCCGGCTGCGGTCAGCACACACATGCACGACTGGCAGGGGCCTTCTGAGGGACAGTGGCAGAGTCGTCGCGTTGCTGCGGCCGTGCTTCAACGGGTGATTCACACTTGACCTGCAGCACGCATACTGCTCATTCACCTGCCCCACAGCAGATTCAGGGAGTGGCACCGGCAGTGGCAGTTCTTCCCGTGATTCCCAGCATCTCCGTGGTGGAGTGTCCGGCACCGCCTGCAGCCCGCCTGCTGCCCTTGCACCTGCACTTGCTCTACGTCAGAGGCAGAGGAGGTGGCAGCCGCAGTGGCACGGGTGACGCCATGATCCCTCCTCTTGCAACTGCCCCAAGCGAGATTCAGAGAGTGGCAGCGGCAGTTGCAACTATTCCCGGAATTGCTCTGGCGGTGCAGAGCCCGGCACCGCCTGCAGCCCTCCTCCTGCCCTTGCACTTGCTCCACGTCAGAGGCAGAGGAGATGACAGCGTCAACGGCGTGTGTGCCGGCATCACGCAGAACGCATGGACGCTGTGCACAGTGCGGCCCGTGCTCACCAGGCTTCTTCGCGCGCCGCCTGCAGCAGTGTGTCGTGTGCACGCCTGTCACCTGGAACGCACACCCAGCACAGCCCTGCTCCTTCTGCTGCTGTGCAACCTCCTCGTCGCTGCTGGAGCTGTCTGCCACCTTGCCGGCAGCCTGTGCGGCAGCCCTGCGCTGGCAACGCGGCCTGTGTGCGTGTGCGTGTGCCCCCTCCTCCGCACAGCGCCGGCAGCAGTGCGTCTTGTGCAGCCCGCCGACAGTGCGCGTGCACCCCTCCCCAGCGCACACAGCAGACTGACTCGGCTTCTCCACCACAGCGGTGTTCGCACTGCTGTTCGCGTTACTGCACCTGTGGCCGTGCTTCCCTGGGTGATTCACACTCCGCCTGCAGCACGCCTGCTGCTCCTGCACCTGCACCTCCTGGTGCGCATCCTGCGCCCCGCTCCCTGCGGCAGTCCTGCTGTCGGCGGCAGCGTCAGCGTGCATGCGTGCGTGGTGCCTGCGCCACCCCCACCACCCCCTCAACCCCATGAAAGGGTGCTGCGGGGCTGCTGCCTGCGAGTGGGCGCTCTCCCTCGGCCCCGCTGCCCCCCCCTCAGCTCCACCACGAGGCACAGGGCGGGGCGTGCACCGCTGCCCGCCTGCTGGCACCACAGGGACACGCACTCCGCCCACTCCTCCTCCACGTCCACCGCCACCACGTCCCCCTCGTCGTCCACGTACCGCACCCCGAAGTCCCCGCACGCCCACTGCCGTGCGCAGCGCTTCACATCCTCGAACGTGGGGCTGACGAGGCGTGTGCGGCGGCGCTCCACCACCACACCCCTCCGCACCAGCACGAACTTCACAGGCACCCCCTCCAGCCCCGTGTGCAAAGCACACAGCGGCGCCTCAGGTGCGGACGCGGGTGCACCTGACATCACCGCGCTGTCAGTCGGCAGCTGCTTCTCCACTGCGTCGAAGTGCACGGCCTGCATTGTGGTGTGGCCTGCTGTGTCGGTGATGCTTGCTGCTTGCTGCTGCTTGATGTGTCGTCTGGGCACAGGCTCTCTTGTGCGCTGCGTGTGTGTATGTTGCAGGTAGGGAGAGAATATCTGGCAAGGAAGGTGTGGTGTGTGTTGGTGTGTCATCACGGAATGGGTGTGATCCTGTTGCTCTGTGACAGGCAGTGCAAGGGTGTGCATGCATGCGTAGTGAGTGAGGGCTGGTGCGTCCTCACCACAT
This sequence comes from Rhynchopus euleeides, assembly GCA_963210315.1. NCBI lineage: Eukaryota > Euglenozoa > Diplonemea > Diplonemida > Diplonemidae > Rhynchopus > Rhynchopus euleeides. The sequence goes on from OY723280.1 coordinate 593,854, forward strand.
CTCATCTGTCACAATATCAGAAGCGGAGCTGCCCGACAAGCTGCGGCAAGCTGTGTGTGCACGTCCCGTGCAGTGGCGCGAAGCTTCTCACGACACAAGCACAGACACACACAACACCAGCAGCCCGCCATCATCTGCCAACACCGTGCTGCCTCCGTCTGTGAGAGTCAACTCGCAACACAGGTGTGGATCTCACAGACGGTGCAGACTTGCATGTTGCATGTCACGGTGTGGTCGGGCAAGAGTAGGGTTTGTGGCACAGCACACGCACACGCGTGAACACAAGGACAGCACTGCAGGCAGTGTGTCACAGGAATAGGAAGCGGAGTAGAAATGGAAGCAAAATAGAAGACGACGTCGAAGTCGACACGATCGGAAGAGAGCACAGCAAGAAAGACAACAGTTCACGCACCTCACTTCTTCTTGTTTCTGTGAGGCACGACAGAAAACACACACAGCAGACAGAAACTCGCAGCACAGTGTATTTTCAAGGCACGTGCCGTGGGCTCGACACAACTTCAGCGGACCAGAGAGGAAGTACGAAGGCGGCGCTAGCTGCGCTCGCCCCCTTCACTACCCTCCCTACCCCACGTCCGTCACGTCCCGCTCCACACGCACCGACCTCGACCTGCACCACCGTGATTTTGACATGCAGTGTGCCGCATGCAGGATGCAAGATACAAAATGCCACATGCAGCACAACAACAACAAAGACAAGAGGAGAGAACTAGAGCACCCAGGTGCGGCAGGTGATGGTGTGGCAGCACCGCGTCGCAGTCTTGCAGATGCCTGCGTCCCACATCAGCGAGTTGCACACAGACGGGTCTGTCTCCTGGAACCCGGGCGGGCACACGGGCAGCGCCTTGCACGGGTCCGCGCAGTGGCACGTCCCGGGCTGGTGCCCGTTGAACGTGCAGTCCAGCCCGTCCGCACACACGTTCGTCTCGCACTCCTCCACAAGCCCGCCGCACTTCTCCCCCTCCTGCGACTTCTTCGTGCACACCTTGAACCCGAAGCACTCCCCGCGCTCCGGGAACACCGCAGCCGTCTTCAGCAGCGACCGGCACGTCCACCCCGCCTCGCAGTGCTTGTCCTCCGTGCACGGACGCTGCAGCGACGGCACCAGCGCAGCCACGACCAGGAGCGACAGCATCTTGTGGTGGGTACGGTGTCTTTGTCGGGGTTGAGGTTGAGGTTGAGGTTGGCCTGTGGGTGTGTGAGGTGTCTTCTCTCCTGCACCAAGTGCATCCAAAGCAAGGTCCGTGTGTGTGCTTCTGATGGCCGGCGGGTACTAGTGTGGCTGGTGTGAAAGTGCAGGTCAGGACCCTCAAAGTTAGCAACATTGTGCCTTGTAGCACTCGGGAACACGGACCAAGGGTGGTATTTTCATCATGCCTGTTGCATCCCGTATGACCCTGTCTCGAGACAGGAAAAAACTGCCTCACTAAACCGGCTGCAAAGTGACACAGTTTGACACACAGTGACACAGAGCGAAGGCCCCCGTTGTGTGTGAAAAACGCACCTCGTCCTTCCTGTGCTCCATGTGTGCTCCTTCAGCATGAAACTGTCAGCGTTAAGGCAAAGTGAATCAGCACCAAGCAGAGCCCGGGTCATTGGAAAGAAGACTTGGAACCTAGTGTCTCATCAATGGATGCACGTGCCTGCAGCTGAACGGGGCGTGTTGGCTGTTCTGCACAGAAGCTGCTCGTCAGTGATCAAAGGTTGTTGTGTTCGGTTACATGTTCTGTTTCAATGCGAATATTCAGTATGGTCATCAGGTGGCAGCACATCACACAACAGCACAACACAGTGTTTGATCTCGGCGTGCTTCCGTGGCGCAAGCTCATTGCAGAGCGAAGCACAAGCACCCGGTGTAGCTGCCTTCGTCACATTGCCTTGTGTGTGCCTGTGGCAACACAGCACGAGCACCACACATCTCGCAGTCTTCATGACCACACCGCAGGACGGAGCCACACGGCGGGAGATACAAGCAGCTTCAGAGACGACAAAGGTTGCATTGTCACACTCCAACAGGCTGTGTAGATCAGCAGATCAAATGTGTGTGTGTGTTGCAATCAATCAGGAGGCTTGCGCCCGCTCAGCGTGGTGCATGGTCATAATGACGATTCTCATCAGGTGCAAGTGTGTGTCTCAGGTCCACAGACGCTGGGGCAGGAAGTCAGTGGGAAGGACAAGCACAAGGGTGGAGGTGGTGCGGGTAGTGGGGGGTGGGGACAGCGCTTCTGAACGAACTTGCCATCAGTCGGATCGTGTTCCTGACATTCTGTTGAACTGCAGAAAGAATGCTAGGCTAAATGACGTCAGGCGACCGTCCCATGATTTCTGCTGCTATGGCGTCACTTACGGTCACTTACCATCACAGAGCTGACATCATGTCTAGAATGATTTCAAGCACCCTTAGAAATATCATTTACAAGGAGCCCATGCAGGTTCGAGAGGTGCCTTGCCAGCACCTTGAAGATACAAGACACACAGTTGACCTCCTTTCTTACGCACTTCCGAGGTGATAGTGCGGGTCCAGAACAGGATCAGACCCGTTCGTGATATTTACCAGGCTCCTTTGGTCGGGAGGGTGGTGGGGGTAAAGAAACATCACGGGACTCTTCATCTCGTTGATGGGAGAAAGCAGATGCACACTGAGCTGTTGCACGGAGCCTGCAGAGGGTGAACCTGGCTCACGTTGTTTGGTTAGGCAGCAAAGCGGCACAAGACATGGAGGGCACATCGGGGTGCTGGTTCGGGAAGTGGGGCGTTCCGCACTGTCACGCTGCATGCGCGGAAATCTGCGGTCCGGCAGTGTGGCTGGAATGCAGAACGCACCCTGCTGTAGGCACTGCAGACACGGCACAGCGCAAGCACGGCATCACCGCCAAGAATATCCTGAGGGGTGTGGGAACCAGACAGCCTCCGTTGCATGCGACTCTGAATATGATTGGCAGCGTCTCTTTTCCGTCGAATCGCTGCCTCCTGAACACAAAAGGGAAAGGCCTCATGAGGGTGAGGCATGCTGTGACGCCTCTGAGCCACACGTGGTGGCTCAGAGAAGCAACCGAGAAGGGTAGTGCTAGAGAGAAGAAGAAGAAGAAGAAGAGGCACAGAGTGTCGACTCCTGTTGCCCGACAAACATCACTGCAAGAACCGCATCGTGGGACCAGGCTCGTGTCCGCGAGAGAGGGCCACGCAATGTGCGCTCAACACAACACGATCCGTGGACACACCGTTACTGGTGCTGACTTGCAGCAGCAAGTATCTCGCGGTCTTCCTTCAGGCTGTCGTGTACGTACTGGAGGAACGACCCATTTTGTTGAACTGCAGCAAGAACGATCTCACGATCACCCTTCAGGCTGTCGTCTGCGTGACGGAGTGACCACCCATGGCGTTGAACTGCAGCAAGAACGATATCGCGATCACCCTTCAGGCTGTCGTGTGCGTACCAGAGTGAGTCCCCATCTTGTTGAACAGCAGCAAGAACGATCTCACGATCACCCTTCAGGCTGTCGTCTGCGTACCAGAGTGACTTCCCATTTTGTTGAACTACAGCAAGAACGAACTCACGATCACCCTTCAGGCTGTCGTGTGCGAACCGGAATGAGGACCCATTTTGTTGAACAGCAGCAAGAACGATTATGTTTTGTTTTGAGACTGACTCATCCAGAGGATCCAGGGAGCCCGGCGCAATTGCCAGACCCCCCAGACGGCCAGAAGACGCCGGTCTTCGCCGGGGCGGACCCAGCTAAAAGCAAACAGCAAGAACAGCAATAAAAAGGGAGAGCGTGCTCCTATCTCTGTGGGCTGGCGGGAAAAGGCTAAAAGGTAGAAAGGAAGGAAGCAATGTGCAACAAAATACGATTAATGCACTCGTTTGTTTCCACCGCGCCGGTCGCATAAAGCTGCGGTCGGATGAACGATTGCGCGGTTCAACTCCAACCCAGTGGGCGTAAAAAGGAGAAGGCGTAGCAACGGCTGGTTGAACAGGCCAACGGACACTCACCACAGTGATTGCAGAGGCGTTCCTGGTCGCGGTCGGCTTGCCGACAACAGGTACGGACAGAAGATCGTGTTAAAAAGAACTAAAAGTAGAGAGGCGAAAGGAAGACAAAGCCGGGGGAGCCACGTGTGCGTTAAACTTGTCCCACGTGCGCGTGTGCGGTAAACTTGTCCCACGCGCCCCGGTGAAAAACACGTAACACGGTTGCCGCCCACAGTTACTTCTGGCCACGCGGCGCGCTTCATTAAGCGCCGTGTGCAGCCTGGCTGGTCTTAGCGGCCTAAGCGAAACACCGGTTCTCCAGAGGGATACGTCCGGCCCCCGACCACGCAATGCGCTACTGCGCTACCTTAAGCAAAGCGTGCGACATATGTGACGCATCATTACCTCAACGGTCTGTTCGCAAAGGCCCCCAGGGTTCACCACGTGGAGGTGCCAGCCGTAGTCGCCAGGTCCGCTACCCTGACGACCCATCACCCCTGAACAGCAGCAAGAACGATCTCACGATCACCCTTCAGGCTGTCGTGCGCGTACTCCAGATTCTGGCCATCCCGTTGAACTGCAGCAAGAACAAGTTCACGATCTCCATTCACGGTCGTGTGTGCATCTTCCAACCAGGGTGGCGGTTGCCCCCAGTGTACATGAGCTGCTTGAAGGATCTCATCACGTGTCGTCACCCACAGCGGGACCTCCCACAGCTTCTTCTCCCCCCTGTGGACCGCATCGAGGTGACGGTCGGGACAGAGTGTGACGTGAACCAGACACCCGGCTCCGACACCTGCATGGCTGCACAGAGGCTCGTCGTCACACACCGCTTTGCCCCCCACCGACAGATGCACGTCCTCTTCCTCCACACCATCAGGGTAGCGGAACGCCTCGCGTGCTTCGAGCTTCAGCCTGTCGGGCTTCTCGTCCATCCCGATGTCGACAGCGTGCGTCACGCCTGTCGCCGCATCCTCCAGGAACACCTCCATGACCACGCCTGTGGAAAGTTAGCAGCGCCCTGCAGGGTGGTGTGGCTCTGTGTGTGTTGCAATCAATCAGGAGGCTTGCACCCGCTCAGCGTGGTGCATGGTCAGAATGACGATTCTCATCAGGTGCACGTAACTGGTAATGCACAAACCAGAGACCTGATCACAGGGGCAGTTGGGGACGGGCACGCTTGACATGTCCTCGAGCCCTTCCAGACAACGCGAGAAAAAGAGTCGCCACCGCCAAGACACACTGCAGCATGTAGGCTCGCAGTGCAGGGCTTTCTCTGCATGGATGACACACGCGCAGGCACACAGTGACACAGAGCGAAGGCCCCCGTTGTGTGTGAAAAACGCACCTCGTCCTTCCTGTGCTCCATGTGTGCTCCTTCAGCATGAAACTGTCAGCGTTAAGGCAAAGTGAATCAGCACCAAGCAGAGCCCGGGTCATTGGAAAGAAGACTTGGAACCTAGTGTCTCATCAATGGATACACGTGCCTGCAGATCGAGATTGCAGCAGTCTTGGGCTGCGAGTCAAGTGGAGGAGTGAGGGTCTCGTGTGTCAGCAGATCAAATGTGTGTGTGTGTTGCAATCAATCAGGAGGCTTGCGCCCGCTCAGCGTGGTGCATGGTCATAATGACGATTCTCATCAGGTGCAAGTGTGTGTCTCGGGTCCACAGACGCTGGGGCAGGAAGTCGGTGGGAAGCACAAGGGTGTCAAGGGTGTGGTGCGGGTGGTGGAGGGTGGGGACGTCGCTTCCCAACGAACTTGCCATCAGTCGTAGCGGGTTCCTGACATTCTGTTGAACTGCAGAAAGAATGATTGCAATCACCCTTAGAAACAACACTTACAAGGAACCCATGCAGGTTCGAGAGGGGCCTCACCTGCCAGCACCTTGAAGATACAAGACACACAGTTGACCTCCTTTCTTACGCACTTCCGGGGTGATGGTGTGGGTCCAGAACAGGATCAGACCCGTTCGTGATATTTACCAGGCTCCTACCCAGGGGTTTTTCTAGGATTCAGATTTTTCGAAACGGGGGGGGTCAGTCGTGTTTTTTGCCTCGAAATTTTTTTTCACCGTGGGGAGAACGCTCGGGCGCTTCGCGCCCTCGCTGCCAACGTGACCCCAGCAGTCGTACCCGGCTGTTGCGACATGTGTCCTTGTGTCGTCACATTCCCATTCCTGGAGTCATGAACCGAATGGGTTCCTTCCACGGTACCTCTCCCGCTCGCGCCATCCTCAGGTACACCCCCTGATATGCCACAGCCAGAAGCGCAAGGACTTGGTTACTAGACGGGCACACGCTAGCTGGGGTCTGGGGGGCAGAGCCCCCCAGCCGCCGGAGGCCACGGTAGTGAACATCTGTTCATTGTGGGCGTAGATTCTGTGCGTCCTCCTGAGGCTACTGGAGTGGTTGAATTCTGATGGGAATCGAATGACTTGAGTACGAGACACACGCCACAAGGGGGGTCTGGGGGGCGGTGCCCCCCAGCCGCCGGAGGCCGCGGTAGTGAACGTCTGGCTCTTGGCTGGACTCATCCTCATCCCCCACTAGAAACACGCCTGCCTGTGGTCACGGAAAATGTGAAAAAACTGACCCAAAAACTGACCCCCCCCGCGGGGGGTCAGAATTTTCGGGAAAATCTCGGGGGGGGTCATTGACCCCCCCCGACCCCCCTGGAAAAACCCCTGCTCCTACCCAGCGTGCGATCGGGCACGTCTCAGTGGCAGAGGGCAACGCACCACGCTCTGATGCAACCCTCAACACAACACAATCAGTGGGCACACCATTACTGGTGCTGACTTGCAGCAGCAAGTATCTCGCGGTCTTCCTTCAGGCTGTCGTGTGCGAACTGGAGTGAGTCCCCTTGTTTCTGAACTGCAGCAAGAACGATCCCACGATCACCCTTCAGGCTGTCGTGTGCGTACATGAGTGAGTACCCAGCTTGTTGAACTGCAGCAAGAACGATCTCACGATCACCCTTCAGGCTGTTGTGTGCGTACTGGAGTGAGGACCCACGTTGTTGAACTGCAGCAAGAACAATCTCACGATCTCCCTTCAGGCTGTCGTGTGCGTACTTGAGTGGGTCCCCATCGTGTTGAACTGCAGCAAGCACGATCTCGCGATCACCCTTCAGGCTGTCGTGTGCGTACTGGAGTGAGGACCCACGTTGTTGAACTGCAGCAAGAACAATCTCACGATCACCCTTCAGGCTGTCGTGTCCGTAATAGAGTGAGTCCCCATGTTCTTGAACTGCAGCAAGAACCATCTCACGATCACCCTTTAGGCTGTCGTCTGCGTGCCTGAGTAAGGTCCCACGGTGTTGAACTGCAGCAAGAACGATCTCACGATCACCCTTCAGGCTGTCGTGTGCATACTTGAGTGGGTACCCACATTGTTGAACTGCAGCAAGAACGATCTCACGATATCCCTTCAGGCTGTCGTCTGCGTACTGGACTGAGGTCCCATGTTCTTGAACGGCAGCAAGAACGATCTCACGATCACCCTTCAGGCTGTCGTCTGCGTACTGGAGTGAGTCCCCACGTTGTTGAACTGCAGCAAGAACGATCTCACGATCTCCCTTCAGGCTGTCGTGTGCGTACTGGAGTGAGTACCCATCTTCTTGAACTGCAGCAAGAACGATCTCACGATCTCCCTTCAGGCTGTCGTGTGCGTACTGGAGTGAGTACGCATTTTGTTGAACTGCAGCAAGAACGATCTCACGATCTCCCTTCAGGCTGTCGTCTGCGCCCTCCAGATTATAGCCATGCACTTGAACTGCAGCAAGAACAAGTTCACGATCTCCCTTCACGGTAGTGTCTGCATCTTTCAACCAGGGTTGCGGTTGCCCCCAGATGTCCCTGAGTCCGTCAGTTGCTTGAAGGATCTCATCACGTGTCGTCACCCACAGCGGGACCTCCCACAGCTTCTTCTCCTTCCCGTGGACCGCATCGAGGTGACGGTCGGGACAGATGGTGACGCGAACGACACACCCGGCTTCGACACCTGCATGGCTGCACAGAGGCTCGTCGTCACACACCGCTTTGCCCCCCACCGACAGATGCACGTCCTCTTCCTCCACACCATCAGGGTAGCGGAACGCCTCGCGTGCTTCGAGCTTCAGCCTGTCGGGCTTCTCGTCCATCCCGATGTCGACAGCGTGCGTCACGCCTGTCGCCGCATCCTCCAGGAACACCTCCATGACCACGCCTGTGGAAAGTTAGCAGCGCCCTGCAGGGTGGTGTGGCTCTGTGTGTGTTGCAATCAATCAGGAGGCTTGCGCCCGCTCAGCGTGGTGCATGGTCAGAATGACGATTCTCATCAGGTGCACATAACTGGTAATGCACAAACCAGAGACCTGATCACAGGGGCAGTTGGGGACGGGCACGCTTGACATGTCCTCGAGCCCTTCCAGACAACGCGAGGAAAAGGGTCGCCACCGCCAAGACACACTGCAGCATGTAGGCTCGCAGTGCAGGGCTTTCTCTGCGTGGATGACACACGCGCAGGCACAATGCAGGACTGCAGACATACAGCCACTGGCACGGACAGAAGTGGCAAGAGTGTCTGCCGCGGATATGGGTAAATAGAAAGAAGCCAGCCTCCTAACGACGTGCCGGCCACCCATGTTGGCATCAGTGATCCACAGTACCGGAAGGCAAGTGGACAGTACGTTCAAACACAACATGGGACAACTGACTTTCATTGCGAGGTCTGGTACATATCGATCTGTGCAGTGAGGAGGGGTTGTGTGTGTGCGTTGTGTTGGGGTGGTGCAAAGGAAATGTGTGAAGCCGAATGTGGTCAACAGAGTGGGCAGGTGCGGAGAAGCATCAGCAGGGGAGTGGGGAGTGCAGGCAGGGGGCTATACCTTGTCGAGGAATGTGTTGGGGGTGTTGGGGTCGAAGTACTCCACGATCTCCGGCGGGTACGCCTTTGTGATCTCGAGGATGGCCTGGTGCAGCTTCGACCCCTGTTCCGCCTTGATCTTCTGCAGGGTGGCCAGCCCGCGGTTTGCGACAAACTCGCGCTTGGCTCCGATGTCTGTGGGCAGGATCTTGGCGAACTGGCCACACACGTATTTCAGGATGTTTGGCGGAGCAGTGTGGTGCAGCAGCGGCTCCAGCGCAGGCAGGTGCACGCACTTCATCACAATGCTCTTCAGCGACCGCTTCGCCTTCATCTTCAGGTCGTCCGACGATTCCTTGTCCAGGTATGCGTCCAGCAACTTCGGGAGGATGTTGCAATCGGCCACGCTCTTGGCATGTTCTGGTGTGTGCCGCCCAATCTGCCCCAGCGACCACGCAGCAGCTGCGCGGAGGTGGTCCTCCGTCTCCTTCTCCAGTGCGTCGCCCAGCGGCGGGATACCCTTGCTGACCACCACCGCGAGGGCAAGCGTGTCGGAGAAGGCAGAGATGTAGCCGAGGGTCATGATGCCGGGCAGGCGTGCGTTGCCGGTCGTCTCCTGCACGTAGTCAACGAGAGCACCCACACCGCCTGCGTTCACAATCAGCTGTGCCAGCTCCGGTGTGTGCTTTGCAACTTCACGGATGCACGTTGCCGCGTTCTTCCGCACCACATCGTCCGCGTCCTTCAGAAGGGTGAAGATGCGCGGGAAGATCTCCCCTTCCACCACCAGCTCTGCAAGCTCCACGCTGTGCTTGGCAATCTGTGCCAGGCACTGGCACACCTGTGTGTGTGTGTGGGTGGGTGGGTGGGTGGGTAATATGATCGGAAGATGAACACAACACACTACCAAAACCCACATGATTGCACCACGGACAGCAATGCGCAAGTCATAATCATCATACCTGGCGCTTCAGCTTTGCATCACTGCTGGTGATCAGAGGGGCCAAGTGGTTGATGGCGCTGTTGTCCACCACCACCTGTGCCAGCTCTGGCGAGTGCTTCGCAATGTCCGAAAGCGTCGACGCAGCAATGCGCTTCAACGTCAGCTCCGGCTCCTGCACACACAGCACGAGGTAGTGCGTCGCCTCATTGTCCACCACAGCCTGTGCAAGGTCTGCGTTGTGGCGTGCAATGTACCCGAGTGCCCATGCGGCGCCCTCCTTCACACCCGGGTCAAACTCCTCCAGACACCCAACCAGCTGGTCCACAGCCCCGGCATCCACGACAGCCTGTGCAAGCTGTGGCGAGTGCTTTGCCACGGACCGCAACACGAAGGCGGCGCTCTTCTTGTAGTATCGATTCTGTTCTGACAGCGAGTACACCTGCAACAAGGGTCCGGTGTGCAGGCAAGCAGCAGCAGCAACCCACACATACCAGCTGCTGCAGGATCTCTTGCTGCACCACCTGCTCTGCCAGCTCGTCGTTGTAGGATGCAAGCCTGTGACGAGGGGGTGGGTGTGGTGCAGGGCGCAACGCAATTAGGACGATGCATCCGAACGGAATGGAATGGAACGGAACATCAGCAGCAGCACCATGGCAACAGGCATACCTTCCCAACGCAAGCGCCGCGGACTGCTGGATCACCTCGTTGTTGTCCAGCAGCAGCGGCCGCAGCAGCGCCATCACACCCGCGCTTTGCAGCGCGACGATCAGCTGCGGCCGTGTCGCAAACTCCGCAATCGTCTGCACAAACTTCACCCGGGCCTTTTGGAACTCGTCCAACACTTGCATCATTTGACGCGTCATTGTTCTGCGCACCCACTGCCCACACCTGCTTGCCGTGGGTGGACTCCATGCTCGCTCACACCCACATTATTCACCTCCTCCCAATGCCGTTCTCCCTGTATCCCTCTCCCAGCTTCGCAAACCTCAACGCCGCACACAGGCAGCCCCCCCTCCCCCATATCAAAGCACCCCCAGCCCAGGCAGAGACCTTGAGAGGGGAGGGGGCTCGGGGACCCCCACGCACAGCACCATCGACTTGCAACAGTACAAAACAACCACATTCGACAGCAGATCCACCCCCCCCCCCCCCTCCCCTCCTCCCCTCCACACCTGCCCGTTTGAGAAATATATATCGACACCCACACCAGGACGAGGGGGTCGGGGGTCGGGGGGGTTGAATCGGGGGGGGGGGGGGGGGGGTAGGGGGGGTCAAATGGGGGGAACAAACACGATTTTTCAAAAAACCGGCGCAGAGGCCCCAAACCCCCCGTAAACCCTCCAAACCCCCCCAGATCGGTCCGGAAACCCATCGAACCCCACTTTTCCACCATTCCGGGCACCTCAGGTGCCCGAATTGGGGTACCTAAATTTTGTGCCATCGTTTGGTACCGTATAGCGCCACTGTGTGGGAGGTTGGAAAAGAAAATGCCCCAACACCCCACATTTGAGGGTTGCAATGCATGTTGCTTGCCAACCACGTCATCCGGTGGGTGTCAGGCGCTATGTAGGTGGCATCAGCCAGGTCTTCGATGAGTTCTGGCTTGCATATGTACCTCCCTGCCTGCGGCACAGGCACTGCCTTTGTCCCCCACACCAGCCACAGAGAGCGTATTGTACTCGGTCCACGGTTGCTGATTCATTGTGATGCGTTGTATTCTCGAGTGAACGTCACACACTAGTGGCACCACCACCCGCCATCCGAGAGCTGTATCGACTTTGCGCGCTTCCGTTGTAGTCACCCTGCCACGCATACTACACCGTTCAGTACCAGTGATCTTGGGCAGGCAAAGTAGACAGCAGCAACTACCATCTGGCACAATGGGTACCACGACAGCGCACTTCGTGTGTTCCCGGGATGTACAGGTCGCGTTGCAACAGTCGTTGTCAACACATCCCGGTTGTGGAGCACTGCTGCACAGGAATCACACGACCACCCGGACTTGTTCCCTACCTACAGGCAGCCTCACGGTGCATGGTGGCAGGGAGGTACATATACAAGCCAGAACACATCGAAGACCTGGCTGATGCCACCTACATAGCGCCTGACACCCACCGGATGACGTGGTTGGCAAGCAACATGCATTGCAACCCTCAGATGTGGGGTGTTGGGGCATTTTCTTTTCCAACCTCCCACACAGTGGCGCTGTACGGTACCAAACGGTGGCACAAAATTTAGGTACCCCAATTCGGGCACCTGAGGTGCCCGGAATGGTGGAAAAGTGGGGTTCGATGGGTTTCCGGACCGATCTGGGGGGGGTTTGGAGGGTTTACGGGGGGTTTGGGGCCTCTGCGCCGGTTTTTTGAAAAATCGTGCTTGTTCCCATAAAAGGGGGGCATTTGACCCCCCCTAGGGCTAAGTTGGCGTGATACGTGATACGTATCGCGTATCAGATACGTATCACGTATCACGATTCGCGTCTCGCGTATCACTGCATGGGGTCAGTGTTTTCGGTCCCATACCCAGGAGCCAGCATATTGCCTTTCAGGGGGTCTGGGGGGCTCCGCCCCCCAGCCGCCGGAGGCCACGGTAGTGAACATATGTTCCCGGGCTGACATATCGTCCGTGACATGTCAAGCACCTGACCAAATTCGGTGGGCCATTGGGTCAACAGTTCGGAATAGCCCTGCTCCCAGGGGGCGGGCAGATCAGAAATAAGATCTGGTAGTCCGAAACCTTGGTAGGGCAGGCTGGTCAGGCCTGCCCTACCAAGGTTTCGGACTGAAATTAAATAGGTGGGGCAGCTGCCCTACCTGCCTGACCAGGCGCGAGATCACTGAACACCTTCTCCGGACGCCGTATCGGATATGTGTCTAGAAAGGGGCCTGCCGTATCAGCGCCGTTGCCGTATCGGATACGTATCACGTATCGCCCCCGCCAAAAAGGTGCTCTGAAACGCGTATCATGCCAACTTAGCCCTAGGGGGGGGGGCACTTGACAGGAGCCCCCCCTCCACCCCCCCCCCCCCCTGGCAGTCTATGTATAGTTCCGACACACCACTGTAACGTATCGTCAGCCTGCAGGTTCAGTCCCAGTCATCCCACTGGTGGATCCCCCCGAGGGTTTTGGTGTCAGGCGACTGCGGGGGGTTTGACGCACTCGACGCTGGCACGGCCGCCACACCCACACCGCCGTGCTCCTCCTTCCCACTCTCCCCAGCAGACACAGACGCTGCCACCCCGCTGGCGCGGCTGCGCTGGCTCCGCTGGCTCCCCTGTTTCTGGCTCTGCGACCGCAGCGGAGATCCTGACATACTAATTGCCATGTCCTCAATGGCATCAGGCCCGTCGGAACGCAGGCGGGTAAATGTCAGCAGGTCTGGATCTCCCTCCGTATGCCTCATGCTCGGGTCGAGGGGCGAGACCGTCGGATGCGCCCTCCTTGGCCTAGCTGTGAACACACCATCCTCCTCCTCGTCCCCATCACCTACCACCCCACCGCCATCATCATCGTCGTTGTCAAAGCTGTTGGCCAGCCCGCCACGAGAGAGACCCCTGGCCTCCGCGGACCCCCCCTCCACCTCCACCGTGCTCCCCAACACCTCCGGTGTTGCGTCGGAGAAATCGGCGTCACTCAGCCACTGCATCGCCCAGCTGTCCCGGCGGCGGAGAGAGGATTCTCCGGCATCTCCCCCCACTCCCCCACCCCCTCCTTCAGAAGCCGGCACAACCCCACCGGAGGCAGGCCCACCTGCAACAGCTCCACCCCCCCGAGCTGGGATGGGTTGGTTTAAGGCTTCGTTCCCCGCAAGCCGTGGAGGAGATCCGAAGGGAGGTGACCCGGGGGCGGGTCTGGCTGCTGGAGGTGCGAGGGAGGGCGGGGCCTTGGAAGGGGTGGCTGTGGGCCCCACACCACCCACCCCCGCAGCAGCTGCGGCCGCAGCCCCGCGTTGGAGATCCATAAACTTCGCGGTGAGCAATAGGTCATCTGTGTTTGGGGTTGAGACCTCCCCGGAGCGGAGCTGCTCCTCATTCTCGGAGGAGAGCACATCCCCGCCCCCCTTCACCGCGAGAGGCAGCACACCCCTCCGCCGCCTCGGCGGGCGCCGCCTCACCCCTGCCTGCCCTGCACCCTCCTCCCCCCCACCTTCTTCGGGAGGCCCCCGCCCTGCAGCCGCACCCCCCTCCGCCACAGAGGGGAGTGCCTGCTGAGACGGTTCCGCCTGCCCAACCACCGCCCCCTCCAATTGCTTCTCCTCAGAGGGGGGAGAAGGGAGGTCTAACGCGCCATCTAGGAGGAGGTCGAAGGCATCTTTAGGTTCGAAGTGTTGGGGGTTTCTCCTCCGCCTCCCACCCTGCGCCTCGGGAGGGGATGATGTGGGAGGCTGTGCGACGGCTTCCGTGGGGTTGCCACCACCACCACCTCCTCCTCCCCCCACACCTGACGCCACGGCGGCATCCAGCTTCTCCATGATAAAATCACTGCCCTCCGTTCCACCTGGAACCCCATCCTCAGGGGCAGTGCCAGGTGTGACAGGGAGTGACATTACCCCATCGCCCCCTCTCTGCCTCCTGGGGGGTCTGGCCCGGGAGGAGCTCCTCGAGGTTGCAGGGGACCCCCCACCCTCGCTCTGCTGAGGCGTCCTCCCTGCCTCCTCCGGGGTGGAGGCGGGCGGGGTGCCCTTCACAACCCCTGCAGGCACGTCCCCCTCGGGGAACAGCGAGGAGGCAGGGGGGGAGGCCAGGGTCAGGGCTGTGGCGGAGCCCTCCCCTGCCGGGCGTGCCGCGGCGGGGAGGGGGATGCTGGCGGGGGGGGCTGGCACGCCGTCACCCCCCACAGTGGCACCCCAGTCACCCCCTTCGCCAGCGGAGGGGAAATCTGCGGGTCCCACGGGCAGGATGGGGCTGCCTGTCGTATAGGCAAACGTGTCACCCGCTGGAGGCACTGCGTAGTTTGAATAGTTCATCCCAGGGTCGTCAACCCCACCCCCACCCACTGTGGCGGCGGAGGCGGCAAGACTTCCGGAAACCTCCGGTGAGGTGGCGTGTGTGGACAGCCTCCTTGCATCAGCGAGTGACGACCCACTGTCATGCGGCATGCCACCCCACGTTGGAAGCGCTGAATCACGGCGCCTCCCATGCTTGGGGGAATGTCCCTGATCTGGGGCCTCGGGCACCTCCAGGAAGGCGATGGACCCGGCACGTCTCCCGCTGGGGTCTCGGGTGGAGCCGCTCACAGCTGTGTCGACCCGCATGAAGTCGATCGGCGCCTGCGAGTCAGCTTCGGTGCGGAAGGAGGTGGGTGACTGGCTCCCACGCGAGACATCCATCACCCGAGAGGCTTGAGATGGTTTGAGGGAGCGGGGTGACGGCACGGAGCTCCCAGCGTTGCTGTTCGATCCCTCCTCATCCGCGAGGAGACCGATGCGGTGGGCGTGGTGGATGAGCGCGGAGAGGAAGCCGTCGTTGCCTTGGAAGGCGACGGGGCGGGCGCGGAATACCTCCTGGATTGCCTGGAGGAGGGGGACCCTGCATATGCACATGATGTAGCCCGCAACCAGGACAGCGCTGCGGTTGACCCCCTGGAAGCAGTGGATGTAGCATGGGGATTCGTCGATGAAGGACACCAGGGTGGGGAGGTCGCGCATGATGGGGTATTTCACATCGTCAACCGCCTGTATCTCGAGGTATTCAATCCCGCTGCCGAAGTAGGTATCCCGGCTTGTCCGGCACTGCGACGGGGCGAGGTTGACCACCTTCTTCACGCCACGGCTCGTCAGATCCCCCACCTTCTTCGCCATCTTCCCGTCGCCGAAGAAGATCCCGGGGCGCACCTCCGCAGGCTTCGACAGCCCCTTATGGCCATAATCCGGCACAGTCTTCGACTTGATGAGGTTCAGCCAAAACTCCATGTCAACCCCATCTGCATCCTCCTCATCCTCAAACACCACATGGCCGTCCGCCACCTCAGGCACCGCAGCAGGAGACACCACCACCGGCACTGCCGCCCCCTCCACCGCCCCACCCGCCGGTGGAAGCGGCTGCAGCGTAAAGGCCTCATCACCAACACCCTCGGGCACCCGTGCCTCCGGCACGGGGAGAGGATCCTCCACAATGCTGGCAATCTGTGTCACCTCTACACCCTCTGTGGCGCGTTTGTAGGGCGAATCGGACTCCTGCAGCAGGTTGCGCCATCTGCTGAGCATCGTTGTGGAGGACGCTGCAGAGGGCACCCGCGACGCCAGGTCGGCGCTGCGCGGGGAGGCGTACGACGCGCCGTAGGCTGGGGACACTGACAGAAGCGAGCCCGACCCCCCCGCAGGCGCCGACAGCAGATCCGCAAACCCACCCCCAGGCGTGTCGTGCAGAGGGGAGGCGTGGGTTGACGCAGCCGCAGTCGTGGTGGCGCCGAGGCTCCGCATGCTGACGCTCCCCCCCTGGTGGGGGTGGTAGCTGTTGTCGGACACCGCATCCCAGAGGGACCGCTTCAGGGCGCCTGTGAAGGACTGCGACATCTGCGGCTCCGCCGCAGATGTCCCCACCAAGGGGGGCCGGGGGGACGCATCTTCCCCGAGCTGCGACGGTGACAGCGGGCGGGGCAGGGGGATGCCCTGCGAGCCACCCCTGCCAGCCAGCGGGGCGGCGGCGGCGGCGGCGGAGGTGCCACTGCCCCCCCGCTTTAGCCCCAGCGAACCCGCGGTGCTGCTGCGCCGCAGCGCCAGGCTCTGCTGCATCCCGCCCGCATCCCACGACCTGCTGCGGTGCCACTGTGCCTCGCGCTGCCCATCGGAGTCGCTGGGGGACAGGAGGTACCCCCTGTCCTCCTCCTCCGCGGCTGCCGCCGCAGGCGGCGCGTTCGGCGTGCCCCTCTGGGGCTTGGAGGCGGCGGGGCGGTGCTGCAGCTTCAGGCTGGTCGCGCTGCCCAGCTTGTCCCCCAGCTGTGTGACGATGCCGCCCAGCTTTGAGACCTCTGCGACCAGCAGCATGATGGCATTGCTGGCGGTGGTGGTGTTGGCAGCGGGCTGGCCCTGATGCGGCTTCGACTCCCCCTGCCGGGGCACCCTCCGTGACCTGACACGCCGTGGGGACACGCCCCCTGAGCTGTGCGACGCAGACCCGGATGACGAGCTCGGCGAGGTGGCAGAGGTGGAGGTGCTGGCGGACCCCCGTGACGTTGTGCGTGCCGCTGTCGTGGCAGCCCTGTGGCGGGAGCGGCGGAGGCGGGTGTCCCGTGGGTAGTACCGAGGGCCACGGAGGTGGGGTGCTCCGGTGTCGAAGGGGGAGGGGCGGCGTGAGGGTGACACCAGGAGGTGGCGCAGTGCTCCGTCGAAGCCGGACCCGCAGGTGCCGTGGGGCCCTGCTGCGAGGCGGAGGGGGGCGGCGGAGGGTGCGAGGCGTGCGACCCGCTCGGTGGCTGCGCAGACGCCGTTGAGGAAGAAGGAGAGGCGGCCTGTGGCAGCCTCGTATGACACCGCCAGGGCTGTCCAGGCGGCGAGTTCGACGAAGCCCGCCTCAGGTTGGAGGACAACCCAGTCAGTGCCGGTGCCCAGGCGTGCCGCCCAGATGCCCTGCTGGTCGATCTCGATGACCCAGCCGTTCCACCATCCGTCGGTGCAGGAGAGGACGTAGCGGCCCCTGGTGTGGACGAACTCGCCCCTGCCCTGGTGTGCGTCGATGCGGACGGTGCATTTGATGGTGAAGTCGGACTGGAGGAGCGGCGGGAGGGTGCACAGGGTCAGGCCGTGGCTGCGGAGCCCTGTCGCCTGCACCGCCTGCTTCAGGAGGAATGTGTCGGGCAGGGGCACGTTGGAGGCGGCGAAGGCGGCGGGGTTTGTCGCGGGGCGGTGCGTGCGGGGCTTCGGGAGCTCCTCCCGGGCAAGCTCATCCGCCAGCTCGGCGCGTGCCCGCTTGAGCTGTTTGATCACCCAGGCGGGGGAGCAGAGCTTCTTCGACCCGTCGGCGCGGTGGATGGCCAGGCGGTTTGCGCCTTGGAACTCCTCGACGCACACCTCCGTGACCCCGCCATCCACAAGGCCTGCGACGATGCGTACATCTGCCGTCTCCAGGGGCCACCCGTCACGTACGCAGTGCGTCAGACGTCCATACAACTCTGAGAAGGCTGTGCGAGTTGCCGTGTCCATCGCTCAGTCCCATCTCATGCGCAGTAGTGTATCATGAGTGCATTGCATCTGCAAAGAGAGAGAGGGGGGGTGCTGTTGCCTGTGGGGAGGAAGGAATATGTGGAGGTAAAAATAATCAGGTGACGTTCAATGGGGGGATGGACAGGTATCCAACATGTGACGATGAAGGCGGTGGGGGGGGGGGGGGGGGGCAGGGGGGGGGGGGATGTTCCAACCACCAACAGCCCCAACGGGACACCGAAAGAGACGTGCTGACTCCCCCCCTGGCCACCCCCCCGCCCTGTCGCAACAGGCGGGGTACACTGAAAGCATATGTCCATCTAAAAACCACCGACACCCTGCCGTGGCGAAGGCCACAGCAGGACGCGATTTCTCTGCCCGGGTCTGCACGACCGGCAGGCACAGGGATAGAGGAAGCAGCGCAGGTCCAACTATACACGGCAGGGCTAGCTGCTGGCTGACGGGGTGTCCCTCAGGTCGAAGAAGGCACCCTACGACACGAGAAGGGGCGGTTAGACGTGCTGGAGGCGGAGGAAGGTAGGTAGTGCCAACAAGGGCGAGTCGGCTGCCGCAGGCAGCCTACGACAGCGAAGAGAATGACCGGTATGAAGTGCTGGAGGAAGCTGAACTGTCGGACGACACGCTGCTGCTGCGCCGCCGCTTCTTCCCCGACTTCCGCTTCTTCGCATCGTCGTCCTTCCGGGACTTCTTCTTGCTCGACTTCTTCTTCTTCTTCGACTTCTTCTCCTCCTTCCGCGCACGCTTCTTCTCCTTCTTCTCCTTCTTCTTCGCATCCTTTGCCGCACGCTCCTCCTCCTCACGCAGGGCAGCCTCCTCCTTCTCACGCATGCGGCGGCGCTTTGCCTTGGAGAGAGGCTTGGGCTCCTCACAGTCACGCCTGAAGCACGTCTCATTCCGCGCGTAGTTTGTAAACCCACAGGCAGGGCAATCCCAGTCCCCAGGGCGGGCAATATGGCGCGGCTGTGGGAAAAGAGGAGAGGATGATGGATAGAAAAGTGTCACTCCAGCTCTGCCCGATGTTTTCTCTACCGCCTCGCTTCCTCACGAGGACAAAAACAAGACAAAAATATGCAACCAAAACCCGAGGTAAAATACACATCCAGGCCGGATGTGTGATATCCCCGACAAAACCCGTCCCCCCTCCCCCCCCGCCTGCCCAGGTGTGAGGTGCCATACCCGGTCTACACGCAGCAGCTTCTCCTCCTCCTCCTGCTCCTCCTCGAGGCGGCTGCGCTCCTCCTCTCGTCGCAGGCGGTGTTCCGCCTCCCGACGCTCCAGCTCCTTCGCCCGCAGCTCCTCCCGCTCCCGCAGCAGCGAGGCGGCATCGGCATTCGACAGCACAGCCAGCTGCGGGGCAGGCCCTGGCGGCAGCGGTGGCGGATCCCCCATGCCGCTGGTGAGGACCTGGAGGGGGCGAGGGGGTGGCTTGCTGTGGCATGCTGGTTGGGTGTGGGGGGAGCGGGTGCAACTTGAGAGAAAAGGGGGAAAGGGGTGGAATAGGCAACGCGTTCTCCGGAGAGGGGTGGGGGGCGGAGGGGGTGTGGGGGGTGGGGGGGACCTCAAGGCTCAATTGGGCGAGGTGTGCTCTCGCCCCCCCCCCCTCCGTTCCCACCTTGGATGGTGGCACATCCCCCGCCCCCCATCCCACCCCCTCCCGGACACAACCCGTTCGCTCGGCGTCGCCCCTACCCACACCACCTCCCCAATATCTAACCTGCAGCCCTGGCAAGCCGCATAAAACTATGCAGGCGGGGGGGGAGCATGGCACCGTGCGCCCGCATCACGACGGGTACCACTCTACAAAAGCCTGTGGGGGAGGGTACAGTCAGCACCCGCCTGCGGGCCACTACATCAGAGTACATGAGAGATGCGCAGATGGAAGAATCGTTGTGAACAGAGGTGTTTCAACACCCTCTAACCCAACCCAACCCAGCCCAATCCAACGTCCAAGGGTTTGCCACGGTGCGTTGGAATTCAAAAGGTTTTTCCGGTGGGGCGAGTTGGTCAACCAGAGCTTGCGTGACGTATGCAGGCTAGAGTGATTCGTCACCCCTTCTGACACGGTGTTATGTTTGCGGCGCGTGTTTTCTTTTTTGAGAGCGAGCACATACAAGGGGGGGGGGGGGGGGGAACAGCAAACCCGGTGGGTCGAACAGCAAAAACCAGACAAATGAATCGCCCAACTGAATCGTGCTAGCTAAACTCCGGAAAGAAGTGTCTTTTTTCGTTGAACGCAGCCAAATATAAGGCCTAACCTGTTTTGGCGCACGGGTGTGATGACAAAAGGGAAAAGTGCTAGCACGAACATGATGTTGGTCTTCTGGTTATGTCTGGTTTCTTAGAACACTTAACGTGTATGCAAAAAAAATACATGGAATAACGTCGCTGCTTGCGGTGATGACCACAAGAGTACTCGCCCCCCACCCCTCACCCCCCCCATGCAAGCAAACCAGAAATGGCAACTGGTAGTCGGGCTAGATGGCGCAAGAAGCGGGCGCGGGGTCGGGCCCCGCAGGTGCAATACTCTGCGCAGATCCCCAGGTGATGAAGAGAAGAGAACAAGTCTCTTGTCGAAGGGGGGGGGTGGGGGGTGGGGGTGGGGGCGTACGAGAGACAAGGCAGTGTCCGGCAGGGCACCGAAACCTCACCACCGCCACCACCTCACGACACACGACATAAACCATGCCCAGGGTGCCCTGGTGTCGTACGTTGGGGTGCGGTGGGGTGGGGACGAGAACGTCCACCGTTCCCCATCCACACCGGCATGCGTGGGGTAACGTGGTGGGGTAACGCGGTCACCCCTTCGGGGCTGTTGGCGGCGGCTTGCGAAGGGCTTTGAACTCTGTCTCTCGGAAGGCATCGACAGAGTTTCGCGCGCGACGCACCATTGCCTCGGAATCCACCCACCGCGTTTCATCCAGCACCCTGTAGTGGCGGAGGTGGTGATGCAGAGGTCAGGATAATAGTGCGGTTATCCGTGTCCGTCTGTCACAAAACAGCAGTGGTCGTCATCCACAGCTGGCAGGTCAGGACCCTCAAAGTTAGCAACATTGTGCCTTGTAGCACTCGGGAACACGGACCAAGGGTGGTATTTTCATCATGCCTGTTTGCTTTGTGAACGAGCAGGGCACAGAGAGATAGAGAGATGGCGAGGGAGTGGCGGCCACGTGTGGTGTGGTGTGCGCATCGCTTCAGGAGTATCGATTGAGTTGTGATGGCGGGGCACATGTCCCCCAGCCGGTGAGTCGTTCGGAGGGTATCAGTGTCAGTATATAGTTGTCATCATGTGCCTATCTATCTTTCTCTCTCGATTCCTCAAAAGAGTCCGGGGTTTGTTTGTGAGCAGCTCACTTATGAAGGTTGCGATGTGGTGGAGCCCAGGTCACCTTTGTTTGAGAATTCCAAAAATATAACCGTCGAAACAAACGGAGCCACAGTCACCATTGCCCTTCAGGAGTATCGATTGAGTTGTGATGGCGGGGCACATGTCCCCCAGCCGGTGTGTCGTTCGGAGGGTATCAGTGTCAGTATATAGTTGTCATCATGTGTGCGGGTGGGTCACCTGATCTGTCCATCTCTCTCTTTATTCCTAAAAGAGAGTCCGGGGTTTTGTGAGCAGCTCACGGTTGAAGTTTGCGATGATATTTTGCAGTTGGTGGAGCCCAGGCCACTTTCGTTTGAGAATTCCAAAATTAGAAACGTCGAAACAAACGGAGCCATAGCCACCCTGCACCCTGCATTGCCCTTCAGGAGTATCGATTGTTGTGAGTATTGGCGGGGCACACGTCCCCCAGCCGGTGTGTCGTTCGGAGGGCACCAGTGTCAGTATAGAGTTGTCATCATGTGAGCAGCTTCAGGGGTTTCAGAAGAGAGTCACCCAGCGGAGGGTTCGTGACATTAGCGGAGGCAACGAAGAAGTGAAACGAGAAAACGTATGGCTGTTGCTGGCCCCACGCAGATTTTTTTCAAACAAAAAATACATGGCGTTGATGCCTTGGCAGCCACCATACCGTAGCGCATAAGCTTGCAGCGGTGTGATTTGGGACACATCAATGAGACCATCACGCATCTTCGGCTTCGGAGCAGGCGCCTCGTCTGCCTCAAGGCCACCGAGCTCTCCCTTCTGCCCCGACTTCATCTCAGCGCGGACCCTGTGAACCGACGCAGACAGTGTGGGAGTGGGGGACGGGGGGGCTTGGGCTTGGGAACTCCTTGGGTCTCCCCCCCTTGAGTCCTTGTTGGGAGCAGCGCGGCTGCACCCCCAATACATTTCCACATCTGCCCCCAGATTGTTGCCTTCCCCCCCCCCCCCCAACACACACTCCGCCCAAGTTCATCCGAGACTCTTCCATGGGTGGGGCACAGGGAGAATGGCCAACATTTAGAGGCAATCTTTTTTGACCTCCCACCCACCTCCACCCGCCCGACAGCATACTTTTCATAGGCCTCGCGATCCACCCCCTCCTCGAAGTCCAGCAGAGGGTTGTGGTCCGCCCTTGCCTCCGCCTCCCCAGGGGCTGTCTCCGGGTTGTCGCTGATCTCCACCCCGTTCTCTGCCTTCCGCAGCTCCTCCATCTCGTCGTCATCCAGGTGGTGGAAGAACTCCAGCACATTCGTCTTCGCCTGCGTCGTCGCCCCTGCGATCTGCCCCGCGACGATGCTGCTGTCCCCAAAATTCCCTCCTTTGATAACCAGGTTCACCAGAGTTTTCTTCTGCCTCGCCTTCAGCAAAATCTTCTCCTCCAGGGTGTGCTTAGAGACAAGCCGGTACACCGTGACATCCCGCGTCTGCCCGATCCGATGGCATCTGTCCTGCGCTTGGAGATCCATTGCGGGGTTCCAATCGGAGTCGTAGAATATGACAGTGTCAGCCCCTGTCAGATTAATCCCAACCCCACCGCTGCGTGTCGAGAGGATGAAGCAGAAATACCGGGTGTCGCTGTTGAACTGCTCCATTTTATACTGCCTCTCGTCAATCTTCGTCGCCCCATCCAGGCGGAGGTAGACATGCCCGTTCATCGCGAGGTACGACTCCAGGATATCCAGAACTCGGGACATCTGGGTGAAGATCAGCACCCGGTGCCCCTGCTCCTTCAACCGGGGGAGGAGCGCTGACAGAGCCTGGAGCTTCCCACAGTCATACTCCAGCAGGCGGGAGTCGGGGAGGACGAGCATCGCCTCTCCAGAGAATCCCCCAGCCGTCTTCCGTGTGAGGTGCTGGATGAGCGGGTCAGCGAGGTTTTCTTCTTGAGGCTCGGGGAGGCCGTTCTTCAGAGGGACTGGGGCGGCTGCCCTGGGGACGTACATCGAGCCGAACTTCTGGAAGACCATGGCATTTCCTGACATGCCCAAGGCAGAGCCGCCGAGGGGCCACCAGAAGCTGTTCTGCACGCAGACCCCGTCGTAGGGGAGGGATGCGAGAATCGCACCCCAGTCGGGGCAGAGGTAGTTCCCTTCGCCCCACATCTGCAGGGTCCGCCTGCGGAAGCCGCGGGAGATTTTTGCAGCCTCTGCCGCACCCAGGGGTGGCACGTCACCTGTGGGGGGCTTCTCCCCAGCTCCTCCTCCTCCTCCTCCTCCATCCCGCCGCGCATCGCCCTGCGTCGCGCTGTGCTTCGCCTTCCGGGGCTGCGGGGTGGGGTCTGGAGAACCCCACGCGATGACGTCGAACGCCCCCACGGCACGCCACTCCGAGGCAGGGCGCGGCGCGTCGCAGTCACTCGAGGAGTCGCCATCCCCCCCCCTCTCGCTCGGGGTGGGGAGGTCAGGCGCATCCCTGATGTAACACACCCGCTCCGCCCACGCCGGGAGGCTGTACACCAGAGGGCGGAGCACGACTGTCTGCGCAAACCTCCTCTCATACCGCGTGGGGCACCGCAACCTCTGGGCACCCCCACCGGACGCATTTCGAACCGGGAGGGACACACCGCCACCACCACCACCACCGCTACCCCCCTGCCTCCGGGTCCTGCGGGCAGGCGGGGGGAGAGGCGTGGCTCCCGGGAATGACCCCCACTGTGCGATTGCCAGCCTGGCCTGTTTGGCTGCAGGGTTGTCAGGCCCGGAGGAGTCGCCTGTGGGGAGGTCCCGGAGGAGGATGCGGGCGAAGTGGTTGCTGTGGCGTCTGGCGTCGTGGAGGGTCGCGGCTGTCACGCCGGGCATCCTGTAGGCGCATGCGACGCTGAGAGGCGTCGCCGCGCCGTGCGGCATCCGGAGCATCGCGAAGTTGTCAAACCCCAGCCCGAGGGAGAGGTGATCCAGCGCGGGGAGGCGGGTGGCATGCCTGAGGTTCGCCCTCGCCTGCAGCCCTGCTGCGTACTCCGCGCGGGCCCTCCGGGCCTCGCCCGCTGCAGCGTGGAGGGACGCGAGGTAGCCTGCAAGGGGGCCAACCGGGGCATAGGCAGCGCCTTTGGCCCCTCCCCTGCTCCCCGGGAACCCCCACTCCGCCCAGGGGAACTCCTCGGCATCGTCGAGCCCTTCGAAGCCTGGGGCTGGGGCGGCCAAGAACATATTCCGCACCACAGACACCTTGGTAGGCCTCGTCTGCGATCCACGCCGCGGGCTCAGAGGAGGGTTTGCCGCCACAGCGGGTGCGGCAGGCTTGCCCCTGATGCCATCCCACCTGGAGTGGAGGGGGAGCGGTTCGTCTGTCAACCGGAGGCCCATGCGTTGCAGCGAGGTGGAGTTGGAGGTGAGCTCATGCCACGGGGTGGTGATGAGATGTGGGACTGCCATAGCAGGCCCCGGAGGCTCGGCTATGGTGTAGACAGGCGCGCTGGGGGTGTAGTGCATGCAGAACGGCGAGGAGACCGGGCGGGGCTCGAAGAGAGAGGGGTGGTTGCAGACCTTCCGGAGTGCCATGAGGACGCCCACAACCCCGATGTAACCCCCGCCGTCTAAGGTGTTCTTTGTGGCGGAGCATGAGAGGTATTCGTCATAGAGGGTTCTCTGGCGTTTCGAGAGCCTGCAGCGGATAACCCGTTCGATTTTCTTCGGCATCTGACTCTCCACCTGGCGCTTGAGCCTCCGGAGGACGAAAGGGCGGAGGAGGGAGTGGAGCTGCTCGACAACAGATGTGTCTGCGACTCCGCTTTCTATCATCTTTGCCATGGGGGAGTTGAACCACGAGTTGAAGTTGGAATCCGACGCGAGCAGCGGGTTGTCATGCATGAGGAAGCGGAGGAGGGACCAGATCTCCATCAGGTTGTTCTGCAGAGGGGTCCCCGACAGGAGGAGCCTCCTCGCTGTCTTGAAGTGCTGCAGGATCTGCCATTTCTTCGACCTCCAGTTCTTTATCATGTGCGCCTCGTCGAGTATCATGTAGTACCACTGCCCGATTCGGCGGAAGTGTTCGGCATCCGCCATCACAGTCTGATATGACACCACGCAGACATCAAACGCGCCAGGTTTTGTCCAACCAAGCCTCAGCTTCTTCCTCGTGGCCTGTGTCCCATAGTATGCAAGAAGCTTCATCCCCGGAGCCCACCTCTTGAACTCAATCTCCCAGTTGAGGAGAACCGACGTCGGCACGATAACAAGGTGCGGCCCCCAGATCTTCTCGTGGCATGCGACGTGCGTTATGAGGGCAATCGTCTGTATCGTCTTGCCCAACCCCATCTCATCTGCGAGGATGCCTGAGAGGCCCTTCTCATACATCGCCACCAGCCAGTTCAGCCCTGTCTGCTGGTAGACCCGCAGGCGCCTCCCGCCCCCTGTGAGGAGGACGGGGGTCGGCACGGCGTTGATTCCACCGGAGGATGCAGGGTCTGCGCTATCGGCTGTGCCGCCCCCGTCTGCGGAGCCCGACATCTGCTCGCGGAGCTCCTTCGCCAGCTGGTCGGCCTCCTCAAGGAGCTGCTGCTTCTTCGACTCGAGGATGACCTGCTTCTTTGCGGAGACCCAGTCATCCGTCGCCTTCTTCCGGATCCCGCCGCAGTGGCTCCAGAATTTGAGAACCGCCTTATTCAGGGTCTTCGCCACCTTCGTCCGGCGCTTCGCATTCTCCCGCTCCTGCTGGGTGTTTGAAAGGCGCCGCTTCTTCTGCAGGAGCGCGGCTGTCGCATCATATGCCCCACCGACATCCCTCTGGAGGTGGGCTGCGTTATGCACAGCAAGGGCGACCTTCGGGCGTGCGGCAGGCGCGGTGTCGGAGAGAGGAGGGATGATTTGCTTCTTGCTCTTTGATGCCGCAGCCCCTGCCTTGCCCTTTGTCACCGCGGCGCGCTTCGCTGGGGGGAGGTCGATCAGCGCTCGCAGCTCTTCCGCCGTTGACTGGAGCTCCGCCAGCCCCTCCTTGACATCCTTTTCCTCCTGGTTGAAGCTGTCGTTCCCATCCCTTTCGCGCTTCCGCCGGACGACGCGGCGCAGCAGGATCTGGGCATACTCCAGAGGGGCGATGCCGAGGAAAATAGACCCGACGTACCCCGCTGCCGCAGGGGGTGCCCCTTTGGGAGTCGCCTTCGCGGGCACCACAACACACGCCGGCACGTCGAGGAGCGTCGGGGCGGAGGGGCGTGGGGGGGGGCGCACCTCCCTGAAGAACGGGGAAGACTCAGAATGCCCACGGCGTTGCTCAGGCGGCGCCATCTCCGCAGCGGGTGCCCCTGCCGCGGCGTGCTTCCGCTTTTTGCCGCTGAGGGGCTGAGGGGCGGAGGCGGGGGTGGGGGCGGATGCGGCGGCGCCACGCCGCTCCTCCCCAAAGCTCTCCAGGTCCGACACGACGTATTCCAGGGTGCCGTGCCACATCGCAAGCTTCTCGATCCTGTTAGTCAGGATCTTCGACTCGCCCCCTCCCCTCTGCAGCAGCCGCTGCACCTTCAGGCACCGGTCTGTGAAGTAGAGCGTTGTCTGCTCCGTCGGAGCCAGGTGCAGCCTGTCATGCGCTTGCCGCACCACATCTGCAGCGCTGAGCGTTGCTTGGGGGGGCTCCCCATTCCGGACCCTCTGTGCGATTGCCAGCTCCTGTGCGGTGTGGATGGCGCTGAAGATGCTGACGTCAACCGCAGAAAGCAGCATGTCTCTATCAACCAGGTGTGAGAGGTAAATCGCGAGAGCGCCTGGAGCGGGTTCCACCTTCACCTGCGACAGGGATACGTGCCCCGGATTCTGCGAGGTGGGGACCGACGGCGTGATCTGCAGTGTGCTGCCATCAGGCGTCTCTATCGCCTCCAGCCACCGCCTCAGCCCCTGGAGCTCCGCCGCGATGGCAGACACGCCGCTCCGCAGCTCCGAGAGGGTCGCCTTGCGGCGTGATTCGAAGTGTGCGTCATCATACATCCCGCCTTTGCAGCTCTACAACCCACACCCTACCCTCCTCCCACCCAGGGGGGGTGGGGTGATGTAGGGGGTAAAGCGGATCGCCGCAGGAGTAGGTACGACCCCTATGGGACCATGAGAGTAAGTGTGGCGGCTCTGGAGGGGTGGGGTGGGGGTATGTGGAGGGCAAAGCGGTGTGTGATGTGAGATGTGGGTTTGGTCAAAAAGGGAGGGGGGGGGGGTTGGGGGGGGTTGGGGGGGGACGAAGTCTATGGGCCAGTTTTCCTGTTGGAGATGGGGGGGGGGGGGGGGTAGGGGGGGTCTACTGGGGGAAACATTGGCCAAATTTTGAGAAACACGTTTTTGACCCCAAAAAGGTCGTTCTGGTGCCAGAAAGTGCCCAAAGTACTCCGGAAACTCGTTTCCGCCCACTCCCAGGGGGTGGTATGCCCCCGACGATGCCGTTTTTAGCAACCAAATTTTTTGGGACAGAACTTGTACCTGGGCTGCACACCACAGGACACATCAAGCAGAGCAAACACACCTCAACCTGCCAGATGCACAGAAGAACTGTTGTCGTTGATAGTTCTGAAACATAACAGCTTCTCGGTGCCCTCCGGAGGTCAAAAGGCAAGCCAATATGAGGTAATTGCGCCAGGAACAGTTGTGGGAGAAGTATGGTACAGTTCGTGTCCCATTTGACGCTGTTCTTGGGAGCTTACGGCAGCTGGGTCTGTGGCACGGCGCATCCGTTGCTAGGGAGCGCGTCCTCAGGTGTGGTGCCTCACCTGTGAGCATGTGGCACAGGGACGCCATACGAGAGTCTCTCAGATGCCTCCTCTGATGGGAGGCAGCTGACTGGAACAGGCACCTGGTACAGCAGGCACGGGTACAAGAAGTGGCCAGAAATAGCGCTCAGCAGAAGCGCAAGATTTTCCCGTCTCAGCTTCCAGCCCCAACTTCCGCTCAACGGTATTGTCGGGAAGTACTCAGGCATGGCTGCAGTGTCAAATGGAGGCTGATTGGGTGCCACAAATGACTGGATTGAGGGAGTCGACGGAGTCTACAGTTGAGGTACGGGCCAGTCTCTCAAAGGAAGAGGAAACCAGGCCTGATTAGCTCTCGCCGACGAGCAGGGCGTTGTGCAGGGCGCAGTTCACGTACCAGAACTACGGACGGACCTCCTGAGGGCCATCCGGCGCCGCTGGCAGTCCCTGAGGGTGATACAAAGGGCAACAGCGGAAATAAGCAGACTGCACAAATAGCCCCAGGTACAAGTTCTGTCCCAAAAATTTTCGTTGCTAAAAAAAGCATCATCGGGGGCATCAGAGCTATTCCTAACTAGGGGTCCGGATTCCATGATTTTGAATTTCAGATTTTTCCTCTGTCTGGCGCGTTTTTTTTTGCACTCTGTTTAGCGCGTTTTTTTTGCACTGCAGGAAAATAATTTTCTGGCGAGGATTCACCGGAGTGGAGGGTGCTGAGGGGCTGAGCGGCTGGGGGGATGCTGCCTGTGAGGGAGAAGATGCACCAAGCAAAGACACACGGCCCCGGAGGGGCCGTGTGTCTGTGTTCAGCGGTGCATTCCTCCGCACCTCAGTGCACTCTCCGACCTGCATGTCTACGGGGGTCTGAGCCCACATGGCAACCCCGAGGAAGGGGTGCAAACAGACACCCCATGGCCAAAATGACCCCACCGCGATCCGCACAGATCCCAAATATTCAGAGGAACAGGGTTTTGAAAAACCTGTAAGTGGGGTCCCGCTGGGTGGGTGGTGTGGGTGGGCTGATTTCTGGCCTCCCAGTCACATCCTCCCTTCAGAAGTCCCTGAACCAGACCCACATTTCATGGGTGAAACTTGGCACGCACACCACCAAAATGACCCCACTACGATCCGCACGGAGCTCAAATAATGCAATAACGCCAGTCATGTGCGGCGATGCGATCAGTTTTGAGCCCCCCAAACAGGTGCCTCAGTAGCGCGTTTTTTTGTATCCGATTTCGGTCACCAGCCCCCCGGACCCCCAGATTTAGGAAAAGCCCTGGGGGGCATACCACCCCCTGGGAGTGGGCGGAAACGAGTTTCCGGAGCATATTGGGCACTTTCTGCCAGCAGAATCACCTTTTTAGGGTCAAAAACTCGTTTCTCAAAATTTGGCCAATGTACACGCTTTTTTAGGTGCAGTAGACCCCCCCTAGGGCAGTGAAGGCAAAATACGCGTATTTTTCAGAATCCCGATTTTAAAAATACGTTGAACGTTCAAATACGTTGAACGTTCAGCGTATTTGAACGTTTCTCACATTGCCTACCGTCTGCAGGGGCCACCAGTCACAAGCCCACCTTTCCTCAAGCAGAGCAAGGGCGAGTTGGTGGCACGAACGACAACCGTGCGGAAGACGTCCTTGGAGCACGATTTTGCAACGACTTGCTTCGCGATGCAGTCGACAACAGATCCGTTGTCCTTTGTGGTGCCGCAGGCTCCATGAAGCGGGCTGGTGCAGTTGAGGTGAACCCCTGCCGGTGGGATATCCCATACGGTTCTCCTATGCGGGATATCCCATACGTCCTGTACCCGTAGCCCAGCCAAGCAAGCTCGACTGGGCTGGACGGACTCCAGCCGGTCGAGTGGGGTAAAACTGGGAGATAGGTCGAGAGGGGGTTGGTACCCCCGATTTTCCGGAGTTCAACCCTGAGAAGAGGGGGTACCAACCACCCCTTTCCGGGTCCCGCCCCCTCTCGGACTACAGAACCCCTTTTTCACCGACTTTTCGCCACGCGTGACACTCTCCATCCTACAGGTGTCCCCTTTAGTGTGTGCTGTTGGCCCATCCCCTACTGATAAGGGGCATTTCATGGGGAGAGTGCACCCAGTGGGTGAAAACGTTCAAAAGCCAAAAAAACGTTCAACTTCGACGATTTTTTTAAAAATACGTTGAACGTTCAAATACGTTGAACGTTTTTTACGTATTTTCTATCACTGCCCTAGGGGGGGGGGGATGAAGGAGAGCTAGCACAGTTTCGAAACACTTTTGGGGCGTGGCGGAGGGCCTGTCTAGGCCTTCCAAGGTGATGGCGACCCTAGCAACTGCCGGAAGGCGTGTAATCTGCACAGGTTTCTGTTTTGCTGAAAAGAGTCTTTCAGAGGACGCCGGTAACAAAAAGAACAGCCACGCCACCACCGAAGGAAGGCAGACCAAGGGAGGGGATGAGGAGGCGTGTAAACAGCCCCTACACCACCCGGGGGGATCCAGGGGGGGTGCAGTCATGGAGAAGACAAAGTAGAGGCGCCACAGGACGGTCCCCTTTGCGCTCTTTATATGCTCAGGCCCCCGAGCCTCCGAGGGAGGGGGCTCCGGGGCTCCAGCAGACAAACGCTGCAGCACATTCGCTGCGCGTTGTGGATTTCCCCCTCTGCTCGGAACAGCCAGTCCTCTCTGTGTTCTTTGAGGATGCATCGCGTTCTGTCCACCACACACACAGCGCCAACACCTCTGCAGGTCAAACCCCGACGGGCTCGTTGGTTGGCACATTGTTGTCGGGGAATGTGGGGAGCGTCGGGATCGCGATCGGTACCGTGGGGTCGGAAGCAGGCGCCTCCTCTGGGCAGAGGCCGATGTCGCGACACATCACCGCAATGACGTGGTTCATAAAAGGGGAGAGGATCGTCGTGTCCTTGGTGCACAGCGAGACAAAGTCGTTGAAGTTGAGCTTCGGCGTGTCATTCGGGTTGTTCGGATTCCGCATCAGCTTGCTGACTATCGAGATCTGATCCCGGTCGGGGAGAATCGCACGGCCACCCTTCGTCAGCTTATGCTGCGCGATCTCGATGTCCTCCTGTGTTATCCTCCCACTCTTATTGGTATCAAACAGCTGGAAAATGCTCTTCAACAGCCGGAAGTGCTGGCCCCCGCTGATGAAGTCGTGCAGCGCATCGCAGAACTCGCCTGGGTCAACCACCCCGTTGTCATCCGCGTCAAACCTTTCGTACAGCGCATCGTGCAGCGAAGACCCGACCCCCACATGGCTCATGCACTTGCTAAAAGCAGCCCTGTCAAGGGTAAGATTCTCATCCGCATGCTGCTCCATCAGGTCGTAAACATTGCGCATCGCTGTCTGGTCAAACTTTACGCTCTGCGCCTCCCGCATCCGCTTCGTCTGCCACTCGCGGTACACCACCTGCGAGAAGCCATCACCCCCACTGCGCGGATCGACCCACAACACCTCTCTTGTGTACGGATGGGATAGGGGAAGGCCCATTCAAGGGAGACGACAGCTATGCTGGAGGCGTCGGGTTTGGGAAGGGATAGGGAGAGGGGGGAGTGGGTGGGTGGCTGCGTCACCCCACCACCACCACCACCACCACCACCCCCGCCCCCCCGCTCTGCTTCCCTGCTTGGCTCCTGCTCTTCCCGAGCCTTCCCGGGGGAGGGGGGGGGGGAGAAGGGGGGGGGGGGGGGGGGACAACTCAAAGAAGAAGTCACCCAGCTGCGGTCAAAAACATGGGATGTCGATGGGATGGAGGTGTGGTGAGATATCAGGGTGCGGGCTCCGCTACCCCTTCCCTCAAGGCAAAGAGAAGAGGGAGGGGAGGAGGGGGGAGGGGGGCACTGTGTGTTCCTACTGGGTGTGTGTATTGATTTTGTTGGATATGGCTGCGATGGCACCCGGCTTCTGATGGTGACGGTGGGAGACGGTGGCGGCCTTTCGGCAGTGCGCACAGCGGCTTATGTTTGGTGCTGCATGCTTGGCCCTTGCCATACCACGCACAGCACGGATCGAGGCACACATAGCGCACAGTCAACTGAACAGAGATAAAGGGTATAGTGCAACGATGGGTGGGGCGAGGTTCTGCTGCAGTGCAGCACAGAATGCGGCAAGGAATTCGCACGTAAGTCTGGGGCAAACAGTAAGGTATAGATAAAAGAAAGGTACAGAATGTCGAGGGATTGGGGGGGGGGGGGGGGGGGCGGGGGAGGTGGTGGGGGGCATGGCTGTCATAAACGTGGGACCCCCCTCGCGTTGAACGTTGAACGATTTTTGACCGTGCTCGTCGCGTCCCCCGGTGAGGGGGGACGCTGTTTCGTGTTCTCCTTGCCGCACGGGGGCATTGCCTTACGTCGCATCTTCCTCTTTTCCTTGATGGGCGGGTTAGTCTGGCTCAGAGGGCGGGACCGTGCTGATATGCACAGTGACGACTCTCCCATATTTTTGTTGTGCCCGCCTCCTGCCGAGTCGTGGCGGCTGCCTCTCAGATTGGGGGCGGGCGGTCGCCGACGCTGACGCGCCTGGCGGCCCTTAACCTGCACTCTCCGGGAGGACGTTTACAACGTTTAGCGCAGCCCTGGGGGGGGGGGCCCGGGGGGGGGGGGGGCATTTGAGAGATGAATACAGGACTGATGAAAGAAAGGCTCGAAGGGGGGCAATGCTGTGTGGGTGGGGTGGGGGTGGGGACACACACATGCACACATGGTTAAACCTTGTCTGTTAAGGAGTGTTAACACTGAAGGCGAACCCCGCAATTGACTCCCTCTGACACATACATACACAAGGGTGGGGCGGCAAGCCGGGGGCATGATCCGCGGAGTCTCCCCCTTGAAACACATGGTCACTACGAAAACAGCCCCCGCGTGAATCCTGTTGTTGAAAATATCATATCCAACAAACTCTGATTTTCCTTTCCTCTACAAGGCGGTTGGGAGATGGTGGGAGATGAAGGAGAAACAGCATGAAAACAAGAATTGCGCTGGATGAATGCCTCACATGGCATTGAGAAACCTTCGTGCACCCATCATGTCACGATCACCTTTCAGGCTGTCGTCTGCGTACTGGAGTGAGTACCCATCTTGTTGAACTGCAGCAAGAACGATCTCACGATCACCCTTCAGGCTGTCGTGTGCGTACAGGAGTGAGCACCCTTTTCGTTGAACTGCGGCAAGAACAATCTCACGATCACCCTTCAGGCTGTCGTGTGCGTACTGGAGCGAGTACCCACTTTGTTGAACTGCAGCAAGAACGAACTCACGATCTGCCTTCAGGCTGTCGTGTGCGTACTGGAGTGAGCCCCCATTTTGTTGAACTGCGGCAAGAACGAACTCACGATCACCTTTCAGGCTGTCGCGTGCGTGACGAAGTGAGCGCCCATCTTTGTGAACTGCAGCAAGAACGATCTCACGATCTGTCTTCAGGCTGTCGTCTGCGTACTGGAGTGAGCCCCCATTTTGTTGAACTGCGGCAAGAACGAACTCACGATCACCCTTCAGGGTGTCGTGTGCGTGACGGAGTGAGCCCCCATTTTGTTGAACTGCAGCAAGAACGAACTCACGATCACCCTTCAGGCTGTCGTCTGCGTAGTGGAGTGACCACCCATCTTGTTGAACTGCAACAAGAACGATCTCACGATCACCCTTCAGGCTGTCGTGTGCGTAAATGAAGACCGAGTACCGACTTTGTTGAACTGCAGCAAGAACGAACTCACGATCTGCCTTCAGGCTGTCGTGTGCGTACAGGAGTGAGCCCCCATATCGTTGAACTGCGGCAAGAACGATCTCACGATCAGCCTTCAGGCTGTCGTGTGCGAACTGGAGTGAGTCCCCATGGCGTTGAACTGCAGCAAGAACGAACTCACGATCACCCTTCAGGCTGTCGTGTGCGTACTGGAGTGAGTCCCCACGTTGTTGAACTGCAGCAAGAACGATCTCACGATCACCCTTCAGGCTGTTGTGTGCGTACTGGAGTGAGTACCCATTTTGTTGAACTGCAGCAAGAACGATCTCACGATCACCCGTCAGGATGTCGTGTGCGTACTGGAGCGAGTACCCATCTTGTTGAACTGCAGCAAGAACGATCTCACGATCACCCTTCAGGCTATTGTGCGTACTGGAGTGAGTCCCCACGTTGTTGAACTGCAGCAAGAACGATCTCACGATCACCCTTCAGGGTGTCGTGTACATACTGGAGTGACCACCCATTTTGTTGAACTGCAGCAAAAACGAACTCACGATCTGCCTTCAGGCTGTCGTGTGCGGAAAGGAATGAGTACCCATGTTGTTGAACTGCAGCAAGAACAGATTGATTTTGTTTATAGACTGACTCATCCAGAGGATCCAGGGAGCCCGGCGCAATTGCCAGACCCCCCAGACGGCCAGAAGACGCCGGTCTTCGCCGGGGCGGACCCAGCTAAAAGCTAACAGCAAGAACAGCAATAAAAGGGAGAGCGTGCTCCTATCTCTGTGGGCTGGCGGGAAAAGGCTAAAAGGTAGAAAGGAAGGAAGCAATGTGCAACAAAATACGATTAATGCACTCGTTTGTTAACACCGCGCCGGTCGCATAATGCTGCGGTCGGATGAACGATTGACTGATCAACTCCAACCCAGTGGGCGTAAAAAGGAGAAGACGGGAACAACGGCTGGTCTAAACAGGACGAACGGACACTCACCACCACAGGGTATTCCAGAGGCGTTCCTTGAACTGCAGCAAGAACAAGTTCACGATCACCCTTCACGGTGGTGTGTGCACATTCGAACCAGCCTGGCAATATATCACCCTCGTCGTCATACTCGTCCGTCAACTCCCGAACTGCTCGAAGGATCTCGTCACGTGTCGTCACCCACAGCGGGATCTGCCACAGCTCCTTCTCCCCCCTGTGGACCGCATCGAGGTGACGGTCGGGACAGAGGGTGACGTGAACCAGACACCCGGCTTCGACACCTGCATGGCTGCACAGAGGCTCGTCGTCACACACCGCTTTGCCCCCCACCGACAGATGCACGTCCTCTTCCTCCACACCATCAGGGTAGCGGAACGCCTCGCGTGCTTCGAGCTTCAGCCTGTCGGGCTTCTCGTCCATCCCGATGTCGACAGCGTGCGTCACGCCTGTCGCCGCATTCTCCAGGAACACCTCCATGACCACGCCTGTGGAAAGTTAGCAGCGCCCTGCAGGGTGGTGTGGCTCTGTGTGTGTTGCAATCAATCAGGAGGCTTGCGCCCGCTCAGCGTGGTGCATGGTCATAATGACGATTCTCATCAGGTGAAAGCGTGTGTCTACCTACCAACAGTGTTACTTGTGCGATATATTGGTCGAGGTTGAGAAGGTGTTGGCGCTGGCTGCTGTTGCCACAGCTTGCTGACAACGCTGCCAAGAAACAAACAAAACCAACCCCCAGCAGACTCTCGCTCTGGAGGCTTTTACATCAATACGACGGCGATACAGGGGCAGGATTGAGAGGGGACAGGAGAGGGTGTCAGTGGGACGAGGTGCTAGCAACAGTGAAATCATCCAACAAAGACCCCCTTGACAGCGAACCCCCCCCCCCTCCCTCTCTACTCACTCAGCAGCAGGCTGTGTTGGAGCTGGCGGCGGCGGCGGTGTCGAGACAGGGCTAGCGGAACACCACTGGGGGGGGGGGTCGTAAGGTATAGATACAAGAAGGGTACAGAACAGGCCTGTCGCTAACTTTTCGATTTTGGAGATTTGGTGGGTTGACGCTCCTGTTTTGGGGGGGGGATCAGGGGGGAAAACACTAGGGGTCAATTTTTCTCGCGCGCGCTTCGCGCGCGCTCGTGTTGTTGCCAAATTTTCCCATTGGTGGACCACTAGGTGGGCACGGTGTGAGGCGCTGGGTTCCTTCCGTGGTTCCTCTCCCGCTCGCGCCGTCGGGTGCCGGAGGAAACCAAAAAATGGCTTTCGGGACCATGATTTCGACGCTGCCCCCTGATATGTCACGGCCGTCAAAGCGCAAGGACTTGGTTACTAGACGGGCACGCGAGATGGGGGGTCTGGGGGGCAGAGCCCCCCAGCCGCCGGAGGCCACGGTAGTGAGCATCTGTTCATTGTGGGCGTACAGATTCTGTGTGAGTTGGCTGCGTCCTCCTGAGGCTACTGGAGTGGGTGGATTCCCTGACCCGGTGGGAATCGAATGACTTGAGTACGAGACATACGCCACAGGGGGGTCTGGGGGGCGGAGCCCCCCAGCCGCCGGAGGCCACGGTAGTGAGCATCTGTTCCTGCAAAACCATACTCTCTTCGACGTCGACCCAGTGAAAGTGGGTTGACGCTTGGTCGACGCTTGGTGAGCGTCGACCCAGTGTAACCGGGCCAACGCTAGGTTAGCGTCGACCCAGTGTAATAAATGGGTTGACGCTTGGTCCAGGCTTGAATGGCAACCCAGTTCCACTAGGTCGACGCTCCAAGCCTCGACCAAGCGTCAACCCAGTCCACTGGGTCGACGCTGGGTCGACGCTTTTTTATGGGGGGGGAAACCCAAAATCACTGGGTCGACGGTCGACGCTTAGCGACATGCCTGGGTACAGAATGTCGAGGGATTGGGGGGGGGGGGCGAGGTGGTGGGGGGCATGGCTGTCATAAACGTGGGACCCCCCTCGCGTTGAACGTTTACAACGTTTAGCGCAGCCCTGGGTGGGGGGGGGGGGCATTTGAGAGATGAATACAGGACTGATGGAAGAAAGGCTCGAAGGGGAGCAATGCTGTGTGGGTGGTGTGGGGGTGGGGGACACACACATACACACACGGTTAAACCTTGTCTGTTACAGGGGGGGGTCAAATAAACGTACTTAGTTGAATAGTAGTACTTAGCCGAATAGTTGGTGCCCCTGACGACCCCATATTGCGTAGTTTGTGCGTAGTGAAAAGGGGGGGGGGGGTCTCATTTTTTGATTTACTCAGCCATTCTCTGTCTCTATGCCGGGACCCCAAACTCAAGGAGTTCTTGCTGTTCCGGGGTCAGTGAGGGTGCAGGCGCTTCAGGTGCTGCAGGTGCTGCAGGTTCTTCAGGTGCTGCAGCGCTGGCAGCCTTCGGTGCGGGTTTCGACGCAGTCTTTGCAGGTCTCTTTGGGGGTGCCCTTTGGCGCGGTGCCTGCTTCAGCTCGTCGGGTGGAAGCATCAACGCATCATTAAGCGGTGCCTGCTTCAGCTCCTCCGGGTGGAAGCGTCAACGCATCATTAAGGAAGAAGGAAGCACAGTTGCTACGCTTTTTTGCAGCTGCAGGAAACGACACCATACCCAACAACAATCCCCAGACCGTCGAGGGAGAGTGGGCGCCTGGATCCCGTGACACAGATCTCTAGTGCCGTTGTGATCCCCTCGGATAACGTCTCCTGGACGTTGTCAGCGGAGGTTGCCTGTGTGGCGGTGACCTCCGTATACCCCGCGGGATCCAGTGCCAGTAGCGCCTTCTTCAGCTTTTCGTCGACCCCTCGGCCGACGCTCTCCTTGATGTCAAGGGCCACCTTCAGGGTGGCACCTCGCAGCGCCCTGAAGGCTGTGATCGTATCATCATTCACAATCTCGAGGGTGTTCTACGCGGCTCCTGGAACTCACTTCCTTCTCAGGTGTTTCTGGGCATGGGGCAACCTTGCCCAGGTGTTTCTGGAGTCCCGCCCCACATGTCGTGCGTTCTTTCGTACGGTGTATAGTGAGTTCTGGCAATAATTTTTTGCTCGGTCAGCGCAGTGCCTCCAGTCCTGTCTCAGTAGCCACACAGAAAGGGGGACCAAAAAAAACTGGGGGGGGACCAAAAAGCGAGACCCCCCCCCCAGATTGCGTAGTTTGTGCGTAGTGAAAAAGGGGTAAATCAGGGGCAC
Organism: Rhynchopus euleeides; assembly: GCA_963210315.1. NCBI lineage: Eukaryota > Euglenozoa > Diplonemea > Diplonemida > Diplonemidae > Rhynchopus > Rhynchopus euleeides. The sequence continues at coordinate 631,651 of OY723280.1, forward strand.
CAAATAGTAGTACTTATTTTTTTGGGGCTCTGGGGCACGTTGGGCCGTTGAATAGTAGTACTTACTTTTCACCCTTTTTTTTGGGAAAATTTTCCGTTTTTTTTGAGATTTTCTTTTTGGAGACACACAAATCTGCAAACTTTGGGGCAAGGAATGGGGACAACGGGGTCTATTGGTGCCACTTAGGGGAACCAGGGTGCACGGGGTCCGTAGAGGGGGGAAGTGACCTACGCTCAAAGATATGTCGTGACGAAGGGAATCGGGGCATCCCCCCTCAGACACATACGGACGGGAAACCAGCGAACCCGCAAACTCCTGCGGTCCAGAGGCATCAGAACCACTGCTGAAGACCGCAAACCCGGAAACCCGCAAACTCCTGGGGTCCAGAGGCGTCAAAATCACTGCTGAAGAGCGGCGCGCATTAAACGACTCCTCATCTACGGCGTCCGCAGTCCCTACCACCAACGAGAAGATGTGGACGGATGGCCCCAGACACACCTCACCATAGATGTAGCCTTCGAGGACCAGCTGAGCCCACCCCCCACCCCCCGCAGCCCCCTTCCCTGACGTTGTTTGACATTCTCTCCTGTTGTGCAGCACTGATCAACACACGCCCGCAAACCCGCAATCCAACTGCCCAGATTTCACCATCCACCAACAGAGCCAATAGCTTCGGCTGGTGTCCGACATAATGATGACGTCCGATGCTTTCATGTGCCTCCTGCTGATGGAATGCCTCCTGTTCAAGATATTCGAGGATGGGCCACCGCCATGCGCTCCCCGGCCTTCCTTCAACCAACTGGCCCGGGCCAGGGCACGCTGCAATGGCCCGATTTTTTCATGGCCGAAGACACAAGCCAAACCTTCAACCAACCGGTCCGCGCCGAAGACACAAGCCGAACCTTCAACCGACTGCTCCGCGCCGAAGACACAAGCCGAACCTTCAACCGACTGCTCCGCGCCGAAGACACAAGCCGAACCTTCAATCGACTGCTCCACGCTGAAGACACAAGCCAAACCTTCAACCGACTGCTCCGCGCCGAAGACACAAGCCAAACCCATTCCAGTCCTTCGGGGTGGGTGTGAGGCACAGCCGACGGAAGCGCACGGAGGCGGCCCCAAAAGGGCCGAGTTTTTAAAAGGGCATTCCTCAAAGAATGTCAAGGTGGGGTACTGGCTGACGACGAGCGACGTGGGGAACCTGCTGGTTCACTACCTGCAGCCCGCTGGTGTAGAAGCAGTGTCCCGTGTCGCCAACCCCCGGTATGATCCGGTGAAAAACCCGGACGGTACTCGTTTTTTTGAGTACTGCCAGTTCGAGAGCATCACAAAAGGGATGAAGCGCTATCCAGCTAGTCCCCAGGGTGTGGCGTTCTGGGAGACAAAATCGGAGTGGCAGGGTTGTGTGGTGAACACACACAACAACACAGGCCTCCACTGGGTCTTTTGTGCTTTCCGGGAGGATGAGTGTATCGTGATTGACGACCACGCGATCATTCACGGTTCTCCACTCGCCAAGAGCCTCGAGCAGAAGTTCAGCACTGTCCGTGTGGTGTTGAGTGGGATGCAGAAGGACGCGTGGTCGTGTGGGATTCAGGCCGTCCGGCATGCAACACACTTTTTCCCCACACGGATTCATCAGCTGTCTTCAGCTGCTGATATCGAGCGGGAGGTCCAAGAACGCCAGGCACCCTCCAAAGACGATCTCAAATCTGTGCTCCGTGATCTTCGGGAGCTGTTGGCTGCGGAGACCGCGTGCGCGATTGTGGTTTCTGCGAGCAACGACGACGCTGGACCGAACGACGACACTACCTCAGAGAACGATGACGCTGACTCAGAGGGCGGCGCTGGATCGAATGGCAGCTCTGAGAGCACCTGCGACGACGACGACGACGACGACATCGAAAAAGTCTCTGTTCTCGAAGAACTCGAAAAGAACGGCTCTGATGACGGGAGTGGGGACAGTGGGGAGGGAAGGGAGGAAGGGAACACGGGTGGGGAAGGGAACACGGGTGGGGATACCGAGAGTGCAACGAAGGGGGAGACCCCTTCCCCGGATATTGTGCTCTCGGTTGAAAACCTAAAGGAGTTTTTGGGGGGGGAAATTAAGCACTGCAGGGCCCCTTCAAAGGTTGGGGATACAACCCGCCGGGCCTGCTACACGTCCCACTACAAGCAGGCTGTAGCCTCCTTGTTGTGGGCTGGGCTCCCGGTGATGGAGACCATGCGTGCTTACCTTTTTGCTCCTCCTACTCCTCCTGGTAACCCTCCTATCCAAGTGAACCGGGACCAGTGTTCGACAACGGCAACTCGTTGGAAGAGAGACTTTCCCAAGGATAAGGCGATGAAGAGCCTCCCAGCAAATGATGGAAAAACACATGCCAAAAGAAAGGCGGGGGGGGGGAGGTCGTGTTTCTTTCCTGAGGTGGAGGCCCACGTGCTTAAAGAAGTGGGAGAACGGCGGAAGAACGACTTGCCAACGACGCGCCGCAAAATCAAGGAGCTTGCCATGTCCTTTGTTCCCTTCCCGAAAGGCTTCCAGGCTTCGGTGGAGTGGATTGACGGTTGGGCCAGGAGAAACAAGTTTCAATTTCGTACTTCGCGCATTGCCAAGCTTTCTCTTGAAAAAGCCCGGGTCCAGTTGCACAGCTTCTGGTCCACCATCAGACGCCTCTCCATCGGGTCCGAGCTGCTGCACAACCCCTTTGGTACTTTTGACCTGGTTGTGAATGTGGATGAGTCTGCCTTGTACAAGAGCTCTACCCGCAGGGACAAACTGTTGTGCTACACCACTGACACCAACATCATGGTCGATACCGATGCTGGCAAAAATAGATTTGCCACGTTGATTGGTGCTGTCACGTTCAGTGTGAAAGACAGGACCATTCTTGCGACAAAGCAGTCGATCGTTTTTAAAGGTGCGGGCGAGAGGATAAAGAAGGAGGAGCATCAGATTCACAAAGACTCGGGGGTTAACTGTACTTTCCAGAAAACCGGCTGGGTCAAAGAAGCCGAGTGGCGGTGGTGGATTGACAGCGTCTTGGCCCCCATTTGCAAAAACAAAAACGTGCTTGTCATTTATGACTCGGCGACAACACACATTGCACCAAAAAATGTTGCGTACTTGCACAGGAAGACGGGGGCGAAGTCAGCGGTCATTCCAGGTGGGTTGACAGGAACAGTGCAGTACCTTGATGTGCATGCATTTGCACCATTCAAGGCTGCCTTCCACACTCACCTGGAAGGGCTCAAGGACAAAGCCCGTCTCGAGATGAAGAAATCAACAGCCGAAGGTTTTCGCCAGGATTGTCGCTTCACAGAGAGGTGGTACCGCGAGGCCATGTGCACCTCTGTTGGAGCTGTTTGGGGAAAGTCGGTGGAAAGTGTGAGGGGGGAGGTGGTAGCCGAGCGCTTGCGGGATATGGGGTACGTGCTGAAGGTGTCGGGTGAGGAGGACGGGTTCGTGAAGAGCTCCCTTTGTCCGGACCTCACCTTCGCACCAAGCACAGAAACATCCCCTGAGGCTGGTGGTGCGGACCTTGAACCTGGGTTGGACGGGAAGGCAAAAGAGAGCACAGAGAAGCAGTCCACCCAAAAGAAAGTTGTGTCTCAGCCAACCCAACAGTCAAGCATCTTGGCATGGGCGAAGCCGGTTCGTGTGAACTCTCTCACACAGACACAGCCTTCCCAGTCCTCCCAGTCCTCCCAAAAGAAGCGCGCAGCGTCCCCGACCACCCAGACTCCCAACAAACACCGCAGGCTCTGCAAAGGGTGTAGGAAGCCTGGGCACAACATGCAGACTTGCCCCAACAAGCCCAAGAACTTGAAGAAGAAGTAAGTTGGGGCGTGCTGGTTGTGGCTTGTCTTTTTCACATCTTTTTTTTAAGCATCAACGCACCAACCAACCACCGACAGTGAAGCTGACAGCTCTGATGAACTGTGTATGCTTTCACTAACTCAACAAGAATGTCAACCAGGGGGGGCACCAGAGGGGGGGGGGGGGGGGCAATACAAATCAAAACGGTACGAAACCAAATGAGGGGCGAGTGGTAGGACGAGAACAGAGCGGATACTCGACCGGAAGGCAGAAGAAGTGAGAGACGGACGACAGCAGTGACCAGCGCGCCCCTGGTGGACCAAACAGCCCCGCAGAGCCCCTGCAAACAGCGTTTTTAGGAAAAGTTGAATAGACGTACTAAGTACGTCTATTCGCTCGCAAACTATTTATTAATTTTCTGGCGAGGTCGATTTAGGCCCGCGCGTTCGCCGAATAGTAGTACTAAGTACGTTTATTTGACCCCCCCCTGTAAGGAGTGTTAACACTGAAGGCGAACCCCGCAATTGACTCCCTCTGACACATACATACACAAGGGTGGGGCGGCAAGCCGGGGCATGATCCATGCAGAGTCTCCCCCTTGAAACACATGGTCACTATGAAAACAGCCCCCGCGTGAATCCTGTTGTTGAAAATGTCATATCCAACAAACTCTGATTTTCCTTTCCTCTACAAGGCGATTGGGAGATGGTGGGAGATGAAGGAGAAACAGCGTGAAAACGAGAATTGCGCTGGATGAATGCCTCACATGGCATGTGTGGTGGGGAAAATACTGCCGCTCACCCACACCCCACACACACACTCGAAGACTTAAGACTGTGAGGTATGTCCACCTCCACCTCCCTATTGAGAAACCCCCCGGCAAGCACAAAACCCCCCCCCCCCTCATTTCAAGCAGTAATCGCTCTACCATACACGCGCTCTCTCTCTATAATGGCTGTACACCCAAATCACCCAATACACACACACCCCCTTGACACGGCTGTACTGAGTAATCTCCCCTCCCTCCACTCCCCCCCCCCCACCCCCCCTCCCAAGTTCAGATCATCGAAGTGTCAATTCCCGCCACCACCGCATCTCGAGGCTGCCCAACCGCAGCCCCCATCTCCGGGTATCCGTAACCAGGGCCGCTCTCTGCCCCGCCGCCCAGGCGGAATATCGCCTCCCCTGCAGCACGGTCCGGATCCCCCCAGCCGCTCTCCCCGTCCTCCAACTCTCCGTCGTACTCCTCCTCCTCCTCCTCCTCTTCACCCCGCTCTCTCACAGCCCTGTCGGGTGTCGGTCGATCCATTCTTCCCCCTTTTTCTGCACGTGGGTCGAACCTCGGTTCCCCAACCGGCTCCGCCTTCGGCACATACCCCTGATACTGCGGCGAGGCTGGGAAGGGGAGGGATTCCATAGGAGACGAGGCGTGCGTCAGGGCCCCCCTCGTGGACCCACCCCCACCACTCCGCGCCGCTGCTGCAGACTGCTGCTTCAGGGCCCGCCGGATGTCGGGGGAGGGGCGTGTCGGTGGAGCAGACCTGCCTGTCTGCTGGCTGTGCAGCGCGGTGGCTTCACGGAGCGTTGCAACCCACTCTCTCCTCTCCGAACCCCCTTTGCAGGAGAATTTGACGGGGGGTGCGTCGGGGGAGATGAGCTCCACCATGAAGAAATTCCCCTCCGCGCCCGATCTCCTGGGGGAGTGCGTGCCGTCCTGCATGTCCTCCACGGGGGTGACAGACACGACGCCTGACACGGAGAATATGTTTGCAAACCTGCCGCTGTTGGGGTTTTTGCACTGCATCATCCCGTTGAAGAATACAAAATACCTCCGCTTCCAGGCATGCGGTGTTATGACAGGATTCCCGTTGAAATACAGCCAACCCTCCACCTGGGGATACACTGCGGGCTCCAGGATGTCTACATAATCCTGCTGCTCCTCCCAAAGATATTCTCCCCTCTTTGCAATAAACCCCGCTGCTGCCGCCGATAGAATCCTCTCTGATACAACTCCCTTCGACACAACTGCATCGTGCATCCTCCGGAATCCTGCGTCTATCCGTCTGCATGCACTGGAGAGGTGGTGTACCGCCGATTCGCTGTATTTCGCCGGACCTCCCAGCAGCCCCTCGGCCTCAGCGGAGGCAGTTTTGACATGCGCCAGAAGGGATTTGTAGTGGAGTTCCACATCGGCGTCGGACAGCTTGGAGCAGCTCTCCGCAAACTTCAGAGCGGCGACCTGCCGCGCCGCCATGCTCTCCAAATCAATCCGGCTCCTCCCGACCTCCTCCACCAGCTGCAGGCTGTCCATCCTCACCCTGACGATGTCGATGTATTTACAGCTCCCGAGCGACTCCGCCAACACCTTGTTAGACCTGATGAGGCCTCCCGATTTGTTGACCTCAGCTGTGAGCTCCGTTTCGATCTCGGCGTGCCTCTCCCGGAGGGAGATCAGGTCTGTCTCGAGGGAGATCTTTTCGTTTGAAATCCGGACAAATTCGGAGTGGGTGACGGAGGATGCGTCGACAATACCTTTCAGGTGCTGCCGGGTGAGGAATGTGATGTCGGAGGCAGCGGCGTCTACTATGCGATGCCTCTCAACCTCCTCCCGTTGGTGTGCGATGTTGAGGAGTGCGGAGTAGGCGAGAGGGTGCATGGCGCTGTGGAGTGCTGTGGCGCGTGCGTCTGCCTCAGCAGCTATGACCTCGAGCCGTTCCGACTTCTCAACGGTTGCGAGGCTGGCCAGCAGGAGAGACGTCTTCTCCCCTTTGACGTATTTCGCAGACCACTTCCCCCACCGCGCGGACTCGAGGCGCAGCGACTCCGTCAGCTCGCCCAGGAGGTGCAGAAAACATGTTCCCTCCTCGTTGGCGACGCTCTGCCGGACGGCCGACTCCGTCACCTCCAGGGACACCACCTGGTGCTCCTGGGTAGCGGTGACAAACTTCTCTTCGGCAGACTGGCGGATCGTCGATGCGTCCTGTGGGGGGGGGGGGTGTGGGGTGATGTGGCTGCGGGGGGGGGGGGGCCTCGACAGATTTGCGGCGGGCAAAGAATAGTATGGCAGTGGGGGGGGTGCCAGCTCGGGGGGTGGGTGTCGGCCCAACAAATGAAACAAGAATGATGGCGTGTGGGGGCACCCAGGTGGGGTGGACCCCATCTCTGCCCAGATTCTTTTTTTGCATACGTCGACAAACTTTTTCCGTTCCTGCTCCAGGGCTTCCTGCAAGCGCTGCCCGTCATCCTTCGTTTTCTGCAGCTCCCGCTCCAGGCCAGCATATGCCTCGGTGTCGAGTTTCAGCAGCTTGCGGAGCTCAGGGTCGGACACCTCGGCGTCGAGCACAGCAGAGTCGTTCAGAATATTGGGGCAGAGCTCCAGGATGTACTTCTTCAGCAGCGCCTCCGTTTCCCAGCAGTCCACAAAATGCACCCTGTGTGTTGTGTGCAGGGGTGCAGGGGGGGGGGGGGGGGGGGGGGAGGTGATCGAGACAAGCCGCATGACGGGGCATACGGGGTTCTGGAAACACTGAACAACACCCTCTCCACTACACCCAAGCAGCATTCTCTCTCCACACAACAAGCCTGCCCCAGCCACCCCACCACGCCCTTCTCAGAGGCTGGCCTGAGCCCAATGAAAGACGCTCGCTCTGAACATACACTTTGTTTGAGAAGGTGATTGCCACCTTGCGCCTGTCCCGGAATGTAGTGAACCTTGTGATCCGCTCACCGGAGGCGACGAACTCAACCTTGCCGTCGACAAACTGGCAGATGTAGAACGCCGTGTCGGTGATGACCAGAGCTGCGGGTCGCATCACCTTCAGCTCCGACGTCACAATCTCCACCTGGATGGACAGCTTCAATATGGTGTCACTGTTGAGGGTCAGCTGCGCAGACTGCAGCGTATGACCCCACATCAACCTGTCGTCGGGATGCCGACGCTCCCCCCCTCCGACCGCCGCCTCAGACACCGCAGAGGTCAGCGAGGCAAATCTCGGCTGCGTCTCCACCTTCATCAGGCTGCTGTCGGGGCTATCCGCTGGAAGCGCAGACTGCACCCCGAGAGCGGATTCCACCATGCGCACCCTGTCCACAACATTCTGCCGGATCTGCGCAACCTTTCCTGAGAGAGTCCGGATGCGCTGGAGGTCCTCCTCGGAGAGCATGCTGTTCTCCGACACCGGGCGGAACAGATCTGTGTTCGCCTCAAACGCGGCGGTGAATTCGTTGTGCAGCTCCGCAATCTCCGTGTCAACGTCCTTTATAATACGCAGCTGCTCGGCAGACTTCGGCTGGCAGTTCTTTTTATAATACTCCCAGACGCGGAGGCAGTGCTGGCAGGCCGTCCCCAGCAGCGCCTGCTCCACCAAAGTCCCCCCAACCTCCTTGCTGGACGTCGCCTGCGTTTTCGGCTGCGGCTCCCACTGCTGCGCCGGGGTGAGCAGGGCCCACCCATGCGGCAGCTGGTGCGGCAGCCTCCCCTCTGCGAGCTGTGCCGAGCAGAGCGTCACCTCGCCTGCCTCCGCAGCAACCCTGTCGCTCACAACCCACCGCCCCGACTTGTGCAGGTAGATCACATTCCCCACAGGGGTCGACCAGACGTGCCGCCGGCCCGCGCTTGGTTGGAGCTTCCCACCCGCAGCAGCAGCGGCACCCCCGCCACGCGGTGTGCTGGCGGGTTGCGCTGTGCAGGCGATCTCCTCAGGAAGCGCCGAAGGGCTGTAGCTGTACATCCCGGTGAGCTCCGGCTTGGAAACGGAGACAAACCACAGCGTTTCCGGCGCATTGAGAGGGGTTGAGAGGGCATTCCCGTGGGCGCTCTTATCCCCCGTGAGGTTGGCGGCCTTTTGGAGCTTCTTCTTCTTCGGTGCATCGCCGATGGGGAGTTCGGCACCCGTCTTCTCGTTGTAGGCAGACTGCAGGAGGGTTTTGAGGTTGGACACAGCCTCATCCGCAGTGGTGGGGCATGTGTCGTCGCTCAGGGTGAGCAGCACGTCCGGCGGGTCGGCCTTCGCGATGAGGACTGTGACCTCCTTCCGCTTCTTCAGGGGGGATGTGAAGCGGCGCGTCTCGCGCTGCTGCAGCTCAACCCCGCGGATCGACCCGACGTCACACGTCATCACGATCGCGAGTTTGCGGGGGGACCTGCCCCCAGCTCCGCTGTCGGAGCCTCCAGGCGAAGGCGCGTCGCCTGAATCCGCACCCCTGCGGGCAGGGCTTCCGCCGGCGTTCTTCTTTTTAGACTTCTTGTTCCCCATATCCTGCCCGAGGAAGAAGGTGCCCCCATAGATCCCCACGACGCGGGGCATGAGGTGCTCCTTCTTCGTCTCGGGGTTGCACACCCGCTGCTCGCATCTGCATAGGAAGTCGACCGGCCTGTTCAGCAGCGCATGCAGATCGCTGTCGATGGTCGCAGGAGGCCCTGCACCACCCTGCCCTCCCCGCGTGGGCGAAGGGTTCCCGCCAGCACCCTGGGGCGATACCGGCGAGGCTGCTGCAGCGGCACCTCCTGGCACTGCTTGCGGGCTGGAGCCGCCCTGCCCGGCGGCCCCGGCGGCAGCTGCCGGGTTCGGAGTGGTGGGTGCGCTCATGGTGCCCCCGCCTCGCTACCGGTCGTCAGTAGGGGTGTAGGGGGTGCGTCTGTGCATTCAGGCAGGAGACATGCGTGTGTAGCCCGGGCTTGCTGGGGGGGCGAGCCTCAGTCCTCCCCGGTTGTGTGTATGGGGGGGGTGTGCTGTGAGGGTGGGTGGTGAGGGCCGCCTTCTCTACCACAACAGGAATCTCCACCTGGCAGCAAGCCAGGGGCAGAGAATCAAGACGGGGGCGAGAGGGGTCGGAGTGGGGTGTGGGGTGTTGGGGTGCGGCTTTCTTTCGACGACGGTATGCCTGTCACTGTTTTGGAGTCTAGGGGGGGGTGGAGGCCTCAAAGCAACGCCCGGATGACATCATCCAGATGTTTGTCGTTGCATGGAGGGGGCGGTGACCTCTGCTCTGTGTATCTCAAGGCAAGAGGTGCAACCCCCCGTCAGGTTGCTCCAACTCCCTCTTTGTGTCGGGAAAGCGGGTCGTGTGATTTTCTTCGGTATATTTTATCGACAGCGCACATCTGCTCTGTTTTATGTGTCAACCTGGCCTTCACACAACAATGCCATTCTCCACTCCGCCCCACCCACCCCCATCCCCCTGTTGCTTTCAAGCCCCACTCTCTCATGGACACGCCATTATGTTTGCTGCCAGAAGGTCGTTATCAAAGTTTACTGCTGTCCTTACGCCATCCCCCCCCCTCACAGCCTCGCACAAAATGCTCTTTTGGAAAAAAGAGGACAAAAACTCACTCACCGCAGGACCCCCGTGCCGCGTCAATCACAGCACCGCTGGGGTTGGGGGTAGGGCTGGGTTGGGGCAGGGGATGGGGTGCGACTGGAGGTAGAGGTGTTTGCACCGCATCCCCTGCCACCACCAGCAGCACCACACACCCGCCTGCATCATCACGCTCGTGGCGTGTGGAATAGGGGGTATTTGAGCAGCAGGCTGCGCAGAAAGAGGAAGGGGGGGGGGGGGTTTGTCGAAAGACGAGAAAGGATAAATTAAAGTGCAACGGAAAAGGTAGGGAAAAAAAAACCCCCCCCACCCACGACCAGTGGTCGCGCTAACTTCACTCCCTACTCCCGGCATTTTCGACGCTTTTTTGAGGTACGTTTTTTATTTGCAAACAGGGATTTGTCCACAACTTGAAAAGTTTTGGTACCCCAATTCAGTATGAAAAAAGTGCACCAAAAAAATGAAAGTGACCCCATGGCGTTTCGCACGGATCTCAAATATTCAAAAGAAGGCAGAGACGGGGAGAGAAAAAAATGGGCCCCGCGGGGCGGGGGTGGGTGGTGGGGGTGGGTGAGTGGCCTTGATGGCTGCTGCTCTTCACGCCCTGAGGTTCGCCGTTCCCAAACTTCCACAAGCATCGCTTTGCATGAAACTCTCAGCACCCCTTTTGCCTTCCCTACCGAGTGACTGCTTCCCGCGCAGCACTGGGCTCCGACCTGATGTGGGAGTGATCCACACGAGTTCAGCTCGGAACAGATGTTCACTACCGTGGCCTCCGGCGGCTGGGGGGCTCCGCCCCCTGTATCACTCGGCTGCAGCGCGTGCCTGTCTTGTAGCCAAGTCCTTTGGGTTCACATCAGCGAATGGGACCCAGGCCACTCTCAGTAGCCTCAGGAGGACGCATCCAACTCACACAGAATCTGTACGCCCGCAACTCCCACGCGCTCCCACTACGGCGCAAGGAACAGATACTCACTACCGTGGCCTCCGGCGGCTGGGGGGCTCCGCCCCCCAGACCCCCCTGTATAGCGTGTGCAGCACTACAGCGTGTGCACGAGGTTTCACATACAACATGCTTCGTGGGGTCCCCACGTCCAGTGCTGGCATCAGTGTCTTGAACAGGCTACACCCTCGCCGTATCAGGGGTGGCACTCAAGCTGGCACATGTTTGCCTACTTGGTGGCGTTGTTGGCAGTTGAGCTGAGTGGGGAACTCCCGTCCCTGCTTTCCGAGCAGGTGCCTGACCCCTAGCCCGGGTTGTTACTGATCACATGCTGTAGAGACAACCAGGACGGAAAATTTGAGTGTCTTCAAACAAGCCCATTTTTTCAAAATGACCCCACTACGATCCGGGCGAGGCTCGGAAATGCAACGAAACGCGGTTTCCCCGCCCAAAAACGAGCCCCTTTTTCAGGTACGTTTTTTCGCTCCCGATTTCCAAATTTTGGGAGATTTTTCCAATATTTAGCGCGACCACTGCCCACGACCAGTGGTCGCGCTAACTTCACTCCCTACTCCCGGGATTTTCGGCGATTTTTTGAGGTACCTGGGACCCCCCGTGTATAAGTCCCCCCCCCTTACCCCCGTGTTTAAGTCCCCCCCTGGGGGTCTGGCAGGGGGGGGACTTAAACACAGGGGGACCTAAACACGGGGGTGGGCTGGTCTGGAGGGTCATCAGGTGGCCCCTAGGCCCTCCAGGTGCTGTCTGAGTCGAAAAGTGGGGTGCCAAAAGTCCATCCGGACCGGAATTACCCCCCTACGACAGCAGAGGAAGAGGTCTTCTTGGTCTCCACTGTGCCACCCCCGTGTTTAAGCCCCCCCTGTGTTTAGGTCCGCCCCCCCCGTGTTTAAGTCCCCCCCGGCCGAAAATCGCCTCCAGGGGGGGGACTTAAACACGGGGGGTCCCAGGTACGTTTTTTATTTGCAAACAGGGATTTGTCCACAACTCGAGAAGTTTTGGTACCCCAATTCAGTATGAAAAAAGCGCACCAAAAAAATGAAAGTGACCCCATGGCGTTTCGCACGGATCTCAAATATTCAAAAGAAGGCAGAGACGGGGAGAGAAAAAAATGGGCCCCGCGGGGCGGGGGTGGGTGGGTGGCCTTGACGGCTGCTGCTCTTCACGCCCTGAGGTTCACCGTTCCCCAAACTTCCACAATCATCGCTTTGCATGAAACTCTCAGCACCCCTTTTGCCTTCCCCACCGAGTGACTGCTTCCCGCGCAGCACTGGGCTGACCTGATGTCGGAGTGATCCACACCGAGTTCAGCTCGGTACAGCTGTGCACTACCGTGGCCTCCGGCGGCTGGGGGGCTCCGCCCCCCAGACCCCCCTGTATAGCGTGTGCACGAGGTTTCACATACAACATGCTTCGTGGGGTCCCCACGTCCAGTGCTGGCATCAGTGTCTTGAACAGGCTACACCCTCGCCGTATCAGGGGTGGCACTCAAGCTGGCACATGTTTGCCTACTTGGTGGCGTTGTTGGCAGTTGAGCTGAGTGGGGAACTCCCGTCCCTGCTTTCCGAGCAGGTGCCTGACCCCTTGCCCGGGTTGTTGCTGATCACATGCTGTAGAGACAACCAGGACGGAAAATTTGAGTGTCTTCAAACAAGCCCATTTTTTCAAAATGACCCCACTACGATCCGGGCGAGGCTCGGAAATGCAACGAAACGCGGTTTCCCCGCCGAAAAACAAGCCCCTTTTTCAGGTACGTTTTTTCGCTCCCGATTTCCAAATTTTGGGTGATTTTTCCAATATTTAGCGCGACCACTGCCCACGACGGGCCACAGCGTTGCCTTTTTGAGTAGATTTGCGAGGCGGCAACCCCGCGGTATTAAGGAGAAAGGTGTGTGTGCGGGGAAAGGGGATATTCTGCTGGTTTCGGGTGGAGGTAATGGAAATGGCCCTCAGCCAGTCCTCGGATGAGGGACAGGGCTGAGGAGGTGGTGGTGAATTTACTTGAAATATTTTACTCTTCCTCGCCAGGAGCGGCAACAGCAGCCCTGACGGGAGAACATGGCATGGGGCCACGGGTAAATAACATGCACAAATTGTGCCAAAACTGAGAACTCGCACACATTTCGCTTTCGGGTAGACACCGTCCAGCAGCTGTGGGAGAACAGACCGGACAACTTTTTGTTGAGCGCACACCCTTGTGTCATGAAGGTGCTTCTGAAAGCTTCAGGCGTACGATCCCCGGTGTTACTTTGCGACTTCGCTTCGCTTTGTGAGGAGGACGATGGTCCTGAAGCGTGGTCAGTTGAATAGGACATATCGGGGGCCTTCGCTGTTGGGCAGGTTTCGGCAACATTGTGGCGGGTTTCTCTCAGTACATCATAGGAGAACATGCACCAAAACGCACCTCCTCGGCACGCGTAGTAGAAGCCCCTCCAGCGCCTCCAACATACCAGGTGTAAAGGAGAGAATGAACAAGGGTGAGCGGTGTGTAAATCACAGAAGTGGAAAGTGGGGCGTAGTCAGGGGGAGAAGTGGGAGGGGGGGTACGGGGGGGGGGGGGGGGGAGCGGGGTTGTACAACAGAGCTCGCCCTGGAGACAAAACAGGACGGGTGGTGCCCGGGGAACTTCGTAGTGTACAGTGGTGGCCCGTGACGTGTGGGAGTCGGAGTGGGGGTGGGGTGGGGTGGGGTGGGAGGGGCATTACTCCGCAGGCTTCGGGGCCTCCTCCTTCTTCTCTTCCGCAGGCTTGTCGTCCTTCTTCTCCTCCTTCGGGGCCTCCTTCTTCTCAGCCTCGCCTTCCGCCTTCGGCTCTTCCTTCTTCTCCGCCTCGCCTTCGGCCTTGGGCGCCTCCTTCTTCTCCTCCGGCGTTGCCTCCTCCTTCTTCTCCTCCGCAGGCTTCTCCCCGAACTTGAAGAAGACAGGTGCCAGCTCGCCTGCAGGGGACTTGCCCTCCCTCAGCTTCTTCGTGGCGTCCAGCCCAGAGATGCGGTCGCAGAACTTCTGCAGGTTGGGGGCCTTCTCCAGCACTGCGTCGCGCAGCGGCAGGATGTTGCCGAGGATCACAAAGAGGGCCAGCTCGCCCACCGTGGTGCCCGACTCGGTGAAGCGGTCCTTCCCGTCGAGCAGCTTCTCGAAGTTAGCGAACTGTGTGGGCAGCTGCTCGTTCCACAGCTTGTCGTTCTCCTCCTGCGTCTTCTCCATCTGCTGCATCCAGGGCTGCCCGGCACGCATCATGTTCATCAGATCCGGCACGCACGCCAGCAGCATCCGCGACACGGTCTCCTCGCGCAGGTCCTTCCCCTTCGACTTCGTCTTCTCCCCGATGTACTGCATCACAGCCGCCGACTGCCCGATCGTGATCCCCTCCTCCGTCTCCAGCGTGGGCAGCTGCCCGAACGGCGGCACACCCGACCCCTTCAGCTCAGGCCACTTGTCGAAGTTGACACGCTGCACGCGGTATGGCATCCCGTGCACCTCCATTGCCAGCACAGGCGCCGCTGCCGGACGGAACGGGAAGATGTACAGGTTCGTCTTTGTGTCTGCTGCGGGTGCCGCCTCGGTTGCCGCTGCCGCAGGTGCTGCTGTTGCCGCGTCCTTGGCCTCAGGCTGTGCCTCTGCAAGGCTCAGGAACATCTGAATGAACCCGCCGAACGCAGACTGCCCCGTCAGCACCTTCTGCACAGGCTCCAGTGCGTCCACACGCTCGTAGAACGACTTCACGGCCGGCGTCTTGTCGAGGAGGTCCGGCTGCAGGCACCGCATCTGGTGCAGCGTTGCGTACATGTGCACGTCTGCCGATGACTTCCCAGACTCGGCGAACCCGGTCTTCCCGTCAAGGAACTTCTCCACCTTCGCAAGGTATTCGGGAAGCTTCTCCTCCCAGAACTTCTTGCACGGCTCGGCAGGCTTGTCCTTCTGCAGCTGGTTGGGCTGAACAGTCGCAAACGCCTGGCACAGCTCCTCGCTCAGGTTCAGGGCCATGCTCACACGCACCTGCTCCTTCAGGTCCTTGCTCTCGCTCTCCGTCTTCGCCTCGATGTACCGCAGGATGGCCTGCTGCTGTGCCACCGTCCCGCAGTCTGCCGTCTCCAGGATGGGCAGCTGCCCGAAGGGGCACATCCCGCTCCCCTTGACCTCCCCCCACGCCTCCATCCCCACCACGTTCCCGTCGTACTGCATCCCGTGCAGCTCCATCAGCAGCAGCACAGGCAGCCCCTTCCCGTGCACAGGGAAGTACGAAAACCGCGGCTTGTCACCAATCGGCTTGTTCACCACCACCGGCTTCGACGTGTCAGCGGTGCTGGCACTGCTCCCCATTGTACCGGCTTTGACCGAGTCTGGCGAACCTGGTTGTGTCAGACGGTGTGGTAGTGCCCTGCAAACAAACAGGCAAATCTCAGTCCCCCTGACACAGACAAGGGTACAAGGGTCCGTGGGGGCCGCCGGGGTTTCCAGACAGAGAGGGCTTCAGAAGTCAATACCTTGCCGAAGGACAAACGGGCATCATGCCCCATTCCCTTGACAGCGTGTATATGGCCACCCACGCCGAGTGGTGGGTGCCCCTTCTCTTATTTTCTGCGTTGCAGTATTTCCCTACGTTTTTTTCCATCGCCCCTCCCGTCACCCCCCCTCGCTTTTTTTCCCCATCCCCGACACCCCTCACTGTGGCTCCGGCACCTTCCCCCACTTGTCAGCGGGGAGGGTGCCTTTACAGCAAGAGGGGAAGGGCATGTGGTGCTACGGGGGGGGGGGGGGGGAAGCGGATCGCAGGTTTCGCTTTTTCCCTTCTTCTCGCCATTGTCTTCGTTCTCCGCCGCACCACGCCCTCTCGATCGAAGCCGCGGTGGGGACACAGCACAAGCAAAAATATGTGGACATAAATATCATCACCATTGAGATCGGAGATCCACTGGTGGCGGTAGTGGTAGAGAGGAGGAAGGGGGCACCGACATATAGATGGAATAGTCAGGTGCAGGTGGCGGGGGGGAAGGGCAAGGGTAACGCTCACCCCGCCCACACCCGTCGAATTGAACAAATCGGGGCAGTGCAAACAGTTTCTTTCATTTCTTTGGCATCGGTGGTGGACACCCACGACCTGGCGTAGCGGGGTGCACAACATTGCCCTGCCATCTCAATATTTTGCAGGAGTGCCGAGCACACCCATCTCACCCACTGATCTTGACGTGACCTCCACACAAAAGGTATATCTTTGGGGTCGGGCAGAGCACCCGCCCGACACACGAAACCTTGTGTGTGTAGAGGAGGCAGAACAGCTTTTACTGGAGAGGAGTGCCTAAGGGGAGGAAGAGGAAGAGGAAGAAGCTGGGCCTAGGGCCCAGGGCATAGTGCCCCATATTTACTCGAAGGTGGATCGCACGGGGGAGGTGGGCGGGGCTGTGAACTGAATGGGCAGGAAGAGGAGGGGGGTGTGCCGTGCTGTTCTTCTGAAATTCAGACCGGCTTGGAACGGCGTTGAGGGTATCCCAACTCGATTTCGGACCAACTGATTATTTTCGAGGAAGTTTGTGTGTCAGATGTATGATGCAACGGAGAGAAGTGACGAGTGGTGCACCTGATAAACCTTGAGAGGAATAGGAGGAAGGGGGGGAGGAAGTGGAAAGGGCGGAGGCAATGAAGTGGGGGGTTTTCCGAAGCTGACCGAGTCTGAAGCCTCGTCGTGAACCCCTCTCATGCAGACACGCGGCTCAAATATCATCCCAACCCCCTTATCAATCACACACACGCATGATCCGCGCAGGATCTCCCTACACAAAACATGGTTACTAAACACCCCTATTTTCGTATGATTTTGAGTCAGGGCACACCGCAAAGCAAAGCGGGGGAGCTCTGGGGCTATCTTCACACAACTCACCCCCCTCTCTCTCTCTGTCTCCATGATTACTCCATCTCGTTCTCTCTGCAAACAACGACAAAAAAAAAAGCAAAGGCGGACAAAAAAAATCGACGCGAACAAAAAAGAACGTGACCGGTGCATGGGGTTGGGTTAGGTGTAAATTATACCAGCCACGCGTCTGTGCCGCCATAGCCACCCTGCACCCCCAAAGGATATATAGGATCAGAGAGGGGGGCACGGCAGAGCCCGTGAAACGTGGGCTTGTGGAATGAATGTGTGTGGGGGTGGGGGATGGGGTGGGGAGGTGGAGGTCACGGAAGTGACCCCGTGGACAGCTCCATCTCGTGCAGGGCACTGCATCGGGTGGCATAGCGGTACGGCAGTGCACCTCGGGTGCTGCCAGGGCACCGTGGTGGAACGTATTCACAGGGAGGGCAGTCGGCATTGGAGATCCAGAGATAGCGAGTCGATGGTAGAAGGCGGGGTTGTGAGAGCCGTGTGGGCCGTTCGATGAGGTCGGGTCCCGTCATGGCAGTTACTCCGCAGGCTTCGGGGCCTCCTCCTTCTCTTCCGCAGGCTTGTCGTCCTTCTTCTCCTCCTTCGGTGCCTCCTTCTTCTCAGCCTCGCCTTCCGCCTTCGGCTCTTCCTTCTTCTCCGCCTCGCCTTCGGCCTTGGGCTCCTCCTTCTTCTCCTCCGGCTTTGCCTCCTCCTTCTTCTCCTCCGCAGGCTTCTCCCCGAACTTGAAGAAGACAGGTGCCAGCTCGCCTGCAGGGGACTTGCCCTCCCTCAGCTTCTTCGTGGCGTCCAGCCCGGAGATGCGGTCGCAGAACTTCTGCAGGTTGGGGGCCTTCTCCAGCACTGCGTCGCGCAGCGGCAGGATGTTGCCGAGGATCACAAAGAGGGCCAGCTCGCCCACCGTGGTGCCCGACTCGGTGAAGCGGTCCTTCCCGTCGAGCAGCTTCTCGAAGTTAGCGAACTGTGTGGGCAGCTGCTCGTTCCACAGCTTGTCGTTCTCCTCCTGCGTCTTCTCCATCTGCTGCATCCAGGGCTGCCCGGCACGCATCATGTTCATCAGATCCGGCACGCACGCCAGCAGCATCCGCGACACGGTCTCCTCGCGCAGGTCCTTCCCCTTCGATTTCGTCTTCTCCCCAATGTACTGCATCACAGCCGCCGACTGCCCGATCGTGATCCCCTCCTCCGTCTCCAGTGTGGGCAGCTGCCCGAACGGCGGCACACCCGACCCCTTCAGCTCAGGCCACTTGTCGAAGTTGACACGCTGCACGCGGTACGGCATCCCGTGCACCTCCATCGCCAGCACAGGCGCCGCTGCCGGACGGAACGGGAAGATGTACAGGTTCGTCTTTGTGTCTGCTGCGGGTGCCGCCTCGGTTGCCGCTGCCGCAGGTGCTGCTGTCGCCGCGTCCTTGGCCTCAGGCTGTGCCTCTGCAAGGCTCAGGAACATCTGAATGAACCCGCCGAACGCAGACTGCCCCGTCAGCACCTTCTGCACAGGCTCCAGTGCGTCCACACGCTCGTAGAAAGTCTTCACGGCCGGCGTCTTGTCGAGGAGATCCGGCTGCAGGCACCGCATCTGGTGCAGCGTTGCGTACATGTGCGCGTCTGCCGATGACTTCCCAGACTCGGAGAACCCGTTCTTCCCGTCAAGGAACTTCTCCACCTTCGCAAGGTATTCGGGAAGCTTCTCCTCCCAGAACTTCTTGCACGGCTCGGCAGGCTTGTCCTTCTGCAGCTGGTTGGGCTGAACAGTCGCAAACGCCTGGCAAAGCTCCTCGCTCAGGTTCAGGGCCATGCTCACACGCACCTGCTCCTTCAGGTCCTTGCTCTCGCTCTCCGTCTTCGCCTCGATGTACCGCAGGATGGCCTGCTGCTGTGCCACCGTCCCGCAGTCTGCCGTCTCCAGGATGGGCAGCTGCCCGAAGGGGCACATCCCGCTCCCCTTGACCTCCCCCCACGCCTCCATCCCCACCACGTTCCCGTCGTACTGCATCCCGTGCAGCTCCATCAGCAGCAGCACAGGCAGCCCCTTCCCGTGCACAGGGAAGTACGAAAACCGCGGCTTGTCACCAATCGGCTTGTTCACCACCACCGGCTTCGACGTGTCAGCGGTGCTGGCACTGCTACCCATTGTACCTGGTTGACTTAATTTCTCTTGCGAGAACGCGCGGTGTAGCTGTCGGAGGAAGGCATGAAGTGATGTGCGACACCGTGACCCACCCACCTTCCCACGAACACAACATAGCAGCGCTCGGCACTCGCAAAACCTGGCGAAACAGGGCACAGCCGCACCGCCCCTCCAGCACACCCATGAATGCACTCTACTCACTCAACTCTATACTACTAGACGTCTAACAACACTACGGCGAAGGTGCAGTGGAAAACTGCAGGGCTAGCTTCCGGGCATGAGACTGCACCAGCGCGGCACTCGGCTGATCCATGATCTCAAGGAATATCTTCTCAAGCTTCTCTGCCGTTGCGAGAGCCGTGTCGCTCTCGACATTCTCATAGCACTCAAGCGCCCTGCCAGGATGTGTGACGTGTCGGGGGACTTGGGTTTGGGGACACCTGTGTCACAACTCAGGTAATCGTTTGAATCGAAAAGTTTAAAACAGTTTGGAGCTCGACAAATACTAACGACATGACACCCAAAGACCCCCGAGACACCAACAGAAGCACATACGTCCGTAGGAACGGCACCGCCACACCGTGGTTATGAGCGGAGAATGTGATCAGATCAGCCAGGCTCGAGCAGTAATAGGCACACGAGTCCATGTTGCACTCCCGCTTGTTGATGACGAACAGGATGCGGAAGTACGGGATGACCGTCAGAATCCCCCTCAGATGCGACGAGAGCAGCTGCCGCAGGCGGTACCCCTGCTGCCCCGGCACATCCGTCAGCCCAAAGTCCTGGGGGAACAGGCCCGCCGGGCCGCGCCGCCGCATCCCCTCCAGCAGGGACCGCTCCCCGTCACCCAGCTCGCGCTCCATCTCTGCAAAATACTCTTCGTAATCATCCCAACCCTTCCCAGGCCGCAGGATGGAGATCTGGGAAGGCGGCGCTGTCGGCGCACAGGGGATCGACAGCTGGAAGTAGTAATGCACCAGGGTCCAGGCGTTCTGCGAAACGGTGTCAACCTGGTTGCGCTGCACATCCCGCCCGAAGGGAAGCGCGGCAAACCCCTTGCTGATCTCCGTCGCCTTCAGCCAGTTCGGAGCGAGGTTCACCCGCGACGCCTGAGTCCCAGAGCTGGTGAAGATGTCACGCCACACCGCAGACCCCACCACCTCCGTCAGCACCGTGTGCAGCCCGCGGAATATATTCTGCACAGGCACCGCGGCTGCCTCCCGCTTCTCGCTGCCCAGGTCCGACACCTGCGAGACACCCAGGTGTGTCATAAACAGCGTATGCAGGCATGTCGCAATGCTGAGCTCCAACGGGGGGCGCGAAGCGCCCCCAACACGCTCCTCACCAGACCCGGCAAACGCAGCGTACAGCGTGCTGGCGTGGCAGCGCGACAGAAGGTGCAGCAGGGGGAGAGAGCACGGGCGCCCCTCAGCCTGGATGTCCCGCAGCACCGCCCCCTTGGGCAGCGTCAGGGGTGTCGCGTCGAAGGAGCCCTGTGGGAAGTAGGCCGCAAAGGCTTGGTCTATCGCGATGACATGCAGCGACGCTTTGAAGAGCTGCGTCGTCAGCATGTGCGAATCGCTCGGAGGGAGGCACCTGTGGTGGTGGCTGTACAGCGTGATGGTGTGTATCAGGTTCGACACGCTGCACCTCCACAGCGCAACCACGGGGCTGTCGTCCCCTATGGGGATCAGGTTGGTGATGGAGGCCAGCAGGGTCACCAGCAGCCAGAAGAGACACCCGCAGACGAACCTCACCTGCAGGGGCACGATCAGCCGGAGGGAGATGTCGTGGGACTGCAGCCCAGACACCCCTGGAGGGAGGTTCCTCCTTGGGCCGGTCTGCCCGTGGTTGGGGTTGGTTGAAGTATAGACAGCCTCGCCCAGTGATTCCATGCGGTGGAGCAGGAGGGCAGCATGCCGGTCCACATCGCTGCTGGAGAACACCCACTCCTCCTGCTCGTCCTGCCCTTCGGTGGTGTAGTCTGTCGGCGGCGTCAGGTCTGTCTCCACATCGCCCAGGCTGAGGAATGAGAGAACCTTGCTGGGCACCACCTTGGGCTCAGCACACCCTCTCTTGCTGGGGCTCTTGATGTTGAGGGGGACTGCATAGAGGCTTTCGAAGCTCCTCTGCAACAGGAAGGCGCTCTGGTCGAGCAGCTCGTAGACGAATGCGACCTGAAGCTGCCTGTCGTTGTCCTGCCCGCAGTACCCCAGGAGCTGTGTGAAATAGGATGTGGAAACAAGCTCGAGCAGGGATGTGGAGAGCCAGATGTAGCTGTCCATCTCGCAGAGGGAGCGCCCTGCGTTGTGCCGTGGGGGGAGGCCGAATATTTTTATGTCGGATTTCCGGAGCATCTTGAGCTGGACGAACGACGCATGCATGAGAAAAGGGACGTACGGTGCAATCTGCTCCTGCACAGCTGGATTCGGCTCCAGGATGGAGGCGAGCTCATAGAGAAGTGCAGCGACGCGGCATTCGACATCACGGATGAGCTGCGTCGGGCGTGTGTTGTGGCATCGCACCAGAAACTCGAGGAACTCCCCGATGGATTTGACAGCGGTGTCCGCAGCCGCGGCATAGACAGCCCTCTCCTCGCAGACGATGCAGAGGAGCTGCCCAACCAGGCCCACGTTGTACTCCGTGCCGGTGTCTAGGGGTGCGTCACCCAGAAGCACCTTCATCAGCTGGCTCACCTCATAGAAAACAAGCTGCGCGCTGTCGCTGCTCCACTCCAGCATGTGCCGCCAGTTCTGATGCGACCGTTCCGCAGACATGGCGAAGCCTTCCCCTTTGGGTGTGTGTATGGGATGGGGGGTGGTGGGAATGTGGTGTGCAGGGCACACCCTCGCACCCCCTGTGTGGCGGCGGATGGTGGGGGGGGGGGGGGGGGGTGTTGGACGGTGGGGGTGCCCTGTCAAGGGGGCACCAGGAGGACACAACTGACATATCACTCGAGGGCCCATATCGATCACCACTGCTCCCCACCCCACTGGCGCCCCCCTCGATAGGATCCTCTGGGGCCTCCCAGCCCGGCAGGGCTGGCGAAGAGGCGCTGGGAGTTGTGGAAGGATGACTGGCCAGCACCAGTAGTACAGACGCTACATGCGTTCCTGGAGCACGGCGGGATCTGCTTCTGCCGTGCTCGGCACACGTCGGGTGCCGACACTCGCAGCAACCCCTCCTGCAGGAGCAGTGCTCCACCGCACTGCTCATCCCCGACCAGGTGCCGAAACACCTGAGGGCCGTCACATTTGTTGTAAGACGTGACGAAGACGTACGTACGGAGCGGCGTTACCTCGCTGTTCTACAGGGGTGAACCTTATCCAGGGTGCAATTTTTCCGGCAAAGTGTCTGGGGGGGGGAGAGGGTTCTGAATTATGTTGCACGTTGGGCTGGACCCCCCTGAACACCGCATCCTCCTCACAAAACTCCCAGATTCGAGTGTTATGTAGACAGGATATGAACCAAACGCTGAGGTGCGCAGGGCAACACCGCAATCAACACCAAGCCAACCAAGGCGGGAGAAGTCACAGAAGCCTTCAAGATGGGATAAATCCGCTCAATACTGCCTAGTGATACACCGGTGACGCGGGGGTGTGGGGTGAGGGGGTGGGCGGAAATAGGCTTGCGGATCCCTCCGTCGCTTCCGACTGCTGTATTCTCTTCTTTGTTTGCATCTCTTCCACCCCTCCCACCTGATCCCGTCTGCCGAATCTAAAAGTGCAGAAGGGGGTGCGCGGGGTATGGGGACAAAGACACAATCAGCGCTGCCTTCTTGCACTGCTTCTTTTTGGGATGCGAAACACCACGCAGCAAGCCACGGATACTTCATCTCATACTCATGGCACAACCCAGGCTGGCCACCCGCTATCCTCCACAGAAGCTGTGCTGAACGAATCATGTCGCACATGGAAAACAAGCTCTTTGAGCCGCAAGGAAGGCAGTCCGCTCGGGGCCTCTTTGGAGGAACAGCAGGAAATACGTTACGCAGGGCAAGATTAAACCCGCCAAAAGCCACCCCACACAGCTGGGCGTTGGTTCTGCGATTGAGCTGACTGGCGGCTATCTCTAAAACCGCAGCAGAATACCATCGTTTCTCTTGCTAACCGTGCCGGCATTCCACGGCAATAACATCTAGGGTATACACACGACACCGCGTGGGATATATCAAAACCAAACCCCCCCCCCCCCATTTTACATTCGTTGTTCGGGAGAGCAGGCATGCAGCGATAACAATACGCCATCGCCACCTCACCACCACCGCCACCAAAACCCAAACTGCTGAGGGAGAAGGGGGAGGGTGGGGGAGGGGTTGGAGGTGGGTTGTGTTGCAGCATATCCCACCCCATCCCCCCCCACAACCAATTCTACGGGTCTCAACTCATGTTGGCATCTGCTGCCGACTCCTCTGCTGCCCGCTGCTCCTCGAGGCGTTCGACGTACGTCTCCAGGAGGTTGATGCGTGGCAGCGGGCCCTGCCCCAGGCGCGACAGGTGGGGGGCATCGCGGAACGGTTTGAACTCATCCAGCTCACTAGGCAGGAAGGGGACGCAGAGCATCCCTGTCCCGGGGTGGATCGAGTAGGGGCTTTTGAGAAGATGGTTCCGCTTCGTCGACACCATCACATCCTGCAGGGGGGTGTGGAGGTGTTGGTGGAGTAGATTACACAGCAGGAGCGCCACAGAGAACGAAGGACACTCCCTCTGATATATCCCTCTGATAAGTCCGATTTCTCAACTATTAACACGGTGGGGCCGGACCCTGTGGGTTACCCCTTTTTTTAGGCACCCCCCCTCCCCCACACCCAGGCATTTAGGCACACCCAGTCCCGAAATTCGGTACCCCACGGGTTGTCGGACCTCACCGTGTTTGCACACCCCACACCCCTAACCAGCCCCACACCTGCAACACATCCCCGCATCACAAAGCAACATACCAGCCTTGGGTAGGTGTACATCAGCTCGACAACCGTCGGGACCCAGTCCATGGGGTTGTGCCTGCCGTACTGCCCAGCCCCCCGAGGTGGGTGGAGGTGCTTGATGGCGCTCCACGTGTCTGCAGGGGAAAGGGTGCCGTCAACACACTTCTGCAGCAGCTCCCCCACCTTGGGGAGGAGGGGCGAGCCTGCCATGCGCGCGTTGAAGATGGAGCGCACCGACTCAGCGACCACCGCGTTGCTGAGGTTGTTGGGGTTGTCAAGGTTCAGCACGATCTCAGCGAAGGCAGGCCGCAGCTGTGACACCAGGAGGTTGGCGATGAAGGGGTGCACCGTGCCCATCTGGAGATCCTTCTCTACGACAAGACGCGACTCTTCGAGGGAGCGCCCGGCGACAAACACCTCGATGTACTTCGCGACAGCGGCGCGCTGGTCGTTGGTGAGGCGACGTGCCTTCTCATCAGACACCCAGCAGTGGACCCCTCGACGCCCACTGAAGATCCAGAGGCGGTGGCGGAAACCGAAGTCTTCTTCAAGGATTGCGTCTAAAGCCCTCACGCCGGCAACCATGAATTCCCAGCAGGCGTCGCACATCTTCTTCTCTTTGCAGCACACGCGGATATCGTCGTAGTCACTAGCGTCGATATCAAAGATGAGCTCCCTCTCGACTGCCTCAAACTTCCCGACTGCCTTCTCCCGCAGCTTCGGCTGGTGTGTATAAACGGGGCCGATCTCAATCCGGTGCGGCTCGAATGCCGAAATTCCCTTCAGCAGATCCGCTGCAGTTTCGTAACTCTTATACCTCGCCATTAGGTCCTTCCCCTGCGGGGTTCCGTCTGGGTTGAACGCCGGCTTCTGGAAGACAAACTGTGTCGGTTGGGTTGATGTTGTGCAGAGGGGGGCAGGAGGGTGAGTGCCATATTGAAGAAGAGGGAAATTGAATGACACCTAAGCAAAACTGCGGCGATAAATCAACCACCGCTTGCGTTGACTGGGGCTTCAGCAGCGGAGGGGCGCCCCAGCAGCCACGCCAGCACCCGAGAGAAGAGAAGATAGAGAGAGTGTGGATATTCACACCTAAAGCATACGAGAGAGAGGGAGAGAGAGATAATTGACCTTTCGATCCCCACACACACACACACCCTCCCAACAAGTTGAACAACCCCTTGCTGAAGCCGTGCAGAGAAACACAACCAACTGCCACCCCCTCCCTCCCCTTCCCACACCCCGGCATACCTCACGCCTTCGGAAGAGGGTATCCTTCCCATACGACAGCCAGCGGTGCAGCAGACCCACAGGGTAGCTGTGTTCGTAGTACATCAGCATGTGGACGGGCTCAACTGGCAGGTTCTGCTGCTGGTCTTGCCTCTGCCCGTCCTCCTCCTCTGCCGCACCTGTCGCGTCCTCCATGTGCACATCCTCAGTGGCGGGGTCGACGTCCATCGTGACAACCCTGGGCAGTCCAAGGCAAACAGAGGCAACACAGAGGCAAGCGCCGCTCCTATGCTACGCAACGCCTCACACAGTGCCCCCCCCCCAATCGTATGGGTGTCAGGGGCGAGCGGGGGGCGGAGCCAACAGCCCCTCTCCCTGCAGGGCGGGGGTGGTATATCTCACAGATTTGGCAGACTGGCATGACACGTAGGGCTTCGCGAACTGACGAGTCAGGCCTGTCGCTAACTTTTCGATTATGGAGATTTGGTGGGTTGACGCTCCTGTTTTGGGGGGGGATCAGGGGGAAACACTAGGGGTCAATTTTTCTCGCGCGCGCTTCGCGCGCGCTCGTGTTGTTGCCTAATTTTCCCGTCGGTGGACCGCTAGGTGGGCACGGTGTGAGGCGCTGGGTTCCTTCCGTGGTTCCTCTCCCGCTCGCGCCATCCTCGGGTGCCGGAAGAAACCCAAAAAATGGCTTTCGGGACCATGATTTACCCCCTGATATGCCACGGCCGTTGAAGCGCAAGGACTTGGTTACTAGACGGGCACGCGAGATGGGGGGTCTGGGGGTCGGAGCCCCCCAGCCGCCGGAGGCCACGGTAGTGAACATCTGTTCATTGTGGGCGTACAGATTCTGTGTGAGTTGGCTGCGTCCTCCTGAGGCTACTGGAGCTGTTGGATTCCTGACCTGTGTGCACACGCTATACAGGGGGGTCTGGGGGGCGGAGCCCCCCAGCCGCCGGAGGCCACGGTAGTGAGCATCTGTTCCTGCAAAACCATACTCTCTTCGACGTCGACCCAGTGAAAGTGGGTTGACGCTTGGTCGACGCTTGGTGAGCGTCGACCCAGTGGAACCGGGTCAACGCTAGGTTAGCGTCGACCCGGAATGGGTTGACGCTTGGTCCAGGCTTGAATGGCAACCCAGTTCCACTGGGTCGACGCTGGGTCGACGCTTTTTTATGGGGGGGGAAACCCAAAATCACTGGGTCGACGGTCGACGCTTAGCGACATGCCTGCTGACGAGTGTTCCAACCGGGGGGGGGGGGGGAAGGGGGTAGAGGGAGGAACAGGAGGGGGATGGGGAGTGGGGGCAGGGTCTTCCGATAGTAAAATATCATCCCAGCCCCACCTCCTTCCCCCCCCCTTCCCCAATAGCATCGTATGTCCATCCCTCTGCCGGCTTTGGCACGTTTGCTTTCTCGCGAACTGGGGGGGGGGGGGGTGGGAAGGGGAGGGCTGTCAAGGCAAGCAATGCCTTGGCCCAGCCCAGTGGGCGGAGGAGGGGCATGTCTGTGTGTTTCTTCTTTGGGTTGATTTTTCTCATTTTTTCAGGGGAGGGGGGGGGGGAGGGGGAAGGTGGGGGGGGGGGGGGGGGGGGGGGTAGGGGGTCCGACTCCCTGTTTGTTCCTTTGGAACCCCGCGTCCGAAAAACCATTTTTGGCAGATTTGGGCATCTAACCGGCACCCCCGGATGAAAACCACCTCAAAAATGTGTTCCCACACACCTGTGACCCCAAAACTGACCGAAAACGCACCCTGCGACCCGAAAAAATGGGTGAAAAGTGGGTTTTTCGCCTATTTTGCCGTTCCAGGGGAAAATGGGCATTTTTCGGGAAAATCACGCCCAAAAATCGAAAATATCGACATCTTGGACCTACCTATAGCACAACTGGGGCCCAAAAATGGTTTTTGGGCCATTTCGAACCTGTTTCGGGCACTTTTGCCACATTTTTGGTGGTTTTTTTGCTATTTTTGTGCCTAAAAACGTACCCGGACTGTACCCGGACTGAAATCGCAGGACACTCTGGACCCATATTTTGGTCAAATATTGGGTGAAAACCGCCGAAAAAGCACCCTGGGAGGTCCAATAGTGCATAACTTCCACCAGAACTGCACCGCCATGCCCAAAAATTCTGCAGGAGCCCATTTCAGAATCACGCATTTTTTCAAAGGGCGATATGGGCAGCGCCCCCTTTGAAAAAATGCGTGACTCTGATCTGGGTTCTTGCAGAATTTTTGGGCATGGCGGTGCAGTTCTGGTGGAAGTTATGCACTATTGGACCTCCCAGGGTGCTTTTTCGGCGGTTTTCACCCAATATTTGACCAAAATATGGGTCCAGAGTGTCCTGCGATTTCAGTCCGGGTACAGTCCGGGGACGTTTTTACATACATGGCGCGTTATACCCGGTACGTACCGGGTATTTTCGGTATTTCCGGTATTTTGGGTATACCCGGTAGATACCGGGTATACCGAAAAAAAAATCGTTATCCCCGGTATGTACCGGGTATCGACCCGGTATACCCGGTATAACTGGTATCCTACCCGGTATACCGGATGCATACCCGTGACATACTGGTGATCCTATGTGTGCATGGTGGACTTCCGCTGGCGAGGGGGTGTCTGAAAGCGGGTATTCGGGCGGACCTGATCTTCAGGTGTACGACACCCTCTTTCAGACACCCAAAAACGGGTGTTTCTCAGCATAAATACTACAAGATACTCTTTGGCCTCTGTACTGAGAGTTGCATTGGACGCTTCCACCTCCTGATGATATTGTCTGGAAAAACCCAGTGATGTGTTTTGCCTGAAGTGCAGAGGTGAGGTGGAGCAGGTGGAGCACGAAACAGAAGTGATCATGAGTCAGAGGCCAGTAAGCAGTCCCGAGTCCGTCGCGTCTCTGTAGCATTTCCCGTATCACACGAATGTGTTATGCAAAATGAGTGGAAAACCATCGGACGAGGCCCTTGGGTTTCTTGGTCCTTGGGGGCTCACTGGGCCGAAGCCCCAGGAAGAACGTACGGGTACTGACGTTCTCCCAAGAACTGATGGTAGAACGTCGGTTATCCCAGGGGACATGCCATCTCCAATAGCATCGAGGATAACCTATGTGCTCCCATCGGTTCTCCATGGGATACCACGTACGCCTCCCCTGTGGGAGAGATGGTCGCCGGTGGGATATGCCATACGTCCTGTCCACCGTGTGCCACCACCAAAGCTCATCCGCGTACAGAGCCTGCAACAGAAGTCAACCTGAATAAATACAAGGTCAGAGTTCCACGAGTGATTGCAGATACGTGAGGGTGTACAGGCACACCATGGACAGATTGAAGCGATCAGGGTTTCCAGACGGGTTGAACAATGGTGATCTCGGGAGAGTACTGTCCGAGGGGACGGTTCGCCTGCCTTCCTCCGGCATGCATGACACACACCGGATGGGGATTCTTTCAGTGGAGCTTCTTTGTGAGTATGAACCACACATCATCGGTGGAGAAACCAGTCAGGAGGGTCGGCGTCGGCGTATGCAACGGTAGGTGTGAGGACTCAGCCCCACCCGACAGGCCATCTTCCAAAAGGGTGTCTTTGACCAAAGGCAAATACCTGCCCGTCATGATCCTGTACCACAGGGAGACGCTTATTGCCCGTGCGTCTGTATTCATTTGTGATGACGGGGGATGGAACCTGTCTAGACCTAGCTACTCCAGGAACCTACAGCAACTCGGTGTCATGGTAAAAATCGTAGCAACCGTGTTCCCTTCTTCATTACAAGCCATGATGCGTTGACGCTAACCACCCGCATGTGAACACGGTACCGCTACGGCCCACACGGTCTATCGCGCTACAAGACAGGCACACGGCACAGGGGGGCCGCTGGAGGAAACGTAGTAGCATCTATTCCTTGCGGTCTGGATTCCCTCGGGTTCGCGATGCTTGCAAGTAGGAAGGCTCCGCTGTCTCGCAGGAGATCACTGGTCCTTGAGGGTTCATCCTTCAGGGCTTCACATACCTCTGGCTTGTACAATCGTGGACAGTCGCAGCCACCACAGATCACATAAAGTCCCCACTCAAGGAAGTCGAGGAGTTCGAGCTGTTGAACTGAACCAGAGGGCGACAAGCAGAGTGAATAACATGATGCAAATCAGTGATCTCTGGTGTACCCCTTCGACCATTAAACTCTTCTTCCTCCCACGCCTCCTTTGGCGGCTGGGAGGATGAACATGAAGACGACGACGACGCCGCCGACTCTTCGATGAAGAGTGGAGGAGGAGGACCTCGAGTGCCTTCGTTGTGGATTTGCTGCGCACGAGAAGGTTGAGTTTTCTCCCTGTCAGTGGATAGTGACCCACTGTATTCTTCACTCATAACAAGCAAGCGTTGTTATCCCAAAAAATGGGTGTTCTGACCACCTGCGGCTGCTCTAGGTGAAGTTCTGCACAGAGAGTACATATTTTCATCGGATTCAGGTTTTCAGGCCAAATACCC
This sequence comes from Rhynchopus euleeides, assembly GCA_963210315.1. Classification (NCBI taxonomy): domain Eukaryota; phylum Euglenozoa; class Diplonemea; order Diplonemida; family Diplonemidae; genus Rhynchopus; species Rhynchopus euleeides. The sequence continues at coordinate 661,379 of OY723280.1, forward strand.
GTCGGATACCGGGAAAATAACAGTGTTTTTGGCCAAAATTCAAAAAAATTGCCCCGGAGGCGGTCTGACAGCCCAATTCTGCGAGAAACTCGGACAGGAATTTTTTTCCAGCACATTCTGTCCAGCCAGAGGGCCAGAAAGTCACCAGAACGCCGTCCAAACGGGTCACCCCAGAAATACCGAAAATACCCGGTACATACCCGGTATATACCGGGTATAACGCGCCATGTATGTTTTTAGGCACAAAAATAGCAAAAAAACCACCAAAAATGTGGCAAAAGTGCCCGAAACAGGTTCGAAATGGCCCAAAAACCATTTTTGGGCCCCAGTTGTGCTATAGGTAGGTCCAAGATGTCGATATTTTCGATTTTTGGGCGTGATTTCCCCGAAAAATGCCAATTTTACCTGGAACGGCGAAATAGGCGAAAACCCCACTTTTTCACCCATTTTTTTTTGCATTTTTCGGGTCGTAGGGTGCGTTTTCGGGCAGTTTTGGGGCCAGAGGATGTGTTTTGACACGTTTCTGAGGCGGGTTCCACCCGCAGATGCCGGGTAGATGCCCAAATCTGCCAAAAATGGTTTTTCGGACGCTTTTTTAATAGGGAGTCGGACCCCCTAGGGCAGTGAAGGCAAAATACGCGTATTTTTCAGAATCCCAATTTTAAAAATACGTTGAACGTTCAAATACGTTGAACGTTCAGCGTATTTGAACGTTTCTCACATTGCCTACCGTCTGCAGGGGCCACCAGTCACAAGCCCGCCTTTCCTCAAGCAGAGCAAGGGCGAGTTGGTGGCACCAACGACAGCCGTGCGGAAGACGTCCTTGGAGCACAATTTTACAGCGACTTGCTTCGCGATGCAGTCGACAACATATCCCTTGTCCTTTGCTCCATGAAGCGGGCTGGTGCAGTTGAGGTGAACCCCTGCCGGTGGGATATGCCATCCGGTTCTCCCATGCGGGATATCCCATACGTCCTGTACCCGTAGCTCAGGTTCGGCCAGCTCACGTTCGGCCATCCACTTCCTCTACACGACGGACTCCAGCCGGTCGAGTGGGGTAAAACTGGGAGATATGTCGAGAGGGGGTTGGTACCCCCGCTTTTCCGGAGTTCACCCCTGAAAAGAGGGGGTACCAACCACCCCTTTCCGGGTTTCCCGCCCCTTCTCGGACTACAGAACCCCTTTTTCACCGACTTTTCGCCACGCGTGACACTCTCCATCCCACCGGTGTCCCCTTTAGTGTGTGCAGGGGCCCACCCCCTACTGCTAGGGGGGGTTTCATGTGTAGAGTGCACCCAGTGGGTGAAAACGCTCAAAAGCCAAAAAAACGTTCAACTTCGACGCATTTTTTAGAAAATACGTTGAACGTTCAAATACGTTGAACGTTTTTTACGTATTTTCTATCACTGCCCTAGGGGGGGGGGGGGTCCCCGATACCGCCAAGTTCTCGGCAAAGTTCGGCGATTTCCTCCTATAAATAATAGAAGGAGATGCACCAAAAGCACGCCGTTTTTGGCGGCAACGTAATGAAGACCTCCCTCAGTGACCCTGGCTTGTGTGGGGGAGAGGGGGTGGAAAGCCCAGTTCACAAAACCAGGGCATATCACTATCACACAAATAAGAAGGGGGGTGTGGGAATGGGAGGAGACATCAGTGGTTTGCGGGTTTGTAAGGATGTTGTGTGTGCCTACCGCCACACACCACCGCACATTCAAAACGCCCTCTCCCCTTGACCTCCGCCCATCAGCCTTGGTAGTTGGCCATTCAGAATCCCTTGATGCCCATCCGGGCACCGAGGGATCCTTAATGGCACTGCCTGTTTCCCATGGAAGCACACACACTGCGGGTCTTGATCAAAGCAAGGCCTGCCGGTCCAAGTCTGGTCCCCTATTTTCGCAATATCGCACACAGAAAGACCTGGGAAAACAGAAGCCCCTTGTGAGGGCGACCCGTGGAAGAAGGTGAGCGGGCATCGCACCTCCGCCACCGACAACCCGCCTGTTCAACAGAGGAGAGAACCCCAGACACACACACCCACCCACCGAGGAGAAGGCTCGAACACAGGGGCATCAACCACCAAGCTCCGCTGTTGGACCATGCCATGTTGATGTAAAAAAAAATAGCCCGGAACAGGTGTCGGCAAGCCCCCCACCCCCGTTTAATGCCCCTGCATGCACTATCTTCCGAGGCAGCGAAAGGAGGGTGTGGGGCGGGGGGGAGGTGGGCAGACGCACCGACTCGATGTATGTGACACACCCTTCTGTAAGGGCCGGGCCGAGATGCAGGTATGGCAGGGAGACAAAGAGTAAGAGGGTGACTGGTCTCTCAGGGGGCATACGCGGCATGTAAACAGTCGAGATAGAGATCGAAATAGAGAGGAAGAGAGAGGGGGGTGGTGAACACAGCTCGTGTGGCGTGGTTCTCGCACCGACGCACGCGACAGTATTCAAAAAAAAAGTCTGTGGCTGGAGAGGACGTGGCTGGTCGGGGGACGCCTGACGAAGTCGTCGATCGCGAGAACACCCCACACGCCTGCTGCGGGTGTGGTGTGTCCTGCTTGATCTGCATAGCAAAGTTTCCTGCGTTGTTCGCACAACTCCAAAAGACCTATGTTGCTTCAAGGGGAGAGCGCCGTGGGTCGCTCTGCCTTGTCACTCTGCAGCTGCTTGATGGGGATAGTGCAGCGTGTCGACCGTAAGACTTCTGATTGGATACAGCACGGCACTCCCAAGAGTTTTCACCACCACACAAACGGATGACACATCCCCCGGACAGGTTGTTGATGCCTGGGCCTCTGAACAGGGCATCCCAACTCCGGAGGGGGTGGGGGAGGGCGCTGCATGTTCGGGCTTCTGGGGTGCACACCGACACTCCAGTCCGAAGATGCAGCACACTACACAAGTCCGGAGACTCATGCAAACTTCAAAAATTGCGCTCACGGCATAGATTTCCCTGGGTACAGGTCCGACCCAAACACCCTCGGGATCAAAGGCTGCAGGTTGCAAGACATGTGAATCGCCATTGCGATGATTCTTGCTCGCTTCCCAGCCGGTCGCTTTCCCGAACTTAACTAATGCAGCACAGATAAGAGAGAGAGAGAGAGGCACACCGACCGAAGTCACTACAGAAAGGGACGGATAGAAACGGCTTTCGGGGAACGGGGGGGAGGAAGGTGTGTGGCTTAAAAATACGATATGATAGGAACAAACGAAATAATGGGGTGGGGTGTTTGATGGCGTTCACCCGCTCATAAAGTCACGGCTCGTACATGAACTCTTCTGCACCATCTGGCATAGTGCAAAGTCCATTTCTTCCAAATAAACCGGCAGATGCACCGGCCTCTGGCTGATTCCTGAAGGACGCGTTGCCAGTCCCATAGGAGTAGTCCTTGAAGCAGAGTTGCTTTCAGAGAAGAACCCTAAAATGGATGGCCTTCGAGACCAAGGCCGTTCCATGTTTGAAGTGTTGGTGGTGGAACACATTTACGGAAGGGCCCGACAGGCAAAAAAGGTCACACATCATCTCCCAGAGAGGATGGTGCTTGACTGGGTGATACATGATAATCGAATCAATTGATACGATACACTGCGATCACGACAGGGTTGCACCACACCTTTCGGGCGAGTGCCTGCCAGTGTGCCTCGTGGAGTGGAACGTCGGGAAGAAAAAGATCCCATGCCGATATCCAAGATGAAAATGTACCATATTCTGACCTCAACATCCAGCTAGAAGGCACCAAACAAGCGCCTGAACTGACTTCTGAAAAGAAGTTGACTCACCGTGGGGAGGGGGGGAGGGGGGCACTGTGAAGAGAAAAAATGAAAATAAATGCGGCGCCGAGTGACGCCCGGACGCTCGTCCTTTCTGCCGTTGGTTCCGTCGGGCCCACCCGACATGACAAGAAATGATCGGAGCGGCTCCCCCCCCGCCCCCGCCCCCCACCCTCTTGTGATTTCCTTGGTACCGACGACCAACAGCCTGACGGACGTGACGACCAGACTGAGACGTGTACACACTGTATTGTCTTCTTCGTTGAACGCTTCCCATGTGGGCGCACTGAACGGTGCGTGAGACGAACAAAGAAAAAAACCAGGCCAACGGAACCGCGGCTGGCTGCCGGAATTCAAACCGCACTGTGTCTGCAAAACAACAATGCTGGTCCCGTCAGTGTGCCGAGACACACCGGTAGGCCAAAAAGCTTCGTTTTTACTTCTCGTTTCGTTTTCTCAAATTTATTTCCGCTCTTTCGTTCTCAGGGTTTCTGATGCTCGGTCGTTATTTTTTTTTACTTTCCCGTTTGGTTCTCCTGAACACCAGCCCTGCAATCGGGTAATGCTGTTCCGAATCACGCAAAGTGTCGATGGCAGCTAAGGCAGCCTCCTCCCGTTGACGGGCAGGGACAGGTGACACGCGCGAGAGAACGCTGTTACCCAACGCAGGCTGGGGCACGACACAAACAACACCAACCCTCCCCCCAGCCCTACCACAGGGCACTGATACCCCCCTATCCCCAACACACCCCGACACCGCATCCATCACCCCAGGTCACTGCAAGCATCACTCCCTGGGTTCGAGGAATGGAGAGGGAGAGAGAGAGAGAGAGTCGAAACGAAAATCAAACGGACTATCGTTCCCGACCCCCCCCCCCACCTCTCGCACATGCATCAACCCCCCACCCCACCCCCGTATTGGCAGGACCACTTGAAAATCATCCGCGTGGACTTTTATTTGTGCGCACCTGTGCGTGTATGGGTGTCCATACGTGCGCTGCCAACAGTCTTTTTTACCGTGACCTGAGCAGGTAATAGCAAAAAAAAATGGAGGTCTGCTTCGTTCTTCTTGTGGTGGTGTAGAACGCAACACCTCCCACATCCCACCCCACCCTCCCCCCCACCCGCATGCTGCGGGTGCCCTCCGCAGACGGACACCCCTCCACTGGCAGAGGTTTGAAATCCCCTTGAGCCTGCCAGGGCTTAACAGCGGAAGTGAGTCAGATCTTCCGCCGTGAGCGGTTCCAACAGAGAGACCATCCCGTTGTTGTAAGCGAGGAAATTCCGCCCCGACCTCCGGATGAAGGAGTAGAGCGAACCGAGCTCGCGAACCCAGGTGGTCTTCCACTTCAAGCTCTTCTTGATGTCGGTGAGGGGGACGTTGGGGTGAGGCGCGTTGATCAGCACGGTGATGATGGCTTTGAGGGCACGCTTCGCCACAACATGCTCCCGGGTGCAGAAATTCGAGCTCTGCAGGCTGGCGACGATACGGCTCACCCGGGCGTGTTGGTCAGCGCTGTCCCGCTGCAGAGACGCCCTCTCCATCACCAAACGCCTCGCACCCTCCGTCGTGATCACATCCGTCACATCGTCTGCCTCCAACCTCCACTCCGTCCACTTTGGAGTCCCCTGCGAGGGGCGCTTCCGAGACTCCTCAGGCGTAACCACCTCAGGTGTGATGCACTGCGAATCGTCGTCCTGCATCGGCACATCGCCCCTCCGGAACACGTCGGGAGGGGTGCAGGGTGCCTCACAGGAGGATTGCGAGAGGAAAGCTGTGGATGCGCAGGTCTCCTGGCTTGCAAAGCCTGCAGAGTGATCAGCTCCGATGGGGCAGGACTGCTGGCTGTACTGCAGATCTGCCGCGTCAAAGCCAGAGGATAATGAGCTCTCCTGCGGCAGCGACAGCAGATCTCCGCCCAGCAGTTTAAAGCTGTCCGCATCTCCCGCGCGGAACGCCTCCCGCGGGAAGGAGGTCTGCGTGAACTCATCGGGGATCAGGTGCTGCCCATCCGCAAAATACAGAGTCGGCGTCCCGTCACACTCCATGTCGCAATCCATAGCTAGCCCGGATTCACTGGGCTACGGCTCTCTGCGGCAGAGGGGGGCGGGGTATGTGCGGCAGGAAGGATGAGGGAGGGCGGTGGGTGGGAGGGGGGGGGGATGAGGTGTGGGTGTGTGTGTTCGGCGACGAGGGCGAGTCGCCAAAAAAAGGGGGGGGGGGGTACGGCTATTGGCTCCCGAGACCTGCAAATCAGTGTACGTGACACTAGGGGGGGGAGGTGACGCAAGGGGGTGGGCTGGGCCACCCGCCCAGAGTCTGTGTCTGCTGGTGGTGGGGGTGAGTGGTGGTGTGTTGGGATGTCAGGCAACACTATGGTGCAGGTCAGCAGATCAAATGTGTGTGTGTGTGTTGCAATCAATCAGGAGGCTTGCGCCCGCTCAGCGTGGTGCATGGTCATAATGACGATTCTCATCAGGTGCAAGTGTGTGTCTCGGGTCCACAGACGGTGCCACGTGACTGGTGTGTTGTGAACTGAAGTAAACTGGCATCACAACGATGATAAATAAAAGCAGGCCACACTGCAACAAGTCGTAGGGGGAAGCAGAAGGGTGTGGTGGTGCGGGTGGATTGAGGGTGGGGACGTCGCTTCTTCGCAACTTGGTGTGGACCAGAGGCGCGGTGCAGTGCTAGAGACACACCACGCACAACACGGGTCGAGGCGCACATGGCGCACAGTCAACTGAACAGAGATAAAGATGCAACGATGGATGGGGCGAGGTGTGCAGCACAGAATGCGGCAAGGAAGCGAACGGACGCCGCACAGCTGTACGCTAGAGGTCTGGGGCAAACAAAAGACGCCTGTGGGCAGAAGAACAAAACAGCAAGAAAGCAAGCAGAACAGGCCCCAGACATTGCGTTGTGCAACCGTCGCCCGATTGGGTACGAATCAGAGATAGAAGGAAGTGCCACAACAGGCTCATGTCGGGTGGGAAGGGGGAAGGGAGGGTGTGGTTAGTAAAGCAGACAACAGCAAGGCACGCTGTTGTGGCTGTGTGTTGTTGAGGAGGAAGGGAAGAGGGAAGAAGTGCTTCACAGGGTTGCGTCACATCGGTGGTTCGTTGTGTCGTTGCGTCTCAGCAGAAGGGCAAGAAGGCATGCGGCCAGGTCACGCTGCCACTTGTCGCCGTTCCCGTCTTACAGCAGCTCCTCCAGCACGCGCGCCACATCCCCGTTGTGCTTCCACACGAGTGCACGCAGTGCGTCCGTCATCTTGAAGCCCATTTGCTGCAGTGCACGCACGGAGTTCGACTCTGGCTCCGGCACCGCCTCTAACTCCAACTCCGGCTGCGGGTCAGCACACACGACAGGCACTGCAGGCACTACCTCGGGGACGACATGCTGCGGGTGAGGGTCAGCCACCACACCCACCACCAGGTGCTCCGCCTCGTCCTCGCGCGCAACGTCTGCCATCACAGCCTCGTCAGCCTCCTGCACGTCCACCTCCACGTCCGTCTGGAACACACGGCGTGCACAGTGCGGCCCGTGCTGCCCACCCTTCTTCGCGCACCGCCTGCAGCAGTGTGTCGTGTGCACGCCTGTCACCTGGAAGCCGCACCCTGCGCAGCACACCTGTGCCGCACACACCGCCTGCCCAAGAGCAGGATCCTGCGGCACCTGTGTGCGCGGCTGCATCTCCACGTCGCTGCTGGAGGCCACGGCGGCAGGGGCGTCGTGAGGAGCGGTTGCAGTGGCATCGTCGGTGTTCACGTTCTTGCACTTGCGACCGTGCTTCCCCGGGTGCTTCACACTCCGCCTGCAGCACGCCTGCGGCTCCTGCCCCGCGTCAGAGTCAGAGGAAGTGGCAGCCGTAGCGTGGGCGTTCGTGTTGCTGCACTTGCGGCCGTGCTTCCCTGGTGGTGGTGCACACTCCGCCTGCAGCACGCCTGCTGCACGTCAGAGTCAGAGGAAGTGGCAGCGCCCACGGCGGGGGTGCGCTGTGCACAGCGGGGCCCGTGCTGACCAGGCTTCTTCGCGCACCGCCTGCAACAGTGTGTCGTGTGCACGCCTGTCACCTGGAACGCACACCCAGCACAGCCCTGCTCCTTCTGCTGCTGTGCAGCCTCCTCGTCGCTGCTGGAGCTGTCTGCCACCTTGCCGGCAGCCTGTGCGGCAGCCCTGCGCTGGCAACGCGGCCCGTGTGCGTGTGCGTGTGCCCCCTCCTCCGCACAGCGCCGGCAGCAGTGCGTCTTGTGCAGCCCGCCGACAGTGCGCGTGCACCCCTCCGCAGCGCACACAGCAGACTGCCTCGGCTTCTCCGCCACAGCGGCATCGGTGTCGGTGTTCGCGCTGCTGCACCTGCGGCCGTGCTTCCCTGCGTGCTTCGCACTCCGCCTGCAGCACGCCTGCTGCACGTCAGAGTCAGAGGAAGTGACAGCTGCAGCGTCGGTGTTCGCGTTGCTGCACTTGCGGCCGTGATTCCCTGGGTGATTCACACTCCGCCTGCAGCACGCCTGCTGCTCCTGCACCTGCACCTCCTGGTGCACATCCTGCGGCCCACACCCTGCGGCAGTCCTGCTGTCGGCGGCAGCGTCAGCGTGCATGCGTGCGTGGTGCCTGCGCCACCCCCACCACCCCCTCAACCCCATGAAAGGGTGCTGCGGGGCTGCTGCCTGCGAGTGGGCGCTCTCCCTCGGCCCCGCTGCCCTCCCCCTCAGCTCCACCACGAGGCACAGGGCGGGGCGTGCACCGCTGCCCGCCTGCTGGCACCACAGGGACACGCACTCCGCCCACTCCTCCTCCACGTCCACCGCCACCACGTCCCCCTCGTCGTCCACGTACCGCACCCCGAAGTCCCCGCACGCCCACTGCCGTGCGCAGCGCTTCACATCCTCGAACGTGGGGCTGACGAGGCGTGTGCGGCGGCGCTCCACCACCACACCCCTCCGCACCAGCACGAACTTCACAGGCACCCCCTCCAGCCCCGTGTGCAAAGCACACAGCGGCGCCTCGGGTGCGGACGCGGGTGCACCTGACATCACCGCGCTGTCAGTCGGCAGCTGCTTCTCCACTGCGTCGAAGTGCACGGCCTGCATCGTGGCGTGGCCTGCTGTGTCGGTGATGCTTGCTGCTTGCTGCTGCTGCTTGATGTGTCGTCTGGGCACAGGCTCTCTTGTGCGCTGTGTGTGTGTATGTTGCAGGTAGGGAGAGAATGTCTGGCAAGGAAGGTGTGGTGTGTGTTGGTGTGTCATCACGGAATGGCTGTGATCCTGTTGCTCTGTGGCAGGCAGTGCAAGGGTGTGCATGCGTGCGTAGTGAGTGAGGGCTGGTGCGTCCTCACCACATGCTGAGTGTGCACTACCCAGGCCAGCAAACGTTTTCTCAAGAATAATCTCACAACGGGCGGATAGGCTGCGCTCTGCCCCACGAAATTGGGATATCTCTTTCTTGCTTGCGGGCATTCCTTGTCACTGCGGTGAGACACTGTTTCGAAGCAGCGGGTTTGCATTCTCTGAGGCAATACCGCTTTGTGGCAGCTGGCTATTTGTCAATACACTGCAGGCCGGGTCCCGTTCAGGTCCTGCTGGTGCGTATGCGTGACGTGTGATCACACCAGTTTGCTGCAAGTCCCTTCACCTCGTGCCCTCAGCAGAGCCCAATAGGAATATTGGGCTTCCCTGCGGAGGGACGAAGCTGCCTTCGTGCAAAATTCGAGCAGCTGATACCACACCCAACCCCGCCCATGCCTGGCAAGGCAGGGAAAGAAGGCAGCGGCACGCCTGTGTGCTGTTGGGGTATTGTTTGGCTGTTGCCATAGTTGCCGCAGTCTTGGTGGCGGTCGCGGTGGTGTGTCGCTGTTCACACCGTCCACCCCGTTCAATACGAAAGGAATCACAAGAAGCGCTGGTCGAAATAAAAGAAAACCGAGAAAACCCAACAAAAAGGTGCTGGATGAACGAGAAGCGAATATTTTTTACACAGCAGAACCTGCTGTTCTGCGCATTTCCTATCATTCTGTGCGGACACTTCCCCTCCCCCTCCCCGTTTTCCCCAAGCCTTCATTCAGGGAAGCCCTTGCTGCCACGGGGCGCCTATAACTATCTGTGCCCCCGCTGGAGTAAAGTGACAGCAAAACGAGACAACAAACCAATTGCTGTCGAAAGTTATGCTGTTGAAACGCAGACCCCACTTCGTTGTGTACACCACTCCCCGGTCTGATGAAGTGGTGTGAGTGGGGTCGCATGATCCAGCAAAAGGCGCAGAAAGCTTCCCAGTTGGCGACGTCGAACTAACAGAAATCCAAAAAAAACCCGCAGCTCTTGGCGCGCCGCACGATGCAATTGCACATCCTGTCCTGAGGGTCGCCACCCCCACTCCGACCAGCCCGCCAGGCCAGCGCATCACATCAGCGACTTGTCATGCGACGACCGGCTAATTTCATTCTTGGACAACGCAGCCACCGACGAGCCCTTTCCTGGAGCGCATTGCTGGAGGAGGCGCTTCAACTCCTTGAGCTCGTTTTTCACCTCCTGGCGGGACAGCTTCTCCTCATCGAGGTTCGCCTCGAGGGTAGCAAGGTGGGAATTCACCTCGTTGATACCCCTGTGCAGGTGCGAGTTGCCAGTGGTCCGTGACGAGCTGACGGAAATGTGATCCCCAGCCGCACTCGACATCGATGCATCAGGGTCGTTCCTCCCGTAGCACGCAAGATGTCCCGTCCCCAGGACAGGCTCATGCGCAACACACTTCGCCCTGCGTCGCGTATCCTCCTTGTTGTCGCGGTCCCTCCTGGCTCGCCGCTCCTCCGCCCAGACACGCTCCTTCCAAGCCCCGCACTCCGCGTTCCTCGTATCGCCAAAACGGCACGACGTCATGTTGGGGTGGCCTGGAAAGGGCTGGTGCAGCTGTGACAGCAACACCCACACACCGTTCGACTCACAGAGTCCCCTGCAACAGATGTGCGATGGATGCCAGATGCAGTGGATATGCGCATGCAGCGTCAATAAGAAAGAGGGTGGGAGGGGAGGTGGGGGGGGGGGGGGGGGGGTGGCAGCAGCAGTGGTGTGCCACATCGTTGGTCAGGTCAAGCGTTCACCCTGGGTATTTGCCGCGGGATGTTCTTTTTTGCGATGCCAGGGGCGGGGAGGGGGGCGGGGGTTGTGCAACAACAAATGCAGCGTTTTTGTTTTGGATTTCGGTGCAGCGCGCTGGCGATTGCCAGCGCGGCGTTGCATTGTTTATTTTTTTTGATAAAACCAGAAGAGTGTGGTGGTTTGCCCCTTTTCTCTTTTGCGGGGGGACCGGCAGAGGAACTGACGGAGTTGGCAACGTTGCCAACCAAGCCTCGGGCCGGAAGGTACTGTCCCACACAGCACCTGATGCAGAGCAGCGGTATTGGTCAGTTGGGCTTGATGCCATTCGCCATTAGCAAACATCCACTCGATCCAATCTCACCAAGCTTGCTTGTGGAAAACCATCCTGAACCTGAACAGAAAAACGGGGGGAAGGGTGTGGGATAGAGGGGCAGCAACCGTGGATAGTGCGAAACCGTATTCTTTTATGCCAGACAAAAAGCTCTGCCGTATGGTGTGCCCCATTGCCATACCAGCAGCGTCCCGGGGAGTGGTGGGGCGGGTGGGAGGGGATGCTGTCAAGGAAACACACAGGAAGAGGGGGTGAAGAGATTTTTCTTCGTTTCGGCAAACCCGTAAAATGGAAAACGAAGAAGAAAATCGAGAGCAGCAGCAGATTTGTCACGATTCCGGGTGGGCCGGGATGTCGCTCGCAAGAAGGAACGCCGCACCCCCATGCATTACCAGCAAAGGGTATCCTTCTTGATTGTTTTTGATGTCCTGCTGGTGTCTTCTTTTGGTGTTGTTTTTCTCACTGCAGGTTGGGGCAAGAGAATTTTCACAATAAAAAAAAAAGGCAGCGCCTGCTCACACACGCCCAATCCAAACCACCCTCCCCCGCTGACACCGAGCAGCAGAACCCAAATCCACCCCTGCCTATCAACACAGCAATTCGTGGCAGGTCGGTGTGCGTGGTGTAGGGACACCATACTACTTTGCATGGTATCGATGAGATAATATATACCTCCATCCCCACAGAACCACAACACACACACGCCAACCTTTGCTGTCGAGTAGAGGTCGGAATGAGCAAACTCAGAGGATCCCTCCCACTGCCTCGCACGTGAATCTTTTTGGAAAGCGTTGGCACGGTTGGTAGGGTGGCAGACCCTTCAAGTCCATCGGTAACCACGCCGCTGACACGTGAACTACTATTTTCTTTGTAAAAATGCCATGGCGCGGCTGATGTCGGCCGTCGCGGATGGGAAGACGGTAAGAGAGCTGGGGTGCGTGTGTGCTTTTAAACCAGAGTTCGCGTATACCCTTGGGCGTACTGCCCACTGGGCGTGAGTCTGGGGGGGGGGGGGGGGGTTGGCGTCAGGAATGTCCTGCGTCGATTCCCAACCCAGCAAATTAACCCCCCCTCCTATCCCCATCTCCCCCTCTCCCTATTGCTGCAAAAAAATATAAAAAGGGAAACACAGCGCCCTCTTCCGCAATTTGATTGAGAGAAACAGAAAGGTGGCTGTGTGGATATCCAGGACATCTCTTGGCAGGGTCATCTCCCCGGTAGAGACAATCCCCTACCAGCCCCCAAAACATTTCGCCACCCTCCCGGAAGCAAGGATTCACCACGACACGGATTGGCATGACAGCAAGGTGGGAGCCTGGGTGATGGCGTGGGACGTGTGTGGAGTGGTCACCCTCCACCCTCCCCCCCACCCAGCCGAGGAAGAGGCCTCAAGGGGAGGGAGAGGGAAGAAAGGTGTGTGAGGGGATAGAGACAAGAACTAAACAGAACGACGAATCACTGCTTTCAAGCATTGTGGCGAGAGATTGAGGGAGAGTGGGGGGGGGGGCTGGGAATGGTGGGGACGGGGGGCCATTATTTACTGCATACAACGGGGGGGGGGGGCATCTGCCTCGCTATGTCAATAAAAACTGTGCCAGACTGTGTCAGTGTGACCAGGGGGGGGAGGGGGGCTTCCCTCTTTTTGGCGTGTTTGCGCTGCACCAAAGGGTGCACAGCAGGGAGAGGCAGGGTGTGTGTGTGTGTGTGTGGGTGCGATCTTCTTTTTTTGCGCCAAAAAAAACAAAGTCATCGGAGCAAACTCCACCCACTCCGGTGTTGCTGGGCAACACAGCCTGCCTCTCCTCCTTTGCATTGTGCTGGGTCCGCATTAGCTAGATATATATCCACCCGGCAAGGATTCACACCGCGCCTATGCGGCACCATACACCACCGTCTGCTGGCCTCCGTTGATGTTGTTGTTGCCCTGTGGTGGGGTGGGTGGGTGGCGGTGAAGCAACACGTGCATTTGTCAGCACAAACATAGTAGCGAGTGTTGGAGATGAGACACGAGGAGTGCCTGAGAGAAAATATATCGTGCAGAGGCCGGAATGAGGACAGGGGAATGGAGAACAGGCTTCCATAACGGTGGGAGGACACGCCGCCTGTCACCGCACCGACGCCGGCCCGTTCTCCCGCAAAATCTGCATACCTGTGCCGAGTTGCGGATGGCCATGTGTGTCTCGCCGCCAATGAAGTCGCCGGTTGTCTTGTTGCGCTCCTCATCCTCCATGTAGCACACGATGACAGTGTCGGCTGCCATCTCCACGACGTTGCCCACCAGCAGGAAGGTGAAGGCGGAGAAGCAGGCCAGCACGATAAGCGTCGTCACGGACACATCTCCCTGCCCGTGCATGTACAGCTCCGCACCAATCACCACCAGCGAGACACAGGCAACGGTGCCAACGCGCACGATGAGATGTGCCACAAGGTCGTTGAGGAAGAGGGTGCCGAAAGAGGAGCGTGTGAACAGGTTTGACACCTTCTTGCAGGAGGTGAAGAAGCCCTCGCCGTGCATCGCGACGTAGACATAGGCGTACTTTGTGATGAAGCGGAGCATGGCCTCGAAGCAGCCCACGATGCAGCGGATCAGGCACAGCACCAACTTGATGAACACGTTGTCTGTCTCGCTCTGCGCCTTCTCAAGGAGGAACTCGATGAAGCGCACGATGGCCAGCAGCCCCGACCCCAGCGCGATGGTGCCGAAGTGGTAGCGGAAGCACCAGTAGAGCATGCGGATGGAGTTCATGCACGGCACGTTCTCCTTGTTGCGCGTGAAGTACCACGACGAGATGGTCCCCGCGATGGAGGTCTTCGCCACACCCGACAGGAAGGCCACGCCCCAGAAGAGCATGAACACCAGATAGAGGTAGGACCACCAGATGGCGGTGTCCACGTCGTAGCCCTCACCGGTGCAGGTCTGGGTGCCGTTTTCCAGCGTCGACACAGTGCACGCGTGGCTCTTGCAGCTGCTGCTGGTGATGAACGACGTGCAGTCAACATGGGAGCCCTTGTTGGATGCAACGTAGATTGCAGTGAGGATCCACCACACGAAATACACCACTGTCATCACAAGCACGAGAGGGGTCAGGGCGGTGAAGATGGAGAGGTTGCCCTGCACGGCCCTGCATGCATGCCCGATGATGGCGCACGAGAAGTTGATCTTCTTCCGCGCGAAGAAGATCATGATGACCAGGATGAGTGCGAAGACCATCACAATCACACCAGCGATGGTGCCGTAGCGGTGCCCCTCACGGAAAAGCAAGATCCCAACAACCACCAGCAGGGACACAGCGGCCGCTAGAGAGGTGTAGACGACGCACTTCGTGAAGCGCTTCAGGAACTCGAGCCAGAGGAAGGCGAGGACAAGTGTCGACGCAACGCCCACAATCAGCACGCCAGGCTGCTTCTGCAGGAAGTGGATGTCATCGGTAAACTCGTGCATGCCACTGCCGCTGCCGTCCAGCAGGTGAAGGTCGCTGTTGCCCCCGGCGATACCGGTCAGCACACCCATGGCTACAAGGGCGGCGAGGAAGACCAACCCGCACACGGGGTTCTGACAGGACCTGCCACTGGCAGGGACAACACCCTCCCACATGCTGTCATATTTCAGGGGCTCCCCACCGTCACCCTCGTGAAAGTACTTGTCGCGCGCCATGATCACTGCTTGTGTGCAGCTGTGTAGTGGTTGCTAAGGGCAGGGAAGGGTGTGTCATACAGCAAGAAGTAAGGGGAGTGCGGGGATTCGTGACTCTGTCACAAGACAGGAGTGGTCAATCCACAGTTGGCAGGTCAGGACCCTCAAAGTTAGCAACATTGTGCCTTGTAGCACTCGGGAACACGGACCAAGGGTGGTATTTTCATCATGCCTGTTTGCTTTGATCATCCCTCTGCTGCCGAACAGCCGCACACATGCAAGCAAACACATGCACCCCGCCTCTGCATCTCGGCGTGCTTCCGTGGCGCAAGCTCATTGCAGAGCGAAGCACAAGCACCCGGTGTAGCTGCCTTCGTCACGTTGCCTTGTGTGTGCCTGTGGCAACACCGCACGAGCACCACACATCTCGCAGTCTTCATGACCACACCGCAGGACGGAGCCACACGGCGGGAGATACAAGCAGCTTCAGAGAGACGACACACACAAACACAAACACGAAGACGAAGGGAGGAAAGCTTGAAAACAGGCTTCCGTGACGTGATGAAGATGTGTGCTCCTTCAGCATGAAACTGTCAGCGTTAAGGCAAAGTGAATCAGCACCAAGCAGAGCCCGGGTCATTGGAAAGAAGACTTGGAACCTAGTGTCTCATCAATGGATGCACGTGCCTGCAGATCGAGATTGCAGCAGTCTTGGGCTGCGAGTCAAGTGGAGGAGTGAGGGTCTCGTGTGTCAGCAGATCAAATGTGTGTGTGTGTTGCAATCAATCAGGAGGCTTGCGCCCGCTCAGCGTGGTGCATGGTCATAATGACGATTCTCATCAGGTGCAAGTGTGTGTCTCGGGTCCACAGACGCTGGGAGGAAGTCAGTAGGAAGCACAAGGGTGTGGTGGTGCGGGTGGTGGAGGGTGGGGACGTCGCTTCCCAATGCAACGATGGATGGGGCGAGGTTCTGCTGCAGTGCAGCACAGAATGCGGCAAGGAAGCGAACGGACGCCGCACAGCTGTACGCTGGAGGTGTGGAGCAAACAAAAGACGCCTGTGGGCAGAAGAACAAAACAGCAAGAAAGCAAGCAGAACAGGCCCCAGACATTGCGTTGTGCAACCGTCGCCCGATTGGGTACGAATCAGAGATAGAAGGAAGTGCCACAACAGGCTCATGTCAGGTGGGAAGGGAGAAGGGAGGGTGTGTATAGGAAAGTATTGAACAGTGAAGCACACACTCGACCTCCCTTCAGTCTCAAAACCGGCAGTTTCCGAGATCTGCTGTTCTCGCGCTGTGTTGTTGAGAATGAACGGGGAAGAGTGAAGAGCTTCGCAGGGTTGCACCAGGTCGGTGGTTCGTCCTGCTGGCATACGTCGGCGTTCCCGTCTTACAGCAGCTCCGGCTTGCGCACGTATCCCCATAGTGGGGCGACGGTGTCCGACTCTGGTCACGGCACCGCCTTCAACTCCGGCTGCGGTCAGCACACACATGCACGACTGGCATACAGTGGTGACACCGCTGCCCGCCTGCTGGCACCACAGGGACACGCACTCCGCCCACTCCTCCTCCACGTACCGCACCCCGAAGTCCCCGCACGCCCACTGCCGTGCGCAGCGCTTCACATCCTCGAACGTGGGGCTGACGAGGCGTGTGCGGCGGCGCTCCACCACCACACCCCTCCGCACCAGCACGAACTTCACAGGCACCCCCTCCAGCCCCGTGTGCAAAGCACACAGCGGCGCCTCGGGTGCGGACGCGCACCTGGCATCACCGCGCTGTCAGTCGGCAGCTGCTTCTCCACTGCGTCGAAGTGCACGGCCTGCATCGTGGTGTGGGCTGCTGTGTCGGTGATGCTTGCTGATTGCTGCTGCTGTTGATGTGTCGTCTGGTGCCCGTTGAACGTGCAGTCCAGCCCGTCCGCACACACGTTCGTCTCGCACTCCTCCACAAGCCCGCCGCACTTCTCCCCCTCCTGCGACTTCTTCGTGCACACCTTGAACCCGAAGCACTCCCCGCGCTCCGGGAACACCGCGGCCGTCTTCAGCAGCGACCGGCACGTCCACCCCACCTTGCAGCGATTGTCCTCCGTGCAGGGACGCTGCAGCGACGGCACCAGCGCAGCCACGACCAGGAGCGACAGCATCTTGTGATGGGCACGGTGTCTTTGTTGGGGTTGAGGTTGGCCCTTGGGTTCAGGTTCGGGTGCCTGTGTCTGTGTGTGGTGCGGTGCCCTGTGGGATTGGGGTGGTCTCTGTTGGTGACGTGTGACGTGCCTTCTCGCGGTCTGTACAGGAATCTCCACGAACTCCCGAAAAACAAACCTCGCAAACCCGCGGGGCAAGCCGAACTAATGAAGAAGCTGAGCCCAGCATCAGAATTCGGGGCCGTCGTCCGACCACTACTCTCACAACGCACGTCAAGGCTTTTTTCTTCCATTCTTTCACGTTTTGCCCCCCTGGACCCTGGGCCCCTTCCTACCCACTTCCCCTCTCCTCGAGAACGGGGCAGCCAGGCAGGCATCCCACGGCCCTCCCTGCCCTGCCCACAGGAGCAGGGTCGTTGGGTGTTGTCGCAGTACCACCTCTGCCACCGACACACCCCATCCCGAGACAGACCCTCATCACCGCAGGAGCTTGGAGCAGTGCCCCTGCAGAATAACAGTGGAAGGCTTCTCAACTCGGCGTCGGACTGCCGCTGGCCTTCCTCCGGCTGGAATACTGACCACCTGCCCCCTTCCTCCCAGCATCTCCACACAACAGCTCATTGGGGCTCCCCGCCAACCAGCAAGAGAGGGAACATGCGAACATCATCTCCGATACTACGCAGCGACCGCAGCCCACAGTGGCGTCGAGACAGAGAACAAATGCCGGTTCCTCGAGCTGACGCTCGCGTTGGCCAGAACTCCAGGGAAGCACTTGAGAGGGTGTGAATATATTGTGTGAATACCTAGGGTACTCCGAAAGAATATCACCCTCCTCCAGGGCCAGGGGTATTCCTAACTTTCCAGGGTCGGGGGAAAACTGGGTCGATGGGGGGAAAAAGGGGGGGGAGCTGGGCAAAGACTGTCAAAAAGTGGGGAGATTTTTTTTCACGCGCGAAGCGTGCGCGCTCAGCGATAAGCTCCATGGTGGCCCGTGTTCTCTTCGCGCCCATTGCCTCTGCAACTTCCTTGGGGTTGCAGGACCTCCCCCATGATTGACGGGGTGGGCAGCATGGCGGGCGATGACGCAGCATCGCCCCACAGGGCTTGCACTTTCTGGGACACCCCCTGAAACAGCTGCGTGATGAACTCGTGAACATCACACACAGTGTGCGACATGACACGCAGACTTCAATAGGCTACCTTTCAAACAGGGGGTGCCTGTCCCTGCTGGACAGGCACAGGGGGTCCGGGGGGCTCCGCCCCCCAACCGCCGGAGGCCACGGTAATATGTGTTCCTGGCGGGCCAGACCCTACCCGATGTGATGATAACTTGTCGCGCAAGGACACGCCACAGGGGGGTATGGGGGGCGGAGCCCCCCAGCCGCCGGAGGCCACGGTAGTGAACATCTGTTCACAGGTTGACAGGATCCATGTCATGTCAAGGCCCTGACCAAAATCAGTGGGTCGGTGGGTTGATGGGTCGATCCCCTCAACCCACCAACCCATCGACCCACCGAAATTCTGCAGGCCCGCAGAAACTCGATGGGTCGATGGAAAAAGTGGGGGAGGGGGGGGGGGGGGGCCGGTTTTTGGTGGGTCGATGGCAAGTATGCCTGGGACTTTGGCCTTTTTGGGCCCAAAAAGGGGTCGGGATTCCACTTTTTCTCCAAGGGTTTTTCGGGGGGGAAATGGCGCGCAATCCCCCTCGCGGGCAAGAAAATCCCCCCATCCCCACCACACAACCAGTGTGAGTGTGGTGTGTGGGTATTGGACGCCCTGTGTGATGAGAGATAGTGGCAACACAACAGCAACATGCCAGGCAAGGGGTGCCAAAAATGGGTTTTCGGGGCGTTATTGTAACGACCCCTTCCTATGCCCAGTGGCACAAGCTCAAGGATTTGGTTGCTCGACATACGGGGGGTCTGGGGGGCGGAGCCCCCCAGCCGCCGGAGGCCACGGTAGTGAGTATCTGTTCCTTGCGCCGTAGTGGGAGCGCGTGGGAGTTGCGGGCGTACAGATTGTTGGCTGCGTCCTCCTGAGGCTACTGAGAGTGGTCTGGGTCCCATTCGCTGATGTGAACCCAAAGGACTTGGCTACAAGACAGGCACACGCTCCAGCCTAGTGGTACAGGGGGGTCTGGGGGGCGGAGCCCCCCAGCCGCCGGAGGCCACGGTAGTGAACGCCTGGCTCTTGACTGGGGAACATCGCTGGGTTTTGGCTGGAACAACCGAAAAAGGGGCGGGTGTCCGGAGGATTCATCCTCATCCCCCACTAGAATACCACCTGCCCCCGAAAAACTTCACCCAGAAAACCTGTGGGGAAAAAATCCCACCTAAAAAACCCAAGGAGAAAAAAAAATTCCCTCCCTATAAAAACCCAAAGAGAAAAAAAGTGCAATCCTGAATCGGGACTTGGACTCCACATTTAGCTTCATACTTGGTCGATGGGTGGATAGTTAGGAATTGCCCTGCGCGAGGGCCGAGGGGGTGACATTCTCCCCAGCCGCGACACAGGGCGGCCGTTGAAGAATGTCACCCCCCCCCCCCAAGTGGAGGCCGAGGGGGGGGGGGTGTTGTATTGAACTAGAAGGAGAAGGAATCACAAGGATGATCTCCCTTCACTCGTTATAAAGGTCGTGTCCGAGATCCAGTGTTCCGAGGGGGGAGGGCGGGGGGGGTGACCTTCTCTCGGGGTGCCCTAGATAATAACTTTTCTCAGAGATATTCACACTTTACAGAAATACCGACCCCACGTGGGTCTCACACAAACCCGACACAGGGCTGGCTGCACTGTTTGTGATTATCAATCTGGTTAGAGCCTTGCAGAGTGGCAGTGCCTTCGCTGCTGCAGGAGGGTAGCGACGGGGAGGAGGGGGGAGGTGGGAGGTGGGCTCCTCAATGCGCTGTGAAGCCCCCCCACGGTGGCCAGGATTTTGTGGGATATGGAAACGGGATATCCCGGTGGGATATCCCGCGGGGGAGGTCTCCCTCGCGGGTTTGGTATCCCGCCAGGGTGGGGGGTCATCTCCCCCCCGGGAGATGTGGGCATCTCCCGGGGGGGAGATGACCCCATATCCCGCGGGAGATGACCTCATATCCCGCGGGAGATGCCCCCATCTCCCGGGGGGGATATGACCCCCTACCCGGCGGGATATGGATTTTCCAAAACGCGGGATATGGATTTTCCAAAACGCGGGATATGTCACTTTGAGACGTGGGATATCCCACCGGCATATCCCGTTTTCATATCCCACAGAATCCTGGCCACCGTGCCCTCCCCTCCCCCCCTGTGAGGGACAAGGCGACACAGTCCTAACACAGAGTGTCACAAAGGGGGTGGGCCTAACAGAGGCCATTCATGGGGAAGACCCAGCTCTCGGCCCGATTTCTGGCGTTTTGTGTACACGAGAGATATCTACTGTTCACAAAGGACAGGGGGGGGGGTAGGGGGGGTCAAATGCCACCCTTTTACGTGGACAAACACGGTTTTTCAAAAAACCGGCGCAGAGGCCCCAAAGCCCCCGTAAACCCTCCAAACCCCCCCAGATCGGTCCGGAAACCCATCGAACCCCACTTTTCCACCATTCCGGGCACCTCAGGTGCCCGAATTGGGGTACCTAAATTTTGTGCCACCGTTTGGTACCGTACAGTGCCACTGTGTGGGAGGTTGGAAAAGAAAATGCCCCAACACACCACATCTGAGGGTTGCAATGCATGTTGCTTGCCAACCACGTCATCCGGTGGGTGTCAGGCGCTATGTAGGTGGCATTAGCCAGGTCTTCGATGAGTTCTGGCTTGTATATGTACCTCCCTGCCTGCGGCACAGGCACTGCCTTTGTCCCCCACACCAGCCACAGAGAGCGTATTGTACTCGGTCCACGGTTGCTGATTCATTGTGATGCATTGTATCCTCGAGTGAACGTCACACACTAGTGGCACCACCACCCGCCATCCGAGAGCTGTATTGGCTTTGCGCGCTTCCGTTGCATTCACCTCGCCACGCATATTGCACTGTTCAGTACCAGTGCTCCTGGGCCAGGCAAAGTAGACCGCAGCAACTACCAATTCTGGCACAATGGGTACCACGACAGCGCACTTCGTGTGTTCCCGGAATGTACAGCTCGTGTTGCAACAGTCGTTGTCAACACATCCCGGTTGTGGAGCACTGCTGCACAGGAATCACACGACCATCTGGACTTGTTCCGTACCTACAGGCAGCTCCCGGTGCATGGTGGCAGGGAGGTATGTATACAAGCCAGAACACATCGAAGACCTGGCTAATGCCACCTACATAGCGCCTGACACCCACCGGATGACGTGGTTGGCAAGCAACATGCATTGCAACCCTCAGATGTGGTGTGTTGGGGCATTTTCTTTTCCAACCTCCCACACAGTGGCACTGTACGGTACCAAACGGTGGCACAAAATTTAGGTACCCCAATTCGGGCACCTGAGGTGCCCGGAATGGTGGAAAAGTGGGGTTCGATGGGTTTCCGGACCGATCTGGGGGGGTTTGGAGGGTTTACGGGGGCTTTGGGGCCTCTGCGCCGGTTTTTTGAAAAATCGTGTTTGTCACCCCCATTTGACCCCCCCTAGGGGGGGGGGGGGGGATTTCCTTCGGCCCTCCCCGATACATGAATACATGCGCTTGACACCGCATCTCAGAAATAATAATGGGCGGCACCCCATTTTCTAGCTCCCACCAACCAGGACAACCAAACGGGGGTTAACGACAAGCCAGGACAACCAAAGGGGGTCAGAGGGTCAGATCCCCAAAAGAGAAACATTGGGACAGGGTTGGGTGTACTGCTGTCGTGGAGATTGGATCTGAGCTTCTCTTGTGATGAGGCCTCCGAGAGAGAGAGAGAGAGAAGCAGAGACACGCCATCATCCAAGTCGAGCCTTCGTGAGGGTGTCCTGTCCTATGATCAGCAATTGTGTCGGGGCAGCGTTGTCCCGCGCCATGCGGTTCAACCTGGCTCCTCAATTAGAACACCAGGCTTGCAGGACCCAACAATCCCGGCATGGCGGTTGGCCTTCGGGTGAAATAGTAGCCTCCAGCTGTGATGGCAAGAGGTGGCTCACTGCTTGCAGCTGCGGAAGTGATCCTTCAACACCTTTTCGATGTTCTCACGGCCTTTGAGAGCCTTACACTGCTGGCACAGGCGCTCGTTCGACCCGCAGTCTTTGCATGCCCCTGACACGGTGGACTGCAGCGTCGCAAACTCACGCACCTCCAGTTGGAACTCCTCGCCCAGCTCAGCGACGCGCTTCTCGTGCACCTCCACAGCCACCTTGTAGAGGCGGTCATCAAGGCCTGTTTGGTGGTTGCAGGGAAGTGACAGAGACACGGAAAGGACTGCCACCACACAGCAACAACGAACGGCAACAGATCAACGGGGCAATTCATTCAGACCACCCCAGCAGGACGGCATCGTCAACCCAGTCTCCGCGCTTTAACAAAATGGGTACACAACGGTACACGCGTGAAGACACTCAGTGCCCTCCACTTGCGAGCGGAGTGAGGAGCAGACTGTGGACCCCCTTGTCTTGATACGAGTCCCATTGTACACACACACCCGGTGGCGGCACGTCACATACTGTTGAGAGAGAGGAAGCACTTCACCAGCTCGGGATCGGATTGCTTCTTGTAGTTCCCACGGTTGCGTGATGCGAACATGATATCGGCAGTCTTGAGGCCGTAGTCACGCTTGAAGAGCTGCGTGTGGGGTGGGGGGTGGGCAACAGAGCGAAACCTGGCCTTTTGGACAACGTGCCAATACGACACCAACAATGGATGGGCAACAAACAACCTTGCATGACCACACCACCAACATACCACAAGGGATTCGTGAAGGCGCTCCGTCAGCAGGACGTGGTGCTTCGAGTTGGGGGCACGGATCTCAGCAACAAGCCTATCCATGCGGCGCTCCACCTCCTCCTGCGTGCCGCAGTGCGTGCAGCCCATCATCTGGCGTGCCATGTTGTTCAGGGCGAGGCGGATGTTCAGGGGCTCAGTGCTCAGCAGCTCCCGCAGAGTCGCGTTGCTCGATGCATCTTGGCAGAACTGGAACAGGTCACGCGCCTTCCACGGGTACTCCGGCCGGTCCGGCACCACCCTATCATGCGGCTGGACCTGTGGGGGTGGTGGGGTAGAGTTGCGCGAGAGATTTTGCGGCCACGCTGATAGTGGCGCATGCAAGCAGGCAATTTGTTTGTGCGCCAAATCCGGGCAAAACAAAATCAACCCCGCAGCCTGATGAGGAGGTTGAATTTGTTGCCCAAGCGCTGCCTACTATCTTTTTGACACTGACAGGTTCCCTGTTGTGGTAAAAAAGGGGGGCGGCGTGCGCCGCGGAGGGGCAGAGAGCCAGGGGCCAGTGAGCTGTTGGAGAGTGCAGGGCCTGCCGTTGTGACGGACTGAAGAACCACCACCTCCTCACACCGCATCGCCATACCCAGAAGTTCCAGTGGCTCTCGTAACGCCCTGCAGCCTCGCGGACGATGCTCAGCACGTGGCCCTGGCTTGTGGGCACATGCACCTCACGCAGGTCAGGCGTGTTCCTGCAGGGGGGGGGGGGGGGGGGGGGTGAAGGTGCACAAGGTGGCGTGTTTGCCTGCGAGTGGTGACACAAGACCCGGCGGGCAACAATTTGCCGCCACGGTGGAGAGTAAGCCCAGCAACACAGTGTCAATCATCGAAGCTAACATACATAGTGTGGGCGATAAACATCGAATACGGCGATGCCAAAGCCGGGGTCTCGGGGTACGGCTGCATCACCTCTGCGTGCTGCTCGGGGTACGCCGTGTTCACAAACTTCCCGGAGTGGATAAAGCAGCGCTGCCGGCGGGTCACGCACCTGAGAGAGCACGGCGTGAGGAGTGCGATGTGCATGAGGAGAGAAGTGCCCCCACCCCCACCCCTCCCCCCCACTCTGAACAGTGGCTTGGCCATGTCTCTGTTTATTGTGGCTCGCTTTTCTGCGAACACCGTCAACACGACAACACCCACGCCAACTCCCCCCTCCCCCCAAGCCCGGGCAACGAGGCATACATGCGCTGCAAGATGCCCTCAAGAGTGGAGGAGGCAGTCTTGTGGGTCTTGATGAAGACAATCCCGAGCTTTGGCGTACAGCCAGCCGGATCCGCGCCACACCGGGGCCACTGCGCATTGGACAGCACGTCGTCTGCCCCATGCTCGGGCACCGGGGCCGGCGCAGCTGGAGGCGCGGGGCAGGAGAAGTCGGGGGAGGCCGCCGCAGGGAGGTGCGGCTCCTGGCGGTGCGTGGGGTTCTTCAGCGTCCCACACATGCTGAACCCTGGCAGGCCCTGGCAGTAGTTCGGCACTGCAGCAATAGTGCCGTGCAGCTGGCTCATACGCCTATCCAGCTGCGGCGACCAGCGCCCCTGCAGCACCTCCGCCGCCGCAGCGTGGAAGTCCCCCTGAGGGCAGCTGGATTCCTCGGGCTGGAACAGGTCCGGCTTGGCCCACAGCAGCAGGTCCCCGTCGTCAAAACCAAACACTTTTTGCATCACCACGAGCCCCTCGAGCAGCTGCCCTTCAGGAACCAGGACAATGGGGCCCGACTGTGCAAACGTCTTCAGCTCTGCGATCTTCTCCTTCAGGTCACAGCTGCCGTCGCATCCGAGTGACTTCTTCAGGAAGTCCTGGTCAGGATCGCACCTGGGGACGAACACCACAGTGTTCTTGTGGTGTGCGGTGTCGGTGTGCACCCTCGGTGAGGTGTGGAGGCCCTGCCTGGACCGGGTCGACCACCGCTTCAGGATGCTGTCCAGCGCATCCGCCTCGTTTGCCTTCCTCTCCGGGGCGACAAAGGTGAAAGGGCCCACCAGCAGGGCAGGCTGTACTACGATCAGGTTTGCCACACGGCCCTCGAACCCGAAATCGCCGAGGCTGTGAGCGTTGCTGCTCTGTGTAACCACCCTGGGGACAAGTATTTCCCGCTCCGTGAGAGGGACGGTGGGGGGGCGGGTGTAGTTGTCATCGCCAGACCCGAACACCGCCCACAGCGCAGTCACGCCGAGCAGCGACATGAAAACCAGCGACAGCGGCTTCCACGACGTCGCCGCCTTTCGCCGAGGCGGCTGCATGGTACCCAACGGGTGTATGTGTGCCTCAACAGACGGGTGTAGAGGGGAAAGGGGACACGCCCCTCCACCCCTGCAGAGGGGCCTCTCCTGTGTGGTGTGGAGTGGGGTGGGTGGGGTGTATGTTGACGGTCGAAAAGGGTTTGCGGGAAGTGAAGAGATGCACAGGAAAGGAAGACAGGCCTTCCGGCACCCTCTTCTGGCAGTGCGAGTCGTTCTTGTCCCAGCCAGAAGGTGCTAGGCGGGATGCACAGGGAGTGTGGGAGGGGTTGCGAGATCGAAGAAAAGGAAACCCGGAGGATCCCTCAGTCGGGGTGTCTGAGGGGCCAGAGCTTCTGCGGCTGCGGGGTGGGGGTGTGGTGTGCTGTGGAGTGGGGAATTCGCCCAGAGGTGCACAAAGATCCGACAGAAATTCCGGGTGGGCCGTGTTGACAACCCGCGAGAAAGCAAGAAGGCGGAAGAAAAAATACTGAATGGTTGAACCGAGTTGTCTTGTCTTGGGGGCTTGAAGGAAGCAAGCAGATATCCCTCCAAAAGGCAGGCACGGAAGTGCCTGTGTGTTGAACTGCAGTGATACTTTTGCTGAGGGGTTGAAATATTGCTGGGGTGACGCAGCCACAGCCCATCAGAACTGCAGGTTCCACCGTCCCATCAACGTAGCTACTGCTGGTTGCGCGCACGTGGGGAAGATTTTGGCTCACTCAGAAGGGAGAACAGAAGAGGGGGGTGAGAAGTCTCTGGGTCTCAGATAAGATGGGTGTGTAGCACCGTGCAGTTCGTATGCTAAGTCTCTTCTCGCCAGATAGAAAACTAACTTTTTCGGGCGCAACAACTGAGACGCAGAAGAGAGGGGGATATATCAACAAATAAATGGCACCAGAGTAATCGCACCTCTTCGCTTTCTGGCGAAGCACCTTGTCCAGCTACTACTGGACACAACAACTCCAAACTATCTGTTGTCGAGTCTCAGGGCTGTGTTGAGGCCCTGTGAAGGTGACAATCCGAAAGAATCAGCCTTACAGTTTTCTTCGTTACTTCGCGACTCTGCTCCGCGACGCCGCGTGTAACCAGCAATAATAGTACAGTGGGGTGGAGTGGCAAACTTTCCCTAGAACAGGCAGCGGGGTGGGGGACGAACCGTAGAAGAAAAGGGCGGGCGCGAGAGAACTAAAACAATAGGCACCACCACCACCCCTTTTTCGCTGTTGAGACCTCCTGCTCACAACTCACTCCCCTCAGAGGGGGCCTTCGCTACCAGGTGTGACTGAGTGAGAAAAAGTGAGCCACGGCCCACTTCCCCTCACTGTCTGACGAGCTGTGACTGGTAGCGAGGGCCCTCAGAAGGGCTGAAACAATACCAACGATTGGGCACTCTCCGCCACACAACCCACCCCCATCAGCCATCATCCTCACCCTGACTGAAACACGCAGACGACCCTCCCGCCCAGGCGGTGACAGGGCTTCCTAGACCTGACCCTAGCCCCAGCAGGTCTGCGGGTTGCCCGAGGCTCATCATGCTGACATCACCGGTGAGGCCCATGCCCATACCCTTCTTCTGCGGGTTGAGGAAGACGCCCCTCTGGAACAGCTCGTGGTATTCATTGGATCGGACCACTTCTGAGAACAGCCCTGCCTGGAGGTACCTGTCGAGGCAGGACCGCAGCTGGGGCGAGCGGGTGCTCCAATGCGTGCGCCACGACTCCTGCTCCTTCGGGCTGAGGCTGGCGAAGCGGGAGGCAAACTGGCTGTACTGCGCGATGATCTCATCCAGGCCCTGCGACAGCAGCACACTGGTGTTGACCCTCCGCTTGATGCGCACCACATCCCTCGACTTCGGTGACACGGCACTGCAGGTGAGCTGCGGCAGAAGGTTGCGACGCCCGCAGGGCGCGCAGCCTGGCGGCCCGCCCATCCCCTGCGCAGGCTTCGGCCTGTTGTGCAGCCAGTGCGTGCGGAGCTCATCCAGCTCGACAGAGCCACGCTTGCCCTTCGGCAGGCTGCGTCGCCGTGCCCCTTCGCGGGACATAGTCGGGGAGCCGACCGAGGTGGGCATGGCACGCAGCACCTCGAAGGGGACACACCGCCGCACCCGCTCTGCCTCGTCGTCGGAGCCAGCGGGGTGCACGTGCTCGCCCTCCACCACCCAGCGCGTGGTGACGCGTGGCTCCACAGCAAGGCTCATCAGAGGCAACGGTGCCCTGCGGTAAACGCTCATGTAGGGATCGGGTCGTCGCTCGTCACCATCCACGTTCTTCGACACATGTGTGCCTCCTCCTCCGGTGCGGACCATGTCATCATCCTCCTGCCCGATGCTGTGCATGCGGTATTTGTTCTGCGACTTCGCCTTAGAGCTCTTATTCGGAGCGGCACCCAACGCGGCCAGGAGGCCATCATAGTTCATGAATGAGACACCCTGTGAGTCGATGACACCTGTGGCCGAGAGGGGGGTCAGAACGTAGGATGTTAGTGAGGACGGCTCAGACGTGGCATGCCACGTAGGCCGACACCACTGCCTATCCAATGACGCTCCTGCAAATCACGTAAATCCCAAAGCCAGCAACCCCCGTCAGCGGAAGTGGTTGCGAAGTGTTGTTTACATCCACCCACACAGGGGTGTTGGAAGTAGCGAATATTCTTCGTGTCTCATCATGCACAGGGCTGCGAACCTGGAAAAACCCTTCTTGCACGCAGGCAGCACACACATGCTGTACTGCGGGACTCACGCTGGCACTGGCAGTACAGGTCAGGACCCTCAAAGTTAGCAACATTGTGCCTTGTAGCACTCGGGAACACGGACCAAGGGTGGTATTTTCATCATGCCTGTTTGCTTTGATCATCCCTCTGCTGCCGAACAGCCGCACACATGCAAGCAAACACATGCACCCCGCCTCTGCATCTCGGCGTGCTTCCGTGGCGCAAGCTCATTGCAGAGCGAAGCACAAGCACCCGGTGTAGCTGCCTTCGTCACGTTGCCTTGTGTGTGCCTGTGGCAACACCGCACGAGCACCACACATCTCGCAGTCTTCATGACCACACCGCAGGACGGAGCCACACGGCGGGAGATACAAGCAGCTTCAGAGAGACGACACACACAAACACAAACACGAAGACGAAGGGAGGAAAGCTTGAAAACAGGCTTCCGTGACGTGATGAAGATGTGTGCTCCTTCAGCATGAAACTGTCAGCGTTAAGGCAAAGTGAATCAGCACCAAGCAGAGCCCGGGTCATTGGAAAGAAGACTTGGAACCTAGTGTCTCATCAATGGATGCACGTGCCTGCAGATCGAGATTGCAGCAGTCTTGGGCTGCGAGTCAAGTGGAGGAGTGAGGGTCTCGTGTGTCAGCAGATCAAATGTGTGTGTGTGTTGCAATCAATCAGGAGGCTTGCGCCCGCCCAGCGTGTTGCATGGTCATAATGACGATTCTCATCAGGTGCAAGTGTGTGTCTCGGGTCCACAGACGCTGGGATAGGAAGTCAGTGGGAAGCACAAGGGTGTGGTGGTGCGGGTGGTGGAGGCTGGGGACGTCGCTTCCCGACGAACTTGCCATCAGTCGTAGCGGGTTCCTGACATTCTGTTGAACTGCAGAAAGAATGATTGCAATCACCTTTAGAAACAACACTTACAAGGAGCCCATGCAGGTTCGAGAGGTGCCTCACCTGCCAGCACCTTGAAGATACAAGACGCACAGTTGACATCCTTTCTTACGCACTTCCGAGGCGATGGTGCGGGTCCAGAACAGGATCAGACCCGTTCGTGATACTTACCAGGCTCCTACCCAGCGTGCGATCGGGCACGTCTCAGTGGCAGAGGGCAACGCACCACGCCCTGATGCATCCCTCAACACAACACGATCAGTGGGCACACCATTACTGGTGCTGACTTGCAGCAGCAAGTATCTCGCGGTCTTCCTTCAGGCTGTCGTGTGCGTACTGGAGTGAGCCCCCATTTTGTTGAAATGCAGCAAGAACGATCTCACGATCACCCTTCAAGCTGTCGTGTGCGAACGCGAGTGAGAACCCATGTTGTTGAACTGCAGCAAGAACTATCTCACGATCACCCTTCAAGCTGTCGTGTGCAAACGCGAGTGAGAACCCATGTTGTTGAACTGCCGCAAGCACGTATTGATTTTGTTTATAGACTGACTCATCCAGAGCCCAGGGAGCCCAGCGCAATTGCCAGACCCCCCAGACTGCCAGAAGAGGCCGGTCTTCGCCGGGGCGGACCCAGCGAAAAGGAAACAGCAAGAACAGCAATAAAAAAGGGAGAGCGTGCTCCTATCTCTGTGGGCTGGCGGGAAAAGACCTAAAGGTAGAAAGGAAGTGAACTGCAGCAATCACGATCTCACGATCTCCCGTTGCGCTGTCCCAGAAAAAACAGAGTCGGCGTCCCGTCACACAGGCACAGAGTGTTGCCACTCATGTTGCCCGACAAACATCACTGCAGAAACCGCATCGTCTCAGTGGCAGAGGGCAACGCAACACGGCCCCTGATGCATCCGCTGCAACACCCTTACCACCCTGGGTAGAAGTGACTCGCAGCAGGACAGATCTCAGGATCACCCTTCAGGCCGTCGCAGATGTACTCGAGTTAATGCGAATCTTGTTGTGGTGCTGCAAGGGCTATGTCACGATCACCCTTCAGGCTGTCGTCTGCGAACTGGAGTGAGTTCCCATTTTGTTGAACTGCAGCAAGAACGATCTCACGATCACCCTTCAGGCTGTCGTGTGCGTACTGGAGTGACCACCCACGTTGTTGAACTGTAGCAAGAACAATCTCACGATCACCCTTCAGGCTGTCGTGTGCGTACTGGAGTGACCACCCACGTTGTTGAACTGTAGCAAGAACAATCTCACGATCACCCTTCAGGCTGTCGTGTGCGTACTGGAGTGACCACCCACGTTGTTGAACTGTAGCAAGAACAATCTCACGATCACCCTTCAGGCTGTCGTGTGCGTACTGGAGTGACCACCCACGTTGTTGAACTGTAGCAAGAACAATCTCACGATCACCCTTCAGGCTGTCGTGTGCGTACTTGAGTGAGTACCCATTTTGTTGAACTGCAGCAAGAACAATCTCACGATCACCCTTCAAGCTGTCGTCTGCGTACTCGAGTGAGCCCCCATCTTGTTGAACTGCAGCACGAACGATCTCACGATCACCCTTCAGGCTGTCGTGTGCGTACTGGAGTGAGTACCAATCTTGTTGAACTGCAGCAAGAACAATCTCACGATCACCCTTCAGGCTGTCGTCTGCATCCCCGAGTGAGCACCCACATTGTTGAACTGTAGCAAGAACGATCTCACGATCACCCTTCAGGCTGTCGTGTGCATACTTGAGTGAGTACCCAAAGTGTTGAACTGCAGCAAGAACGATCTCACGATCACCCTTCAGGCTGTCGTCTGCGTACTCGAGTGAGGGCCCATTTTGTTGAACTGCAGCAAGAACGATCTCACGATCACCCTTCAGGCTGTCGTCTGCGTACTCGAGTGAGGGCCCATGTTGTTGAACTGCAGCAAGAACGGATTGATTTTGTTTATAGACTGACTCATCCAGAGGATCCAGGGAGCCCGGCGCAATTGCCAGACCCCCCAGACTGCCAGAAGACGCCGGTCTTCGCCGGGGCGGACCCAGCTAAAAGCTAACAGCAAGAACAGCAATAAAAGGGAGAGCGTGCTCCTATCTCTGTGGGCTGGCGGGAAAAGGCTAAAAGGTAGAAAGGAAGGAAGCAATGTGCAACAAAATACGATTAATGCACTCGTTTGTTAACACCGCGCCGGTCGCATAATGCTGCGGTCGGATGAACGATTGACTGATCAACTCCAACCCAGTGGGCGTAAAAAGGAGAAGACGGGAACAACGGCTGGTCTAAACAGGACGAACGGACACTCACCACCACAGGGTATTCCAGAGGCGTTCCTGGTCGCGGCTCGACTGGTCGAACAACAGGTGACGGGCAAAAGATCGTGGTGAAAAAGAACTAAAAGTAGGAAGGCGAAGGAAGGCAAAGCCGGGGGATCCACGTGTGCGTTAAACTTGTCCCACGTGCGCGTGTGCGGTAAACTTGTCCCACGCGCCCCGGTGAAAAACACGTAACACGGTTGCCGCCCACAGTTTCTTCTGGCCACGCGGCGCGCTTCATGAGCGCCGCGTGCAGCCTGACTGGTCTTAGCGGCCTAAGCGAAACACCGGGTCTCCAGAGGGATACATCCAGCCTACACGCAATGCGCTACCTTAAGCCAAAGCGTGCAGCGTAGCTTACCTCAACGGTCTGTTCGCAAAGGCCCCCAGGGTTGACCACGTGGAGGTGCCAGCCGTAGTCGCCAGGTCCGCTCCCCTGACGACCCATCACCCCTGAACTGCAGCAAGAACGATCTCACGATCACCCTTCAGGCTGTCGTCTGCGTACTCGAGTGACCACCCATGTTGTTGAACTGCAGCAAGAACCATCTCACGATCTCCCTTCAGGCTGTCGTCTGCGTACTCGAATGACCGCTTATGTTGTTGAACTGCAGCAAGAACGGATTGATTTTGTTTATAGACTGACTCATCCAGAGGATCCAGGGAGCCCGGCGCAATTGCCAGACCCCCCAGACGGCCAGAAGACGCCGGTCTTCGCCGGGGCGGACCCAGCTAAAAGCTAACAGCAAGAACAGCAATAAAAAGGGAGAGCGTGCTCCTATCTCTGTGGGCTGGCGGGAAAAGGCTAAAAGGTAGAAAGGAAGGAAGCAATGTGCAACAAAATACGATTAATGCACTCGTTTGTTAACACCGCGCCGGTCGCATAATGCTGCGGTCGGATGAACGATTGACTGATCAACTCCAACCCAGTGGGCGTAAAAAGGAGAAGACGGGAACAACGGCTGGTCTAAACAGGACGAACGGACACTCACCACCACAGGGTATTCCAGAGGCGTTCCTGGTCGCGGCTCGACTGGTCGAACAACAGGTGACGGGCAAAAGATCGTGGTGAAAAAGAACTAAAAGTAGGAAGGCGAAGGAAGGCAAAGCCGGGGGATCCACGTGTGCGGTGAACTTGTCCCACGTGCGCATGTGCGTTAAACTAGTCCCACGCGCCCCGGTGAAAAACACGTAACACGGTTGCCGCCCACAGTTTCTTCTGGCCACGCGGCGCGCTTCATGAGCGCCGCGTGCAGCCTGACTGGTCTTAGCGGCCTAAGCGAAACACCGGGTCTCCAGAGGGATACATCCAGCCTACACGCAATGCGCTACCTTAAGCCAAAGCGTGCAGCGTAGCTTACCTCAACGGTCTGTTCGCAAAGGCCCCCAGGGTTCACCACGTGGAGGTGCCAGCCGTAGTCGCCAGGTCCGCTCCCCTGACGACCCATCACCCCTGAACTGCAGCAAGAACGATCTCACGATCACCCTTCAGGCTGTCGTCTGCGTACCCCAGTGAGCACCCAAATTGTTGAACTGCAGCAAGAACAAGTTCACGATCTCCATTCACGGTAGTGTGTGCATGTTTTAACCAGGGTTGCGGTCGCCCCCTGAAGTCCCTGAATCCGTCAGTTGCTTGAAGGATCTCATCACGTGTCGTCACCCACAGTGGGACCTCCCACAGCTTCTTCTCCCCCCTGTGGACCGCATCGAGGTGACGGTCGGGACAGAGGGTGACGTGAACCACACACCCGGCTTCGACACCTGCATGGCTGCACAGAGGCTCGTCGTCACACACCGCTTTGCCCCCCACCGACAGATGCACATCCTCTTCCTCCACACCATCAGGGTAGCGGAACGCCTCGCGTGCTTCGAGCTTCAGCCTGTCGGGCTTCTCGTCCATCCCGATGTCGACAGCGTGCGTTACGCCTGTCGCCGCATTCTCCAGGAACACCTCCATGACCACGCCTGTGGAAAGTTAGCAGCGCCCTGCAGGGTGGTGTGGCTCTGTGTGTTGCGTGGAGGCAATGGAATTCAGTATATTCCATGCAGGAGGGTGTGGGATGGGATGGGGCAATCTGGATGTCAGCGTCAACTGGTATGTCGTCCCTGCGCACAGGGGTGGTGCCCGTCTGCCTGACGCAGAGGGCCACACCTGGCACAGCGACACACAGCAATCAGCAAATGCATGCCAGAGGGTGGCATGTGGGCATGAAGCAATGGCGATCGTACGCAGGCTGCCCTGGAGGCGGGAACGGAAGGCACACGAGTGTTGATTGCTTGCGCTGTGGGCAGCAGCGAGGCGGCGTGAGTTGCGTCCCGCCTCCAGTGCAGAAGGCACGAAACAAGAAGTGCAAAGGGCAAGGACAGCGTTGTGCACAGGGAGCAGGGGTTAGGAGTGTTCGACGCTATGGCATGATTAGGGCACAAACGGCCCGTCACTCAGCGGACGGAGGTCGAGCCCCTTCCACGGGCACTCCACGCACATGGGGACCGGTCCCACCCCGCCCCAGCAATCCGTCGGGAGGCACTCGGCATGCACCGCGCTCCACTCGCACTTCCCCGCGGAGGTCGCACACGCCCCCGGCGTCGTGTGCCGAGCGCAGTCCACCCCATGCGCGTCGATCCCGAACGCCATGAACTCCGCCTTCTCTGCCCCGGGACGGTGAAGGTGGTCGACTCCCCGCGCGCAAGCTGCCTGCGGAACGCCCCCATCGGATGTTCGCCGATCGCCCCCGGTGCACCCGTCACAAAGTGGGGCCCGCACCGGTGCCGCGTCCACCCAGGAGTGACAGAGAGCAGCCCCGGGATCCCGCCCTGGTACTTCGTCGTGCAGGTGCTGGAGCACACGTGGAAGAAGACCCACGCATCACACACGTCCTGCACGGCCGCCGTGTCGGGGCATGTGAACTTCACATCCACCCCCACGGGCAGCTGCCACTGCGGGATCGTGAGCGGCAGCAGCTCCAGGAATGCTGGCGGTCTGCGCAGCTGCGACCCCATCAGGTCCGGCCACGCATCCACCCTGTTCGCCAACAGCGCCGTGTTGACGCTCCCTACCGGCCCCACCACCACAGACTCACCTTGGAAGTGGTTGGGAAGCACATCCAGCGTCACCGGGCGAGTCGACGACACGATTACTGCCGCCACCGCCGTGAGGAATGCTGTTGCCATCTCCCCGAGCTGATGTCTGGTGTCAACTAAGTGTAACAAGCTAGTGCCTGTTGTTGTGGTGTGGGTACTCTCCATGTGTGTGGTTCATCCCCCTCCCCTCTCCTCCCCAAAGTTCATGAAGACCGCGTCGTGCATTGTTCGTTGGCCACACATTTTCACCATTCACCACATCTCCATCTCACGGAATTCATCGCGTGCGTAAACAAAAGACAGAGTGTATGGGGTGTGGGTGGAGCATCCTGCCGCTATTCATCAGATGGTCTATCATAACTTCTTCATACCGGTTGGCGGGGTGGATGCGGTACAGCTGTACACGCTGTTATGCGCTATAAAGCTGGGGCAAACAATGACAGAACTCAACCGCAGCCCTGCCTGTCGAGGATTGCCTTTTTTGATCCACAACACACCGCGTTACAACACACAGACCACACATGCGCACTCCACCCATGCAGTAGAAATGCACAAATGGCGGAAGATAGAGTCGGGGCACTGAGTAAAAATATGACAACGCTGTTGTGCCATGCGCCAAACCCCGGCAAAACAAAAGCAACTCCACAGCCTGATGCGTTTTGTCTTTGTTGACCAAGCGCTGCCTTCTACCTTTTGTGGCACCGACAGCTCTCTGTTGCAGTTATTTTCAGAATCTATAGAACCAGCACAGAATGCCCGCACCGACCACTACCCACCCACCCCACTCCCATGAAGAATACAGTGATATCCCTTCTCTCGGCCTTGCTATGCTCTATAGCCCTCGGTCACTCCGACAGAAGTGGACACATCGAGGGCGTGTGTGTGTGTGTGGTGGTCATTCTCGGAAGCAGTATACTGTGTGTCCGAGATCTAGTACTATCGCGCCTCCCCCCCCCCCTCGGTAGCCCTTCATCCTCCAGGGGGAGTGGGAAACCCCACTCCCGTGAGAGAGAGAGAGAGAGAGAGAGAGAGAGAGTCACTCTGGCCATTCATTCCTTCCTTCCCTCCCAGACCCCTCCCCCACATTCTTCATTTCTTCATGCCATGCTTGTACACATGCGAGAAGGAGAAGGTTTGCATCGGAGAGGCAACCTCAGCCACACCAGCGGGGCCACCTGCCTGCCCCGCCACACCGCTGGAGGGGGCAGGGGGCACACCCAATGGCCTGCTCTGCAGGCCACCACCTCCCTCACCCCCCATCAGCTTCTTAAGCCCCTGCAGCGACGCATGCAGCCCCCCGGACACCGCACGGAGATCCGCCGGCGTCTCTGCCACAGGGGCGGCCGTCTCAGGGGCGACCCCAGCGGGAGTGGCGGGAGGCTGCCTGCCCCCACCCCCTGCCGTGCCGAACAGGTCGGGTATGCGGTGGGGGTCGCAGCTGGGGGCGCGCGGGGGTGGGGGCCCCGGCACGGAGGCCACCGGAAGCCCCGAAGGCTGGGCCTTCAGCAGCCCCTGCAGCATGGCATGCGCTTCCTTCAGCGCGTCGGATGTCGCGGCGTTTGCGGCGGAGCTGCTGCCGCCGCCACCACCACCCCCCGCATCACTGCTGTGACGATGTGGGGGGGCCCCATCCCCTCCCACCACAGCCCCACGCCCTGCTGAGGCACCGCCAGTCGCGAGGTGTGCCACCACACCCAACGGCCCCCCCAGGGCACCACGCTGCGCACCACCTCCAGCTCCAGCTCCACCTGGCAGCACCGGGGGTGAGGCGGAGGTGGTGGCAGCGGTGGCTCCGCCACCGCCACCACCCCACCCCCCCCTCCCAGCAAGCTGCACCGCAGCGCCCTGCGGGCGAACCTCGTGGTGACGGTGGTGGGAGTGGTGCGCCTCACCACCACCACCCCTGCCGTGATGCTGATGCTGCTGCTGGGGCCACCACACCCCACCCGACCCCACCCCCTCCCTCCGGTGCGGCGGGGAGTGGCTCTGCCCGGCAGCTCTCTCACCCTCCTCCTCCTCCTCCTCCTCCCCCCCCTGCAGTGCCTGCGGCACGCCTCGGGCTCCACCTCCACCCCTTTGCAACGCTGCAAACCCCACTCCTGCGGTGTGTGCCAGATATGACGAGGAAGAGGAGGATTCAGAAGACGAGGCAGACACCGACGCGGAGACGGACGACGCAGGCGAGGGGGGAGCGCGCGGAGGTGTCGATGCCGTTGAGGGTGATGCCGATGATGACAATGCGCCTGCCCCCCGCCCCTCCGCCCTGGGGTGTTCATCCGGGAGTGAGGAGGAGGAGGAGGGGGAGGGAGGGGCTGCGGTGGTGCCGGAGTGACGCCCTGCCATGGCTCGGGCCAGCTCATCCAACGCACCGCTATCGGAGGGGGCGCTGCCACTCCAACCCGAGGCAGGCCCGGCCCTCCCCCCCGGTGTTGGAGTCGGGGATGCTACCCCCTGCCCCGCACCCCACCCCGACACACCCAGCAGCGAAGCCCTGCGGTACTCCCCGGAGCTGTAGTCCACAGGGGGTGATCCCCCTGAGATGCCACCATCACCACCACCTCCTCCACCCCCCTCAAGGGGACCCCCGACCCGCTCGTCGCACCCAGGGTTTAGGCAGGCGGGGGGAGGGGCGGAAGGGCTCGGCTGTGATGAGAGGCGCATCCCGCAGGCCCCGCAGAACCTCCGCTTCGCAGAGGCATCGCCAGATGCCCCGGGGGGTGCGGTGCCCGGCTGCGGGTTGTCCCACCGAGGGGGGGGCGCGGCGCGCCCTTCGCCACCCGCCAGGGGGTGGTGTGGGACCCCTTCCACCGCATCTGTTGAAGCGGTGCCGCCCACAAGGAACTGCTCTGGGGTGAACGCCCTCTGCACAATCGGGGCGCGGCGTGTTATGCTCTCCTTCACCGCCTCTCTCTCCCCCCTGAGAGATGCCAGCTGCCTCTTCAATGCGGCTATCCTTTCAGAGCAGCGCGCCTCGACTGACATGAGGCGACCCCAGGAGTCGCCTTCCAACAGGCAGAGCGCGGCATGGCGTGTCATCTGGGAGAAGCAGATAACCTCCTTTTCCATCAGGGCACCGCGGGACTCCTCCTCGAGGGGCTGGAGGTAGATCGACGGGGAGGAGGCAGCGAGGGTGTGGAGGGATATGGAATATGCCGTCTCTAAGGCAACCCTCGCGTTGTACTCCGCCTCCATGAGGGTGTGGTAGAGCCAGATGGAGTTGACGTGCCTCTCGCGGATCCGGGATATGGCGTTTCGGACACAGCCCTCCAGGGAGGTGTATTTATACCTCTGCATTGTAAATCGCTGCGCGGCCTCTGCGTTGCACACCCCCTGCCTGGCGGACGCCTCCTGCACCATCGCAGCCTGTGGGAAGGCGGAGAACCAGACACGGAGATCCTCCTCGCCCCCGCAGATCATATCGCGAAAAACCCTCTCTTCATACGCCAGGAGGTGGGTGAACAGCGCGCTCCTCTCGGCCTGCTCCGCCTTTGCGATGATAGACCTCCGTATCCCTTCCACCTCCACCTTCCACTCCTCGGAGTACGACTCGTTCATCGGCCCTGCCGGGGGGTGGCTTGGGAGAGGGAAGAATATATCCAGACCATCTCTCTCCACGCGATTCCCCTGCTGGTGGGCATTCTGCTGGAGAGGCTGGTGTTGATGCTGATACTGCACAACCCCGTCAGACCTGAGGGACCCTGGCCTGCGAGGAGGCGGCTGAAGCCCAACGAGAGATGGGGGCGGGTTCTGCTTCTGC